>CM032452.1:47292530-47557530 GCA_019049505.1 Pachyrhynchus sulphureomaculatus
TGTTTGGGAGTGGAGCTCCAAACATGGGAGCAGTATTCCATAGTTGGTCGAATTTGAGCTTTGTAAAGAATTAACAGTTGTTGTGGAGTGTAAAGCTTTCTGGTTCGAAATAATATTCCCAACTTTTGAGAAGTTCTCCTTGCTATGCCTGCAACATGTTCGTGCCAGGACATATTTGCTCCCAAATTAATGCCCAATAAATTCAGTGACGATGTTAGAGGAATGGAGTGCCCCGACATAACTATGTCGGGTTCAGCAACGTTAACTTTTTTAGAAAAAACTGCCGCCTGGATTTTTGTAGCGTTAAATTCCACTTGGTTACTGTCACCCCAAGATAGAATTTTTTCCAGGTCTTTGCTTAGTTGAATGACTTCCTGCTGTCTGCGGATATTCGTCTGAGTAGCCGATGTCCGAGCGTTCAAAATGAATGAAGAGATAAGTGTACTGTCATCTGCAAAGCTGTAGATTGGATTCTCGGTCTTCTCCAGCAGATCGTTAATGTAAATGAGAAAGAGAGTAAGAGAGAGTATGGACCTTGGGGTACACCGGCGTTGATAGTGAAGGTGTTAGAGAGAAATCCGTCGACTGCCATTCGTAAAAACGCTCTCTGAGGAAACATGAGAGCCACAAACAGAACTTTTCCGACATACCATAAGAACGTAGCTTAGCCAACGGCCCATGGTGCCAAACACGGTTGAATGCCTTGGATATATCAAAAGCAACCGCTCGAGATTCTCCAAAGTGTTCAATTGCATTGTTCCAAACATGTGTTTACATATGTCAGAAGATCTCCTGTTGATCTATTTTTACGAAAGCCATATTGGTGATCGCTAATAATGTTGAATCCTTCAAGATATTTTAGAAGATGCTGATTGATAGCCTTTTCCATGACTTTCGATATTATTGAAAGCAGTGCGATTGGTCGGTAGTTATTTGGCAAGGTCTTCTTGCCTTTTTAGGTATCGGCTGAACTGTAGCACATTTCCAGCAGGAAGGAAATATTCCCTTTCTGTAGGATAGGTTGAAATGTCTACAGAAAACTGGTGTTAGTTCCCTTGCACAGTTTTTAAGAACTGTGGCAGGCATTTCGTCAGCGCCAGAAGCTTTTTTGGTGTCTAGCTTCATCGGAATACGCTTTATGATACGCTGTCTGAAGACAACATCGGGCATCCTTGACTGCACTATGGGACTAGTAGGTGGTGTTTTTCCTTGGAAATCGACAGTAGAATGTGGAGCAAAGAGTTCAGCCATCAAGTTCGCTTTCTCAACAGGCGTCGTTGCAATAGAATTATCTGGCCGTGTGAGTGTGTATAATTGACAAAGCGATGTTTGTTTTTTTTTTATCATTCTCTTCTCCGCCTGAGTAGAGCTTTTTAACCTCTTTCATATTCTGAGGATATCGGCGGGGACGTCGTAAAATCCGTCAACGTTGTCCAAGTGCCGAAACAAACATTTTTGTATTTCACGGCACCTTTTAGACAACGCGGTAGTACTGCCACGGACGTTCTAATGCAAACAACTACAGTAATACCCCGCTTTACGCGAGGGATACGTTCCGAAAAAAATCGCGTTAACTGAAATTCGCGTATATCGAGGTTTATGATTAAACATAGTCAAAATTTAATACAAAAAAATACAAATCATTTTAATCAATCACTTTAATTCTAAGAACACTTTATGCAATACATACTCTTATTTTTTACGGAAAAATACATCTATTGTCTTTTGGGTAACGTTTTGTTTACGTTCTTGTAAAATACGTTCATAACACCCAACACTGTTTTTAATTGTTTGACACACGGTCAAGACACGGTCATCATTATTGTCTATACTCTGCAATATGTCCAAACCTGAATAAATTTTTGAAAGTGCATTTTGTATTTCCCCTGAAGATAAAACTTTCTCTTCTACTTGTTCTTCCTCATCGTAGATAGGATTATTCTGTAACTCGATCAGATCTTCATTGCTAATAGGATCGTCGTGCGTTGCTACAAGTTCTACGAGATCTTCTACCGTGACATCTTCAAGTTCAGACCCCTCAATCATTGCAGCAATGTCTTCAAGCACTTGTCTCTGCATCTGGACAATTCTTCTAGGTGCTTCCACTACATCTGGCCAAAGATTACGCCACACCCCATTCATACAACTCATTTTAACTTCCTTCCAAGCCTCTTCTATGTTGTGAATAGACTTCATAATGTTGTATGACTTCCACCACTCTCGCATAGACTGTCTTCCTTCCCCGTCAGTTTCATGAATTAGTTGGCTAAAAGTGCGGCGATGGTAATAAGCTTTGAAGTTTGCTATTGCTCCCTGGTCCATAGGTTGTAATATTGACGTAGTGTTTGGTGGAAGGAACTTTACGTACACTTTTAAGTCTCTGGGCGTATCAAGTGAGGTTGGATGTCCTGGGGCATTGTCTAAGAGTAATATAACTTTAGGTTCAAGCCCATTTCTGTCACAGTATGATTTGACTGATGGGCAAAAACTATTAGAATACCATTCTTGAAAAATTTCCCGTGTAACCCACGCCTTTCTGTTTGATCGCCACACAACTGGTAGACTTGTCTTGTCTGTGCCTCGCATTGCACGGGGTGTTTCTGAATGGTACACTAGTAAAGGTTTCAGTTTGAAATCACCAGTGGCATTACCACCCAGCAGAAGTGTTAGTCGATCTTTCGCAGCTTTGAAACCACTGGCTTGACGTTCTTCCTTAGAAATGAATGTTCGAGATGGCATTTTTTTTTTTTTCCAGTAAAGTGCGGTCTCATCAACATTGAAGATGAGACAAGCAGGAATTTTCTCTCGTCTAACGAAGTCTTGAAACTTGTCTGGAAACTCAGCTGCAGCTTGAATGTCCGCGCTGGCCGCCTCGCCTGTTATGTGGATATTGTGAAGATTAGAACGCTGCTTGAACCGATGGAACCAGCCTCTGCTGGCAGCAAAAGTCGGAGTGGCACTCCCTTCTCCTTCTTTTGTTTTCAGCATCTCATACAAAGATTTTGCTTTTGTGCATATGAGATCTTGACTTAGTGGTGTGTTCTTCTTATTCAAATCTTCGATCCAGACTGACAGTAATTTCTCCATTCTTTCTAAGATAGATGATCTCGAACGAGAAAGTTTTGTTGCACTTATAGGTGTTGAACCTTCGCTGGAGATTTTAATTTTTTCCCGATTTTTATAAATCGTTCTCACAGTCGATTCTGAGAGTCCAAAATCTCTCCCAACAATTGTTGCTTTGCCTCCATTTTCCATTCTTCTTAACACTTTCATCTTCAATTCCAAAGTGACGCTTTTACGCTCTTTTTTCTTTACAGGCGGCATTTTTAACGTAGGGTTAAATTATGTATGTATGTATCTCCAATAAATATTAAAACAAAACTGCCAACCGACCGAACTAACATTACGGAACAAATGAACACACGAAACGAACGAGAAAATCCCCATAGAACAAAGTCGAAGGACAGGGAATTCCCAATTCTTCAAAGAGAATATTCAGAGAAAGCGGGGATCCCCCCGCGACCATAGAGAAGTTAATGACTACATGAGCGCGAAATTTGAAATTCGCGTTATAGTGAAACCGCGCGTAACGGGGTCGCGCTAAGCGGGGTATTACTGTACTACCTATGTATGTGGCCAGACCATATATACTTAAATAAAAGTATACCGACCTGCCGGGATTGGAACCCTAGACCTTTCGCACCGCAAGCAAGTACTACGCCACGGAGCCACGAGCAGCCACAATTGTAGTTTGACTGTAAATTGAATTGACTCACTATTTAATTACTATTTATATCTGTAATTGGCATATTAGACCTTTTTAGTTTATTTTCTTAATTTTTGTATTTAGAACTTCTATTACCTTTCTGGGTGTCTTCTTCTGATGTAAACATCAGTTTCGAGAAATTTAAGAGAGAAAGTATTGATTTTATCTTAAAATTTGACTTGGAGATTTTAACAAACCATGATCTTTTATGACCCTCGGTTGGTAAAGTCTCCATATCTAATGTCGCGGAAAACCTAAATATCTTTTTCTTTTGAGAATCAAAGATAAATCATTAATACTTCTTCTTATTGTATTCATGTAAGTTGCCCAACCTACTTGAGCTTGATTTGAGAATTAATGCCAAGAAAGTCAGACAAAAATTACTGTGAGTCTCTGCTGTTTAACTTTAAACTGTTAAGATGACATTGTTCAGATTTTATATCTAGAGTCATTTTAGGAATATCCCCTGTCCATTGTTGCTATTTTCGCCCTAAAATACGGGTAATTTTTTATGAAACAAATTGAAAAACAATATTTTTTAAATCCATCGTTTCACTCAGGTGAACATTTAAACAAGTATTTAATAATGAATAATTTACTTTACCGCTTTTTGAAATATTGATGAAAAATTTAAGTTGTTCTACTAATGTAAATAACGACACATTTAAAAATGATTTCTAAATAATAATGTTATCGAGTAAGTCTCTGACGAGTACCGTACTACTTCCTAAACACCGCTTGAATATTTCCGCTAAATACATCACTCCAACATCTAGTTTTGGCGAAAACATCGCCGTTTGCTAGTGGTAGATTTGCAAAAATTTCGTTAATTTTACTTTTACTTACTTTTTACACTTCTCTCTCTCTCTCCCTCTCTCTCTCTTCATCGAAGCTTCAAGCGTCATCTTGAGCAATCTATATATAAAGAATGTCCCAATATGTCGTATATTAAACTGAATGACATGAACTGTTAGTAGTGCATCAAGAGCATTTCTACCGATGATTACCATTTACATAAATAAATTAACTTTCCTTTTCTTGTACTCATCAGATCAACGTAACACGTAGACTGAAAAGTTTTTGGTCTAGCTACTTAAAACACATTTTTTTTTGCAAAATTCGACTTTATTCATCAATATTGTCTCCTACAAGAGCGATATAATCAGTCCAACTTGTAGAAGGATTTGTCTTTGCCTTCAAAATAGCCCTCTGTTTCTGCGATAACTTCTTTATTGGAGACAAATCTTTTTCCCGCGAGCATTTTTTTGAGGTCTGCGAATAGATAATAGTCGCTGGAGACCAAATCTGGAGATTACGGTGGATGAGGAAGCAATTCGAACTTCAATTCATGCAATTTTGCCATCGTAACCATTGACTTGTGACACGGTGCATGGTCTTGATGAAAGAGCACCTTTTTCTTGTTCATTTGGGTCCGTTTTGTTGGGATTTCTGCGTTTAAACACACCAATAACTTTATATAATATTCGCTATTGATGGTTTTTTTTTTTTCCCTTCTCAGCATCGTCGCCGAAAATTATTCCATGCGCATCCCAAAATACAGAGGCCAAAACCTACCCAACCGACTGTTGTGTCTTTGGTCGTTTCGGGCAGCTTTCACCGGCTGCTGTTCCACTCAGCTGACTGTCGATTTGATTTCGGTGTGTAGTGGTGGATCCATGTTTGATCCATTGTCACATATCGCATGAAAAAATCCTTTTTGTTGCGCTTAAACAGATTCAAACAGCGCTCAGAATCATCAACACGTTGTTGTTTTTGGTTCACTGTGAGCAAACGCGGCACCCATTTCGAACAGAGCTTTCTCATTCCCAAATTCCCATCAAACACAAAATTCGATTTTTTCCATTGTTTTGAAAATAGTAGCGTCACTAAAACCACTGTAACTTGGAAAGTAATCGTCGAAATGTCATGAAATTTGGACACGTATAGTTTGAAGGTTGGTCCTTCCTAAAAATCTATGGATCAGACCAAAAACTTTTCAGCCTACGTGTTATATAATATTCGTAGAAGGATGTTAAAAAGCGTTAAATTTTGACTTAAAGGGTTAGTTTTGAGGGGTGAAATCGAAAGTAAAAAAAAAATTTCCAGGTCATCGAATGGTTTGTCAAATAAAAGCCTGTGAAAACACGAGTTGAGAAATTATACTTGCTCACACTTTTCTTTGTGTTATTTTTAAAAAATTGCAAAAAATTGCTGCCCCCCTTTTCTTGAAAAATACTGATAAAAAATTTTGAAAAAATTCTGGAATCTTTAGTTATTTCTGAGATAAAGGGGTGGTTATTACTATTTCAGATGCACTGTGTATACTAAGCAGATTTACTATTATTGATTACAATATTCAAATTCCGTGCCAAAAATCCGAGTCAGTAAAATAATTGTAAAACAATTAAGAGAAAACCATTAAATAACTATCCACTTTTAATGAAATACCAATTTACCCTACACTATTATTTATTTTATTATCAACACAATTAATTCCAGTTCTCAGCTTTTAAAGTTTATTTCAACAGAACTTCCCAGCGTTAAACCACCCCGCAAATCCGCAAAATCAACCTATTTAAACGTATACTTGATTCATCAAATATTGGAGAAATATCTTCGGCGCCAGGATAGGTGTTCCTGTTGTGTCGTCTACAGTTAGTCATAGAATTCTCTTTTGTTTAAATTTTAGTCATGTCTCATATTAAATCGAACGCCACGAACTGCCGGAGTATACTATAAAAACGTTTACCTATTCGTAAATAATTAAATCTGCCAGTTTAACGTACGTACATTACAACCAGAGGAAGGCATATTGTAGTGGGTAAGGTGTCTGCTTTCTATGCCGAAGACCCGAGTTCGAATCTCGGCTCGGAAAATCATAAACTAAAAAAAACTCTACTACGTGACGGTCGCCTCTCTCGGGAAGGCAATGGCAAACCACCCGTAGTATCTGCCTAACAAAACCCTCTCAATCTGGCCATTCGGAACCGACATGAAACTGTAGGTCCCCTTTGTCTGTGGAACACGTTAAAAAGGTGTCATCCGGTAACATAATTGTAAATGTCTATGAAAAAAAGCATAGCTCAAGTGGTTAAGAAGAATTTAAGAGGTAAATTGGAGGCATATATATATGGAGGGCGCAAAAATTTAGTTTTTCTAAAATATCCCTTAACCGAAAAAAATGCATCGAAATTTGCAACCCCCATTTTTATAGACTATACAGCAAATGATTGAGTATATAGAACCATGGTTAGAAATCATATCAAGCTGTCCAGATGCATGCACTCCTTACAAAAATATTTAACGAAAAAAAGTTCGACATAACTTTAAATAACATTCTCCTATTCTGCATTCATCGACCAGACTATATCGTCCTGACTCGTTGGCTGTTCTCTCTCAGGATGGCAGGTCTTCACATCAGAATTTCAGTTTAGTCCTGCCGAGGTATTAATAAACTTCTTATCCTTGAATCAGCTTCGAGCGCTTTATCCTTTACGGAGGTATTGCGCATGTGTCACAAATGAAAAGGACGATGCGAAACATCTTTTTGATTTACCTTTTGTGTAACACTCGGAGCGCGTACGTCCTAGATAAACATTATTGCCAATTTAAATGTGTTGGCTGCAAAAGATTCTTTTTAAGTAGGCACGGATTAGTATTTTGTATTTTCATTCTAGGGTCTATCGCATAGTAATCCAATAATATGTTGCTTTTGTAAAAAAAATTATTGCTTTCCGGCGCATTTGACGAGACAGGTTTATACTACGACATACGTCACCCAAAGTGGAGGAAGTTTTAGGGGTAGTTTACATTGATTAGCTTTTTGGTGAAATTTTAACAATTTTTCAAACACCTTTTCGACTTTTGATGCAATTCTGGCCAAATACTTCTGTATTCTATTTATATATATATATATATATATATATATATATATATATATATATATATATATATATATATATATATATATATATATATATATATATATATATATATATATATATATATATATATATATATATATATATATATATATATATATATATATATATATATATATATATACATATATAGTAAAACGGGTATAACAAAAGCTGTTGTATAAAATATTAATAAATAGCGGTCTCCGGTAATAACCCGTAAAACTAACTAACCCAAAATTATTGGCGCTACCATCTGATTGACCGTGAATTCAGAACTATTTATCAATGAAATCAGCTGACTTGTATGCTTCAAAATAAATGACAAAACAAGGTTTTTTTCTCAGTAATTAAAAATTTCATAGTAAGAAATACAATTACCACAGCAGATACAGTTTAAAAATTATATATGATACATGCAACATAAAAATATTACTACGTCGTTTAATTAAGCAAACTGGCATAAAAACTAACCATCACTAAACTTTAGCAACATGAATAAAATACTTAAGATTCTTTTTATATTTGAAATTTGCAATATTTTACAGAAAATATTTACTTTTGCAGCAAGTTTCACTATGTATACAAAATGTGTTGTCTTTAACACTTGACTGCCCGGTTTGGTATTTCTCTTCAACTCGTTTAAAAAATTACCTCTCTCTTCTCTCTCTCTTTATCTCTCATTCATGCAGGTTTTTCGTTGACTGAGCTGATACCACTCTCGGGAATACCTTTCAACTATGTTCAAATCTATTAAAAATAAGTGATAGCTGCTCTCCAGTTGACTCGAGGAGTCACCCATTTTAATATGTTAAACTGTTTTATAACACCTTATATATATTATATATATATATATATATATATATATATATATATATATATATATATATATATATATATATATATATATATATATATATATATATATAATACATTAAATTTATGCTTAGCCTTTCTTATATATATATATATATATATATATATATATATATATATATATATATATATATATATATTTATATATATATATATATATATATATATATATATATATATATATATATATATATATATAGATATTCCGTTCGAGGGCTGATAGATCAGTTCATAACTCACCAGAATATGTAAATATAACCTTAGTGAAAAATCGTTAAATTTCGAGAGTCAAAGTTAGCTACTTAACATTTTTTTACTCATGATACTTGCAAAAATGTTCTCTTTTTTCCCAGAGGCTTAGCACAATTAATTTTATTTTGAACTGTGATCAACAGCAGGGTTATTCAGGATTACGTAACAATAATTAGAATCCTAGAATACGGAAATTTGTAGTTGTGGCACGTGATAAACTAATCTAAGTTGTAGATTTTCGTGACAGTCATAAAGGTGTAAATATCTCGAAATCTAACGATTTGCCACCAAGGTCATATTACATATTCTGGTGAGTTAGGAGCTGGCCTATCAGCCCTCGAAGGGAATATGTTGGTATTTTGGAACTGAATACGATTGCTTTAGAAACGTCGGAAATATCAGAAAATATTTTGGAAAGATTTTCTTTTTCTGGTGGTTACAGGGATTCGAGAACAACTTGAATCGCTTTTTCCGCATACATGCCGCTCCTGGAGCGCTTTAGGGACTTCCCTGCAGCACGTGTGCTAGACCCATAAAAAAAAGAACCATAGATAGTGGTATAATAGTAGGTAATGGGTCTTCTGCGATTATTTTGGTGTTCCTTGTGACTTCTGGCCACACGCCAGTATATAATATCAATATTTTTTTAAAGACTTTCATTTTGTAATAAAATCTCTTTCATTGTTAAGCTGCTGTTTTATAGAATTCTTTTTGTAAGGAGAACTCACAAATCCATTGTAAACGGGGCTTAATAACTTCCTCGCTCTAAAACTCTTACGGTTCGTAACTTCTCCGTCTTTGTTTTTCTTGGGATTTCTTTATTTTTCTTTCGATCGCTTCGTTCGTAATTGCGCCGGAATGCATGGATACTCCTAATCTCGACTAAGTGGCAACTTTGTGGTTTTAATTTATCTCAGGATTGCTACAAGGGAGGGTTAAAAATATGGGTTAAACTTATAGGTGTGGGTGTATGCAAAATTTAAGACTCTTTTATCGGTCTGGAGTTTTTAAATTATGTTTTACAGGGCCAGTCCTCATCCCCTAAGACCGTTCCTCATACTGGGTGGTTACGGCAGGAAACTAAAAGAATAATTTTACGTTGAATAATAATAAAGGTAGGTGCTTTGCATTGTAGTTAACTTTTAGATTTTAATTTGAACATTCTGCGTATTTTTGTCTGAATGTGTAAAGCTTGTTATTCGAAATTCAGGCATATCAAGAAGCGACGCAAGCGTGGAGTACTTTCGAAGGTGAGCTCGCGAGAATCTAGGACTCTCAGTACTCAAAGGAAATGTGTGCAGGACTTCATTACAATAATCTTTGTAAAAATTTGTGTCTACACCCTTACAAGGTATAGATGGTGCAAACATTAAAGCAAATTTATACTGCCCAGCTGCTTAACTTTGTTAGTCAAATGTTAGAATGCATTTTAACATTTCTTGTTATCGGATGGGGCATATTTCCATCTTAACGGCACATCAGTAGCAACCGCAACATCAAGAGCTTTGACACTCCCCTGAAGGGACACTTGGGCCATAATGTCGTGACTTGGAATAATCGGAATGTACTTCTTTAAGTACGACAGAGGCCATACAATAACTCTTATTTTGGAGCAATATGTATAGATCGGATTCACACCTGCTTTACTAAATCGGGAGAGTTATATCCGGTTCTAGCAGAATGAGGTTAACATCACACATCTGTAACACACCTCTGTAATACACCTCTGCCTGTTACTCGAACAATTTTTCTAAATATACATATATATATATATATATATATATATATATATATATATATATATATATATATATATATATATATATATATATATATATATATATATATATATATATATATATATATATATATATATATATTATTTATTTATTTATTTATTTATTTTTAATTCTTGGGCTTTGGGTTCGTTTTATGAATATTTGGTATTCAAATTTAAACTTAAATTGACGTTCCGCCCTTTGGTTTAGGGAATTTTAATTTTTTCTTTATTTTTTGAATCTCACATATTTTATTTACTACAGTAGTAAATAAAATATGTGAGATTCAAGAAACAAAGAAAAATGAAAATGCCCTAAACCAAAGGGCGAAACGTCAATTTAAGTTAAAATTGAATACCAAATATTCATAAAACGAACCCAAAGCCCAAGAATTGAAAATAAATATTATTTGATAGTTCAAGAAAATTTTAAAGTATTTATATATATATATATATATATATATATATATATATATATATATATATATATATATATATATATATATATATATATATATATATATATATATATATATATATATATATATATATATATACATACATATATACATATATATATATATATATATATATATATATATATATATATATATATATATATATATATATATATATATATGTATGTATATATATATATATATTATATATATATATATATATATATATATATATATATATATATATATATTATATAATTTCCAAAAGAGGTGAAATACGTTAGCCCCTACGTAGTTTTTATTAATTTTTCCGTACGGAACAGTTATGGGATCACTTCGGTGTCCCTCTGTCTGCCACATCCGATTTTTTCCGAAATTATTTGGCATATCAAGTTAAAATTTGGCAAAAGTATAGGAATTCCTAGTCCAATCAGAGTCGTGTAATTTTGAAAGTTAAGTTTTGACTTAGAGGTGGGTTTTGGGGGGTGAAATCAGAAGTGAAAAAAAAAATTACCAGGTGATCGAATGGTGAATCAAATTAAAGCTTGTGAAAACCTTCTTTGTATTATTTTCAAAAAATGGCTAATAATCGCTGTCCCCCCACCCTATCTCGAAAAGTACTGATCAAAAAATTTTGAAAAAATTCTGGAATAGTCTTCATAAAGTGTCGGTTGAGCGAAAATTATTACGAGTACATTACGTTTGAAAATTTATCTGGAATAAAAAAAAACTATGTGCTTTGACAGTATGGTGGAGGTATTTTAAATATACTTTTCAGTACATTATTGTTATCGAGTATCGCGTTGCTCCTATACCGAGAGAATATAATGTTATTTTATTAATATTTATATATAATTAAACAAATATTTAGATAGTAAATATTTGTTTTACACTTTTATGACTAGATTCTAGATTGAGCTTGGTTGATTTATTGGCTGTTAGGTAGCTAAGATGCTGTAACTATTATAGATTATTGACTAAGAAAAAACGTGGAAATGCATATTGGATCTTAAGATATACATGCCAGGGATCTAATTAACTTAGCCTACGTAAGGATTTCATCTTATTTAAAAGCAAAACCGTATAGAACACTAATTGCGCAAGTCCGATTTACACTTGGCCGGTTTGTTTTTTTGTGGGGATGATATGTTTCAACTAAAGTTTAGTAACAATCCTCACTTCCTAGAAAAAATTATCCGTAAAGAAATAACAGCTATCACAGAAACGATTGCCGAGCATTAATCAATAATGTCACTGCTTGCTTAGGAAAGCACCGGGAATATAACATTTTATATATATGTCACATAATTATTTCACAATTAACTTTTATGAGGCACTTTGTACTATACATTTTAAACTGTCACGTAAAACGATGGAAATTTTGAACGTAAAGCCGCACATAGACTAGTATGTATATTCAAGGCGACACAAGTCTAACTTAAACAGATTAAACGCATCCTGAATTAAGGCAAGACTCAACCCAGAATTGTTTATCTGTGGACAGCTTAACATTTTATAACGAATATTCTGGACAATGAACGTTTTTACGTCTTTCATGGTTCGTATTGCCACGTGTAGCGTAGGTGTGACGGGGAGCAAAAAGTACGTAACAGAAAATGACAGTTTTCATTGACTAACCTAGTTAGTGTCAGCAATACCTGATTCATTTTTGATATTCTCTTTACGAAATCATTACCCCCTAACTGTTAACGTCAAAGTTAAAATAATTTTTTCTATTGTTCACCTCCCCGCCTGAGTAGGGATTTTACCCTTTTTCATATCCTGAGAATATCGGCGGGGATGTCGTAATACCCGTCAAGGTTGTCCAAGGGCCGAAACATACATTTTTGTATTTCACAGTACCTTTTAGACAACTCGGTAGTGTTGCCATGGACGTTACTGCATTTCTACAAACAACTATTTATTACTTATGTACGTGGGCAGACCAAATATACTTAAATAATTTAATAAATAAAGTATACCGACCTGTCGGGATTGGAACCCGAGACTTTCTGCACCGCAAGCAAGTTACTAAGCCACGGAGCCACAGGCCGCCACTAACCAATATAACATACCGTAAAAGCTTATTAATTTAAAAAGGTTGTTATAGACTGAAAATACTTGTAGTAGGTAAGAAATTACTCATGTATTTTAATTACTTACTCCCCCCCTGGGTTTGCTGAGGGCGGTGTGGTTACGAGACATTTGTTTAGAATTTTCTGGTTGATGCGCTGTGGCGAGACGCTAAATAAAACGGGACGATCCTCTACCATTCCATTACTACCGTCTCCTTTTATTCTATGTATTTTCGCGTTATTGGAGACTTTACGCAGATGGATTTTTGCTCTACTTATTGATATTATTCGCCTTTCCATCCAATGGAGTGCTAGTAATGTTTAACTCGTCTTAATAATGATAGTATACGATAATTGTCAGAACAAGCAATTTTTAAGTCCGGCAACGCACGCTTGTTGATATATACCAAAAAATCAACTGTCGATTTGCTTGAACTTAAAAAGTATATTCAACAGAACAATACGAGACACTTGTTCTTTACTAATCGTTTTCTACCCAACTTGAGACGTGCGTAGATAGTTTTATAAGCATTATTTTAAAGTTTCAAGAAGATGTGGTTCAGTAGTTTCGCATTTGGAAGATGGATATTTCATTTAAAGACTCCCAGAAGTCTTTAAGCCGATAATCTATTCTCAAATCGAAACTATTCCATTCATTTTATGATTATTTGTGGGCCAAACTCGAAAATCTGCCAGGGCCAATTCGTCTGAAAACGTACATGATGCTTGAGTTATACGGAACAATAGTATTTTTTAATGCATGGAAGAGATCTGGCGTCCAATTCCAAGTGCAGTTATTAATAATAATATATAATAATAAATAAAAACATTAAATATCTATATGATTTCGTATTTATTTTATTACCTAAAGTAACACTTTTTGAATTACTAAATTAACAAACAAACTTCTCATTAAAGATATGTTGCAACGTTTATTTTGACAGACTGCTGTCTTTATCTTTATTTGAAGCATGCGCAATAGTAAAGGGAAGAAATTAAATATAAGGACTCAGCTGTTATCGTTATTTGAAGTATGCGCCCACCGTTTGGGGCTTGCGCGGTATTGAAACAAAATAAAAGTAAAGATTTCCCATATTTTAATACAATAAAGTTAGGAAATAAAAAGGAAATAATTTAGATATTTAGTTTTTTTTCTGGAAAGTGGTAATGGTGTATATTTGAAGAATCTAAAGAGTCCCGACTTCAAAAGTGCGACTCCGATGACGGTTTGTGGTTAGAATTTTCTTCTTCCGTTTGTTATTCTTGTAAGAAAGTAGTTATACGAGGAATATGTAATAGACTATTCGAATAAAATGAGGATTCTAGTAGACTTAATAGCACTGGGAAAAGGAGAATATGTGGTAAAATGGTCATATTTTAGTGTTCCGTACGGAACAGTTATAAGATCACTTCGGTGTCCGTCCGTTCGTCTGTCACACACAATTTTCTCCGAAACTATTTGCCATAGAAAGTTGAGATTTCGCACTAATATAGGAATTGATGGCCTCATCAGAGCCGTGTAGTTTTGAAAGTTAAATTTTGACTTAAGGCGTTAGTTTTGGGGGTGAAATCGGAAGTGAAAAAAAAATTTTTTTTTACTAGGTCATCGAGTGGGGTGTCAAATGAAAGCTTGTAAAAACACGAGTTCAAAAATATATACAATGTAATGTTTGCGCACACTTTCTTTTGTATTGTTCTTAAAAAATCGCGAAAAATCGCTGTCCCCCTTTTATCTAGAAAATAATCATCAAAAAATTTTGAAAAAATTCTGGAATATTCTCCACAGGGTGTAGATCGAACGAAAATTATCGCGAGCGCATTATCTTTAATAATTTATCTGATATATAAAAAAAAACAAAAATTTCAAGGTCAAGGTTCAGTAAAGATCTGAAACAAACTTTGTGGAAAACTCATTTGGAGTGGGTTTTGTGAATTCACTGATCATTTTATACCTCCGTAATAAAAATTTTTGTTTCAAAGCAATCAATGTACGGAACACTAATTCCCTTTAATTTACACTTGACCGGTTATAGATGTTTATTTAAAGATTTAAAATTTTTCTTATATACATTTTTTTATTACTTCAAAGAGGATATAAGTATAAAAATATAACTTTATCAATGAATTCTTTGTAATATTAAATAATTTTTTATTTGCAATATTTTATTGAAAACTTAAATATTATTGATACGGGTCATTTATAAAAGCCAAGTAATCAGCTGCCTAAAATAACATACAAATATTTTACATTCATAATACAAATGTATCTTTAAATATATAAGTTATTTACCAGAACTATGCATTTATCAGATAGTGTCAGAAACATCTTCGTTTTTAGGCTACCTCAAATTCATTATCAATGGTTGGAATATCAGAATTCTCATCAAAATTTACATTATAAGTATTAGAGTTGAGGCATTCTGTTCCTCGGCTTTTTTTGCAAATGTCTGAGTATTTTAATCCTGCTTTTCGACAACAGCATCTAGCTGTAGTGCAGGCACCAATACAATTGGAAGGAATCAGTAGTAATATTGAGTCTGGTACTCGATATAGCAATGTTCTTAGGGGTTGAAAAACCCTTTAAGTTTCTGCCATTCCCAATTTTCAGCTGGCTTTTTTTTTCCTAGCAATGTTTGCACTTGAAAGTACACCCTATGTGAATGTTGAGCGGCGGCTTCGGAAGTCGGTGGTAATGACTCTAGTTTAGATTTGATTTTTTTCAAAGACTTTTTAAATGAATTGAATCTATATCGATCGAGAGAAATACTTGAATCAGTAGAAACATTTTTTCGCCAGCTTTTCTGACGTTTAATTTCGTCGAATTTTCACTATTAAAAACTTACACTTCTTTACGTAACTGGTCTTTCTCCAGAAGCTTTAATCCTTTCTGATATATTGCACTAGTTCTGTCGCAGCCACTGAAAGCATGAGCCAATAAACATTTATATTTAATATCAGCATATTGTTCTTGTAAGTCTTGAGAAGAATATAGTTTTCTTTCAAAAGTTCTTTTTCCCGGTTTCAAAAATATATATTCTTTCCTTTTGGAGCTAAAGTAATTAAAACATTAAGAGATCTACATCTTCGGCCACAATTGCATTTTGTGTGTTTGCTGATTGCTTAACAGCTGTTTTAATAATCAGCGAGTCAAATCGTCAGAAGCCTGTTCAACAACAAATCCACGGACGCATGTTTAAGCATTAAAATCAATTGAATTTTATTTACACTAGTCAGTATATAACACCACTACACCAAATACTTTATTTTTGCACTCGATGCGCGTTTCGCTAACCATGTTAGCTTTATCAGGAGCGCTAATTGACTAAAGCTAAACTACAAATCTACCCTATTTATACTTAGTTTAACACCTGAATTACTTAGGCAGAACTAATGGCATAGGCGAAGCCATCAATTCCGGTTAAGTAACTAGTAGAAGGGGCTATAAGGAATAGGCCCTCTGTCTTTATTTAAACTACTTTTACATTTTATAATGTCCATACTTTCGTATGCGTTCAACAATCTCCTATTAGATACATTTTTAGTTATCTTAATCTTAGATTATTTCATGGTACAGTATGATCAGCTTCAAGGGCATGTTCTACAATACTAGACTTTTCTGTTCTACTGTATTTTAAATGCGCTAATTGTTCTTTAAATCGTGTTTTAATTGACCTTTTAGTTTGCCCAACATACTTTTTGTCCCAATCATTACAACTTATTTCATAAATTCCAATTTTCTTACAATTAGGAATATTATCTTTGGAATTTCCTGAGATATTCCTCAGATTGTCTGATGACTAATAGACTAAGGTAAGACCTACCTTATTAAATACCTTATTGAGCCCCCTGCTATATTTCGGATTATATCGTATGGAGACAGACATGGTTGGTCTTATTTTTTTCGCGTGTAAAAAAGGTGGAATTCTGAATATTTAACCTGAACTTATGTCTATTTATTAACTTGTTTACTAAGTCATCGTCATAACCATTAACTCTAGTTATATTTCTAATATTCTAATTTTTCATTATTGAAGTTTACTCTATTCAGAGGAAAAGTCACCAAACGATGAACTAAAAAATATAATGCGGCTAATTTGTGTTGTTTGCAATGAAATTAATTATTGGGAATATATCTATCTGTTACTGTCGAAATCATAAAATGTAAAAGTAGTTTAAATAAAGACGGGGGAGATATTCTATCCCGCTCCCCCACGGGGTTGTTTGAAGTTCGTTACTCTTATTGCTATTATGATAGGGCCTTGTTTTTTTTCCTACTTAAATATATAAATCACTAAGAAAATACACTAAAATTGAAATTATAATTTTTTATTGCAAATAATCCTTACAAGAGTTAATTAGTGTTTAGATTATGTTGGGATTTTGTAATGTTTGACACAATGGCATTACAGAATAGTTATCACCACTGCAACAAACACTTTATTTTTGGGCCTGACACACGTTTTTCTAACCATGTGAGCAACATCACGAGTGATGAGTGACTGTCGACTTACTAATCGCTCCTGATGATGCTAACATGGTTAGTGTAACACGTTTTGAGTGAAAAAGTAATGTGATTGGTGCAATGGTGATAATCTGAAATGAAATTTTATTTATCGCACGCTTGTATTAACTTGGAAATATTGAAGGAAGTGATAGAAACCTGCTAGACACAACCTTAATTTAGAAACTTGCGTTGACCTATCAAATACTAACATAACAACCGCTGCGCTTAACCAAGAAATAAATCAAAAATATCTCCTAAGTTTGCAGAAGATGAATACTAACCCAACTTTACTTTTAGTTTATTTTATTGCAATTCTGTTGTGTGAAAGTGCAAAGGCATGTGAAAAATAAGCGTTGCAAAATCTCTCTAATGACATAAACAAATAATAATAAAAGCGTTACACTTGTTACTGATAATTTTTTGCACAGAATGCTTTTCTATAGCTCACAACAAGGGTTACGAACAAATTATATTCACTTGTTACGAATAAATTATGAACTTGTTTGTGAAACGCTTGTACATAATCAAATTGTAATTACAGGTGCTCCCTTCATATAATTTTTATCGACAAGATTTACTGCTATTTTTTGTCAATCAGGATCGTACCTTTAAGATCGTGATGCAGTTTCGCATTCACCATTTCATTTTAGATTATCAAAAAGGTACAATCGTCACGAACTCTATTCTTTACGACGTTTATAGGCTTCAATTACCCTCTTCCTGAAAATAAGTGACAATCTCGGTGGAAAAAAGCTAAGTAATTTTAGATATGCGGATGATATTGATAGAACGAAAATCAAAGTGATGATTGTGAGTCGTAATGAAGATCTGTCGCACATAAATGAAATTGCTGGTTTTACTGTTGTAGACCATTTCAACTATTTGGGATCCCCCACAATGGTGGTGGTGAAGCGAAAGTAAGAAGACGTTTAGCCATGGCTAAAAACTCGACGATTAAACTAAGTAAGGTCTAGAAAGATCCAGCTGTTACAAAAAAAAACAAAGTTAAGATTGCTATCCAGCTTTATATTCTCTATAGCAACTTACGCATCGGAAACATGGACCAATAAAAAAGCTGACAAAAGACGAATTGATGCGTTTGAGATGTGAGCATATCGAAGAATCCTCAGAGTATCATATACCGAACATTGTACGAGTGTATCTATTTTTGAAGAGCTTAGTATAAATGACCGACTTCCACATATAATTAATATACAGTCATTGATAATTTGGTCACATTATGAGGAAAGTAGATGTCATGGAAAAGCTTCTAGTAACGGGAAAGATAGAAGATCAAGGGGACGGTCGCTAACAAGATCGTCCGACCAAGTAAGATCTCTCCTTGGTTAGGTATGCATGAGTCAAGTCAGATCGCGCAAGCTCGAAATGGTTGGAGAATGACTGGTGAGGCAGCAACTGCATTGTGTCACCGATACTCCTATTGGAGTGAAAGGAGTGAGAGAGAGAGAAAATAAGTTGCTGAGTTCCTCAGCGCGTTGTTTGCTTGTAATTTGGAAACTGTTAATAATAACCACAAATTTATTTAAAATATAAACCTCTAAATACGTCACTGCTTTAAATCTTTCTTAAAGGAAAGTTTTTAAACTTATCACACTCGACAAAAAATAATGACACTTAAATAAAAAAGGCTTACAATGATTAAGGTCCATGTTATCTTAATTATTTTTGTGGTTTCGATTTATGTTCTTTAATTGAAGTTAAAGGTATTTACTCGTTCAGAGAAAACAACGTGTAATATCAAAAAGGTAACGGTGCAAACAAAACAAAATAAGTGTATTTATGGGCACACTAGACGTACTGCAGGGAATCCCTAAAACGCTACAAAAGCGATACGTATGCGTAAAATGCTATTTACGATCGTGATTCGCGACAAATTGTACTCTGTGGGACACAGTCCTTGGAAACTTATTTTATAGGGATGGAATTCATCATATAACAGAATTTTTTAAAAGAATGGTACGAAGAACCTCACACGAATGTGCATGTGTCTGTATTAGAGCGACGTATATTCCTAACATAACACATGGGCTGAAAAGTCCCGAGCCTAACAAAGAAAACACGGTTTTTTTGGTTCAAAATTAGCTTTATTCATCAACGTAATCTCCATCAAGAGCAACGCAATCATTCCAGCGCCGCTCTAACAATGGCCAAACACTGCTCAGAATCATCAACACGTTCTTGTTTTTGATAAACAGTGAGCAAACGCGGCACCCACTTTGAACAGAGCTTTCTCATAGTCAAATGCTCATGCAATATAAAGCCAACACGTTCTTTTGATATCTTTACGATGTCAGCTAACTCACGCAACTTCACTTTTCGATCATTCAAAACGATTTTATGGATTTTTTTGATGTTTTCTGGTGTTACCGCCTCATTTGGACGTCCACTGCGTTCTGCATCATCGGTGTCTCTACGACCACGTTTGAAGTCAGCAAACCAACGTTTTATTGTTGTTTCTGATGGAGCGGAGTCCCCATAACACTTTTCAAGCCATTGCTTCGCTTGAACGGTATTTTTTCCCATCAAGAAGCAGTGTAAAATTAAAACACGAAATTGTTTTTGATCCATTGTTTTGAAAATAACAAAAGTAGCGTCACTCTTAGCACAATAACTCACAAACTAATGAATAGAATATCATGAAATTTTAACAGCTGTCTTTTGAAGGTTAGTATTAACTGAAAAAAAGGTGACTGCAATAAAACTAGCGCCATCTATGTGTTAGGCCCGGGACTTTTCAGCCCATGTGTTATAGTACTCTGTCGTGTACGTTCAACGAATACTTTTCGTGAAAGTATTCATAGAATAGATCCAAGTAGTTAACCGTTCTTCGATGTTTTAAGGAATTAGGATTGCTGATGAGTTCCGGGTCTCCAATCAGGAGAATAGCGTTCTTCTGAGTAGAATCTAACAAATGGCATATGTTTGGGAGTAGTATTCCGTCGTTGGTCTTTATATAAAAAGTTGAAAGTGATTGTAGAGTACAAAGCTTCTAGTACGAAATAATATTACTAGCTTTTGAGCAGCTCAAGTACAAACTATAGACACCTAGTATTTTAACAGCAACGAAGATGAAAAAGGCATAATTTTTTCCGTATTTTTTCCATTTTTGTTTAATTTTTACATTTTATAAGTTAACGGTGTTATTTTATAAACTAGGAGTGAAACGGTACTTTGTGTCAGGGTGCAGGAGTAACAGAAAGAAAATCCTGAGGAAATAGAGTTTCATTGAGCTATTTTAGAATTTTCGTAGCAAAAACCTGGTCAAAATTACACAGCGAAGGGTCTCTATTAATCGCTCTTTCGTTTCATCATTCCCGATTCGATTCTTTTTCACTTTTCTGTCAGAGCAGGAAAACACTGAAATAGAAAGAAAGGGGGCATAACCGAGAATAGATGGGAAAGGATGTAAATATAGTATGTTAGAGGAAAATTGGATCCCTTAGAATGTATTTGAGCAGTATTGGTTTTACTTTGATATTTAAGTATTAGTTGAAACGTGCAAAAATTATTTTAGCCAGTATTGCAAAAATATCACCGTTTACACGGAAAATATTACAAATTCATGTGTTGTTTGTAAAGTTGCCCTGGGAATAACACTATTGATTCAAAAAAGGAAATTTACTTTAACCTTAGGTCATTTATTTTCATGAAAAACGCTAAAACATCTAAAAATATTATATTAATATAGGTCGTATTATAGTACTCAGTATATATCACCACTACAGCAAACACTTCACACTCATCAGGAGCGATGATGAAGCTGACATGGTTAGCGAAACGCGCGTCGAATGTAAAAATAAAGTGTTTAGTGTAGTGGTGTCATTGCGCCAAAGATTCCACATTCCCAACTTAGTCGTATTATAGTTAGTTTGATTTTCTTGTCTCAGAAGTTACCTTAGAACTGAGATACTTTTTTTCTGTACATTTTTGGTTTAATGGATTTCACCATGAAGTTAATGTAATTTTGTCTTGTTCAATTTATATTGGCCGTTAAAATAAAAACATACAGGGTGTCTCATTTGGAAACAAAATGAAAGGGTAGCTTTGTGGGAAAGAGGTTGAAAGCAATCCTCAATACGAAAACAGAAATTATGTTTTTCTCTGAGAATCATTTAACGCATTTTTCGGTTTATTATTCAAACAAACTATTTTCTAGATATTTGGAGGAGGGAGTGTGGAGAATTTCAGCAAGTTTTTTCATCGCAAAGATTTGGTTGCGCCACGTTTTAAAGTTTTTAAAATTAAAATAAAATATGAAGATGCTTGAATGATGCTTAGAATATAAGCAGATTTATGCATGACATTTATGCTTGCACATTAGGGTAACAAGCTAAACAATTTTTTTTTTGTTTTCTTTGGTCCTACCCCCGCATCCATCGACTGAAAATATATTTTTTTCTTCTCAATAGTTTTTTCTCCTTCAATAGCTCCCTGTTAGACTTCTAATTTGGATTAAAGGATTATGAAGGTGTTTCCTTGTGCATTTTTTGATGTTGAATCCCTTCCCGAGGGCCGTTTCTCCGTAAAATCCTTCAGTTTTCCGCAATGTTCATATTAAGTGCGCATTAAGGGTGAAAAAATGCGTTTTCCTATCAAAAAAGTTCCACAATTTATGGGAAACATTGCAAATCAAGCTTCATGATACAAAATCCTAGATATGACACAGATCTTTGAGAAATTTTTATGGTGCACTGATAATATTGGACAAAGACGGCGAAAACGAAGCGCTTTGTTGGAAAAAAGATTGACACACCTAAAAAAACTCGACAGTTTCAAGCAAAAGTTTTAACATTTTTCCCTGGAAATTGAATGGAACTATTAGATTTCGATGAGTCCCAAAATTAAAAATTTAAATGGAAACCCAATATTTTTAATATATATTTGAATTCAGCGAGAATTTTACGTCTGAGAAAACATTGAATTTTGATTGGGCCTGATTGAGCCTCATTGGAAGTGCATTAAAATGTGACAAAATTCTCGCTGAATTCAAAAATTCTAAAACCTTGGTCTGAAATATTTCTTCTGAAGTTGCCTTCCTGTCGACTTTTTTTAGGTGTCGGTCTTTTTTCCAACAAAGCGCTTCATTCTAGCTCTCTTTGTCCAATATTGCTCGTGCGACATGACAATTTCTCAAAGATTTGTGTCATATCTATGATTTTGCATCAGATAACTTGATCTACAATGTTTCCCGTAAATTTTGCGGCACTTTTTTAAAAGGAAAATGCATTTTTCACCCTTAATGCGTACTTCACATGAGTATTGCAGAAAACTGAAGGACTTTAGGGGGAAATGGCCATCGGGAACAGATTCAGTTCAGACATCAGAAGTGGCATGAGCATGTTGCAGCCATAGCAAGGAGAGCTTCTCAAAAGTTGGGAATATTATTTCGAACCGGAAAGCTTTACACTCCAAAACAACTGTTAATTCTTTCCAAAGCCCAAATTCGACCAACTATGGAATACTGCTCCCATACACTGTATTTGTTGGATTCTATTTAGAGAAGAGCTGTTCGTCTGGTTGGAGACCCGGAACTGACCGACGGCCTTGATTCTTTGGAACATTGAAGAACGGTTGGCCACTTGAGCCTATTTTACATGTATTTTCATGGAAAGTGTTCGAAGGATGTAGCCCGCTTAATTCCTCCCAGAGCGGTGCATGTTAGAAATACGCGTCGCGCTAATACTTCACATCTGTATGAGGTTCAGCTTGTTACTCCTCGTACAACGCTTTTCAAGCAGTCTTTTATATGTAGAACATCATCCCTTTGGAATAATTTGCCCAGGACTCTGTTTCCCACTAAGTACAATTTACAGCGATTAAAGAACAACGTGAATTGCTTTTTTTCGCACACGTGTCGCTCCTGTAGCGCTTTAGGGACTTCCCTTCAGCACGTGTGCTAAACCCATAAAAAACAGGGGGCGGTTGAAGGGAAAAAAACGATGCGACTTCTAAATATGAATATTTTTTTTCTAAAAATTTAGAGGCTTAATTTTTTTCATAGGATTTTCCGGGGGTAGGACCAAAGAAAAAAAAATTTGGCTTGTCACCCTAATGCACATGCACAAAGGTGTAAGATTTCTGTCAGCGATTTACCTAACTGGACAATTATATCACTGTCTGTATAATTAAAGGGGTTGTTGAAAACGATGCAGAATATGATAACAGCGAACCGATATTATAAAGCATTCATTTTGGTTCTAAATAGTATTAAAAATATCGTTAAAGTCGCAAAAGATAGGCATAGTTTCGTTTCGTTTAACCATGCTAATATTTACCTTGTAAACTTGTACCTATTTTTGAATCAGCCTTTATTTCAAACGCGATTTGACGAGTCATGTCATAGTGGCCAAAATTTTTGAGGTCGTTTCCTTTAGAAAAAGTAATAGCTTAGTGTGTCGTTTTTCTTTATAATACCTGTGGATATACTAAAACGATATATATATATATATATATATATATATATATATATATATATATATATATATATATATATATATATATATATATATATATATTTGTGCCGATTATTGAAATATTGGCCTGTATCTTTTAACTACTCTCTCTAACTTTTCTGATATTTGATGAAAAAAACAATACGGTTGTTAGCATATTCGAAAGCTGAGGCGTAACCAAAAGGTTCCTTTTTTGTGAAAAACTGTGTTCAGAGAGGTTCAATGCAAGAAGATCTTTTTTTTATCACAATAATTCACATCCCGATTGTCGTTAGACCCCTTATAAGCAGCTCCGCATTAAGTGTTTCTTTTTTTTTCCTTAAAGAAATGCCGTTTGTCTCCATATGTGTTCTCCCCAAACCTTGAACCTAAACGTTGCGAGGCTATGTATGTTTTATGTGAATTTGCTGTGAATTGCAGAAGCCCGTTTAGAGAAGGTTATCAAATCGAATCAGATGAACAACCTTTCGTTTGTTTAAAGTTAGATGGTCAACATTCTTAAGATCTAAATTGCTAAAGTGTCTTTCTGTGACTTGCTACAACCCGAGGGATATTGAAAATGTTTCCTATTGGTTCATATTGCTTTCTGGTATTAGTTTTTAAAGGTTTTTATAGGCAGACTTCAAATTAAGTTGTTTTTTTCAAAGTGGTTTCATTTTTTACATCTTTTCACTTCGAGCAAATATCCCTTTTCTTTACTAAGAAGTCGGCAAAAATACTGTTACTGAATTCTTTATTATTCTGTAAACTTAAGGCCTTCTCTCTCTAAGAGAATAAACATTTCTCTTTAAACACAGTATATGAGTTTATCATTGAACTTTTCTTTACATCGCCGTGCCAACATACAGCGAACTGAGAAAGTAAACAAAAAGTTCACTCCAATATAAAACTTAGTTTTTTGATGGAGAATACTGAGAGATAAGCCAATCTAGCAATGGTTGATTAAAGCACTAGATTTATGGATACAGTAACCCTGCGTTGCGCTTTTCAGTTAAGTGATTTCACTTATTTTTAGTCGATAACATTGTGCTAAAGAGAGATCGTGTATAGACATTATTTAAAACTTGTAAAAAAATTTTAATAATGAAAGAAAATATTTTAAATACTTTTGAGAGGTTTAAGTGTATCGTTAAATTGTTCAGATAAAACAAGAAAATATATTTATTAAACGAAAAACCCATTATTTGAGGAATCATTGTTTACTCGATTGTGTACGCAAAGAAGGAATTATTTTTTACAACTATTAATATGTTTTTTCATTAGCTTGGAAATTCTAAATTGCTGGATTAACTTTAATGATTTAAATCGAAAATCACACGATTCGCATGACACAGGTGATAATAAGTAGGCTGACAATTTTTTGCAGAATTCAACTTATTCATCAATATAGACTCCTTCAAGAGCCATATAATGACTCCAATGCTTTTCTAACATTTCTATACCTTTGTTGTAGAAGGATTTCTCTTTGCCTTTAAAATAGACCTCAGTTTCGGCGATAACTTCTTCATTGGAGCCTAATCTTTCCCGCGAGTATTTTTTTGCGAATAGATAATAGCCGCTGGGGGCCAAATCTGGAGAATATGGTGGATGAGGAAGCAATTTGAACTTCAATTCATGCAATTTTGCCATCGTAACCATTGGCTTGTGACACGGTGCATTGTCTTGATGAAATAGCACTTTTTTCTTGTTCATTTGGGGCTGTTTCTTTGCGATTTAAGCCTTCAAATGCACCAATAACTTTATATAATATTCGCTATTGATGGTTTTTCCCTTCTCAGCATAGTCGATGAAAATTATTCTATACGTATCCCAAAATACAGAGGCCAAAACCTTCCCAGCCGACTGTTGTCTCTTTGGTCGTTTCGGGCGGCTTTCACCGGCTGCTGTCCACTCAGCTGACTGCCGATTTAATTCCGGTGTATAGTGGTGGATCCATGTTTCATCCATTGTCACATATCGCATGAAAAAATCCTTTTTATTGCGCTTGAACAAGTCCAAACAGCGCTCAGAATCATCAATACGTTGTTGTTTGCTCACAGTGGGAGCAAACGCGGTACTCATTTCGAACAGAGCTTTCTCATGCCCAAATGTTCATGCAAAATATGATCAACACGTTATTTTGATAACTTTAGGGTGTCAGCTATCTCATGCAATTTCACTTTACGGTCATCCAAAATAATTTTGTGGAATTTTTTGATATTTTCCGGTGTAACCACCTCATTTGGGCGTCCAGAGCGTTCAGCATCATTTGTATCTGTACGACGCAGCATACCAGTAAATAATTAGTGATTTTTCAGGGGCAGAGTCCCCGTAACACTTATCAAGCCATTCCTTTGCTTGAACGGTATTTTTTCCCATCAAAAAACGAATTTCGATTTTTTCCATTCTTTTGAAAATATCAGAATTAGTGTCACTAAAACCACTGTAACTTGTAAACAAATCGTCGAAATGTCATGAAATTTTGACACGTATCGTTTGAGGGTTGGTACTTCCTAAAAATCATATGGATTTTTAAATTTTGGATTGTTGTAGCTTCTACTTGATGGAAATTCATTATATATATATAATAAAAGACTGTTTTTAGTCAATTTCCACTGGTTTATTTAAATTGCGATGACGCGTTTCGCTGTCGATGCAGCTTCTTCAGATCTACATTTTACACTGTCAAGTTAGGTTTAATATTCACAGTTTTATATAATTTCTTAATTATAATATTACACCTAATTAAATTACATTGATAGTATTGGAAAATCCACACAGATTTGGAGTTAAGAGAATAAATTCAATAATGGTGAATTGCTTAAATCTACCTGGTCGTTGAGTAGGGTACCTGTAGTCCTTAATCGATTTATTTGCATAGTCTCTAAAAGGTTTAGTTTTAAGCCTTTTTGTTGGGTGTGTAAAATTTTGAAATTCTTGTTAAATGTGTGATTTTCTGTTAATAGATGATTAGCATATGTTGAATTAGATTTTCTATGGATGAAACTTTTTTCGTGTTCTGTAATTCTTTGTCTAAATGTACGTCCAGTTTGTCCGATGTATGTCCTAGGACATGACCCACATGTTAATTGATAAACCCCTGATTTGTTGTCTTTATTGATTTGTGGTTTGCAGTTTTTAAGGTATTTCCCTATAGTATTGTTAGTCTTGTACGCTATGTTGATATTTTTTTGATTTAAAAATTTCCCCAGTTTTTCCGTTGGTTTGCCGAAATAGGTTAAGCATTTAAAAGTGGTATTTCTGTCCTTAAAACGTGGGTATATTTCTGAGATAGCCTTGTTTCTAAGTTTTTTCTTAACGATACTATTGATTAAAGTAACCGAATAACCGTTGTTAACGGCTACTTGTTTTATGTAGTTTAATTCTTTAGTAAAATTTTCTTCTGATAAGGGGATATTAGTTAGTCTATGTATAAAACTATGATAAGCGGCAAGTTTATGATGGTTAGGGTGATGAGAACTATTGTGAATTGTGGTATCTGTATGACAAGGTTTGTGATATATTGCAAATTCATGTTTTTTCCTGGCTTTACTGATCGTTAAGTCTAGGAAATTGATTTTCCCTTCGACTTCTTCTTCCATTGTAAAACTGATATTTCTATGTAAATAATTAATATACTGTAAAAAGTGAGTTAATTGTCTGTCCGTACCTGTAAAGCAAACAATTATATCGTCTACGTATCGATACCAGTATAGGCAATTACTACTATTGTTGTTATGGTTGTTAAATATCATTGTTTCAATACTGTCCATGAAAATTTCGGCAAGTAATGGACTTAATGGACTCCCCATAATTAACCCTTCCTTACTATTGTAGAATGTATTGTTAAATGAAAAACAATTTTGTCTTAGGCAAGTTCTTAATAAATTAATTATGTCCATTTTTATAACTTCATTTACTTTGTTTTTTGTGAATAGGTTCTCTATTAAAATTATTGTTTCGTCTGGAGGAACACTTGGAAATAAGTTTTTGACATCGAAAGAGACTAATTTAGAATTATCTGGAATTGTTATATTTTTAACTTTATTCACGAGTTCGTATGAGTTTTTGATACTATATTTAGGTTCAAATTTGGTATGATATTTGATTAAATCAATTAAAAAGGATGACGTCTTATATGCTGGAGCAGACATGTAGGAAACAACTGGTCTGATTGGGTGGTCAAGTTTGTGTAGTTTTATGAGTGAATAAAGTTGTGGGATTTGGGGATTCATATTTATCAATTTAATTTTATCTTTATCGTGAATGATACTTTTAGCCTGTTCAATTTGTTGTTTTATTTCTCTTTGAAAAATATTTGTTGGATCTTTATTTAAAATTTCGTACTTTCCTGTTTTGAAAAAATCTAACGTTTTATTAATATAGTCGATTTTGTCTATTGCTATTACTGTGTTACCTTTGTCTGCTTTGGTAAAGATTACATCATTTTGTTTTGCTTTACTCTGAATTGTTTTTATTGTCCTTAAGTCTTGGTTGATTTTGTTAGTGTTAGATATGAATTCTTTTTTAATAATTTCGGCTGTTTGAAATTTTGATAATATGTTGTTAGGACTATCTTTCAAGGCAATCTCAGTATCAATACCTAATGTCTCCGATTCTTTGATATTGAAGTTAGTTTGAATATTGTGTTTGAAACCTTTTGTTAGAAGATTTTTTTCCCTGTCCGAAAAAGGTGTGTTAGAAATGTTAATAAATCGATTAAAGAATTGATGATCAGTAAAAAACTCTTTTTCTTTCTTATTTTGTGTTGTTATACGTTTTTGTTGAATGAGATACTGTAATTTATTGTATTGTTTCAAATATTTTTTATGTATTATTGTTTTTACTTTTTCACGTGTATTCGAATCTAAGACCATAAATTCTATAAAATTTAGTTTAAATAATAATTCTGTGTGGATTACCTTCAGATACATGTTATATGAGTCTCTAATGCTATACTGGATTTTTCTCTCTGTGTATATCCATTTTCTTTTGGCGAGTATAACTGCTTCTTTGGCTGCTTTGCTGGTGTTGTTAGTTTTCAGATTAATATACTTAGGTGTAACTTGGTTTTGGAGGCACTGATTGAAAAACCAAATATTTTGCGTAGTTGTTGCACTTAGTTACTTCTAAAATGTGCAACAACTACGCAAAATATTTGGTTTTTCAATCAGTGCCTCCAAAACCAAGTTACACCTAAGTATATTAATCTGAAAACTAACAACACCAGCAAAGCAGCCAAAGAAGCAGTTATACTCGCCAAAAGAAAATGGATATACACAGAGAGAAAAATCCAGTATAGCATTAGAGACTCATATAACATGTATCTGAAGGTAATCCACACAGAATTATTATTTAAACTAAATTTTATAGAATTTATGGTCTTAGATTCGAATACACGTGAAAAAGTAAAAAACAATAATACATAAAAAATATTTGAAACAATACAATAAATTACAGTATCTCATTCAACAAAAACGTATAATAACACAAAATAAGAAAGAAAAAGAGTTTTTTACTGATCATCAATTCTTTAATCGATTTATTAACATTTCTAACACACCTTTTTCGGACAGGGAAAAAAATCTTCTAACAAAAGGTTTCAAACACAATATTCAAACTAACTTCAATATCAAAGAATCGGAGACATTAGGTATTGATACTGAGATTGCCTTGAAAGATAGTCCTAACAACATATTATCAAAATTTCAAACAGCCGAAATTATTAAAAAAGAATTCATATCTAACACTAACAAAATCAACCAAGACTTAAGGACAATAAAAACAATTCAGAGTAAAGCAAAACAAAATGATGTAATCTTTACCAAAGCAGACAAAGGTAACACAGTAATAGCAATAGACAAAATCGACTATATTAATAAAACGTTAGATTTTTTCAAAACAGGAAAGTACGAAATTTTAAATAAAGATCCAACAAATATTTTTCAAAGAGAAATAAAACAACAAATTGAACAGGCTAAAAGTATCATTCACGATAAAGATAAAATTAAATTGATAAATATGAATCCCCAAATCCCACAACTTTATTCACTCATAAAACTACACAAACTTGACCACCCAATCAGACCAGTTGTTTCCTACATGTCTGCTCCAGCATATAAGACGTCATCCTTTTTAATTGATTTAATCAAATATCATACCAAATTTGAACCTAAATATAGTATCAAAAACTCATACGAACTCGTGAATAAAGTTGAAAATATAACAATTCCAGATAATTCTAAATTAGTCTCTTTCGATGTCAAAAACTTATTTCCAAGTGTTCCTCCAGACGAAACAATAATTTTAATAGAGAACCTATTCACAAAAAACAAAGTAAATGAAGTTATAAAAATGGACATAATTAATTTATTAAGAACTTGCCTAAGACAAAATTGTTTTTCATTTAACAATACATTCTACAATAGTAAGGAAGGGTTAATTATGGGGAGTCCATTAAGTCCATTACTTGCCGAAATTTTCATGGACAGTATTGAAACAATGATATTTAACAACCATAACAACAATAGTAGTAATTGCCTATACTGGTATCGATACGTAGACGATATAATTGTTTGCTTTACAGGTACGGACAGACAATTAACTCACTTTTTACAGTATATTAATTCTTTACATAGAAATATCAGTTTTACAATGGAAGAAGAAGTCGAAGGGAAAATCAATTTCCTAGACTTAACGATCAGTAAAGCCAGGAAAAAACATGAATTTGCAATATATCACAAACCTTGTCATACAGATACCACAATTCACAATAGTTCTCATCACCCTAACCATCATAAACTTGCCGCTTATCATAGTTTTATACATAGACTAACTAATATCCCCTTATCAGAAGAAAATTTTACTAAAGAATTAAACTACATAAAACAAGTAGCCGTTAACAACGGTTATTCGGTTACTTTAATCAATAGTATCGTTAAGAAAAAACTTAGAAACAAGGCTATCTCAGAAATATACCCACGTTTTAAGGACAGAAATACCACTTTTAAATGCTTAACCTATTTCGGCAAACCAACGGAAAAACTGGGGAAATTTTTAAATCAAAAAAATATCAACATAGCGTACAAGACTAACAATACTATAGGGAAATACCTTAAAAACTGCAAACCACAAATCAATAAAGACAACAAATCAGAGGTTTATCAATTAACATGTGGGTCATGTCCTAAAACATACATCGGACAAACTGGACGTACATTTAGACAAAGAATTACAGAACACGAAAAAAGTTTCATCCATAGAAAATTTAATTCAACATATGCTAATCATCTATTAACAGAAAATCACACATTTAACAAGAATTTCAAAATTTTACACACCCAACAAAAAGGCTTAAAACTAAACCTTTTAGAGACTATGCAAATAAATCGATTAAGGACTACAGGTACTCTACTCAACGACCAGGTAGATTTAAGCAATTCACCATTATTGAATTTATTCTCTTAACTCCAAATCTGTGTGGATTTTCCAATACTATCAATGTAATTTAATTAGGTGTAATATTATAATTAAGAAATTATATAAAACTGTGAATATTAAACCTAACTTGACAGTGTAAAATGTAGATCTGAAGAAGCTGCATCGACAGCGAAACGCGTCATCGCAATTTAAATAAACCAGTGGAAATTGACTAAAAACAGTCTTTTATTATATATATATGGATTTTTTGAAAAGGGCGACATCTATGTGTCACACCAAAGACTTTTCAGCCTACAAACTCAATATTGTGGATGGCAGGCACCATTGAATCCAGCACTAAAAACTAAAAAAAAATGTTAAAACTTATTGTTGAGTATCAAATGAAAGGGCTTTTTTATGAGAATTTCTAATATATATATATATATATATATATATATATATATATATATATATATATATATATATATATATATATGTATATATGCATTTTTCTTACATGGAAAAATATACAGAGTATCTATAAGCACATAAAGTTTTAAGGTGCAAACATAGTGTCCCATTGTCTCCAATCTGTCTTTCGGTCTGTTTGAACGATAATTATCGAACGAAATAAGATATTGCTTCAAGGAAAGGGTATTAAAGATATTATTATTAGTATTATTATCAATTTCAAAATCTCTTTATTTTTACAATTATTCTTACAAGGTTCTCTTACAGCTAAGTTTTATACAAATACAATGTACTCATTGTAAGTACATTGTATGATGTTCTGCCATTGGTGTTAAACCTTGCGTTTGTTTTGCTTTTTTGTTTTTAGTCATTTCCGACTGTGTCTTTCATGACTATAATAAATTTGTTCTATATGATAGGTGTTTTTGGTGATCATAATGTTTATTTTTGATATAATTTTTGAGATTTTGATTATTTGGAAATTTTTTTATAAAAAACCCAACTCGATATTGATTTTCAGGTATTTAGTAGCGTCAAAGTTTAGCTTTCTATAAGTTATAATCCCATTTATTCTTTCTTTCTGTCTTCCATCTCTCACTCGCTCATACCTATTTTCTCTCTTCCACTCTGTTATATATGCTTGTTTAATTAGCTTAGTCTATACTCACAAGCTCTATTTACATTATTGTTACTATATTATATTATTTAGATTTTTATTTACACTGTCACTTCACTGTCGCTTTTGCTGTATGTTCAGTTTTTGGTTTTATTTACCATTATTTACAATTCTTATGGTCTAAGGTTATTTCTATTTGTGTTTTGCATCTGGCTGAGATGTTTTTTATATTTGTGTTTGGCCATGTGTTTTGATGGTTTGTTTATTTGTTTATTTTGTGCAGGAATTTGAAGCGTCGCCTTCCAGGTCGTTGTATGACGTGCTCTCAGTACTGGAGGCGTCGCATTCCGGTACCGGTCCATTTTACATTTGTCCCGATGCACTTATAGAGCCTCGAAGTAAACTGTTAATGTGTGATATAATGGTTTATGTATTGGATTGTTATGTTCTCTTGTCTGCGTTAAGTTTTGTGTTAATGTTGATACTTGTATTTTATGTCTGTGTGTGTGTGTGTGTGTGTGTCTATTTCCTCCATATATCCTTATTGTTTGTATGTTTGTTGTGTTGTGTAATTCGTGAATTCTTGTGTATCTGGGTACGGATACAGCTCAACGTAATATCTGCATCCTTTGTAGTCTTCCTGTCTGCTTTTCTGTTATACCACACCAGACTGGTGCAGCGTATGTCAGGGTTGGTTTGATAATTTGTCTGTATATTATCAGTTTATTTAGTATTATTATGAGTACTTCTACAGGCTTTTGGTTTCAAAAATGTTTTAAGGTAGGTTAGTCGTAAATCCACTTTTCTTAAGAATTTGATGAAATTGAAATATGATGTTAATCTAAATGTTTTTCATTTAATTAAAAAAAAATTGACCGATTGCAAAGCAAGATATTCATAATTAAAGTGCACATAATTAACATGCAATAGGCCAATGAAGTATAAAAAATGGCGTAGTTTCGTGTATACCTTAAGAACTTTTCTTACGATTTTTTTTAAAAACTAATATTTAGTCAAAAAAAATAGAAACAATTTGGAATATATATTTTTTTTTTTTATCGATTTGTTAAAAAGATATAAATATTTAAAGTCGATATTTGTTTAAAAGAATAACCGCGTAGTGAGGGACAAATATTATAATTTGAAAACGCTGTTGTCGTCATTTTTTACGCGCGAACATTCAAATAGCATTTAAAATGGTTAACTTTTAAACAGAAATTCATTTGTGGGTTAAATAATTTATTGAATAAACACAATATATTTATCAATTTTATCTATAATCATCAAATAAAAATATTAAATGTACCATATTAATTAAAAATTTGAATTTGTATCCTGATATTTATTATTTTTTTCTTTAGTATTTAAAAGATTTATATTTAACAAAAATATGTTTGTAGGTTCAATAATTTTTCAATATTTTAAGTTAATATTATATTTATTTATCAACAATTGATAACAATATTTAATATATATTAAAAAAATGGTTTTATAAATCTTCCCCGTAAAACTAAATAAATAATTAATGATACTAGTGATAAATAAATGAAGTACTGTAAACTAATTAATTACTTTATTTACTACTCACGTATCTTTAGTTACACATGGTTTTTCATTGTTTTTTCGACTAGATCATAATTGCACTATTCCTGTATAACCCAATTTATCATAAGAATTTTTTAGATCTTTCAGAGTTATGTATTCAGATGCAATTCTTTTGATCATAAGATCTGAAATAAAACTTTTTAACGCATTAACGATGGCAATATTAGTTTTTCATGACGGACTTTTTATACGATACGTAATTTGTAATTAAATCTTCTCTCTTCAAAAACTCATTTACAAAATTCTCAAGGATTTTAACGTCATATATCACCTAGCGGAATTTTTCGTTTGGTGTTGCTTGCAATAAATCATATGCTCACTTTCCGAGCTTAAACATTTCTGAGCCTTTTCGGTCAGGAAAGCGTTTTTTAAAAAGACTTACCGTGTCCGAAAAACCAGCAATATTTTTAAAATCCTCGATCATTGCAAAATTAATTATACCTTGAATTAAATGGGACGAATCAAAACGTGCATTATGGGCAACAAGCACGCAAGGTTTTGGAGAAAAATTTAAAAACTGTTGGAATGAAATTAATGCGTCCTTTAGAGTGATTGTTTTGATAGGTTTACCATATAAATACAGGTCGCCATTAATATGTTCTAAGTCCGTAACTTTGGAAGCGTGGTAATTAATTGGTTGCGTAGGCCTAATATAAACATTGAATATTTTGTCTCGATATTTCGCCGTTATTTGCAAAATATCAGATGTATTTGAAAATCTCGATGTTTCTAAATCGAATACACTAAGCCACAGTCCTCAGATGTAATTGAAACATTATTCAATATATTAGTTAATGCTTGAGGATTAATAATGTCACCAGTATGATAAACATCCATCTACAGTCCACAATTTGATTGATACTGTACCCCTTCATATTTATCTTTATTATTTCTCGTGGCCTCTTTGTTTCTAACCAATAAATTTCTAAGTTTTTTCGTTGCAGGCAAATTAGCTCTTAATGCTCTTTGTTTTCTTATTTCATTTTTTTCTTGCTATATAGGATCTTGTATGTTTCCCAGGGGGTTTATTGATGAGCTTTCCTTTGCAAATTTGTCTTTATGTCGCAACGGATTATAATCAAAAGGCATTTTTTATTTAAATTATGTTTTTTTAATTTTAAATAGAAGTTTTAACTAACACGTAGGCTGAAAAGTTTTTGGTCTGACATATAGATGTTGCTCTTTTTAAAAAATTCATATGATTTTTAGGAAGTACCAACCCTCAAACGATACGTGTCAAAATTTCATGACATTTCTACGATTTGTTTACAAGTTACAGTGGTCTTAGTGACGTTACTTTTGATATTTGCAAAACAATGGAATAAATCGAATTTCGTTTGTTGATTAAATACTATTTTTTTGATGAGAAGAAATACCTTTCAAGCAAAGCAATGGCTTGATAAGTGTTCCGGAGACTCTGCCCCTGGAAAATCACTCATCATTTACTGGTAAGCTGAATTTAAACGCGATCGTATAGACACAAATGATGCTGAAGGCTCTGGACGCCCAAGTAAGGTAGTTGCGCCGGAAAAACATTTAAAAAATCCACAAAATTGTTTTGATCGTAAAGTGAAACTACGTGAGATAGCTGACATCCTAGAGATATCAAAAGAACCTGTTGTTAATATTTTGCATGAACATTTGGGCAGCAGTGAACCAAAAACCACAATGTGTTGATGAGTCTGAGCGCTGTTTGGACATGTTTAAGTGCAATAAAAAGAATTTTTTTCATGCGATATGTGACAATAGATGAAACACGGAACCACCACTACACACCGTAATCAAATTAGTCAGCTGAGTGGACAGTAGCCAGTGAAAACCGCCCGAAGCAACCAAAGACACAACAGTCGGCTGGGAAGGTTTTGGCCTCTTTATTTTGGGATGCGCATGGAATAATTTTCATCGACTATGCTGAGAAGGGAAAAACCATCAATAGCGAATATTATATAAAGTTATTGGTGCGGTTGAAGGCAGAAGTCGCAAAGAAATGGCCCTAAATGAACAAGAAAAAAGTGCTCTTTCATCAAGACAATGCATCGTGTCACAGGTCAATGGTTACGATGGCAAAATTGCATGAATTGAAGTTCGAATTGCTTCCTCATCCACCGTATTCTCCAGATTTGCCCCTCAGTGACTATTAGCTATTCGTAGATCTAAAAAAAAATGCTCGCGGGAAAGAGATTTGGCTCCAATGAAAAGGTTATAGCCGAAACTGAGGCCTATTTTGAAGGCAAAAACAAATCCTTTTACAAGAGGTATAAAAATGTTATAAAAGCTTTGGACTGATTGTATCGCTCTTGAAGGAGACTATGTTAATGAATAAAGTCGAATTTTGCAGAAAAATGTGTTTTAAGTAGCTAGACCAAAAACTGTTCAGCTTATGTGTTACTTATGACTATTGCTATTAGAAATAGTATATAGTATTTTCGTGGTTTTACGGGAGTTTTGTGGGTGAGCAGAAGTGGTTTTTCTCTCTAATCTTGATAGTTCTCGGTTAAGAAGTAAATAAGTTCTTTTTAATTTTATTCATTTATTTTTTAGCACAAACAAATCAACGAAATAAATAAGTTCTTGAAACACATTACCTAAAAAATAAGTTGCAGAAACCAGCGTGTATGATTAATGGCTTCTAACTCGGCGACTGTTTATTTAAAGTCTGCAGATTAATTTTCCACTTTATTCGCGGAGAAACGGTGAAAGATTTAAATCCTTTTCGGTTCCTTGTGAACAAGGATAACGATGTTATTTGTTTACTTCATGTCTCGAGGTCTATTTCCGTGAAGTCGAGAATAAGACATTCACTACCTCATTTTGTTTTGATATACAGAATTATTAATTTACCTACTTTTGTTATTACATTGGACACAAAACTTTTTCTTTAATGGCACTACTAAAACACTAGGAAGTAGGTTAAGGTATTCCGAATTTATGCTTTATTGCCGAGGTCTCAGAAATAGTTGGTTCGTTTTCTGCTTCTCGGTAACTTAAAACCTACTTTGCTATTAATTACTAAATTACTTATTAAATTTTAATTTTAGACCTAACTTTATAATAAACAAAGCAACCAAATCTCCTGATAATACTGTTATCATCATATCCGGTTTCATAGGGTTCTACGCCTTTCGGTTCCTAGTCGTCAACCTCTTCTATCTTCCCTTTCTTGTTGGATATCGTCTATTATTGTTCTTGTTACCTTCATAATGTCTCTTATTCTTTCATTTCCTATTCTATCCATTCTGGATACCCCAGCCAATTTTCGCTAGTAGTTCATTTTGAGATCAAGACGTTTCTGTTCTAAACTCTTGGTTAACTGCCACGCCTCGCAGCCGAAGACTAAAATGCTTTTAAGAATCGCATTGTAAATGTAGTGCCTCTTTTCTTTTGAAGTCTTTTTTGACCAAAGAGCGGAGTTGCGGTGTTGTATGACGGCTTTTCCTTATCCGATTCTATGTTCTATTTCGTGTTTTGTTCAGCCTTCCCTATCTGTTCTTGTTGCTAGACAGATATAATGATCACACGCACCAATTACCTGACCATCATTTAAAGTAAGGCTTCCCTGTTCTCCACCGGTACACAGATATTTAGTTTTTGTATAGCTTACTGTTAACCCCCATTTTTCAAAGTTTTTGAACAGCTTTCTTGTCATAAGTTTTTTGTCGTGGGCAATTACTAACTGGTCGTCTGCAAAGTGAAGAGTGTAAAGCGTTATTCCATCATTCAACTGTACTCCCATTCTACTGCATGCCCTTCTCCAACTCTTTAAGGATTCATTCAGGTAAAGTTTAAACATCGTGGGAGACAAGTAGCAACCTTTCCTAAGTCCCCGAGGAATGCATTAGATAATGGCTATTTCCAATTGTTTTATTCTTGAATATGGCTAATCGTATAGTTGTTTAATTGCTGCAATAGCTACCTTAATATTCATATCTCTCACAGTTTTGATTCTTATCGTATCTCGATTGTGCATATAGCCATTAGAGTATAAAACATAGTTCTGACGATTTAGCATTCTCAGCAGCAAACGTGAGAGTCGTATTCTATCATATATATATATATATAGTTACTGATAGCTCAGAATATATTTGCAGGCATTTGGTATATATATCATCAGCTGTGGACATATATATATATATATATATATATATATATATATATATATATATATATATATATATATATATATATATATATATATATATATATATATATATATATATATATATATATATATATATATATATATATATATATATATCGAGTTTTTTTTGTGACTCGGCGTCCAATTTTTAGGCGGTAACAAAAAAATACGGCTGGCGTATCCATCTGTTAATCATTCATTATTGCGATAAGCACCGCCCAGTTCCACCTCAATATTCATATCTCTGTTACCATCGAATTTTTATATATTATATATATATATATATATATATATATAATATATATATATAATGTAAAAGTATGGTGACAGAAGAAGGTATTCTAACGTCGATTTATGACGTCACACTTTTATAACACGGTGTCAATTTCAGAAATACTCGCATGGAAGAATATATAATACAAATAAAGATCTATAATGTATAGGTGCCTTTCCAGTCACCGTAACACACTGGTGAGCCAAAAAATCGACTCAAACTATTTGGCTTCATTTACATGGATCCTAGAATTTAGTGTTTATATATTTTTACGGATTTTAATATCATCTGAAAACCCATTTTCTCTTTCTGATGATACCAAATTTCATAAAATATCATACTTTTTACTGATTAAAATGACTGAAAAGGGAAAATAGGGGTAAGAGAAAGGAAAATTTTAAGTTTAACAATAACCAAAATCAATATAATGTATTATCCCCCTAGCCCTTATTACTGCTTCCAGCCGGTTTTTCCTGGAGCGGGTGAGCTTTTTCACCACTGTCTGTGGGATTATTCCCCACTCTTTTGCCACCGCAACTTTTAAGTACCTCAGCGATGCAGAAGCTATATTTCTGGCTCGAACCCTTCTTTTGAGCTCATCCCACATGTGCTCAATTGGCTTGAGGTCAGGACTCCGCGCAGTGGGTTTTCCCACCTCCGCCAGGTATTGCCGCACCGATACCGCAGCATGTGGCCTCGCATTGTCGTGCATTAGCACGGAGCTGTCTCCAACAAGCGTAAGGAATGACGTTTCCTGCAGAATCTTCTCGATGTACCGGTGAGCAGTTAATACACCGCTACGAGTCTCATTAGTCACGAAAACCAAATCGGTTTTCGCATCCAGTGAGATGCCTCCCCACATGATGACAGAACCTCCTCCTTAGGCGACCGTTTCAGTAATGGAGCACTGCGCGTTGCTCTCCCCAGGCCTCCTATACCATACACTCGTCTTCTTCCATCATCGCCATGTAGGCACATTCGGGACTAGTCTGAGAATAAAACGGAACGCCATTGCTCTAAGGTCCAGGCTGAGTCGCGCTTATCGATGGGCTACTGTCAATTTGGGTCCGTTAGCTAGCCTCTTAGGAGTTAGGTTAGCTTGTTTAAGTCTTCTTCTGACTGTCCAATGACTGACAGCCCGACTACGAACTTGTCGGAGCTCTTGCTGGACTCGACATCGTGACGATTTCTTAGAGTTATGTTGACAATGAAGCGGTCGTCTCGCTCCGAGGTACACCTTCTTCTCCCTGATCCTGGCTTCCGCATAAAGGCGCCAGTCTCTTGGTAACGTATATAGACTCTAGAGACAGCTGACTGGCTCAGATGCAGTTGCGCAGCGACTACACGTTGGCTATGCCCTTCTTGCAATAGGGCAATGACATGTGTCCATTTTTCGATGACGTAATTAGTGAACAGATATAGGAGATATGTTAACGGTTCAAGCTCTGATAAAGGAATGATAGGAAAATGCATTTTCATGTGTTTTTATAGGGATGAATAGCGCCCAACGAGTACTTTGCTAAGCGAGCAAAAACGGTTCTAATGAGTAAAACCGTTTTAATCAGTAAAACTTTTTGGAAATCCAAATGTTTTTGGTATTATTTGGAAGCGTTGAAAAACAGCATTCTAATGATACCAAAAATAATACTGTTTGAAAATTAAATTCAAGGATCGATGTTAAATGAAGTAAAATCGTTTGAGTCGATTTTTTTGTTTACCAGCGTATTAGTTAACCAACCTATCACAATATAATCATTTTCAGCTATTTAAGGAACCCATTAATCAAAATAATAAAAGAAATAAATAATAAAAAATTCATATAACCTAAATTTTCAAACTCGAGTCTGATTAACCGTTTTTAGGTGTAAGGTAATAATCAGACTGGTTATAAGAGGTAATACACGATATGTACCAAAAAATATTTCAAGAATGCTCAAAATTTGAATTAAGAAACAGCACGTCGAAATATACTTAATTAATATGGCAGTACTACCTTGTGGACCAGGCAAATTTCATGAATTCAATGAATTACTGAAATTTTAAAATGCCAAGGATATTAATATAAAATAATGCAGATCTAAATTAAACAATTTTTGAGATATTGGTATATATATATATATATATATATATATATATATATATATATATATATATATATATATATATATATATATATATATATATATATATATATATATATATATATATATATATATATATATATATATATATATATATATATATATATATATATATATATATATATATATATATATATATATATATATATATATATATATATATATATATATATATATATATATATATATTTATATATATATATATATATATATATATATATATATATATATATATATATATATATATATATATATATATATATATATATATATATATATATATATATATATATATATATATATATATATATATATATGAAATGAAAATAGTTGGGGAACTCGGCAAAAGGGCACAAACAGATGTTCACACAATATTCATTTAGCCAATATTTCGCTCCTAGGTTGGGACCTTCATCAGGGCACAAAATGCAGTGTGTGAATTAATCTAACAAGAATGACCATAAATAACAATTGTCACAACAATGACCTACAATGAAACAAAACAGCCACTAACATATTAATTTAAAATTATGGCATTTACAGCACCTTCTGACAGGTGGTTAATTAATTATAAATGAGTATTTGATTTTCCAGCATCCAAGGTTTCTAATGGCATCCTTGCTGTAAATGCCATAATTTTAAATTAATATGTGAGTGAATAGTGGCTGTTTTGTTTCAGTGTCGGTCTTTGTTGTGACAATTGTTATTTACGGTCATTCTTGTTAGATTAATTCGCACACTGCATTTTGTGCCCTGATGAAGGTCCCAACCTAGGAGCGAAATACTGGCTAAATGAATATTGTGTGAACATCTGTTTGTGCCCTTTTGCCGAGTTCCCCAACTATTTTCATATATTATATATATATATATATATATATATATATATATATATATATATATATATATATATATATATATGTATATATATATATATATATATATATATATATATATATATATATATATATATATATATATATATATATATATATATATATATATATATATATATATATATATATATATATATATATATATATATATATATATAAGATAAAGAGATAAAAAGGCCATTTTACAACATTGTAAACAAAAGAGCGCGGTGAAATTGTTTATAATAACGAGAATTTGGCTGGATAAGAATATCAATTGAAACAGGCAATACAATTTTGCGGAACTAATTGTCTGTTTTTTCTGGTATTGTTAACCTCATCAATTTCTCGTTGCTATAAACATCTTTCATATCTTTTTTTTACAGTGTTGTAAATTAGTGTTATTCCTTAATTGCAAACGCCTATAAACTTCGTCCGGTGTACCAAGGAGTCTTAAATTTTGGAAATCTCACACTATAGTGGATGCAATCAATCAATTTTGCATGAGATGCAGCATGTTAAAATGGCAATTGGACAATTTTTCTAAAACCAATATCTCAAAAATTGTTTAATTTAGATCTGCATTATTTTATATTAATATCTTTAGCATTTTAAAATTTCAGTAATTCATTGAATTCATGAAATTTGCCTGGTCCACAAGGTAGTACTGCCATAGTAATTAAGTATATTCCGACATGCTGTTTCTTAATTCAAATTTTGAATTCGGCGAGAGCATTCTTGAAATATTTTTTGGTACATATCGTGTATTACCTCTTATAACTAGTCTGATTATTACCTTACACCTAAAAACGGTTAATCAGACTTGAGTTTGAAAATTTAGGTTATATGAATTTTTTATTATTTATTTCTTTTATTATTTTGATTAATGGGTTCCTTAAATAGCTGAAAATGATTATATTGTGATAGGTTGGCTAACTAATACGCTGGTAAACAAAAAAATCGACTCAAACGATTTTACTTCATTTAACATCGATCCTTGAATTTAATTTTCAAACAGTGGTATTATTTTTGGTATCATTAGAATGCTGTTTTTCAACGCTTCCAAATAATACCAAAAACATTTGGATTTCCAAAAAGTTTTACTGATTAAAACGGTTTTACTCATTAGAACCGTTTTTGCTCGCTTAGCAAAGTACTCGTTGGGCGCTATTCATCCCTATAAAAACACATGAAAATGCATTTTCCTATCATTCCTTTATCAGAGCTTGAACCGTTAACATATTTCCTATATCTGTTCACTAATTACGTCATCGAAAAATGGACACATGTCATTGCCCTATTGCAAGAAGGGCATAGCCAACGTGTAGTCGCTGCGCAACTGCATCTGAGCCAGTCAGCTGTCTCTAGAGTCTATATACGTTACCAAGAGACTGGCGCCTTTATGCGGAAGCCAGGATCAGGGAGAAGAAGGTGTACCTCGGAGCGAGACGACCGCTTCATTGTCAACATAACTCTAAGAAATCGTCACGATGTCGAGGTCCAGCAAGAGCTCCGACAAGTTCGTAGTCGGGCTGTCAGTCATTGGACAGTCAGAAGAAGACTTAAACAAGCTAACCTAACTCCTAAGAGGCTAGCTAACGAACCCAAATTGACAGTAGCCCATCGATAAGCGCGACTCAGCCTGGGCCTTAGAGCAATGGCGTTCCGTTTTATTCTCCGACGAGTCCCGAATGTGCCTACATGGCGATGATGGAAGAAGACGAGTGTATGGTATAGGAGGCCTGGAGAGAGCAACGCGCAGTGCTGCATTACTGAAACGGTCGCCTAAGGAGGAGGTTCTGTCATCATGTGGGGAGGCATCTCACTGGATGCGAAAACCGATTTGGTTTTCGTGACTAATGAGACTCGTAGCGGTGTATTAACTGCTCACCGGTACATCGAGAAGATTCTGCAGGAACACGTCATTCCTTACGCTTGTTGGAGACAGCTTCCGTGCTAATGCACGACAATGCGAGGCCACATGCTGCGGTATCGGTGCGGCAATACCTGGCGGAGGTGGGAATACTCACTGGCCTGCGCGGACTCCTGACCTCAAGCCAATTGAGCACATGTGGGATGAGCTCAAAAGAAGGGCTTCTGCATCGCTAAGGGGATTTAAAAGTTGCGGTGGCAAAAGAGTGGGGAATAATCCCACAGACAGTGGTGAAAAAACTCACCCGCTCCAGGAAAAACCGGCTGGAAGCAGTAATAAGGGCTAGGGGGATAATACATTATATTGATTTTGGTTATTGTTAAACTTAAAATGTTCCTTTCTCTTACCCCTATTTTCCTTTTTCAGTCATTTTAATCAGTAAAAAGCATGATATTTTATGAAATTTGGTATCATTAGAAAGATAATAGAATTGGTTTTCAGATGATATTAAAATCCATAAAAATATATAAACACTAAATTCTAGGATCCGTGTAAATGAAGCCAAATAGTTTGAGACGATTTTTTTGGCTCACCAGTGTGTTACGGTGACTGGAAAGGCACCTATACATTATAGATCTTTATTTGGATTATATATTCTTCCATGCGAGTATTTCTGAAATTGACACCGTGTTATAAAAGTGTGACGTCATAGATCGACGTTAGAATACGTTGTTCTGTCACCATACTTTTATAAAAATTCGATGGTAACAGTTTTTTTTTACCGCCTATAAAACGCCGAGTCACAAAAAAAAAAAACTCGAATTCTTGTCAATTTGTGCTTTTTTCTCGACGTACATCAATGTACCGGGGTGGTCTAACTGGGATCCAAACCTTAATTAAATTTCAGTGGATGAGGTGAAGCGATAGTCCTGACAGTTTTGTATGTAAATTTTAATTTCTCGAAACGAATTGCCGATTAACGGAGGGGTAGCTACCCTTAATGGACTAATTATACAAGTCTTAAGAAACTTTCATTAAAGTTCTGCTCTGTAAAAAAAAAAACCGATCGATAGGAGCATGACAAGGAAAAAATATATTCGGTTGTCTGAAAAAAATGAAATAAAATGTGATGTGCGTACAATTGCAACATAAATTGGTATTAGTATGATTTCCACAAAAGCTTAATAACTCACTTACTTTGTTACTAATTTTTCTTTATTACAGACTAATATATTTAAATTTGTCCAGTGCTTACCGAAATCAGCCAGGCAGGTTTTATTACAGTTTTTTTTTTGTAGAATATATTCTCGTCCTAATTCAATGCACAACGATTTAAAGTGTTAAAAAATTCGACTCACCTTATGGGATTGCTTCTAAAGAAGCTGATGAAGTCTTCTAAATGGTTTCTGCGTTCTCAATAAAGCATCCTTTTAACTTCATTTTAGTTTTTAAAAATAATCAAAAGTCACAAGCTCCTAAATCAGATGGATTCAATATGCAGGCTAGATAAAACCTAAAATTGATGAACAGTAAGTGTAACTCTGACTTAGTCCATTGGCACGTAACAAATACCAGATGTATGACATTCTACTCATCCAACGTTTCAACATTCTCGAATAGTACTCGCCACTGACAGTTTGGTCAGTTGGAATGAATTCACGTTGAATATGTTAGTTATCATAGTAAACAATTGACATTGTTTTTGATTTTTGATGGAACTTTCCGTGTATTTAGTGTTTCGTACAGAACACTTCTAAGATTACTTCGGTGTCTGTCTGTCCTTTTGCCCGTCTGTCAACCCGATTTTCTCCGAAACTATTTGACATAGAAAGTTGAAATTTGGTATTAATATAGGAATTGATGGTCTCATCAGAGCCGTGTAGTTTTGAAAGTTAAATTTTGATTTAAAGGGTTAGTTTTGGGGGGTGAAATCGGAAGTGAAAAAAAAATACCAGATCATCGAGTGTCAAATTAAAGCTTGTAAAAACACGGGTTCAAAAATATATATAATGTAATACTTCCGGACATTTTTCTTTGTATTATTTTTAAAAAATTGCGAAAAATCGCTGTCCCCCTTCCTTAACTCAAACAATACTGATCGAAAAATTTTGTGAAAATTTTGGAATCTTCTCCACAGGGTGTCTTTTTTGAAGTCATTGATCAATTTTATGCCTCCGTAACAAAATTTTTTATTTTGAAAGCAATCAACGTATGGAATACTAATTGCGCAAGTCCGGCTTGCACTTGGCCGGTTTCTTTTAGGTGGCAGTGGTTTTCATTCTGTACCTCGACGCCTTTTTTGTGAGACATCGAAAACATAATGTGTTGTCACTACTAACAATTGATTTCAGGAAGTGTGGATTGTTTCTAGAGGCTCGTACTACCCTCACACTCTCCATAACTTTTGACCTTCATTTAAAGTATGTGGAACAGTCTTTTTTTTTATCAAAATCGTTGATGTTCAGTAATTTTTCTATCATTTTCAACGATACCTTGCGTTTATCCGCCACGAATTCACAAATTATTTGAATTGACATTATTCTTCTCGTGTGTTTGTCGTCTTCATCGTATTTTTTTCCATCCAGGACACGTTAATGTTATTCAAAAACTTGTAATCTTGATAAGCAATCATTGTTAAGTACAGACTTTTTTAGTCATGTTAAATGTTTCTATGGTGTTTCTGTCAAATTTTCTGTCGCATGTCATGTCATAATTTCTTGAAAGGAGAATATATCTCGGTCATTTATTAATATTATGCTCTAAATTTTAAAATGAAAATAGGGAAGGTATACAGCGTTTAAATAACACATTAAACTTGTAGCTGATGCCACTCGTTTATAATATTCAGTAGCAATTCCAAAAATTAATTGTTCCATTGTCTTTGATTGTGTTAGCCATTGTGTATATCCAAAGGCAGGACGGATCAATAGTCACTGAAAGTGATTGTATCACTCTTGATTAGGCATTCCCAGATTCTAATAAGGTTAGAAGGATTTAGTGATACAAATTTCTAGTACATGATAATTTTTATTTATTTTTTTGTTTTCTCTAATTTGATTCATAGAGTGTTTTATAATTGAGTTGTATAGAACATCACCCTAATCCTTGGAAATTTATTTTTTGTGCAGCTTTCGTATGTAGTAAGCTCCGAGTGTTCAATTAATTTAAAAATGTATGCAGTAGTTTGAAGAAGCTTTTTTGCCTTAAGTTACCTCGGACGCATATCAATTCGCCAAGGATCAAGCTCTGTAAATATGCTCGGGATACAATGGATTCTTAGAGACTCAAATTCGTAGCTCACATGGTTGAATGCTTTCAACTTTCCCTAATATATTATAGCCATGTTAATGGGTAGAACCGTTGGATGTGCAGTCCGACAAACAGGAAACCACAGCATCAAGAACCTTTACATTACCCTCAAGTGACTTCTTGGACCCTATATAAAATCATCGGCCTCTACTTCTTTGAGTATGATAGAGGCTGTTAATTCGGAGCGATATATGAACATGTAAATTTATTCAAAACCGTTTTACAAAAGTTTGATGGCTGTAACCAGAGAACGTGCTTTTAACAGGATAGGGCGACATGACAGACCATTCGTAGTATCATGTCTAGTAAAACCCTGTCACTCTAGTCGTTCGGAACTTGCATTAAAATGTAGGTCTCCTTTATCTGTGGAACACTTAAAAAGGTACTAACAACAGGTAAAGGCGAGAGGATCGCCCACGTCCGTATCGAATATGGCACTTCAAGAAGAAGAAGATTGATAAATTTTCCCTAAAAAAACAATTTCCAAGACAGGTTTTGTAAACTGGAACTCACTTAGGCTTGACTTGGATTTTTTTCTTGTGATGATATCTTAGAATTAGAGTTTACAGCAATAATCATTGCTTTCTGGAACAAATAAAGGAAAATATTTGGTAATAAATTGCAGCGATCAGGGAAACGACGCACCGTGCCAACCAGTAGGTAATAATTTTACCGCTCCGTGGACATAACTATATATATTTAGACAATATTATTTCTAAGAAATAATTTTCGGTGATCATTTTTAGTATTTCGTACGGAACACTTATGGGATCACTTCGATGTCTGTCCGTCCGTCTGTCACATTTGAGTTTCTCCGAAACTGTTTGACATATACAGTTAAAATTTGGCAAAAATATAGGGATTGATGGCCCAATCGGAGCCGTGTAGTTTTGTAAGGTAAATTTAGACGTAAGGGGTTAGTTTTGGGGGGTGAAATCAAAAGTTTAAAAATAAAAAAGATCATCGAGTGGGGTGTCAAATGAAAGCTTCTGAAAACACGAGTTCAAAAATATATATGATGTAATACTCGCGCATACTTTTCTGTATATTATTTTTAAAAAATTGCCAAAAATCGCTGTGGCAAAATTGTTCAGTTAAATTGAGACTATTCTAGAATAAACTCACTGCAAAGCGCCTATTTACATTATTTTGGATTTCCGGTGTCACATCAACATAAATACTGGGTTCCTCATGTGGTTTGCACAAATTGCAGACTGGTTCTCAACTACTGGTATTCAGGTAAAAACAGATCTTTGAACTTTGGTAAACCAATGATCTGGAGAGAGCCAACTAACCCCGCAACCGACTGTTAGTTTTGCTTGATTAAAACTTTTGGTTTTAAATCGAAAAAAACAGATAAAATAGAATATGCAGATGTTCCATCAGTGTCTAAGCCTAGGCCTCATTCAAGGATTTGCCAATGCCTACACCACCCGGCAGAAGTGACCAAACCCGAAATGTCACAGCTACATCGAGCTGTATTTCACCAGAGTAGTGACAATGAGCAGTCCAGCTCGGATAACTTTGTCGGCGATGAGGACAGTCCACATTCGATGACTCAATCTGAACTCAACGATCTTATAAGAGATTTGCAGTTGCCTAAGTCTAAAAGTGAATTACTTTCCTTAAGGTTGCAGCAGTGGAAGTTGCTTGATCCTGGCACAACAGTATTTATTGCTTCAGGAGTAAGATCTATGTTGCTCTTTTTACAAAAGAAAGTGAATTTTGTTATTGTCATGATATTAATGGAGTGTTCGAAGAAACGAAACAACCATACAACCCAGAAGAATGGAGCCGCTTTATCGATTCCTCGAAGACAAGTCTCAAACCTGTTCTTTTGCACAACGGAAATAAAAAGCCTTCTATCCCAATAGGTTATGCAGTGAATTATAAAGAAACCTATGAAACAATGTCCATATTAATTAAATTGATCAAATATCAATGTCACAATTGGTATATTTGTGGTGACCTAAAAGTCATCGGTATGCTTTTGGGTTTGCAAGGCGGCTGCACAAAGTACTGTTGCTTCTTGTGCTTATGGGACTCGAGGGCAAAGAAGGAAGAAATTTTGGCCTATTAGAACCAAATATGTTCCAGGAAAAATGAACATTAAAAATACATGTTTCGTTAACCCAAAAAAAAAATTATTACCACCGCTTCACATTAAGTTAGGCTTAATGAAAAATCTTGTCAAAGGTTTGAATAAGACAGGGCCAGTGTTTCTGTATTTATGTAGTGTATTCACGAATCTTGCTGAGGCTAAACTAAAAGAAGGAATATTTATAAGTCCTCAAATCAGGAAAATTTTGGAGGATAAAACATTTGAGAGCCATATGACGGACGTTGAAAAGGCTGTTTGGAATTCCTTCAAACTTGTTCGAGATTTTTTTAGGTAATAGGAAAAAAGACAATTATAAAGAGATCGTTGCAAATTTACTGCAAAATTACGAACTGACGGCTGTGAACATATCCCTCAAAATTTATTTTTTGCATTCCCATTTGAATTTTTTCCGGAAAACCTTGGAAGTATGAGTTATGAGCATGGCGAGCGGTTTCATCAGGATCTAAAATTATTTGAGCAAAATTATCAAGGTTTTTGGGACCAGAACATACTAGGAGACTACTGTTGGTCTGTTGTAAGAGATATAGATACAAATATTTACAAAAATAGAGCCCAAACTCATCATTTTTAATTTTTTGCAAAATATTTTTTATTAAATATCTTAACAGTTTGATGACCTGAATTTTTTTAAATACGAGGATGGACTGAAAGGTTTGCGGCCTCTCCAAAAAATAATTATAATATTTTTATTATAGTACCCTCAATAAGTTCATACTTTCTTTGGTTGGCGCGAGTTTACGTGAGACCAAGTGTTTTTGGAAAAATTGAAAAAATTGAACTATGCAGTCATCAAGTATCTGTTTAAAAAAAGATCACCAGAACACCAAAGGAGATCCATGATGATATGAAAACAACACTAGGGGAATCTGCTCCATCATATACCACTGTGAAAAAATGGGTTGCAGAATTTCAACGTGGACAAGAGAGCATCGAAGATGACCCTCGCTCTGGCCGGCCCACGACGTCTACGACTGAAGAAAACATCGGCAAAGTGTACGATCTCATATTGAAAGACCGTAGATTAACTATTAGGGAAATTGCAGGCACTATAAGCATCTCGTATAAACGAACACAAAACATCATTGCCAACGAACTCGGATTTTCTAAAGTTTCCGCTAGGTGGGTCCCCAGACTGCTTTCAGTTGAACAAGAACGAATTCGACTCACGATTTCTTGCGACTGTTTGGAGATGTTTGAGGCTGATCAGCAAGATTTGCTTAACACGTTTGTGACAATGGACGAAACCTGGGTTCCCCACTATACTCCAGAGTCAAAACAACAATCTAAGCAGTGGAAAAAATCTGGTGAACCGACCCCAAGGAAAGCGAAGGCAATTCTGTCAGCTGGAAAAGTAATGGCATCAGTTTTTTGGGATGCTAAAAGTATTATGGACTACCTTCCGAAAGGCGAAACAATAAACTCGGTTTACTTTGGACCCTTTTGCGTCATTTAAGTCAAGAAATTAAAGAGAAACGCCCAGGATTACTGAGAAAGAAAGTTTCGTTCCATCAGGACAACGCTCGCGTTTACACGTCTGTTGAGTCTATGGCTCAAATTCGTGATTGTGGTTTCAAATTGCTGCCCCACCCGGCTTATTTTCCTGATTTGGCACCTTTAGACTTTCATCAGTTTCCAAACCTAAAAAAAAAAAACACTTTGGTGGCCAGAAATTTTCATCAAATGAAGAAGTCGAACCTACACTTAACCAATATTTTGAAGACTGAGGAATCTTTTTTTCAAACAGGTGTGGAAGCTTTGAAAAGCGGGTAGAAGAAGTGCATAGAGGTAAGTGGAGATAACGTCGAAAAATAAAAAAAAATTGTATGTATTTTATTTTGTTTTTTTGACTAGGCTGCGAACTTTTCAATCCATCCTCGTATTTTTTCTAAGTTGAGGACACTTAAAATAAACAAAACATATATATTTTATTTCATGAACAAAAACCTTGTAAACTAACTGTAAATTATCTGGTATAAAAAAAACTATATGGCTCGACAATATGGTGGAGGTTTTTTTAAATATACTTTTCAGTACATTGCTGCTACCGCGTCACTGTCCCGGCACAAAATAGTTTTATTTATTTGTTTATAAATAAACAAATATTTAGGTAGTAGATTCATTTATTGGCTATTAGGAGACTATTATACATTATTGACTAAGAAAAAGGTGAAAATACATATTGGATCTTAAGATGTAAGGGCTTAATTAACTTAGCCTAGGTAAGGATTTTATTTTATTTTGAAAGCAATTACCGCATGGAACACTAATTGCGCAAGCCCGACTTGCACTTATCCGGTTTTTTATTTTTATGTAAATATTTAAAATTAAACTTTTTCACCTCTCGTACTCCATTAAAAATATAAATTAGTTCAGTCGAATCTGAGTGTTTTATTTCATACTATGGAAATTAAAAGTTTTGCTTTCTGATTTAATAGAAAAGTTTTATCCTAAAAACAAAATTCATTTATTTTTATCTGAAAATATTAAGTATTATTTTAAAAAACGTATAGGTGGTGAATTTATGCAATAAATATCAAAAATGCCATTATCATTAAAATTTAAATAGTATGAAACAAAAAGCATCGAAAATTGGTAAATATTTTAATTTTTATGCGGTTGTTTAATTGACAAACAATATTAAAATGGATGATTTATATTTCTCTGATAAATAATATAAATTATTCGTCATAATATTATTTAAATTAAAGTTACAGTACTCTACAGGGTATCCTAGTGAAACATAACTTTAGGTAGTACTTCATCTTTATGAAAAGACTTAAAAGTTAAACATCCCACTAGTTTGCTCAATGAAGGTTAAGACGAAGCAGAACCATCAACCGGAAGAAATTAAGTCAGTTGTGGAAAATGATAGGGGCATTATATACTAAATACTTGTCTCTCTTGATTAGAAGGTATACAGTAGCTAAAAAATATGATATAGTGCCTCAATAAGATAAACAAAGTTCTAAAAATTTAGATCTCTAACACCAACTACATGCTTATTCTCACGACAATGAGTAACAACAGTGATGCACTGTTGTTACTCAACAGTATGCACTTTTTCTTCATTAGATTAGAATTTTAATAATATTGTGAAAGCCGTTGAATCATTAAATATTTTAAATTTTAGAAATCTGACAACGTTTACATTCAACCAAGTTGTAACGTATCGTTTCTAGTCGCCCTTCCTCGAGTACACTGTTAAAGTTGGCGCGAAAGTATGTTACAAATGACATACTTTGTCTATTTTTTTTAGTGTTCCTTACCAAAATTGCAAAACGGAACACTTATGGAGTTACTTCGGTGTCTGTCTGTCTGTCCGACACAACCGATTTTCTCCGAAACTATTTGGCATAGAAAGTCGAAATTTGTCACACATAAAGGAATTGGCGGTCCAATCACAGCCGTCTAGTTTTGAAAGTTAAATTTTGACTTAAGGGTTTAGTTTTGGGGGGTGAAAGAAATTCAAGGTCATCGAGTGGGGTGTCAAATGAAAGCTGGTGAAAACACGAGTGCCAGATATATGATGTAATACTCTCGCAAACTTTTCTTTGTATCATTTTTAAAAAATTGCCAAAAATCGCTATTCCCCCACCACTAAGAGTACTAATAAAAAAAAAATTCGAAAAAATGTTGGAATATTCTCAATCTATCTAATAAGCCTTCTTCCATCCAGTGTCGGACATAGGCCTTCCCTTTTTTTTCCCTCCCTCTCGATTCTGCGTCTTTCTGATCTTGTTTGGGGCCTTCCCCTCATGGCCTCTATTCTTGTATTCTTTTATTCCTTCTCTCATCTAATTGTCTCATTGTATGACCCGCCCATCTCCATTTCAAATCTGCTACCTGTTCTCTTACGTCTATCACTTTGGTCTTTTGTCTTTTACTTTCGTTTCTGATTCTATCTGTTAATGGAGGAGATGAAACTAAGAAAGTCTGCAATTGCAGCGTCTGATCCAGATGAGGCGGCTGCAAACTGCGTTTGTTCCTAGATTGGGCAGCTGAACATAAAACTCGCCAACCCGTCTGGCAAGCGTGGTGAGTAAGAACCAACCCCTCCCCCCTCATAAGATATAGAATATTGTCCATAAGGTGTACGTAATCAAAATTATCACCTTTGATAATTTTGAAAACTCATTTGGGGTGTGTTTTGCGACGTCACTGATGATTCTATACCTCCGTAACAAAAATTTTTAATTCAAAAGCAATCATGTTTCGGAATACTAATTGCGCAAGTCTGACTTGCACTTAATCGGCTTTTTTTTGTCTAGGGTTGATTTTTATTTATTCTTCTATTACATGTCACGCCAAAATTTCTCGCTATCAAAGTATGTGTCAGGAGATTACGACCAAAGGCGATATGACCAATTAAATTTCGATTTTTTTTTATGGGTCTAGTACACGTGCTGCAGGGAAGTCCCTAAAGCGCTCCAGGAGCGGCATGTGTGCAGAAAAAGCGATTCACGTTGTTCTTGAATCGCTGTAAATTGTACTCGTGTGGGAAACACAGTCCTGGGCAAGTTATTCCAAAGGGATGATGTTCTCCATACAAAAGACTGTTTGAAAAGCGTTGTACGCGGTTGAACCTCATACGGATGTGAAGTATTAGCGCACCGCTCTGGGAGGAATTAAGCGGGCTACATCCCTCGAACGCTTTCCATGAAAATACTTGTAGAACAGACTCAACTCGCCAACCGTTCTTTGATGTTCCAGCGAATCAAGGCCGCCGGGCAGTTCCGGGTCTCCAGTTAGACGAACAGCTCTTCTCTGAACAGAATTCAGCAAAATGCAGTGTATGTTTGGGAGCGGAGCCCCAAACATGGGAGCAGTATTCCATAGTTGGCCGAATTTGAGCTTTGTAAAGAATTAACAGTTGTTGAGGAGTGTAAAGTTGTCTGGTTCGGAATAATATTCCTAACTTTTGAGAAGCTCTCCTTGCTATATCTGCAACATGTTCATGCCAGGACATATTTGCCCCCAAAATAACGCCCAACAAATTAAGTGACGATGCTAGGGGAATGGAGTGCCCCGACATAACTATGTCGAGTTCAGCAACGTTAACTTTTTTAGTAAAAACTGCCGCCTGGGTTTTTGTAGCGTGAAATTCCACTTGGTTACTGTCACCCCAATTTCTTCCAGGTCTTTGCTAAGTTGAACGACCTCCTGCTGTCTGCGGATATTCGCCTGAGTAGCCGATGTCCGAGCGTTCAAAGTGAATAAAGAGATAAGCGTACTGCCATCTGCAAAGCTGAAGATTGGATTCCCGGTCTTTTCCAGCAGATCTATAATGTAAATGAGTAGGAGGACAGTATGGAGCCTTGGGGCACACCGGCGGCGTTGATAGTGAAGGTGTTAGAAAGAAATCCGTCGACCGCCACTCATAAAGAAGCTCTCTGAGGAAACATGAAAGCCACAAATAGAACCTTTCAGACATACCACAAGAGCGTAGCTTAGCCAACAATCCATCGTGTCAAACACGGTCGAATGCTTTGGATATGTCAAGAGCAACCACTCGAGATTCTCCAAAGTGTTCAGTTGCGTTGTTCCAAACATGTATTACATAAGTCAGAAGATTTCCTGTTGATCTGTCTGATCCTTTAAGATATTTTTTAGAAGATGCTGATTGACAGCCTTTTCCATGACTTTCGATATTATTGAAAGCAGTGCGACTGGCGGTAGTTGTTTGGCAAGGTCTTTTTGCCTTTTTTTTTGGTATCGGCTGAACTGTGGCACATTTCCAGCAGGAAGGAAATATTCCCTTTTTCTAGGATAGGTTGAAAAGTCTACAGAAAACTGGTTTTAAAAAACAATGGCAGGTATTCCGTCAGCGCCAGAAGCCTTTTTGGTGTCTAGTTTCATTAAAATACTCTTTATGATACGCTGTCTGAAGACAACATCGGGCATCCTTGACTGCAATATGGGAATAGTAAGTCGTGTTTTTCCTTGGAAATCGACAGTAGAATGTGAAGCAAAGAGTTCAGCCAAAAAGTTCGCTTTCTCGACAGGTGTCGTTGCAATGGAATTATCTGTCCATGTGAGTGGTGGTATGGTGGATTTGGTGAAATTTTGACTAACTGCCTTAGCGACTTACCAAAAGGACCTGGAATTGTTGGGACAAGCGAGAAGTTTATTTCTAATTCGTTGATTGTGTGCCTCCTTGGTTTCGTCGATAATTCCTTTGCATCTGTTCTGGGCACGAACAGAGGTGTTACTATTTATGATGTTAGGATTTTCATGCCATTGTCGGTAGGTAAGATGTTTAGAAGCAACAGTTTCTTTGCATTTTCGGTCAAACCTAGGCATGTCGTTGGAGGGGCGTTTCTTCGAAAAAGGGATATAAGCTTCCATACCAGCTAAAATAACATCGGAGACCTCCCTGGCGCAGTCAGATGGGTTGTCGGATCGAAAACAAATGTCCATCCAAGGACAATCGTCCATCCAAGATTCACAAGAATTGGACGCACTCGTCACTGATTGTTTAAGAAAATAGATCTAAAAATATGTACTTTTGAATGTGGTTTCTCATATAATTATACTTTCTATTAAGTAAGAACGTGTCCGCGATAATTCATTTTTGGTAGATGCGATTCTAGCGACTCAACAAAAAATTGGTAGAGGGAACCTTTATCTTCGAAGCATTTTAGTAAAAGTATCAGTCGCTTCCGAACTTTCGAAGAAATTACGTAAAATCCAAAATGAGTCACTTCTTTGCGCGTCGGTTCGAGGCAGTCTTTGTTTGTTCCAATCAAAAGGGGTCTAAAATGACACATTCCGCGGCCTCTAAATATAATAAAAAGTAGGTGTCGTTTGTGCCGAAATCGTTTTAACGAGACGAGAAATGCAAAGTCACTCCGCAAGTCAAAAAACTAATTGTGATTTTATTTTCACGAGATTCGAAATTGACGCTGCGTCAAGGAGTGGTAAAATTAAGAAAATCGGGTTAGACTGTGTCCCATGAGACCATTCGACAACACCTTCGTGGTCATGATGTCAAATTCCGAAGCACGTTAAAGAAACCTGTTGGGAGAAAATCACGTCGCGAAGCGGCTCGGTTGGGCCCACGATAAGATACTAGCCGCCGGACGCCAACCTTATTGAAAACGTTTAGTCCCTTGTAAAGATAAAGCTCAAAGGAAAGAAAAATTTGAAGATCATTACCGCGCGAATATGCAGAAAATCTCGTCGACAGCATGCTTCGAACATGCCAGGTGATTATTGATGGAGGAGGCCGACAACTTACTAAGGTAACTGCGCCGTTGTTAGCACACTAAAGAATACATTGATGGCAAAACATGTTCTCGAAACACATTTTTTTCAAGAATAGGAGCGGTCACGTTCTTATTTGACAGACTGTATATTTAGGCCTAACGTTGCCTAAAACGATAAGTGGCTAAAGTGTTTAAAACCACTCTAACCGACTATAAATAATTTGCAATTGTTGTATACAGAAGATCGGTTACGGGTATACACGATTACCCATCGATATGATCAGAAGAAACAAATTGCCACTTATAGAGATAGCCAATCTTTTTAAGATTTAATATTTCTTGGTATTTGATGACTGTGTAAATATGGAATTATCTTTATCATTTTGTCTATGATGACATGAGGAACTTCTTCTCAAGTAATATCTTCCTAATCAGTTGCCCGCCAAAAGCTAAGTGCACACGAGAAGAGCCAAACAATTTAATCTCATGAAATTATGTTTTCATGAAGTACTTCAGTTACAATGAAAATTAATCAGATTAGTAATGAATTATTATTTGTTCCATGATTTGCTTTACCGAGATTTTTGTTTCTAAAACAATCTCACCGTGGATCCCTGCCTTAACAGTAATTAATTTTTAATAACACTAGTTAACACTGTTTCTGTAACACGAAGTGACACTATTACAAAACTGTAATAATTTTTATGTGATTAGGTTTTAGGTGAGAGGAGCATATTCAGTATAACACGAAACCCGAGTGTTTACGTAAGGAACCTACTTGATGAGGTGAAAAAATTCGATTTTTTTTTTGTAAATGTATAGACGTACTGTTAAAAAATAATGTCTCGAAGTTATAGGGAAAAATTCGAAGATTTTTATGTACATTTAGCACTTGAAGTAAGAGCGCAGAGCGGATGATTATGACCATACAACTGCACTTCATCCATATGTTATAACCTATATATGAAGGTCTCTCCAATGATGATTTGTTATCACGTTGTTTACGTGGACACATACAAAATACAATACAACAGTGTGGCGACTGGTTTCCAAACATTTGAATTACGGAAATAAAATTATATAAACTGTTGTTTTCAGTGTATATATACACCTCGAATTTTCAAAAATTCTTGTTCTAAGGATTTTTATTTCCTTTACTTCCAAGAAGTATTCCAAAATTTTTTTTTAGAAAATTTCATTCCATTAAAAAGTTATAGCATAAAAAGTCAGTTTTTAATATTTTTTTAACTTTTTTTTTAAATCTTGATAATTACTTTTTCTACAAACTATCGAGAGGTTTTTTAAATTTTTCTAATAGACACTTTTTTATAAATAATTAGGCATAAATTTTTTGGTCGAAAATTGCATACTAAAGTTTGAAACACCGTAAATTTTTTATTTTTGAAAAAAAAAAAAACCTTCGACAGTTTCTAACTATTGAAATGAAAAAATCTAATTTAGTATCCTATAACTACAGTACAATATTAAGTGTTTAAATAATCCGAATAGTTCTTGTTAAGTAAGTAAAGAACTAATTTTTCTAAATCAGCGGCGTAATTTGACACCTTTAACAAATGCTAACTTGGCTATTTAAGTTATATTATTATATTACTCAGTATATATCACCACTACACCAAAGACTTCATTTTTGCACTCGACGCGCTTTTCGCTAACCATGTTAGCTTCGTCAGGAGCGATGATTGACTAAAGCTAAACTACAAATCTACCCTATTCATACTTAGCCTAACACTTCAATTACTCAGGTGGAACTAATGGCATCGGCGAGGCCATCAGTTCCGGTCAACTAACCAGTAGAGGGAAGTATAAGGAAAAGACTTTTATTTAAACTAATTTTACATTTTATAATTTCCATACCTTCCAATGCGTTCAAAAGTCTCCTATCAGGTACATTTTTAATTGATCTTAGATTATCTAATGTATATGATCAGCTTCAAGGGCATGTTCGGCTGTATTTTAAATGTGCTAAATGTTCCTTAAATCGTGTTTTAATTGATCTTTTAATTTGCCCAACACACTTTTTGTCGCAATCATTACAACTAATTTCATAAATTTCACTTTTCTCACAATTAGGAATCAGATTGTCTGATACTTATAGACTAAGGTGAGGCCTACCTTATTAAATACCTTATTGAGTCCCCTGCTATATTTCGGATTATATGGTATGGAGACATACTTGGTATTATTTTCTTCGCGTGTAAAAAAGGTGGAATTCTGAATAGTTAACATGAATTTATATCTATTTATTAACTTGTTTACTAAGGCATCGTCATAAAATTAAATCTAGTTATATTTCTAATACGATTCCTTCCATTATTGAAGTTTACTCTATTCAGAGGAAAAGTGACCAAACGATGAGTTAAAAATGTAATGCGGCTCATTTGTGTTGTTTGCAATGAAATGAATCATTAGAAATATGTCTATCTGTTACTGTGTCTTTTCTATAGATATCAAATTCTAACCTATCCTTATTTCTAATAATTAAAATATCTAGAAAAGGCAGTTGTCCTTTGTTCTCAATTTCGTAAGTAAATTTAATGGAATTATATCGGCTATATAATTCGGAAGCAAAATCATCTATATTTGCTTTCATTGTATCAAAAACCTCGACAACATCATCTACATACCTATACCGTACCCTTGGGAAATACTCAAATTCTTGACTCGCTTCTGTTTCAATTTACTCATGAATAAATTGGCTATGAAAGGTGATAAGCAATTACCCATAATTGTTTCTTCTTTCTGAACATAAAATTGACTGTTTTATTGAAAAGAATTTTGTTCCATACAAAGTTTAGATAATGTTAAGTATTCATGAATAATTGTTCCTCAAACTCATTCATCCTAAGTTATTCTTCGAGATATTGTAAAGTTTGTGGTTTGGTACACTTGGAAACAAAGAACTGACATCAAAAGAAATAAAGATTTTATCTTCATTAAGAACTAGATTTTTTTGTTTTATTAATGAATTCTAAGGAATTTTTCACTGCGAAAATATTTAATGGTAAATTCTCAAGTTCTTTTGATAACCATTTCGATATCAAATATGTGGGTGATCCGACCGATGAAACAATGGGTCGCATTGCTTTTCCAAGTTTGTGAATTTTGGGTACGCAATAAAACTTTGATATGGTCGGATTACTCACATTTAATTGACATTTTAGCGAATCAGAGATAAGGTGCTTATATTTCTTTAAAAAATAGACTAGGGTGATTTGTAGTTTAGTTTTAGTCAATCATCGCCTCTGATGAAGGTAACATGGTTAGCGAAGCACGGTCGATTGCAAAAAGAGTGTTTAGTGTAGTGGTGATATATACTGAGTAGTGTCATTGTGGCAAACATTCAACATTCTCAACATATTATTATATACTATATTTATTTATTACTGAATGGACTAAGGGATCTCGACATATGTCCCTTGTTGTGCCACTGCTTTAAAGGGAATCTAAAGAATACGTAAGTTATGTTTACTCAGTTAACATAAAAAGTATAACTAATACGTCCAAATACATCATTAAATATCCAGACATACTATTTGCAAGAAGGCCAACGTCTTTTAAATCTATAGAAAGCCAATAATTCTTTGTCTTCTCTAGTCAAGACGGTAAAACGGAGTGTGAATCAACTTATGAATAAGTCCTCAAATACGGGAACTTTTGAAGGATAACATCTTTGAGCAAAATTTAAATATTGCTATAAAGAAATGAACTTTAGGATGGTACATACAAGTCGTATTACGCTTTCTGCATTAGCGCCTGGAATTTTTTCCAGAAAATTTAGGCGCTGGTAGCGATGAACACAGCAAAAGGTTTCACCAAAACGTTTTCCAGTATGAAGAAGGTAACACGTAGGTTGAAAAGTTTTTGGTCTAGCTACTTAAAAGACATTTTTTTTGGAAAATTCGACTTTATTTATCAACAAAGTCTCCTTCAGGAGTGATACAATCAGTCCACCGCTTTTTTAACATTTCTGTACCTTTCTTGTAGAAGGATTTGTCTTTGACTTCAAAATAGGCCTCAGTTTCGGCGATAACTTCTTCATTGGAGCCAAATCTCTTCCCGCGAGCATTTTTTTGTGGTCTGCGACTAGATAATAGTCGCTGGGGGTCAAATCTGGAGAATACGATGGATAAAGAAGCATTTCGAACTTCAATTCATGCCTTGTGACACGGTGCATTGTCTTGATGCAAGAGCAATTTATTCATTTGGAGCCGTTTTTTTGCGATTTCTGCCTTTAAACGCACTAATAACTTTATATAACATTTGTTACTAATGTTTTTTCCCTTCTCAGCATAGTCGATGCAAATTATTCCATGTACATTCCAAAATACAGATGCCAAAACCTTTCCAGGCTTTCACCGGCTGCTCTCCACTCAGCTGACTGCCGATTTGATTCCGGTGTGTAGTGGTGGATCCATGTTTCATCTATTGTCACATATCTCATACAAAAATCCTTTTTATTGCGCTTCAATAAGTCCAAATAGCGCTCACAATCATCAACACGTTGTTGTTTTTGGTCCACTGTGAGCAAACTCGGTACCCATTTCGAACAGAGCTTTTTTATGGACAAATGTTCATGGAAAATATAATCAACACTATTTTTGATATCTTTAGGGTGTCAGCAATCTCACGCAATTTCACTTTATGGTCATTCAAAACAATTTTGTGGATTTTTTTTATGTTTTCCGGAGTAACGACCTTATTTGGGCGTCCAGAGCGTTCAGCATCATTTACGTCTGTACGACCGCGTTTAAATTCAGCATACCAGTAAATGATGAGTGATTTTCCAGGTGCAGAGTTCCCGTAACACTTATCAAGACATTACTTTGCTTGAACGCCATTTTTCCCATCAAAAAACAGTGTTTAATAAACACACGAAATTCGATATTTTCCATTGTTTTGAAAACATCAAAAGTAGCGTCACTAAAACCACCGTAACTTGGGAACTAATTGTCGAAATGTCAGGAAATTTTCACGCGTATCATTTGAAGGTTGGTACTTTCTAAAGATAATATGGATTTTTTGAAAAGGGCGACATCTATGTGTCAGACCAAAAACTTTTCAGCCTACGTGTTATACTTAGGAAAATAGAGCCCTAGATTTTCGGCAAACTACTGTTGTATACTATATATTTGGTGATTTAGGAACCCTGAAACGTGAAGAAGTGCAAATATCTCGCAAATAATATCTTTGATTAAATTAGGTGGGACTAAAAATTAAATTAAATAAAGATTTCTCAACCCAATTTGAAACATAATAATCAAATGAGTATGCGAAAAATATTTTTATCTTTTAAAAAAACTCCATAAAGAAATACTAAAAATGTGGTAAAAAAATATACACTTTGATGATTCGTTAAAAATATTCATTATCTCTTTTCTGCATTACATTCAGCAAAATTTCTCTAACGTAATTTACTTTATAACTGAGTTTCAGTTTTAAAATGGTCACGTCCACTTCATATGTTTATTTTGTAAAAAGTATTATTTAAAATAAAAGGCATATTGACATTGTCCGGTAAATAAAAAGGAATTTATAGAAGTTTTAATGAACAGCGAAGAAATTTAGTGGCTAGTAGACGACAAATTTTCTTCGCCTGGCGCGCTCACTAAGTGACAATATAGGATGCGTTTTGATCTATTAGTTCTTATCAGCTAGATGTAGACTTGGTGGTGTCTAGCGTTCTGCAGCGGTGACACTACAACTCTAAAGTCTAATATCAGTGATGCACGCCATCACGTAGTAGTAATAAAAATAACTCTATAGTAAGGCGCAAAATTCCATCACAGTAAAAAATTGCACTAACCAAAGTTAAAAGTAGAGAACCTTTACACTCTGACGGTAAGAAACGTAAAAATTAATGTGAATATTACGTGATAAAATAACAACTGGCACATGGTCTTCGCAATATAAAAATTGATTTTAGCAATTCATCCTCTATCCTCGCGGTTTTGCGGATTCCAGAAGGATGATATAGACTAAATAATTATGATATTATTTCCTATCCTCTTATTACGACTCCGTCGCCTCACGAAGGTTAGCGATCTATATAGCTAAACGAACTTTGGAAACTGCTGCTTGAAAAATATCACTCGAAGCACATCCAAACTACCTTCTCATGTCCTTCAGCCTAGAATTCTGTCGTCTTCCGATCGATTGTTTACCCTATATTTTGCCTTCAATAATTACGCGTAGCAATAGGCCTAATGACACTAACAACGAATCACCGAAATTATGACTTTAAATAATGAAATAAATTAAAAAGTTCCTAAAAAATGTTCTTATTTTTATATTAAAAGTGAGAATAATATTATTTTTGTTAAAATAAAAATGCAAAAACAGCAATCCGCCATGTTATGTGGAATACTAATCACAGCGAATGACGTCACGCCTAAGTAAACATTATTTCGGTCGAACTTCTCTTGTGTTAACGATAATCTCTGCCCCGTTTATCAATTAATTTGTCGTTTTAAACTATCGAGTTGCTTAGTTTTGTGTTACAAAAACTAGAACCAACAAACGTTAGCGATGGAAGACGGATTTATCAAGGCAATAGCTCTAATTTACCCGGAATTGATTTGTTGATGTTTGGCGAGCTTTTTGCGTCAAACAAAGTATTTTGCTTGGAAGATTTTAGAAATATCAAAACTTCTATATAAGTAAATAAGTAATCTGTATTAAAACTTACAATTTAAAACACAAAAACCCATAAAACCTGCACTTTATTTCTACGTCATGGTTTAATTAGTTTTAGGTTAGGTTATGATTGTTATGAGAATGTTGATATATACTGAATATCATTTGGCAACTGGAACAAGAATAAAGTAGGTTTTTCTTTGTTATTACTATTCACTTGGTTTTTCTTATATTCATAGTGAATCCAAATCTTTCGCTGACTGTTACGACTCGATTGATCAGTTGCTGGAGATCTTTGGTATTATTTGCTAATACAACAGTATCATCAATATACCGTATGTTATTCAGTGTACTCCCATTAACTGTTATTTCTTCAATGGATTCATATATGGCCTCATAAAACACAGCATCAGAACAAAAATTGAATAAAAGTGATGAGACAATACATCCCTATTTACACCTTGGATTATTTTTATGCTTTTGGACTTTTCCAGCCCAATTTTAACTTTCACTGATTGATTTCAATTCAGCTTTTTAATAACATTGAGATCTCTTTTGTCTATATTTGCTGTTTCTAGAATTTTTATTAATTTCACTTGCATCGCACAGTCGAAAGCTTTATTATAATCTATAAAACATGCATATACATCTACATTCATATCTTTACAACGCTGGACCAGTACAGTTAATGAGAATAAAACTTCTCGTGTATCCAAGCCTTTTTGGAATCCGAATTGTGTGTTATCTATTTCGGCTTCACAGTTTCTATATATTCTGGTATGGATGATTCTCAGGAATATCTTGAGAACGTGAGACATTAAACTTTATTAAGCGATAATCGTCACATTTAACTGACGACTGACTTTTTAGGAATTGGGATGAAAGTCTACTTTAGGCAGTCAAGAGGGATTTGTCTAGTTTCATAGATCTTGTTAAATAAGACTACCAGTCTATTAATAAATGGACTTTCATCGGCAAATATTTTGAGGATTTCTCCCTTTATCTCATCTGGACCAACTGCTTTTCTATCCTCAGTGTAAATTTTTTTTATACTCAGTCTAAATTTTAGACAGTCAAGATGGAGATTGGATGGATGGATGAGTCAATCATCGCTCCTGATGAAGCTAACATGGTTAGCGAAACGCGCGTCGAGTGCAAAAATAAAGTGTTTGGTGTAGTGGTGATATATACTGAGTAAGATGGAGGGCAGCATAAGCAGTCCTTTTGTGGTTTGTATACGCCTTACTGTACTCATTGAACTTTGTAATGGATATTTGGCGATGTTATGAATGAAATAATTTGTCCATTTTTTTTGTGCCTAAGGTTTAGTTAGATGTGTTTAATTATAGGTCAGTTACCGACAAATACCAAACAGGTCTGGAGATACTATTAAAAAAAATTTCAATGAGATTATGTTACAAAAATTTTTCTCTCTTTAACATCCTCTAAAACAGCCAAAATTTTCGTGGGAACAAAGGAACTTTACCCATAAAAATTAAGAGGAAACAGGCTTTCAAAATATATGAAGTCATTTCGAAACTCTTAACATTTAAAAATGGTGTTACACATGATCTACGTAGTAAAGTCCAGTTCCCGACTCCGAGTGTTTAAACTCGGCTATGCGATCATATTTAGTACTTTTCGACGATCAAGAAAAGGATGTGATTGACTCAGTTGTGATGGGATATTAAATCACGGTTCTGTAGCACGATCTCCTCATTAAACAGAATTCTAGGAAGTGACGTCATCCCGGAATTTACGGCAAATAAAAACTGACAGTGAGACAATCACAAGAAAATATCATGGCCACCGTCTTTTGGGATTTTTAAGGGATTTTACTAGTTGACTTTAAAGGAAGAAATAGTACGTTTACTGGTGGAGATTATTAATGTACAAATTTAGGGATGTCATCAAGGGAAAACGTCGCGGATAGTCTAGTTAGAATGCGACCAAAACAGGCCAAAAACATAACTACTTTTTTTTTTAAATACTCAAAAGTTTCGGGACGCAAGAACATTTTTGATATTTTAGGTAAAAAACAAGTTGTTTAAAAAATTCGTTAGAAGAAAAAAACCGTGAATCGATAAAATGCATCAATATTATAATGAATGAAAAATATGTAAAAAATGGCTAAAATTATGTTTTGATCAATTAAAGTAATGTCCATGGTCCAACATATTTCCAGAGTTAAGTAAAAAAAAATAGCTTACAGTTTGAAAGTACACATTTAATCATAAAAAATCACAAAAAATAAAAAACGACAAAAACGGTCAATTTCTACCGACCAGAAGGATCAAATGACATCCATAGCCTCTTAAATTTTTCGTTTTTTTATCTAGAATTAAAATCTATCAGAATTTTTAGTTTATCTTCCATAAATTTATGATAAAATTGTAAAAATATGCTCAAAACTGAAAAAGGGGCTAATTCTTTAATTTTTAAGCGGTCGCAATATTTTTTTCTTAATGTACTCATTGAGACGAGTATTTAAAAAAAATAGCAGTATCCGACGATTTTACCTCAAAATTGTTTTCTGACTGGAGTAGGACAGCCGACTCTGGGAGTTAGGTTATTGCATGACAATACGCCAGGGCCCATTGTAGTTTCTGTGAAGCTTGCCATCCAGCAATGTGGTTTGTGGATATTAAATTACCTACTACACAGTCCGGATCTAGCCCCTAGCGAGTATTTTTTATTCTCTAATTGAAATTTGTCCTGCTTGGGAGAAAATTTACAAGTAATTTCAGCAGCTTTAGATTAATTTAAGGACAAAAATGAAGATTATTTTTTAGTAGTATGAAAAGTTAATAAGCTGTTCAAAAAAATCGCTATTCTATCGAAAAATAAAATTCCATTACCTCTTTAATAACCTTAGGCTGGAAACTTCTGTTTGATCATCTAAATTTATAAATTCGTTGAACTAATACCCCGGCTAGCAGGCGATACTATCAGGGATTACCAAGCACATTTCACAGTCAATTTCTTAACCTTATAAAAACACGTTAACGACTCCTAAGTAGACAAATTAACAGACTTTAAATTAATAAATTTTTAAATTACCTCTTAATTAAAATAAGTAATTTTTTATATAGATTTTATTAGTATTATCTGCACGTATACAGGAGTGTGGGTATGTATAAAAAAGACAATGTTTAACTAAAACAATGGAATGTTTATGAGTCTGTAAGACAAATTATAAAATTAATTTGATTTTAAGTCTTTCTTAAGATTCAAATCTATTATTATGATTTACTGCTTGTTTTGACAATTTTTTTAGAATGATTTAAATATTTCCCAAGCTACTAATTAGAGAGAATGCAGAGTTCAGTTTTTATATCCGTGTCATTTTTGTTAAATGTTGGTAACATGACATTTGTATTTTTATTTTCAATGTTGGTAAATTTCAAGATTTAAAAAATCGTGTCAGAAGAAGAAAATAGGGGAAATAGAAATACAAGAAAGCAAAAATCATTAAACTGGGCCTTAAAAAAGTGTTAGTAATAAAATTTTTACTTAGCTTTAGTAATAAAATATTTTACTTACATTCTTGTTTTGAAACAGGTTTCTTACAAACCTCTTAGTTTTTATTTACAGAAACTGTATAATTCGTATCAAGAAGTAATGTTGGTTTTGAATGGCACACAAAACCCTTTCTATGTTATGTTTTTGAATAAATTGTTCATCTATTTATTTTCCAATAACTTCCAAAATTTTTGAATTTATGATATTTTAAGGAAGTTTTTAGTGTTCCGTATGGAATACTTATAAAATCACTTCCGTGTTCGTCTGTCTGCCACACTCGATTTTCTCCGAAACTGTTTGACATCGAAAGTTATATAGGAATTGATGGTCTCAACAGAGCCGTGTTGTTTTGAAAGTTAAATTTTGACTTAAGGGGTTAGTTTGGGGGGTGAAATCGAAAGTGAACATTTTTTTTTTACCAGGTCATTGAGTGGGATGTCAAATGAAAGCCCGTAAAAACGCGAGTGCAAAAATATATATAATGTAATACTTCCGCACGCTTTTCTTTGTATTATTTTTAAAAAATTGCGAAATATCGTTGCCCCCCCTTACCTCGAAAAGTAGTAATCAAACAATTTTGAAATAATTCTGGAATAATCTCTACAGGGTGTAGATTAAACGAAAATTATCACGAGTGCATTACCTTTAATAATTTATCTGGTATATATAAAAAACAAAAATTTTAAAGTTATCAGTTTTCAGTACAGATGGGAAAAAAACTTCTCCTCAAGAGCAATACAATCAATCCAACACTTTTCTAACATTTCTATACCATTCTTGTAGAAGGATTTGTCTTTGCCTTCAAAATAGGCCTCAGTTTCGGCGATAACTTCGTCATTGGAGCCAAATCTTTTTCCCGCGAGCATTTTTTGAGGCCTGCGAATAGATAATAGACGCTGGAGTACCAAATCTGAAGAATACGGTGGATGAGGTAGCAATTCGAACTTCAATTCATCCAATTTTGCCATCGTAATCATTGACTTGTGACACGGTGCATTGTCTTGATGAAAGGGCACTTTTTTTGTTTTTCATTTGGGGCTGTTTCTTTGCGATTTGTAGTGTTGTGGTGGTGGATCCACGTTTCATCCATTGTCACATATCGCATAAAAAAATCCTTTTTATTGCGCTTAAACAGGTCAAAACAGCGCTCAGAATTATCAACACGTTGTTGCTTTTGGTCCACTGTGAGTAAACGCGGTATCCATTTCGAACAGAGCTTTCTCATGCCCAAATGTTCATGCAAAATTTGACCAACACATTCTTTTGATATCTTTAGGGTGTCAGCTATCTCAGGCAATTTCACTTTACGGTTATCTAAAACAATTTTGTGTTTTTTTTATATTTTCCGGTGTAACCACCTCATTTGGGCGTCCAGAGTGTTTAGCATCATTTCTATCTGTACGACCGCGTTTAAATTCAGCATACTAGGGGCAGAGTCCCCGTAACACTTATCAAGCTATTGCTTTGCTTGAACGGTATTTTTTCCCATCAAAAAACAGTGTTTAATCAACACACGAAATTCGATTTTTTCCATTGTTTTTAAAATATCAAAAGTAGCAGTACTAAAACCCCTTTAACTTGTAAACTAATCGTCGAAATTTTGACACGTATCGTTTGAAGGTTGGCACTTCCTAAAAATCATATGGATTTTTTGAAAAGGGCGACATCTATGTGTTAGACCAAAAACGTGTTACTCACTAAGATAAGTTATTTCGTCAAATATAACATAAGATAGGACGAGATAATCAAACAGATGAAGTTCAGCGAACAATAGGTCTCTCCTGGGCGGCATATGGCAAACTGGGTTATATATTTAAATCTAATCTTCCGATGTGTTTATAAAGAAAAGTTTTTGTTAGATGCGTACTACCGTTCTTACGTACGGAGCCAATACTCTCACAATGACGAAGAAAAACATCAATAAAATATGTGTCATGCAACGAAAGATGGAGAGGTCAATGTTAGGAGTTACTCTTAGAGATCATGTTCCAAATAAAATTATCAGGAAAGAAACGGGGGTACAAGACGCAGTCAAATTCATTTTACGTCTTAAATGGAACTGGGCTTGGCATGATGCTAGGTTTAAGGATGGACGATGCACAAAAGGAATTACAGAGTGATGATCAGGATCCAAAGCCTATCGGAGTAGACGTAGACCATCAAGTCGGTGGACTGATGATTTGAAGAGAGTGGCTGGAATTTGGATATAAGTGGCAAGACTTGAGGGAGGCTTTCGTCCAGCAGTGGACAGTATAAGCTGATGATGATGAGCCTAAATAAGTTTTTAAAAAAGCTATCCTAGGAGTGTATAAAATGTAACCATGCTTCAGCATCATTACCATATTCAGTTGACAAAAATCGAATGGACTCAAGTCCCGTTACGGCCTTACAGTATTATTTTGTCTGTTTGTATTACCTTTCGATTCGTAATCTGCATTGACATAGATGGTGTCAATAAAATGTCATACTATTGAGAATTTTTATAGAAAAAAGAAATTTATAAATATACCATATTAATACGGTAAAGAAAATTATATAGTTCGATGTTCCAATAACGAAATGGGCATATTCACATTTTTTTTAGGTCAGCAATTAAAATTTTAGCAATAGCAAAAGGCCACATCGCTTATATTATTTAACTTTTATACAGTTTGTATTTGGGGTAATGACTAACTTTAGTCAGTAATATATCATGACAAAAAACATCCTTTCTATAGCGTCCTCCATTTTTATGGAAATTCAACATTTTGCTATAATAGGCAAAAAAATAACCTACATGAAGGTAGTCACGTGACTTTTATTATCTGCCACTTCTTCTAAAATATCACCAAAAATGGGCTTAATTGTTACAGTTGAGAATATAATTATAAATAAAAATTGCGTTTTATAAACTTTTCATGAGCGTGCTTAATTTAAGCCGCCAATTCAGACTTTTAATTTTTATCACTTTTTATTAAAGTAAACATATCACAAACACTCCGGGATCTAAAAAAATATTACGTTAAAACGAGTATCCTCGATATAACGACTACACCCTATTTTGTGAATGATTACATTATAATGGATATTTTTCGGAAAACACCTGTAGAGAAAGTCCCGCTTCTTATTTTATGGACTTTGGTAGGACTTCCTGTAATTTTCCATGCGTTACATTACATTATCGTCGTAACCAGAAGAACTATAGCATTCCGAGATTTTTTTCACACTTAGCAAATCTTTCTCAGGCCATGTCTCAACATGAGAGCCTGCAAACATTGACTGCATTTCAGCAATACATTGGACAGCTTCCGGGTGTTGAGTTTGGTATCTACTCGCTTATTTCAAAGTTGACGATCATTAATTTGGAATCAAAAGCAATAAAACAAAGATCGGCGATTTTTTCAAACTCACTTAGATGTAGTAATTTCCTAATTTCTTGTTATTAGTTTTATAAGTTATAATTAACATTTAACTGCGTTGTACTTTATACAGTTTGTCAATAAGAACGTGACATCTCGAATTTTTGAAAAAATGTGTTTCGAGAACATTTTTTGCCATTAACGCATTCTTTGGTATGCTAACAATGACGCAATTACCTTCGTAAGCATCAATAATCTCCTGATATCTTCGAGGCAAGCTTTTCCACACTCTGTAAATTTTTCGAATCTTTCTTTCTCTTTTCTCTTTACAAGGGACCAAAGGTTTTCAATTCCGGCAATCGTGGGCCCAAGCGAGTTGGAGAAGGTTTCTTCAACATGCTTCGGAATTTGACATCATGAGCACGAAGATGTTGTCGAATTGTCTCTTGGGACATATTCAAACTCGATTCTCTTAATGTCGCCGCTTCTTAACGCAGCGTCAATTTTGGGTCCCGGGAAAGCAAAGACATGATTCGTTTTTTGACTTTCGGATTGACTTTGCCTATCGAGCCACGTTTTGGCAAGTCGTCGACATTTTTCATCTCGTTAAAATGATTTACCCACTTTTTTACAAACGAGACCGACATTTTAATATATTTACCGACCGCGGAATGTGTCATTTTAGGCCTCTTTGGATGGAAACTGCTCCGAACCGACGCGCAAGCATTTTGGATTTTATATGATTTCGACGAAAGCTCGGAATGGACTGATACTTTAACTAAAATGCGTCTTAAACCAAGGTTCCCTCTACCGATTTTTTGTTGAATTGCTAGAATCGTATATACCAAAAATGAATTATCGCGGACACGTTCTTACTCGAGAGACTGTATAATATAATGTATGAGAGACCACATTAAAAAGTACATATTTTTAGATCTGTTTTCTTAGACGATCAGTGTTAAGTGACGAGTGCGTTCAATTAGTGTAAATCTGAATGAGTTGGTCATATCGCCTTTGGTCGTAATTTTCTGCCATATACTTTGATAGCGAGATTTTAGCGTGACATATTTTAATAGAAATGAAGAATAAATATAAATCAACCCTAGATAAAAAAAAGCCGGTCAAGCGCAAGTCAGACTTGCGCAATTAGTGATTGCTTTTAAAATAAAAATTTTTGTTACGGAGTTATAGAATGATCAGCGACTTTACAAAATACACGCCAAATGAGTTTTCAGAATTATCCCACCCACTTTTTCACAAACGGAACCGACTTTTTAATATATTTAGCGGCCGCGGAATGTGTCAGTTCAGGCCCCTTTGGGGGGAAAGAGTGCTCCGAACCGATGCGCAAACAAGTGACTCATTTTGGATTTTACGTGATTTCGACGAAAGTTCGGAATCGACCGATACTTTAAGTAAAATCCGTCTTAGACAAAGGTTCCCTCCACCGATTGTTGGATTGCTAGAATCGCATCTACCAAAAATGAATTATCGCGGAAACGTTCTTACTTGACAGACTGCACGTTAAAAATTTAAACTGAAGTGTTATGGATTTTTTACTAATACGGAGTATGGATTTCTGGCTGCTTGTACAGCCTACCAGGACATAAAACTTTCACAGTTTTACCTGCTGCCATATGAGCACAGAATGTATATTAGTGATAAAAATCTCGGTCGTCGTTCGTTAAAACTTACGTTATACCGAGTCGCCGCATATTTTTTACATTAAAACAGAATTCATCATCTAACATACTCGGATAAATGTTGTTAAACTTCCACTTTTTTTTTTTAATTTCTTGGTCCACTGGCTGTCGCTAATAGAGAAGAAAATAAAAAAAAAACCATAAATTTAAAATTATCAGCTGAGTATTTTTTTAAATTTGTAGATGGTTGCAATTTATTTCACTGTTTTCTACTTGTTCTTACAGCATTCATTGACATTTTAAAAGGGTAATTGAGTTGGCAGGAAGCGATTTCATGAATATCATGGTTTGTGTCCCCTTAGATATCAACTTTTTTCATATTTACAAAGTTTTACAAAGTACTTTTTGAAACCTACATGTACTTCATAATTTTTTTTTAGGAAATGTAATACTTAAGATTTCAGTTTTATTTAATTCTTATTATAGATTGTTAACATTATGTCAACTTTGCACAAAGATAACTCAATTTTAGGGAATTATTGTTTTCATTGAGAGAAAATTATGCAAACTTTTAGATGGAAAATGTTGGCAAAATTAATGTAATTAGCGTTATATCCTGTATGAGTATTTGCTTTCATCTTTTAAAAATGTAATGTGGACTATTATTTTTTGTATATGAATTCGAAAATAAAAATATGTTTTTGTTATTACTGCCAATTGAAGGATCACATAAAAAAACAGAAAATTGTCTAGAAATAGAGGATGTAAACAAAAATATTTGTCTTGGATATAATGAAAACACCCATAAAAAGTTTATTGGATATTTATTTGTTTCGTTTTTTATATCAGATAAATAAAGAAAAATAAACCGGTCAAGTGCGCCTTGAACTTGCGCAATTAGTGTTCCGTACGTTGATTGCGTTTAAAATAAAAAAAATTCGTTACGGAGGTATAAAACGATCCATGACTTCACAAAATACACCCGAAATAAGTTTTTAACAAAGTTTTTTTCCGATCTTTACTGAAAACTGATGACTTTGAAATTTTTGTTTTTTTTATATACAAGATAAATTAGTAAAGGTATTGCACTGTGATAATTTTCGTTCAACCTTGTGGAGAATATTCTAGAATTTTTTCAAAATTTTGCCCGATTTTTTAAACATAATACAAAGAAAAGTGTGCGTAAGTATTACATTATATATATTTTTGAACTTTAATTTTTATAAGCTTTCATTTGACACCCCACTCGATGACCTGGTAAAAAAATGATTTTTTTCACTTCCGATTTCACCCCCAAAACTAACCTCTTAAGTCAGAATTTCACTTTCACAACTATACAGCTCTGATGAGGCCGTCAATGCCTATATTATTACCAACCAACCAACTTTCTATGTCAAATAGTTTCGGAGAAAACAGGGTGTGACAGACAGACAGACGAACGGACAGATGGACGGACACTAAGTGATCTTATAAGTGTTCCGTATGGAACATTAATAAACCGGTAAAATGGAACCTCAATTTCTTTAAGGCATCCTTAAACGGCTAATCTTACTCCATATATATAGTTTTTCTCTTATAAGGATGATGGACTGATGGACTGCTTAATAGTTCAGGTTAGTTCAGGTGGACTAATAGAAGCTTAACAAATATTTAGGCTACATTATAGGGTAATTATTTATAATTAGGGCACCACTCAGAAATGAAAAAAAAGTGTTTTTCGACGTTTTTTGGAGCACTGGATACTAATCCGGCGTTAAAAATCGGTGCTCTGCCACCCCTGAGCCGTACCGCCACCCTAACCCCCGAAAAATTGATTTATAAAAAACCCTAGAGTATTTTTTTATGTTTTATTGGGGCGCTGATCACTAATCTGGTGTTAAAAATGGGCACTCGACCACCCTTAGCCGCCCCGCCACCCCCAACCCCCAAAAAATCGATTAAATTAGAACAAAAAATGAACCTGAGCTAACCTACGCTACCCTATGCTCACCGAACTCACATATGTTAACCTACTTTACGTTAGGTTAGGATATAAAAGGTAGGGGAGTTTGGGGGGGGGCCAGCCCCCCAATATGCTTCTCTACTGGAAAAGTCTTTTTTCCCACCCCGAAAAACATACATTCATTACCTATAATCTATTTTTCGATTTACAGATTTTTCGAGGATTGGGGGTGGCGAGGCAGCTTAAGGGTGGTCGAGCGCCGGTTTTTAACGCTGGATTCGTGTTTAACGCCGCAAAAAACGTTCGAAAACACCATTTTTGGTTTATCTTTGTTCAGGTTAGTTCAGGTTCATTTTTTCTTTTAATTTAATCCCTTTTTCGAGAGTTGAGGGTGACGAGGCGGCTCAGAGGTAGTCGAGCGGAGATTTTTAATGGCATATTCGTGTTCAGCACCACAAAAAACATAAAACTATTCCAGGATTTTTTTCTTAAATTTAATAGATTTTTCGGGGATTGGGGGTGGTGGTGCGGCTCAGGGGTTGTCGAATTTGTGTTCAGGGCCCCATACAACATAAGAAAACATTTTCCATTTTTTTATTTTTTTCAATTTAAGCGATTTTTTTTTGGGAGGGGGGTTGGAGTGGCGTAGCGGCTTAGGAGTGGTCGATCGGTAATTTTTGAGGTCGAATTCATGTTCCGCTTACCAGAAAACCCTAAAAATACGGTACTCTTTCTTTAATATTTCGTTTTTAATTTATTTGATTTTTCGGAGGTTGGAGGTGGCGTGGCGGCTCAGGGGTGATCGTGTGCCGATTCGTATGCAGCGCCCCAAAATACATAGGAAAACCATTTTTTCATTTCTGGGTGGTGCATTAATGGTAAATAATTACCCATTATAGCCAGAGTTCACTGTCGGAAAAATTTATAGAAAGATTTTGTCAGAAGCAATATGCAATGGTTTAAAAACTAATGTTTCTTGACATCGTAGAAGAATACTTACTCCAAATACTCGTCGTCTTTGCATAATCGACTTTCAAATTCCTGAACAGTACCAGTATAATATTGTCACAGCTATTATAAAAGAACAAAACAAAACAGTTTATGTTAATTGTCACTTAAACAAAATTGAATGCTGCATGTGGGAGAAATCGGTCGTAAGCCAATTTCTCGGGTTGGCTCATACACTTCCTTTTGAAGAAAATTATTAGATAACAGCTTTCTTTTGTAAATGCTTTTGTATCGGACGGACTTTCTATATTGTTTAGTGGATTTGCATTTTGTTGCAACTAGACCAGATCTCTCTAAATAGAATCATTTTCGAAGAAATTATCGGAGACAAGCGTACGGTTCAACTACGCCCACAGAGAAAATATCGTCTAACTTTTACATACACATATAATCATAAACATCTATTGGGATATTTGAAGAATTTAAATTAAAGGAAAGTATTCTATAAGAATAAGCAGTTTGTTTGGTTAAGGGTCTTGCTTATAGATTTTATAAGTTTTAAGATTTAAACATTTTTTTATCATTTGTTTCATCTTTTCAATATTTTTTTTGCAAGGTTGTTTGTGACAACGGTCAGGGCCTCTTTTTAAGTTTTTACAAACGACCACTAGATGGCGCTATTGAGATGTGATATTATTATTGCTGTAAAATTTGACATTTGTTATTGTTAAAACAGTGGCAGTTCGGAAATTGGCCGAGTAGTTTGTTTACAGTAAGAGTTTAAAAAACAAATGGAAATTTCACGTGAAGGTTTTCGTTGGATAATTTTTTGCGTATTTAGTAACGGCCCAGCTCCGCTTGAATCTCTTCGTTCAACTTTTGGTAATGAATCCCCATCAGAACTGTTTATAATTGATTTGCAGAATTTGGTCATGATCGTGCTTCTGTCAGCGATGAATTTTGTGAAGGTCGAGCAAAATCGGTTGTGGTTCCAAAAAACATCGAGGCTGTGCGCAACATGATTGAAGAGGATCGGCATGTGACTTACCAAGTGTACAAGTATGAAATGCGGATTTCAGACAACAGATGGTGCATATAAAGATTTGACACTCCGCCATTTTGTTGTGTCATCAACAAGTGTCAGACGCGTTCGAGTGATAAATTGGAAAAGTGTGTGCATAGTGTTGTGTTGTTGTGTTCAATATGTCGAAATTTATACCGAACAAAGAGCATTCGCGGACAGCATTAATTTTTTTGTTTTCATTTGAAGAAAACTGCTGTTGAATCATACCGATTACTCCGAGAAGCTTATGGTGAACATGCTCCATCGCAAGATACGTGTGAACGATGGTTTCGGCGTTTCAAAAGTGGCGACTTCGATGTTGCAGACAAGGAACGTGGAAAACCGCCAAAAAAATACGAAGAGGTGGAATTGCGAGTATTGTTGGACGAAGATGATTCGCAAACACAAAAACAACTCGCCGAGCAATTGGCCGTTAGTCAACAAGCTGTTTCCAATCAGCTACGAGAGATGGGAAAGATTCAGAAGACCGGTAGATGGGTACCACATGAGTTAAACGACAGGCAAATGGAAAAGCGCAAAAACACGTGTGACATTTTGCTCGCTCGGTACAAAAGGAAGTCGTTTTTGCACCGTATAGTTACAGGGGATGAAAAGTGGATTTATTTTGAGAATCCCAAGCGCAAAAAATCATGGGTAGACCCAGGCGCACCATCCACATCGACCGCAAAACCGAATCGCTTTGGCAGAAAGACGATGCTCTGTGTTTGGTGGGACCAGAGGGGCGTGGTCTATTATGAGCTGTTAAAACCTGGGGAAACGGTTAATACTAACCGTTACTAACAACAACTGACCGATTTGAACCGTTCGCTGCTTAAAAAAAGGCCACAATACCGAAAGAGGCAACACAAAGTCATTTTTCTTCATGACAATGCTCCATCACATACGGCAAAACCAGTTCGCGACACGTTGGAAGCACTCAGCTGAGAAGTTCTACCCCATGCGGCTCACTCACCAGACATGGCTTCTTTCGATTACCACTTGTTTGCATCGATGGGTCACGGACTTGCTGAGCAGCGCTTTGGTTCGTACGAAGATGTGAAAAAATGGCTCGATGAATGGTTCGCAGTAAAAGGGGAAGATTTTTACTGGCGTGGTATTCACAAATTGATGGGACAAATGTATACGATGGAGCATACTTTGTATAAAGCACTTTTTATTATTCTTCCGAATTTAACATGTTTTTTTAGAAAAAAAATCCGCATTTTATACTTGTACACCTGGTATGGTGAGATAGAAGCTTCCTTAGTTATATCGAAGACTGCAGTACATCCCATTTGACATGAACATTTAGCTGTGAAAAAGATCTGTTCCCGATGGATTCCACCGAAACCACAGACTCGTGGTAATTGGTATAAGGAAATGCTCAAAACATTTGACCAAGGACAAGCAAAATCCGTATACAACATCGTAACAGGAAATGAAACAGTTAACTGTTTGGGTGTTCCAAGATGAACCGAATCCAATAAAAGTGATTCGTTTGTGAAGCACTTTCTTTAGTTATTCTGAAGATGTTGCAACCATTGCTTTAGAAGACCGAAGAACAGTTAATGATGAATGGTATACAACAATTCGTTTGTAAGAAGTCATCGATGGAATCAGGAAAAATAACCGAAAACACCGCATTATTCTTCATCATGACAATGCCAACTCTCACACAGCATGTCAAACAATTGATTATTTGATGCAGAAAAACATCGAATTCACCTGATTTATCGCGATTAATGATGTTTTTTTTTTTTTTTCTCGAATGTTGAATCCTTCCAAAACCATGTTTTAAGGCACCAACTTCAGAGTGGAAAAATATTTCGAGAATTGGTTCGAACGCATGCAAAAGTGTATAAATCTTAAAGGCGAATATTTTGAGAAATGATTTGTACCAAAAATTTTTTTCTTTCATTGTTTTTGTAAAAACTAAAGGTAGCCCCCGTATTGTATTAAAAAGAAATCTGTAAAATACAAGAAAGCGTCAAAAAGCAATCTTAAATTATTCATAAAATTTAAATGAAACTATCAGCTTTTTAATAAGAATTATTTCAAAACATTAGCGTATTGTAAAAATACCAAAATTCCCAATTGTCTACTATATTACACTTGGTGCCTTCCCCATCAACGTCAGTAAAAATCATTATTCCAGCGATACTGCTTACTACAATTTAATATAAACTAAAAACTTGCAGAATAATTTCCCCACATTCGAAAAATAGTTGCACGAAACTTGAATCAGTTTTTCTCTAGTTGTAAATTAACACGCACTGCTCTCGGTGTCACCTGCGTGAAAATAAGGACCTGTTTAATTATTGTATTTAAAGGCAAGTATAATTCCGGGCTTTCCTGTAAGGAAGTAAGAAGGACAAAACCGAATACTGGGAGAGATACACAAAAAAATTAGAATCACTTCTAGGGTCAACAAAAATAAATATGGAGATTCATAAGGCAGCAAAGAACTGAGATGAAAGAACTAATAAAGTATACACACGTGAAGAAAGGAACGTGGGCAACATATCTTACACGGTTATATAAAAGGGAACAGATTATCACACTGCCACAAACACCAGATACAGTGAAGTCCGTTTATAACGAACTCAAAAAACCGCTAAAAATGGTTCGCTATATTCGAAGTTCGTTACAAACAGTAAACAAAATCTAATATCATTTTTCAGTACTTTTTTATTTACATTAGGCGCTAATGCTTAGAAAAATGAATAATAATAATTATTAAATTAAAAGAAAACGTTCAAAGGAAAATAAAACAAGTTATACCAAAGTTATTATTATGTAAGTTGGTACATATACGAGTATAAACGAAAACATTAAAATACGTATTTTATATAATAAAATCAGTAATTTTCGTTTATACAGTTTTACTTGAAAAAGAAATGGTGTTTATATGATTGTCAAGGGCATAAAAACTACTCCATATATGTTCAGGAACTTCATGAGATTCCAGAAAATTGCGAGTTTAATTTTCTTAGTCATTTCTGAAGTGAATGGAACATAAATATTATCTCCTTTTCCAAGCTCGTCTTCGTCGTCATTATCGCTTAAAATCTTTCCAGAAGTCCCTGATGTCCCAAGTTGATCATCAGTTAATATTTCTCTCGTCGTTAATTCATTATCAGCACATACGTATTCTTCAAAATTAAAGTGATTACACATCTTTTTAATCTCAATTTCCACTGTAGTTTGTTGAGTGTCAGCATCGTAAACAAATTCTAGACAATCAGTAGAATCTTCCGGCGTACTTGTGCCTGATAGATTTAAAGAAAGCTTTCGACAGTGTACAAATAGAAGACGTTATTATATAATAGGAACATCCAATTGGGCCTAATCAAAACTATCGAAAATATATAGTAGTCGCAAGATTAGCAGAAGAAATGACAGAACTAATTAACTTAGAATCTGGAATCAGGCAGGGAGACTCTTTGAGTTCTCTATTATTTAATATTGTCATGGATGAAATTATAAAGAATATCAAAAGAAAGAAGGAATATAGAATGTGTAACAAAGAACAGTTAATATTTCTCTCGTCATTAATTCATTATCAGCACATACATATTCTTCAAAATTAAAGTGATTACACATCTTTTTAATCTCAATTTCCACTGTACTTTGTTGAATGTCAGCATCGTAAAAAAATTCTAGACAATCAGTAGAATCTTCTCGATCTTTTTCAATCCACAGAATCAACGGTAGCTCATCATCTGAGTCGTATCTACATTCCTTCCTTAAAAATCCGCCATGCTTAAAACAGTTTTCAATGCTTTCTCTACTGACTCTTAGCCAAGTCATATGGATAAAGTTTATAGCGTCCAAGAGAGTTACAGAAAAAATGTTACCTTTATCGATCGTCTCTAATATTTTCATAAGTAAAATCGTTCTATATTTTTAAGAATGTATCACACCTTGATCCGTAGGCTGGAACTTTGCACTTGTGTTTGGAAGCATAAAAACCAATTTTATTTGCTCTAGATCAACTTCAGGGTGCGCTAGACAGTTGTCAATCAAAAGTAATATTTTTCTGTTTCTGAATTTTAATTCTTCGTCCCATTCGATTAGTTCGTTTTTAAAAATTTTTGATGTCATCCAGTCTTTACTGTTTGATTTGTACTTTACTGGTAAATGTTTGGTTTTAAAACACCTTTTCTCTGTTCCAGACATATTTGCAGTTACCAACACAATAATCCTTACTTTTGATAATTTTCCACCAGCACAATTCTCTCCGACAAACTTTAATGTCTGATCAGGCGTCATCTTGCAAAACAAACCCGTTTCATCCGCATTAAAAATGTCTACATTTTTTCCGAATTTTCGGCCATACATTGGACAACCAGTGACAAAAACAGTCATATCCACTCCTGCAGTTTCTCGTACTATCTTACCTCCCCCCCCCTAATATTACGTCGCTTTTTAAATAGTTCAATCCAACTTCTAGAACAGTTAAACTCGGTGTTCTATATTTTCCTTCCCAATTTACTAGCTTTCTGTTGTAAAGTATAGCCGGTAATAAGAACATGTTCATGTCGTTTTTGACTGAACCATTTAAGGAAGACCTTGCCAAATAACTACCGACCAATCGCACTGCTTTCAATAATATCGAAAGTCATGGAAAAGATTATCAATCAGCATCTTCTAAAATATCTTGAAGGATTCAACATTATTAGCGAGCACCAATATGGCTTTCGTAAAAATAGATCAACAGGAGATCTTCTGACTTATGTAACACATGTCTGGAACAACGCAATTGAACACTTTGGAGAATCTCGAGCGGTTGCTCTTGACATATCCAAGGCATTCGACCGTATTTGGCACGATGGGCTGTTGGCTAAGCAACTTTCTTATGGTATGTCTGAAAGGTTCTGTTTGTGGCTCTCATGTTTCCTCAAAGAGCGTTCTTTACGAGTGGCAATCGACGGATTTCTTTCTAACACCTTCACTATCAACGCCGGTGTACCCCAAGGCTCCATACTGTCTCCTACTCTCTTTCTCATTTACATTAACGATCTGCTGGAAAAGACCGAGAATCCAATCTACAGCTTTGCAGATGACAGTACACTTATCTCTTCATTCTCTTTGAACGCTCCGAAATCGGCTACTTAGACGAATATCCGCAGACAGCAGGAAGTCATTCAACTTAACAAAGACCTGGAAGAAATTCTATCTTGGGGTGACAGTAACCAAGTGGAATTTAACGCTACAAAAACCTAGGCGGCAGTTTTCTCTAAAAAAGTTAACGTTGCTGAACCCGATATAGTTATGTCGGGGCACTTCATCCCTCTAACATCGTCACTCAATTTGTTGGGCGTTAATTTGGGAGCAAATATGTTCTGGCATGAACATGGTGCAGGCATAGCAAGGAGAGCTTCTCAAAAGTTGGGAATATTATTTCGAACCAGACAGCTTTACACTCCACAACAACTGTTAATTCTTTAGAAAGCTCAAATTCGACCAACTATGGAATACTGCTCCCATGTTTGGAGCTCCGCTCCCACACATACTCTGCATTTGTTGGATTCTATTCAGAGAAGAGCTGTTCGTCTGATTGGAGACCCGGAACTGACCGACGGCCTTGATTCGCTGGAACATCGAAGAACGGTTGGCGACTTGAGCCTATTCTACAAGTACTTTCATGGAAAGTGTTCGAAGGATGTGGCCCGCTTAATTCCTCCCAGAGCGGTGCATGTTAGAAGTACACGTCGCGCTAATTTTTCACATCCGTATGAGGTTCAGCTTGTTACTCCTCGTACAACGCTCTTCAAGCAGTCTTTTACATGGAGAACATCATTCTTTTGGAATAATTTGCCCAGGACTGTGTTTCCCACCGAGTACCATCTATAGCGATTCAAGAACAACGTGAATCGCCTTCTCCGCACACGTGTCGCTCCTGTAGTGCTTTAGGGACTTCCCTGTAGCACGTGTGCTAGACCCATAAAAAAAAAGAGTCCGTTATCGACTTGGGCATGTGTAGATTGTCTTACTTTTTTACAACTAAAGTTTCTTTTATCATAGATTGATAAGATTTCTTGCCTCTCTTCCATATGGTAGAAACCATAGATTTAGTTAAATTCATCTGTTTGCAAACATCACTTTGTTTAACTCCATTTTCTATTTTCCTTATAATATTGTGTTTGTCTTTTAAAGTAAACGCTTTACTTTTTTGTGTACTTAAACATTCACATTGCTACTTTGATCAAATATGCATTAGAACCGCATAACACAACAAGTGAATTGAAAATAATGCTGGGGGTTTCCAGCGAGTATCAGTGAATTCCATAGAGTAAGTCGCGCGACATCGAGTACAGAGAGTGGCAAGTTCGTTATAAATGGACACAAAACATCCAAATTTGGTTCGCTTTATGCGGAAATTTGTTATAACCGGGTTCGTTATAACCGATAAAAATTTGCATTGCTCTTACGGAAGTTTTTTCGTGCATTATAAAATAGTTCGTTTTAACCAGAAATTCGCTATAAACCGGTTGGTTATAAACAGACTTTACTGTATAACGATAAATGAAGAAATATAAAATGGAAAAAGATGTAATGGAAAAATTAAAAAACCATAAATCTCCCGACCAAGATCAAATAGCGAATGAACTATTAAAATATGGGGGTTACTCTCTGATTAAGCAACTCCAAACACTTATACAGATGATTGTAAGATCGAATATTATTCCAGACTAATGGAAAACACCGACAGTTATACTATGCACAAAAAGGGAGAAAAAGAAGATAACTGTAGATGCATAAATCTACTAAACTGTACACTGAAATTAACAGCGAAGATTATTGTAACAAAAATAAATGCAAGAGTCCAGCTGGAAGAAGAACAGTAAGGATTCATTGTGAGACAGTTAAAAAAAAATCCATGGAATACAACATTCCGGCGTACTTGTGCCTGATAGATTTAAAGAAAGCTTTCGACAGTGTACAAATAGAAGACGTTATTATATAATAGGAACATCCAATTGACGCGATAATAAGGTCTGAGATCTGTAACTGACTATACGAATGCTATATAGTAGCAAAATATCAATGCCAATCTAAACTGAAAAAACCAAGACAATAGTAATAGCAAAAGAGCCGAGGTACAAATTGGTGGTAAAAGATAAACTAACAGAACAGGTGATTGAGGTCGATTACCTGGGCATCAAAATATCTAGTATCGGAAAAATCGAGGAAGAAGTAAAACAAGGTTAGTAGGATAGCGAGATGTCTCAATGATACCATATTTAGAAATAAATTCTTCTCCGATGGGATCAAAACAAGAATATACAAGACCGTAATACGACCAGTAATGACTTACACATCTGAAACAAGACCCGATACAAGTGTAACACAGAGGAGGCGGGAATCAACTGACATGAGAATACTTAGGAGATTTACAAAGAAGACACTGAGACGTACATGTAATTTAGAAAATATAAATCAGTGGATAAGAGGAAGAAGGTGGAATGGGAACAACACATGGGAAGAATGGTAAACAATAGAGTAGTACAGATAGCAAGAGAGGGGTCGCCGAATGGAAGAAGACTAATTGGACGTCAAAAAAAGAGATGGAGCGACGATATATAGATCAGGAAACAAAGAAAACGGGAATAGTGCCTATCTATAACTAGGAAGAAGTAGATATATAATTCAGATTCGTTCGTTGTTCTATCAACGAAAATAACTGCTATTTTCCTAAACTGAAACTCTAAAGGCTTAGATGCCTTCCAACAAAATAAACTAAAAATCGATGGTCAGGGTGGGAGAATTAATTTACAAAAGAGAACCCATACTTACTTACTCTTAACAAGCTACATCCAATTTAAAAATCGTTGACTAGGGCGAACATTTTTTAGAAACAGCAGTTTCGTTTCTAAGGGGTGCCTTTTCTACATATATAGGGTGGAGGGGAGCTATCCCTTTGACCATCCTTTGGCTATATTACAGATACCATACGTTGTAAAATGGTAACCGAAGTCTGATTCATAATGCTGAGGAAAATTATGAAAATAGACAGGGTACACTAAAATTTCGGAAAAAATTAGAGGTTTTCTGCAACGATATAATTTTTTTACAAATGTTACATCTGCCTTTTAAACTGTTTGCAATCGGATCGTTAATGTAATATAAATATTTTAACTATGTTACGTGTCAATGTGAAGAAACTCTTACCAGTTTTATATTTGCGATTCAAGTTTTTTCGAAATCTATCCGTAAATAATGAAGATAGAAATATCAGATAGTTGTCATCAAGTTTTTTTAGTGTCCTCTACGGAACACTTGTAAGATCACTTTGGTGTCTGTCCGTCTGTCTGCTTCTCTGTATCTCTGTCTGTCCGTCTGTCCCACCCGATTTTCCCCGAAACTATTTGATATAGAAAGTTGGAATTTGGCACTAATAAGGAATTGATAGCTACATCAGAACTGTGTAGTTTTGAAAGTTAAATTTTGACTTAAGGGGTTAGTTTTGGGGGGGGGGGGTAAATTTGGAAGTGAAAAAAAAATATATCAGGTCATCGAGTGGGGTGTCAAACAAAAGCTTGTACAGACACGAATTCAAAAATATATATACTATAATACTTGCGCACACTTTGCTCATTAAAAAATTCCATAGGGTGTAGATTGAACGAAAAATATCACCTTATTACCTTTAAACTTTTGTCTGGCATATAAAAATAAAAAATTTCAACGTCATCAGTTTTCAGTAAAGATCGGAAAAAAACTTTGTTGAAAACTCATTTGGGGTGTGTTTTTGTGAAGGCATTGATCATTTTATTCCTCCAGAACAAGAATTTTTATTTTAAAAGCAATCAACGTACGGAACACTAATTGCGCAAATCCGACTTGCACTTGGCCGGTTATTTAATTCTTAAATTACTTTAAATTTTATACAAAACAAAATATTTTATTTAAAACTAGCCGTGCCCGCGGCTCCGCTCGCGTGGACTTGATTCACCTTTATCGTCACTGCTTATTCGTTATGTTTATATTATTATATAGCTCAAGGGGCCTTAGAGGCTCATGGCTTGGTTGCATACTTGTCTCCACTTCTTTTTGTCTCCTGTTAGCTTTTCCCAGTGCGGGATTCCCATCAACGCGCTGAATCCATGTAGATCGAGGTCTACCCTTGCCTCTTATTCCAACCACTCCTCTTATTAGGGCTTGCTTTTCCTGTCTTTCTTTCATCCTTGCCAAGTGTCCCAACCATCTTAATCGCTGGCTTATTATGATTTGGCTTATAAGGGGTTTCGTATATAGGCATTTTAATTCGTAGTTTGTTCTTCTTCTCCACAGTCCCTATTCTTTTCTTCCTCCGTAGATTCTTCTCAAAACTTTCCTTTCCAACACCTCCAACGTCTCCTTTTCTCTTGCATTCACTTTCCACGTTTCGCATCCATATGTCACCGTGGGTCTGACAACTGTCGTATATATTCTTTCTTTTGCTTTTCTTGATACATTCTTTGATTTCAATATTGGATTCATTACCCCCAAACTTCTCTGTCCTTTCGCTATTCTTTCTTGTATTTCCGTCCTTTCTTGTCCACTCTCTGTTATTGTTACTCCCAGATAATTAAATTTGTCTACTTTTTCAAACATATATCTTTTCCCTAAGTTGTTAATTATATTTAAACTTTCGTTGTTTTTATTATCCTTCTTCTTTGTAATTTCCATGTATTTTGTTTTTTCCTCATTTATCTTTAGTCCTCTCATCCTTCCCCTTTCTTTTATCCTACTTATGGCTTTTTGAGGTTCTCTTTTGCTCTTGCAATCACTGCTACATCATCGTCATAGGCCAAGCATTGGCAGGTTTGTTGGTATATCGTTCCATTTGTTTTTATTTCTGACTCCCGGATTATCTTCTCTAGTACCAAATTAAATAGACATGTCGACACTGGTTCCCCTTGTCTTAATCCTCTCTTCACCTTAAACTTGTCTCATACTTTGCCCTCAACCAACACTCTATTTTCTGTGTCATTCAGGGTCAATCTCACCATGCGAATCAATTTACTTGCAATTTTTAGTTCTTTCATTATCTTGTAGAGTCCTTCTCTATTTATAGAGTCATATGCGTCTCTGAAATCCACAAAGACCAAGTGTAGTGCCAAGTTTTGTTCTAAGCTATTATCTTAGATTTGCTTAATCGAAAATATCTGGTCTGTAACCGATCTATTTTCCTGAATCCACACTGGTACTCTCCCAGAATAGACTCGGCTTTCTCTGCTAGTCTGTTTTTGATAGTCAACACTACTATCTTGTACACGACATCCACTAATGCTATTGGTCTATAATTAGCACATATAGTTTTTTCTCCTTTTTTGTATATTGGACAAATGAGCGACTCTCTCCTATTTCACTGGCATCTTTTCTATTTCTCATATTTCTTGCACCAACCGGCATATTTCATTTTCCAGATCTACTTCTTCAGCTTTTATCAGTTCTACAATTTCCACCCGGGGCCTTATTTTTTTGGGTTCTGAATATTTCTCTTATTTCTTCTTTGCTGGGTTTATTTGTGCCCTCCCGCCCTTCAGTTAATTTTGCTTCCTATTTCTCATTCAACTCATTTTCAACTCCATTTAGTGTTTCTTTAAAGTATTCCCCCCATCTGTTCAGTCTTTCTGCGAAGCTTACTGCTAAACTTCCATCTTTTCTCCTACATATTAGCATTTTGTCTCTATTTATTCCCCTTGTAGTTTATAAAAAAAAACACGTAAATCGGATAAGTGGTTCTTGAGTGCTAAGCGCAGTAATGGATAGACAGACAGACAGACAGATAGACGTTACGTTTTATATATATTATAGATTTTATTTGACATATATTAAATTAAGAATTAAAAAAAAATCACGTAAATCGGATGAGTTGTTCTCGAATGATAAGCACACTAATGGACAGACAGACAGAGAGACGTTGCGTTTTATATATATATATATATATATATATATATATATATATATATATATATATATATTATATAGATTATTATTATTATTATTATTATATAACCTGGTCAGAGAACATACGTATGAATTTAAAAAATCACGTAAATCGGATAAGTGGTTCTCGAGGGCTAAGCGCACTAACGGACAGACAGGCAGACAGAGAGACGTTGTATTTTACATATAATATAGATATAGATTATTATTATTACTATATAACCTGGCCAAAGAATATATGTATGAATTTAAAAAAAGACACGTAAATCGGATAAGTAGTTCTCGCCTGATAAACGCACTAATGGACAGACAGACAGACAGAGAGACATGGCATTTTATATATTATAGATTATAGATATTCTCTGATACATAATATTGTTCCAAATTTAATGGTTTAGGCTGTGTACTGCAAGGGAACGCGCTACTGGCAAACTTTTTTCCGACTTCATTCACTATTATCGTCACTGCTCATTCCCTATGCTACCTATCGTAATAAAATATAGCCTATAACCTGGCCAGAGAACATATGTATGTTTTAAAAAAAAAGTACGTAATTCGGATAAGTGGTTCTCCAGTGATAAGCGTACTAACGGACAAACAGACAGACAGACAGAGAGACGTTGCATTTTATATATATTATAGATACAGGATTATTTTATTTTTAACAGCTTTAAATGTGATTTTTTTTTTGGAATTCTACATTTACCAGCCAAATATGTTTTCAGCGTCTTTAAATGATGCGAAGGAAAATTTATAATTGTTAATTAGACGAGGACCGTCAGTAAGTTTTGGCTTTGCATTTGTATTCAAGTTGAAAATAATGGACAAGCTGGCCGTGTCGTCTACCATTTACCGAACTAGTATATGACATGTTTCTCTTCTTTCAGAGCTTGTCGGATAGCTTTAAGCAAAGATGAGAATTTTCGAATTTCTCAACAGAATCACGACAGTACGAAGCATTAAAGGAACAGATTCAGAAGATATCAGTAATCAGCAGACATCAATGCCATCTAATGTGGATATCTCAAAGGGTGTCGAGTACGTCACGGTTCACTTTTAAATGATATTATTTTTAAGAAATAATTTTCCAATGAGTATAGTTAAGATCTATTTCGCTTGTGGCTTTGTTGTGTATTATTACATTATTTAACAACTATGTATATAAAAAGCAAGTGAAAAGCATTGACAACCTAAACTTGTACTATATAAATTCAAAATTTGTATACACTTGTAGCTTTCTTTAAGAATTGTCTACTACGCTAAGTTTTGAAGCACAGGAAACATTTATATACAATTTTTATAGAAGCCGAAAAAAATATATAAATCTAAAACTAGCAGCAGCAATTAATAATTACTAAAACTTTTATTACCATCTATTTATAAACATTGATATTACTGCAAAATCATTCCTTTTTACGTAAAATACCAAGATCTACAGAAATTGTTATTAAAAAAAAAAAACGCTTATCTAAGGCTTATCAGGCTTATCATGCTTTGGTTTACGATGGATACGTCAGGTAGATATTTTGTAATTGTATGTGCCACACTAATCTGTTTTTAATAAATATTATGTAGATAATAGGGAACTATAGAAATTACTTACTGAAAAAATTGATTTTGATAACACTATTGATTGAGCATTGTTCTATAATTTTTTAATAATAATATTCAGGGAGTAAGTAGCAACTTTCCTTTTTTGGTCTATATTTTTTGATTTTGAAGAAGTTATCTAGGATGAGATATGAGATATTTTATGAGATGATGGAATAATTCCTTCATTTTCACTTTAAAAATTTTTATTTAACCATAACTATCGAAATCTCGAATTTATTAAGTATGTTACCGGCAAAGTAGATAATCCGACATTCTAGAGAATATAGAATGAATTATATAGAATGCCTGACCGTGCTCCCCCGCCACCCGCAACACGAGTAACAGTTAATGCTTATTGTTTTCAATATCTATTATACACATTGTCGGCTGGCCGTTTGGTATTATGGTATCTTTCATTTTATATTTTACCTAGTCTCTTATTAGCATTCAATATATATATATATATATATATATATATATATATATATATATATATATATATATATATATATATATATATATATATATATATACGAAGTGTTATGGAATTCACTGCATATATTGGAATTGGCGCCTCCTTGTAGCAAGACCAACTGCAGAAAATTCACCTTAATTAGCAGATCTTAATAATAAACGAAAAAATGGACACTAAAGTGATAACGTCATGAATATTTTTCTCGCCGCTACTGATGTGCCATACAACCGCATCATATCGCGAAGCGTTAACCAGAATGTCAAATTCAAATTCAAAAAAGCTTTAATAATACTCAATAAAATTTACAAGGTTGGTTTACAGTTTTTGAGTTAAGTGGATACAGTATGCGTTTTAGTACATTCATACGCTGTGACGCCTTGCGGCTTGCTGATATTCTGTATAGTTGATATACCAGTCCTTACGTATCTTTCAGTCATTTCCGGATGTTTATCCTTTAATGACTATTATTACTTGTGTTTTTTTTTGTTGTGACGGTACTTTGACTGTTGTTATTAAAATTAGGGTAATTTTTTAATTTAATCTTGTGGGAAAATTTTTTAATGAAAAACACAGTTATTACAGCGTTATTTACGTTTGAATAGGTTGCTAAACAGGTTTTCTCAACAAATTTAATAATAAGAAAATACTCTAAAAATTCACCAAATATTCATTACACAAGTTTTATATTTTAATATTTTATTCCTAAGAAGTAAACATTTTACACTGCAATTCGCTAAAATTTTATTTGTGTGATTATAAAACTGACCTAACCAGCCTAATAAATAAATTAAGGTAGGTTGCAAGTTGTTCACCTTCTTCGGCTATCTTTTGTTCAAAACAAAAAATGCTTTCTTTTGACCGGTGGCCCACGGAAGCTTCAAAAAAAAAATTTTTGGTCGCTGGCTGAGTGGCTGTTTATTTCAGGTTTGTAGGGGAGGCTTAGGTATATTGTCTTATTTTTGTTATTGGTGGTGTCTGATTTTTTCGATTCCTTCTTTTGTTTATTGATGTCTTTACCTTTTCTCAGGACTAGATAAAAGTTCCACAGTTTTTTGTACAGTGTTTTTGTAGTGTTGAGCATAAAGGTTTTACAGTTTTTTTAAAGCTTTAGATATCAATCCTGAAGTATTTAAATGTGATATCAGATTGCTGAGTAATTTGCTTGTTTTGATTGTTCACAATAATAGAAGCGGCTTGTAAGATCGATGTGCTTTCACTACTTGAGTTTGTTTGAGAAAGAGATCATTAATATTTTCAGCTGCTTTAAACAAATGTTCTGGAAAGACGTTTTTGTACAGGGGCTTTAAATCCGTTCACAATGGTGCCAATGATAGGAGCTCTTTGGTAAGCTTCTGCAAATAAACTTGCAACTTGATATTGCGTTACTTGGCAACTTGGATTTATCCTCAGTCATTTTTCTATTGCATGAATGTAATAATTGCTCATAGGTTAAAAAAAAGGTTTAAAAAAAGGGAAGTCCATTGGTTAAAGCTGTGAGTAGTAAGGCCTAGCAGTTGTAACATTAGCCTTTGCTATGTTCAATGCTTTCAACGTTGTATTTCCATCAAGTAGAAGTAACACTTTATTTTCAGGGGTTGGCTTTACAACGCTTATAAAATGTTTTAAACCCTTTTACAAATCAGTTTCAGTTAACATGGCTATTGTCTGGAATGGTGACAGCACTCTCAGAAGGTGTGTCATTCCCTAATTCAAGATTTTGTCTCATTCTTTTAAATATAAACATGGATGGCACAAACTGTGCAGCCACACTGGCACAACGCAAGGCCTCTTTCTCCGCTTATGATTGCGCCGATTTGTTTCTGACTTTTGAGTCCTGAAACTTTTGCGTTTTCTTTGTGAACGGTGGAAAATCCACTTTCATCGATGTTAAATATTTTTGTAAACGTTAATATATTTTAATCTACGATGCTTTTAAGCAGAGGTTTAATTTACCCTACTCTCCTCTCTCAGTTATGCTCGCCCGTTAGCAAGAAATTATTTATTTTTTGCCTCTAAAATTTTATTTGCTTTATGCTAAGTAGCCTCCTTTCATGGGCGAGATAATTTTGTAAATGATTTGATAAAATGTAGTTTTGCCCCTTCTTTTAATTTTTCAAAAATTTTCGAATTTGAAAGAAAAGTATTAAAAAGTATTAAAAAGTATTAAATGTGCTTCTACTTGACCCTACGAGCCACCCATTCTAATATCTGCAGTAAATTTCATAACACTCTATATATATATATATATATATATATATATATATATATATATATATATATATATATATATATATATATATATATATATATATATATATATATATATATATATATATATATTTTTTTTTTTTTTTTTTATGGGTCTAGCACACGTGCTACAGGGAAGTCCCTAAAGCGCTACAGGAGCGACACGTGTGCGGAGAAGGCAATTCACGTTGTTCTTGAATCGCTGTAGATTGTACTCGGTGGGAAACACAGTCCTGGGCAAATTATTCCAAAGGGATGATGTTCTCCATATAAAAGACTGCTTGAAAAGTGTTGTACGGGGAGTAACAAGCTGAACCTCATACGGATGTAAAGAATTAGCGCGACGTGTACTTCTAACATGCACCGCTCTGGGAGGAATTAAGCGGGCCACATCCTTCGAACACTTTCCATGAAAGCACTTGTAGAATAGGCTCAAGTCGCCAACCGTTCTTCGATGTTCCAGCGAATCAAGGCCGACGGTCAGTTCCGGGTCTCCAATCAGACGAACAGCTCTTCTCTGAATAGAATCCAACAAATGCAGTGTATGTTTGGGAGCGGAGCTCCAAACATGGGAGCAATATTCCATAGTTGGTCGAATTTGAGCTTTGTAAAGAATTAACAGTTGTTGTGGAGTGTAAAGCTTTCTGGTTCGAAATAATATTCCCAACTTTTGAGAAGCTCTCGTTGCTATGCCTGCAACATGTTCATGCCAGGACATATTTGCTCCCAAATTAACGCCCAACAAATTGAGTGACGATGTTAGAGGAATGGAGTGCCCCGACATAACTATGTCGGGTTCAGCAACGTTAACTTTTTTAGAGAAAACTGCCGCCTGGGTTTTTGTAGCGTTAAATTCCACTTGGTTACTGTCACCCCAAGATAGAATTTCTTCCAGGTCTTTGTTAAGTTGAACGACTGAGTAGCCGATGTCCGAGCGTTCAAAGTGAATGAAGAGATAAGTGTACTGTCATCTGCAAAGCTGTAGATTGGATTCTCGGTCTTTTCCAGCAGATCGTTAATGTAAATGAGAAAAAGAGTAGGAGACAGTATGGAGCCTTGGGGTACACCGACGTTGATAGTGAAGGTGTTAGAAAGAAATCCGTCGACTGCCACTCGTAAAGAACGCTCTCTGAGGAAACATGAGAGCCACAAACAGAACTTTTCCGACATACCATAAGAACGTAGCTTAGCCAACAGCCCATCGTGCCAAACACGGTCGAATGCCTGGGATATGTCAAGAGCAACCGGTCGAGATTCTCCAAAGTGTTCAATTGCATTGTTCCAAACATGTGTTACATAAGTCAGAAGATATATATATATATATATATATATATATATATATATATATATATATATATATATATATATATATTTTTTATTTTTTCCTGGTAGGTCCAAAGTCTCAATGGCATTGGACATATTCAAAGCAACTTTTCGAGACTCTTCAGTAGCCAGTTTCAATATTCTATTGATTTCTGTCTCATATTAATGTCTTCAAATATTTTCCCAGTGTCTCATCTAAATATTTAATATTACTGAAAGCAATGACCCATACTGTTAATCTGTTCAAGTAATTTCTTATCAAGAAAAATTGTATATCACGTAAAGTCAAACATCCGGCAGCAACTGTTTCATTAAAACTCAAACCCTTTTAAAATAGTAGGTTAAATAATTGATGATTTAACTTGTCGTTTTTCTATACGGATTTACAGGCATTTTCCATTTTTAGTAAGTTCTTTTGTTACAAGGGCTCTTATTTAGATGACTTTGACCTGTCCCTATGGCTGTAGCGCCTCGTTAGAACCAGGACCTGTTTTATTTTTACTACGGATTCTTTATGTTAAAAAACTTCACCCCCTCATTTTAAATGGGGTTTAGGTTTTTAAAGTTCCACTATATGAAAGAGTTCTATTTTGTGAAAAATCTGCCCTCCTCCTTGATTATCCTGCGGTCCTTTGTCGTATTATGTCATTTCGAATCGGTTCTCGTAAATTGACACCTGACATAACTCGTTCAACTGCGTGTTGGGTTGTGAGCAGTTTAGTGAGTTTGTTTGGTATTGTCATCGTTTCCATCCTGTATGACATTACTGGAAGAATAAAGCCATTAAAAACCTTTTTCTTTAGGTTAATACTAATATGGGGGTCCTTAATGACGTTGCTTAATTTTTCAGTAGCTGCCCAAGTCACGCGTATTCTGTGAGCTATTTCAGCCGTTTGGTTTTCTTGTCCAAACTTTATTTTATGATTGAGATAGACATACTCGTCTTTGTCGAGTTTAATTTGGGAGGTGGTATTATATATATACATATATATATATATATATATATATATATATATATATATATATATATATATATATATATATATATATATATATATATATATATATATATATATATATATATATATATATATATATATATATATATATATATATATATATATATATATATATATATATATATATATATATATATATATATATATATATATATATATATATATATATATATATATATATATATATATATATATATATATATATATATATATATATATATATATATATATATTTTTTTTTTTTTTTCTTGTGTCTTGAATGAATTCTTGCATTTTAATAGAAAATTGCCCCCAGTTCCACCAAATCAAATGCTTTACTGCAGTCGACGAATGCTATAGGTAGAGGTACGTTGTACTCGTGATATTTCTCTATTAGGGTACGAATAGTCTGAACATGTTCTTTTGTTCTATATCCTTTTCGAAATCCAGGAGGTTGATAGTTTTTGTTTTGTTTAATAGTCCATTATAACATCATAACAATCTTGGATAACAGTTTGTACGGATGTGGTAGTAGACTTATAGCCTATGTGATTTGAGCATTATTTCAGCTGTCATGGATTTTTTCTTCACGAAGACATTTTTCGAGTAACATTCGCACTGCTTGTAACAGAGTCCTCCAGCCTATCCTCAGCATCTCGGAGGTTATTCCTTCTTCTTTCGGGGCTCTACCGTTTTACATTGAGACAAAGCGTCCTTTAGTTTTTCAAGTATAATATTCGGCTTTTCTTCAGACACCTCGTTTTTGATGTCTCTTGAGATTTCATCGGTTGTTGATGAAAATCTCTATATGGTTCGATTAGTTCTGTTATGTCTTTTTTTATCTCTTTTAACTTCACCTTTGTGGTTTTTGAATTGGAATATTTGTGGCCTGCCTGCCTGAATCAATGTGATTTAAGCATTATTTCAGCTGTTAGGGATTTTTTCTTCATGAAGACATTTATCGAGACACATTCGCACTGCTTGTAACAGAGTCCTCCAGTCTATCCTCACCATCTCGGAGGTTATTCCATCTTGTTCCGGGGCTCTACCGTTTTACATTTGAGACAAAGCGTTCTTTAGTTTTTTAAGTGTAATATTCGGCATTTCTTCAGACACCTCGTTTTTGATGTTTGTTGAGATTTCATCGGTCTTTGATGAAAATCTGTATATGATTCGATTAGTTCTGCTATGTCTTTTGTTATCTCTTTTAACTTCACCTTTGTGGTTTTTGAATTGGAAAATTTGTGGCCTGCCTTTTGGCTATATCGTTTTCAGAACTCTCATGTTTTGGTTCTCATGATTCGATTAGTTCTGCTATGTCTTTTGTTATCTCTTTTAACTTCACCTTTGTGGTTTTTGAATTGGAAAATTTGTGGCCTGCTTTTTGGCTATATCGTTTTCAGAACTCTCATGTTTTGGTTATTTTCAATCAGGATTTTAATAGTTTCTGTGTTGTGATTTCACATATCTTGTCTTGTGTATCCATATTTCTTTTCTTCTGCATGAGTTTTTGAGCTTCTAGTTGGATTTTTGTTTTTCGTAGTGTTGCCTTCGCACATAGTTCTTTCATTGCTGTATGTATATTATTATCTGTTTTTATATTCCCTTCAAGGTGATCGATGTCTAGAACCATCTTATTTTAGTTTATTGTGTAGACTTTTAGTGGAAAAGGGTTTTTCCTGTTATCTATAAGTATATATATATATATATATATATATATATATATATATATATATATATATATATATATATATATATATATATATATATATATATATATATATATATATATATATATATATATATATATATATATATATATATATATATATATATATATTATTAATAATTAAATAGATCGAAACACTACCGTTATAATGTTCGTTGAACGAGTTGACCATTGTCGGGCGTTCGTGTACACACATCGCGATCCGAAACTCAACTAATCCAAATTTTTTACTTATTATCTTATGCTAACACTACACTTTGCTTTATTTCTATATATATATATATATATATATATATATATATATATATATATATATACATACATATATATATATATATATATATATATATATATATATTATATATATATATATATATATATATATATATATATATATATATATATATATATATATATATATATATGTTACTTTAGTTCAAACATATTTTTCGACGATTGCAATTCGACTAGGCTATTTATGGGATGATAAAATAGAAATTTTGATAAACTTCGAATTTTGTAATCATTTTGTTTCGCTGATGAGTAGCGATAATAGTGTGTAATGAAAACAATACACATGACAGTAGAAGTTTGAATCGCTTACTATTGTGGATAATTGTTCGGTACTACTTTGATTAGTTTGTACTTTAACCATTCCGTTGTGGTATGACCTCTAAAATTGACTGATATTCATTTTATGGGAGTTATTAGAAAGAGGTATTAAAAATTTTTCGATATTAAAATTTCCGAATCATAATATTCGAGAGCAAAAAAAAAATTGCGAAATGAAAGTTAAGAAAACATAATTTTCGGACTGCTAAATTTTCGAAAAACAAAAGTCTGATTAAATGACTGAACTTCGTTAAAAATTTGGTATTTCAACTTCTCTGCATACACTGTTCTTAAAATTGTAACGATTTTTTGATTAGGTCTAATTTGGAAGTAGAATTACCAAAATGATGTATTTCAACTAATTTCAATATAAGACGTTCTAAAATTTTATAAAATCAGTGTGTAAACTGCATTGTTTCTTCGTGTGGGTGAGGCAGATACTTAAAGTCAGTCTTCGAGGACTGGGAGCCTGTTCCGACAGAAAAACTGCCCACGGTATGTTGTTAGCGCACGGTAACTTAAGCCGGAAGGAGGACGAAGTAGATAACTCTTGCTAAAACTGAAAGTTTGAGCACCGTTGTTAACGAACATATTCCGCCGCGATGTCACGGAGTATTAAAATGTTCAGCCTTCGTCGAGATTCAAGGCTAGCCGGGAATTAGACATAACAAGACCGTAAAAACAGCGAGCTGAGATAGTACTATCTGCTGATCATGTAGTTCGGATCCCACGTTAAACTATAGGTCTATCGGGTTAACATTGCACGCTTATTGGGGTTGGTTAAAAGAGTCGTCCCATAGATAGAAAATATATTTTAGATGAATTTATCAGCAGAGTAGAATTGTCGAGTACCCCTGGCAGAGGTAAATTTTCCAAGATTAGACAAGAAACGTGGGGAAATCAGTCCACAATTATCTACCTTTTAATGAGGTTAAATAATATAGGTGGTACCTATGATAGCTTCCAGCATTATACCTCTATGAAATATTTTAAGGTTATGTCTTTTGTGCGTTATTACACTTTTTTAGCGTATTTATTTGATGTTAAATTAACCGTTTGTATTAATTTGTCACAATTCACCTTCATTTATACGCAAAAACATTGGTTTTTCTTTCCTCTAATAAAAATATTCATTGCGAAATCAACAAGCGATAATAAAGGCGATAAAAAAAATCGTGAAAACAAAGGATATATATACAATAATGTGTGCCAATATTAATGGTGGAAGGTAAACACGAGGCTGGAGATAAAATTGTTTTACTAATAAAATTATGTTAATAATAATGTCGATAACAACGGCATGGCGCTGTATTTTTTCAGTTTCGTCACAGATAAATAGTTTTTTATCACTCGCGGAAATGTTTGGTAATACCTGTAACAAAAAACATTTTCGGCTCGCTGGAAAATTTAGAGTTTACAATATAGAATAACAAAATTGATATTTGCTCTCTTGGTTGTTTAATGTAAACATATTTATAAACATCCAAGTATATTCTGAGTAAAGAATAGCGCACCTTTTATTATAGGAAGAACATTAAAAAATATTTACTCAAACTTACTAGTATAATGACTGTCGAGATACGTAAATACTAAATTCTTTATTACTGACTTTTTAGTTAGTTACTGTGACAATAACTGTTATAAAATAATTTGTCTTAATACTTAATTACAATTAGAATATACCTAATACGATAATAATAAAAATCAGTTTCAACTACTAAAAGTGAACCAAGACCATATTTCAGCAGTAACCCACTGTTCTCTCATCTGACAATTCATCTCCTGACGCGTTTCGCTGGATCTGTGGTCTTCGTCGTCCTTCGACGGAGGGTAGGCAACTTTTAAATTTTAGGCTCTCACCAGCCGAAAATACAACTGGTTGTATCTTACCGCGATGTTATGTTAGAACTACAATAAGTACTTCCAGTTTTGTTCTCTTGTTTGTCTATCCTAGCTCGGATGATAGCTGTGATATGGAGGAGAGCGTCTCGAGATGGATTGACAGATAAGGAAACAGTGAGTCACTGCTATAATATGGACTTTGTTTATTTTTAGTAGTTGATACTGATTTTTATATACTAAGGGTGGAACCCTGACAATCCCATTGCCTGGCTGTAACTTTTGCCAGCCTCGCTGGACAATCCTCTGTCGGTTTGTGGCCTTACAATTTCTCGATTGCATTCTATCTCAGTAACAAATTTTATGACCGTGACTACAGAAAACATAATTATCGCTACAGAAAGACAAATACGTGGAACAAAACGTTGCCGCAAAACGAAGCCGGCTACCTACCTACCGCCAGATCGTTAAAATGTGCCCCCTCGGGCTTTCTAGAGATGCCTACCTGCGCCTCTTCTGTGAGAAACCCCACGAGGCACAGCCGGCTACGTTTTGAGGAAACGTTTTGTTCCGCCTGGTTATCTCTCTGTAGCGCCAGCTGTATTTGCTCTGTGCCGTAACTATCTTGACGAAAAATCTATATACTCTCCAAATTCACTTATGTCATGTCTCCAATATTGCCGGGGTCTAATTGTAATACAAACAAATGGCTGTTAAATTATGTAGTTCGTTGTTTTTTCACAACTAGAACATCCAGTAACACGAAATATCGTTCATAATTTGTTCTAAGCACAAATATTAGGTTCTGTATCTCATGCGTATAAATTCATAACAGTAATATGGTATATTGTTTTATTTTTATAACTGATACGCGCTTAACAGTAAACTATGGATGTTCAGTTGTATTACGGATTCTTTAATTTGCCGACGATTTAGCAATAATTACTTCGTGGCAAGTATGCGTAAAATATGAGTTATATCATTCACAATCAGCGGTGCACAAGAGGTAAACCGATGGCTTTGCTCTTAACGGCACATCCCAGCAACGTTGCCAAACATTTATAATAATACCTATTATTAGCATTACTGTTTATTAACATGTAATTATAGTTATGTCAAAAAACATGTTAAGCTTTGCGGCGCAATTAATATAATATTCGAACCGGATTATTGCCAAATAACTTGTCAATTTTGATCGATTTCTTAGCGATAACAATTCCTTAACAACATTTTAATAGTGATAATTTTAAATAAAGATTTGGATGGTTAATTAACGAAATTACAGAAATATATTTATTTAAAATTAATATTTTTTCAAATTAAAAAGTTAATATGAATCTAACAAACGAAATTATCAAAAAAAAATAAATATATCCGGTCAAGTGCAAGTTGAACTTAAGCAATTGGTGTTCCGTACGTTGATTGCTTCTGAAATAAAAATTTTTGTTACGGAGGTATAAAAATGATCAGTGATTCACAAAACACACCCCAAATGAGTTTTCAACAAAGTTTGCTTACGATCTTTACGGAAAACTGATGACCTTGAATTTTTTTTTTTTTTTAATATTACGTAGAAAAGTACGCGCAAGTATTATACAATATAAATAAATAAATATATATATATATATATATATATATATATATATATATATATATATATATATATATCTATATACATATATATATATATATATAGAATATATATATATATATATATATATATATATATATATATATATCTATATATATATATATATATATATATATATATATATATATATATATATATATATATATATATATATATACATATACATATATATATATATATATATATATATATATATATATATATATATATATATATATATATATATATATATATATATATATATATATATATATATATATATATATATATATATATATACATATATATATATATATATATATATATATATATATATATATATATATATATATATATATATATATATATATATATATATATATATATATATATATATATATATATATATATATATATATATATATATATATATATATATATGTATAATTCACTAAAAGTGGTTTGCTATCCGAAGTTCGTTACAAACAGTAAACAAAATCTAATATCATTTTTTACTACTTTTTTATTTAGATTAGGCGCTAATGCTTAGAAAAATGAATAATAATAATTATTAAATTAAAAGAAAACGTTCAAAGGAAAATAAAGTAAATCACAATAAAGTTATTATTATATATGTTGGTACATATACGAGTATAAACGAAAACATTAAAATACGTATGTTTATACCATAAAATCAGTGATTTTCGTTTGTATAATGTTACTTGAAAAAGAAAGGGTGTTTATATAATTGTCTAGGACACAAAAACTACTCCACATATAATCAGGAACTTCACGAGATTCCAAAAAATTGCGAGTTTCAGTCATTTTCTTATTCATTTCTGAAATGGATGGAACATAAATATTATCTCCTTCTCCAAGCTCGTCTTCGTCGTCATTATCGCTTAAAACCTTTCCAGAAGTCACTGATGTCACAAATTCATCATCAGTTGACATTTCTCTCGTCATTAGTTCATTATCAGCACAGACATATTCTTCAAGATTAAAGTGATTTAATATCTTTTTAATCTCGATTTCCACTCTACTTTGTTGAATGTCAGCATCGTAAACAAATTCTAGACAATCAGTGAGATCTTCTCAAGGTTTTTCAATCCACTGAGTCATGCTTAAAACAGTTGGCAATGGTTTCTCTACTGACTCTTTGCCAAGCCATATGAATAAAGTTTATAGCGTCCAAGAGAGTTACAGAAAAATATGTCGATCGTCTCTAACATTTTTATGAGTAAAATCTTTCTATAATGACATTTTAAAGAATGTATCACACCTTGATCCATAGGCTGGAGCTTTGCACTTGTGTTTGGAGGCATAAAAACCAATTTTATTTGCTGTAGATCAACTTCAGGGTGCGCTGGACAGTTGTCAATCAAAAGTAATATTTTTCTGTCTGTGAATTTTAATTTTTTGTCCCATTCGATCATTTCATTTTTAAAAATTTCTGATGTCATCCAGGCTTTTACTCTGTGGAGGACTTTCCTATCACCAACAATTTTCTTTTCTCTCTTTCAGACATTTTTGCAGTTACCAAAACTGTAATCCTTACTTTTGATAATATTCCACCAGCACAATTTTCTCCGACAAACTTTAATGTCTTACCAGGCGTCATCTTGTAAAACAAACCCGTTTTATCCGCATTAAAAATGTTCACATATTCATAATTTTCTCGAATTTCGGGCCATACATTGGCCAACCACTGATCGACAACAGTCATATCCACTCCTGCAGTTTCTCCTACTATCTTACCCCCACTAATATTTTGTCGCTTTTTAAATCGTTCAATCCAACTTCTAGAACAGTTAAAGTCGGTGTTATCTATTTCCCTTCCCAATTGACTAGCTTTCTTTTGTAAAGTATAGCCGGTAATAGGAACATGTTCATGTCGTTTTTGACTAAACCATTTAAGGAGTCCTTTATCGACTTGGTCATGTGTAGATTTTCTTACTTTTTCACATCTAAAGTTTCTTTTATCATAGATTGATAGGATTTCTTCTTCCATGTGGTAGAAACCGTACATTTAGTTAAATTCAACTGTTTGCAAACATCACTTTGTTTAACTCCATTTTCTATTTTCCTTATAATATCGTGTTTGTCTTTTAAAGTAAACGCCTTACGTTTTTGTGTACTCATTTTAAAATAAAAACTTAAAACATTCACTTTGCTACTTTGATCAAATATGCATTAGAACCGCATAACACAACAAATGAATTGAAAATAATACTGCTCGAATTAGCGACGCGGCGGAAACAAATAGAATAGGGGTTCTCAGCGAGTTTCGGTGAATTCCCTAGGTCACATCGAGCACAGGGGGTGGCACGTTCGTTATAGACGGACACAAATTTGGTTCGCTTTATCCGGAAGTTCCTTATAACCCGGTTCGTTATAACCGATAAAAATTTGAAATATGAAATAGTTCGTTTTAACCGGAAATTCGATATAAACAGGTTCGTTATAAGCAGACTTCACTGTATATATATATATATATATATATATATATATATATATATTATATATATATATATATATATATATATATATATATATATATATATATATATATATATATATATATATATATATATATATATATATATATATATATATATATATATATATATATATATATATATATATATATATATATTTTATTTAAACTCGTGTTTTTACAAGCTTTCATTTGACACCCCACTCGAAGATCTGGTAAATTTTTTTTTCACTTCCGATTTCACCCCCCAAAACTAACCTCTTAAGTCAAACTTTAACTTTCTAAACTACACAGCTCTGATGAGGCCCTTAATTCCTATATTAGTGCCAATTTCAACTTTCTATGTCAAATAGTTTTGGAGAAAATTGGGCGATCGAGTGACAGACAGGTAGATATACCATACATTTAATTCCCTTATATTGCTAGTAGCATCTGAGAAGGAGCGAGTTCACTACGGTGCCGACCATATGACTGTCTCTCTTCGATTTGTGGACCGTTGAGCTTGGCGCGCATGCTCAGGCTGTGCGTCCACGTGTACTAATATACGAATGCGCGCTCTTCTACGGAAATATTCGTTAGAGAAGTCGCTTCTTTTCTATAAATTGTATTTTTTTTTTAAGCAAGTGATTGTGAAGTGTTTTAAAAGTGATAAAAGATAGTAACCAGTAACTACCAGTAACTGGTGGAATAATTATTATTAGCAAATAAAAAAACGAGCGCTTGCTCATAACGTGACCAGTATTTGAAGAGCTGTCATTTGCTGTCTCGCTCTCTATATGATACCTCCACTTACTAGCGTTAGCAATATAGGAGCATTAAATATATGAGACAGACGGACTGACAGACAGACGGATAGACACCGAAGTGATCTTATAAGTGTTCGGTACGGAACACTAAAAATCACTTTAATATAAATTAGAATTTTCATTTATTTTTTATAAATAATCTCTGTTCTGCCAAATAATAGCCAGTGATATCTTAATTAACTAAGATCAACTTGACTGGAAAAAGATGATTACCCAAATAATTACTACACTAGTTTAGCTGAGAGTAGGGGAAAATAATATTTAATACGTAGGCTGAAAAGTTTTTGGTCTGACACATAAATGTCGCCGTTTTCAAAAAATCCATATGATTTTTAGGAAGAACGAACCTTCAAACGATACTGTCAAAATTTCATGACATTTTTTGTCGATTAGTTTACAAGTTACAGTGGCTTTAGTGACGCTACTTTTCATATTTTCAAAACGATCGCGATGGAAAAAATCGAATTTCGTGTGTTGATTAAACACTATTTTTTGATGGGAAAAAATACTGTTCAAGCAAAGCAATGGCTAAATAAGTGTTACGGGGACTCTGCCCCTGGAAAATCACTCATCATTTACTGGTATGCTGAATTTAAACGCTGGCACATATACAAATGATGCTGAACGCTCTGGACGCCCAAATGAGGTGGTTACACCGGAAAATATCAAAAAAATCAATAAAATTGTTTTGGATGACCGTAAAGTAAAATTGCCCTAAAGATATCAAAAGAACTTGTTGGTCATATTTTGCATGAACATTTGGGCATGAGAATGCTCTATTCAAAATGGATACCGCGTTTCCTCACAGTGGACCAAAAACAAGTGTTGATGATTCTAAGCGCTGTTTGGACCTGTTTAAGGGCAATAAAAAGGATTTTTTCATGCGATATATGACAATGGATGAAACATTGATCCACCACTACACAACGGAATCAAATCGGCAGACAGCTGAGTGGACAGCAGCCGGTGAAAGCCGCCCGAAGCGACCAAAGACACAACAGTCGGCTGGGAAGGTTTTGGCCTCTGTATTTTGGGATGCGCATGGAATTTTCATCGACTATCCTGAGAAGGGAAAAACCATCAATAGCGAATATTATATAAAGTTATTGGTGCGTTTGAAGGCAGAAATCGCAAAGAAACGGCCCCAAATGAACAAGAAAAAGTGCTCTCTCACCAAGACAATGCACCGTGTCACAAGGCAATGGTTACAATGGCAAAATTGCATGAATTGAAGTTCGAATTGCTTCCTCATCCACCGTATTCTCTAGATTTGGCCCCCAGCGACTATTATTTATTCGCAGATCTCAAAAAAATGCTCGTGGGAAAGAGATTTAGCTCCAATAAAGAAGTTATCGCCGAAACTGAGGCCGATTTTGAAGGCAAAGACAAATCCTTCTACAAGAAAGGTATAGAAATGTTAGAAAAGCATTGGACTGATTGTATCGCTCTTGAATTTAGCAAAAAAATGTGTTTTAAGTAGCTAGACCAAAAACTTTTCAACCTACGTGTTATAATAGAGGTGGCCATAGCGTAGAGGGTAAGACCTTCTACGCTATCCGAGTTCGAATCTCGGCTCAAAAAACGATAAATAAAAAAAAAATCTTTACGTCGTGACGATCGCCGCTCTCGGAAAGGTAATGACAGACTACCCGCAGTATCATGCCTAGTAAAGCCTCTCACTTTGACCGTTCAAAACAGGCATTAAAGTGTAGGCCCCCTTTGTCGGTGGAAATGCTTAAAGAGGCACCAACTACAGGCCAAGGCGAGAGGGTCGCCTACGTCCATATCGGATATGGCACTTCAAGAAGATGAAGAAGAATAAAGGCGCAAAATTGTCGGAGCAACGATTCAACTGAATATTAAATATCTTGCTGGTAGTGGAGCTCATGAGCTATGGTTAATGTTTTCTGATTAATTTGAATTATTTGAAAATAAAAGTCATTGTTTATATATATTTATTTAAAAAAAAAACAATGACATTAATATACTCTAATTATCTGTGCTTATACAAAGAACGATAAAAAAGATCACTTGAATTTTTCTAAATAATGAAACTACTCGACTTCCAAGGACGGTGCTTATGCCAAAGGCTCCAAAAATCCTGGCGGAGCCGTATCTACTCATCTTAAGTTGTCTTTCTAACGACGTTGAATAATTTTTATCTTTTTTTCAAGAGAAAGATATTTAAAGAGCATGTTGGAGTAGAACTTTGGCAACATCGTACAGTACCATCGTTTCTTCGGCCGGTTAACGGGGCCGCCGGTACGATCGTGTCACTTTGTCAGATTTGCACTGATTACTCTTTGTTAGTAAAAATTCAAGCCGAACATAAACGGCGTACTATCGCAAAGAGAAAGGTCAGTTCTACTATAGTATAAACAGTTTAGTTACCTAATTTCTATATTAAACATACCTGCTATTCATGTGCGTCGTGACTAATGGGTAAGGGAGTTGTTCTCTGCCTATTCTTTAAAAATATTACTGCTTTACTACTATGTTTTCCACATTACTACGTGGGACTTTTAGGGCAGAAGTACAAAGGGACAACGAGAGAGGGATTACGTACATAAAATTTTCGTCGGGCCAGTAAAATATATGCAGTCAAAACTTAACTAGCGTCGGCACACACTCCTAACATATGTTACTAAAAAAAACTGTATTTTCATTTCCGTTTGGCTATTGTAATAGCAACTTCCCCGCAGTGTTTGTTTCATTTCGAGTGTAAGTTTGCAGACGTTTTCCCGTAATCTCACTTGACATTTTCAATGCTGACTTGTCTGAGTACAGTGGCTTACTGAGCGATTAGATTTCTGTCGGGTGTTTTATATCTGCGCCGGAGCTTATAATCGCTCTGATTGGTGGTAGTTGGCTCCGCCCCCTTGATCAGTGTCTTCCATATTATCGGTTGTATTTTGCCTGTGCACTGATTAATTTCTTTTTGTAGTTCATCGTCTCTCTCGTACAGTTGTCTTGCTTTTTTTTTTAATGGCTTCTTGGATTGTTCTTGTCTCGTAATTTTTTATGTTGCCTATTTGTTTGTAGCTATTAAAATTTATTTAGTGACCTGTCTGTAGTTGGTGTTGAAAAAGGACAGATGTAGTTTATTTATTTTTGATAGCCAATTTATGCGCTTCCAATCTCCCCTACCTTATCATCACCAAATTTATTTTGAACACCCTGTAGCATCTAACTCAAATTTCTTTACATATATCTTTTTTTTTTCATCTCTATATAACGTTCGTAACAATTATGAGTATTCCTTCTTCAGAAACAATGGCGCTACTGTAAATTTTTTACAAAACTGACAACTAGTATTTTTTTTTTAAAAAAATGAAATATTAGTTTAGGTATATAACATTATTAATAAAAAAGTTATAAAATTTTACGCAGAATTTAAAAATAACTTAGAAAATAGGATGTTCCGTTTAAGAAAAAAACATATGTTATAACGGCAACACTTTTTGAAGTACCCTGTATACTCAAAAATAATTTTAAACTGTGCACCTTAACATTCCCTAGAATTATTTTATTTAACATTTTTTCGTCATTCCCGAAACAATCATCAATCATTGACTCACCCTGTACAAGTATTTTCATGGAAAGTGTTCGATGGATGTAGCCCGCCCCCGCCCCAGAGAGGTGCATGCTAGAGATACACGTCTCGCTAATACCTCACATCCGTATGAGGTTCAGCTTGTCACTCCTTTTCAAGAATTTTTTTATATGGAGCCTCCCATCCCTTTGGAATGATTTGCCCAGGATTACGTTTCCCACCGAATACAATTTTCATCGATTCAAGTCCAATGTGAATCTGTTTTTCCGCACATGCGTCTATCCTGTAGTGTTTGGGGATTTTTTTTTTACAGGGAGAAATTCGTCTTATGGATTTTAGAGCAGTCTGCGTCACCTTACGGGTGCCCCAGAGTGCTCTAGTTATGTGGGGCTTTCCAACCTGAAGGGTTGGCATACCCACTAAAACTCCTTATGAGCTGGGACAACCCTTCACTCCTTTTACATACTGCGACTTTAATATGTCTTTTTACGCGTTTTTAAATCTAGGGTTAATTTTCTAATGACTGGAACTACTCTACCTTATCCTAACTTAAAGCTAATTACTAAATCTAACCCTTGTTTCAGGAGCGTGTAACGTTATAATGATGTTAGTAATGTGTGATGACTTTTTTATTTTTCCGATAGGAGCTGCTCAACTATACTACGGCCTTAAATAAGTGGTAGTTTTTAGTCGAGTCTAAAGTCAGTCTAATTGTAAAATGTCCGTGGGCCGTAAGTATCGGTTGTCGACGTTTACGTTGACTCTGAAAGTGTTGGCTATAGGGATTAGAGAATTCTTTTATTGTGGGTATTTGAAACTCCCTGTGCAACTGGTTGTTGCGGACAAACCAGGGAGCTCCTGTTATGATACAAAGGGCTTTATTTGGACTGTCTGGACCTCGGCCAGATGTGCTTTGGACATCTGGCACCAGGCCTGACAGCCCTACGTAAGCCCGGCCTTGATGATTGATTTATAAATTAGCAACTTGTTATTAGTTGACAATTTATTTCGCTGATTCAGGAGTAGGTACAGCTTCCTTAGAAGCTGGTTTATCTTACGTATGGCCATTGGCAATTGGTCCTTCCACACGAGTCGCTTGTCGTATAGAAGACCCAGGTATTTGATGTTGTTAGCCCATCTGAGTCTAGTTCCATTCAGAGAGTTGAGGAGGGGCTCTACTGGGATATTTTTCAAAGATTATGGCCTGGGTTTTAGCTGGATTGACCTTAATCCTCCATCGGTCAAACCAGTCAGAAAGACGCGTTAGATGACGTTGAAGTCGAGCCGTGTTATCAGCAGTTGGATTGATGATTTCCTTGCAGAAGTGTTCTATGACCATAAAAAAAACTGTACCATATTCACCTTACAACGAAAATACTAATCCTTATCAATTGCTGTAAGCGAAAAAGTAATAAAAATATCCGTTGTTTCCGGTAAAGAATAGGCAATAAATATTAATGTTTCAGTGTATTTGTGATGACTTTGTGATAACCTATTGTAGACGCGTTTTATGACCCAATCATTTGTATAAGCTGTTTTAAAAATAAAACCCAAACTCATTTTTCAAATTTGTTTTAATTCCTTTTAGCCGAGTGCTTTTACGTCCATGTATATCGTCGTAAATTTTTTGACGTCAACTTTAATCGTTGTATGCAGACTGTATGAATACATACGCGTATATATTGGAGACGTTTAAATATATTTATTTGTAAAAATAACGTCAACTAATAAAATGTTGGGTTCAGGCGTCATAATCTTTCCAAAAAAATTTTATAGTTATCCATTATATTGTTTACATTTTCATTTACTTTTTGTTTGTATTACACGCAGAAGAATCTTATCTTGAAACAAGGCTACAGGTATTCAGCTCAGATAACATTTGTTTTAAATAGTCTCGATAATATCATAAATTTAGTATGAGGCTTGTTTAGTCTCATGACATGTAAAATAATGTTCATTACTAGTCCTTTACAATTACTTCATAGAATTTTGAGTTATTTCAATCTTCTGGTGAATTAAATTAGATTAGAGGCAAGTCAGTGTACGAAAAATCCACCCCTATCCTAATTGTTATAAATGTTATATGTTATAACAACAGGAAAACCTCCAGATGCCAACAATCCTAGAATTCATGAGCAGTGTTCAGTTTAAATTCCTGGACAAAGCCACGCTCCACCCTAACCTCATAGCCAGGAACGCTTACCGCCCCGCCCCCCTCCATTCCAAGCCCGACGCCGTCTGCCACGATCCTCGGACCCTCTACTCCTGGATTAGCTTAAGTTACCGTCTTAATTAGTTTTAAGTTTAACCTTAAGTTTATGTTCATGAAATATCTTAAGTTTAAATATATTAAGTTTAAATATCTTAAGTTCAAAAATCTTAAGTCTTTCAACATATTTACATAAAATCCTTACCTAGGCTAAGTTAGTTAGGTCCCTGACATGTAGATATCTTAAGATCGTATATTCAGGTTCTTCTTAGTCAATTCACACGTAGGCTGAAAAGCTACACAACAAACAACACGTTGTTGTTTTTGGTCCACTGTGAGCAAACGCGGTACCCATTTCGAACAGAGCTTTCTCACGCCCAAATGTTCATGCAAAATATGACCAATACATTCTTTTGGTATCTTTAGGGTATCAGCTATCTCACGCAATATCACTTTACGGTCATCCAAAACAATTTTGTGAATTTTTTGATGTGTTTCGGTGTAACCACCTCATTTGGGCGTCCAGAGCGTTCAGCATCATTTTTATCTGTACGACCGCGCTTAAATTCAGCATACCAGTAAATGATCAGTAATTTTCCAGGGGCAAAGTCCCCGTAACACTTTTCAACCCATTGCTTTGCCTGAACGGTATTTTTCCCATCAAAAAACAGTGTTTAATCAATACACAAAATTCGATTTTTTCCATTGTTTTGAAAATATCAAAAGTAGCGTCACTAAAACCACTGTAACTTGTGAACTAATCGTCGAAAAGTGACATGACATGTATATATCTTAAGTATTAATATGAATAATCACGTTTTTCTTAGTCAATTATGTATAATAGTAATCGCATTTGGAGCTAGCTAATAGTCAATAAATGATGTTAGAAGAACAAGAAAAGTTCTTGCTTCCATATTTTGGGTCAAGCATGAAATATTTGTTAAATATTACTTAAAACTCTCCAAGACAGGAATTGGAGCATATTATTCTTCAATATTAACTAAACTTCGCCAACAAATTGTCAAAAAACGCCAAGGAAAAATGTCTAAATGGGGGCTGTTTTTGCAAGACAAAGCGCCTGCTCGCTATTGCCTTTGCAATATTACATATTCTCCTGATTTAACTCCCTCGGACTATTAGCTATTACCAGAACTAAAAAACCATTTGAAAGGATCCAAATTTCATTCAGATGGCTTTCAAATTAAGACAAAGATTTTTTAATAATGTCTGGAGTAACGTTATGACCGGGGCACTAAGTTTATAAAGTTGAAAGAAAATTCCGTTGAAATAACAGTTTTTTTTGGGATAGCTTGTTATTTTTATGCTAGGCGAGAAACAATTATCAGTACGCCCTTGTAATATTAAAACCAAGAAAACGATATCTTTCAATAATAACGTTTTATTATTTTTTTTTTTTTTTTTTTTTTTTTTTTTATTGGTCTAGCACACGTGCTGCAGGGAAGTCCCTAAAGCGCTCCAGGAGCGGCACGAGTGCGGAAAAAAAGCGATTCACGTTGTTCTTGAATCGCTGTAAATTGTACTCGGTGGGAAACACAGCGCTGGGCAAATTATTCCAACGGGGTGACGTTCTCCATATAAAAGATTGCTTGAAAAGCGTCGTACGCGGAGTAACAAGCTGAACCTCATACGGATGCGAAGCACCAGCGCGACGTGTATTTCTAACATGCACCGCTTTGGGAGGAATTAAGCGGGCTACATCCTTCGAACACTTTCCATGAAAATACTTGTAGAACAGACTCAAGTCGCCAACCGTTCTTCGATGTTCCAGCGAATCAAGGCCGCCGGTCAATTCCGGGTCCCCAATCAGACGGACCGCTCTTCTCTGAACAGAATCCAACAAATGCAGTGTATGTTTGGGAGCGGAGCCCCAAACGTGGGAGCAGTATTCCATAGTTGGTCGAATTTGGGCTTTGTAAAGAATTAACAGTTGCTGTGGGGTGTAAAGCTTTCTGGTTCTAAATAATATTCTCAACTTTTGAGAAGCTCTCCTTGCTATGCCTGCAACATCTTCATGCCAAGACATATTTGCTCCCAAACTAACGCTTAACAAATTGAGCGACGATGCTAGGGGAATGGAGTGCCCCGACATAACTATGTCGGGTTCAGCAACGTTAACTTTTTTAGAAAAAACTGCCGCCTGGGTTTTTGTAGCGTTAAATTCCACTTGGTTACTGTCACCCCAAGATAGAATTTCTTCCAGGTCTTTGTTAAGTTGAACGACCTCCTGCTGTCTGCGGATATTCGCCTGAGCAGCCGATGTCCGAGCGTTCAAGGTGAATGAAGAGACAAGCGTACTGTCATCTGCAAAGCTATAGATTGGATTCCCGGTCTTTTCCAGCAGATCGTTAATGTAAATGAGAAAGAGAGTAGGAGACAGTATGGAGCCCTGGGGCACACCGGCGTTGATAGTGAGGGTGTTAGAAAGAAATCCGTCGACCGCCACTCGTAAAGAACGCTCTCTGAGGAAACATGAGAGCCACAAACAGAACCTTTCAGACATACCATAAGAGCGCAACTTAGCCAACAGTCCATCGTGCCAAACACGGTCGAATGCCTTGGATATGTCAAGAGCCACCGCTCGAGATTCTCCAAAGTGTTCAATTGCGTTGTTCCAAACATGTGTTACATAAGTCAGAAGATCTCCTGTTGATCTATGTTTACGAAAACCATATTGGTGATCGCTAATAATATTGAATCGTTCAAGATATTTTAGAAGATGCTCATTGATAACCTTTTCCATGACTTTCGATATTATTGAAAGCAGTGCAACTGGTCGGTAGTTATTTGGCAAGGTCTTCTTACCTTTTTTAGGTATCGGCTGAACTGTAGCACATTTCCAGCAGGAAGGAAATATTCCCTTTCTGTAGGATAGGTTGAAAAGTCTACAGAAAACTGGTGTTAGTTCCCTTGCACAGTTTTTCAGAACTATGGCAGGTATTCCGTCAGCTCCAGAAGCCTTCTTGGTGTCTAGCTTCATTAAAATACGCTTTATGATGCGCTGTCTGAAGACAACATCGGGCATCCTTGACGGCAATATGGGAATAGTAGGTGGTGTTTTTCCTTGGAAATCGACAGTAGAATGTGAAGCAAAGAGTTCAGCCAACAAGTTCGCTCTCTCAACAGGTGTGGTTGCAATGGAATTATCTGGCCGTGTGAGTGGTGGTATGGTGGATTTGGTAAAATTTTGACTAACTGCCTTAGCGACTGCCCAAAAGGACCTGGAATTGTTGGGACAAATTAAAATCATTAAAGAGATATGTACGAGGAACGGCTCAAAACTTCTCCGAATCAAAGGGTAGTGGAGAAAATAAGAAACTATAACTCTCGTTCCTTTTCGGTGTAATTACCATGTGCTTCGATATATTTTTTTGATTTTGAAATTAGCTTCGAAGATTTACCTGAGTGTGCCATACTCAAGTGTTAAGTCCTTAACACTTTCCGGAAAACACCTACTGTTTCAAATAATGTAGATCACCAGTCCACCAAAAGGTCATATTGATGTAGATATGCTGTATAGATATTTTATTGTTTAAACATAACAGGTAGACTGAAAAGTTTTTGGTCTGACACACAGATGCCGCCATTTTCAAAAAAATCCATATGATTTTTAGGAAGTATAAACCTTCAAACAATACGTGTCAAAATTTTATGAGATTTCGACGATTAATTTACAATTTACAGTGGTTTTAGTGAGGCTACTTCTGATATTTTCAAAACAATGGAAAAAAGCGAATTCGTATGTTGATTAAACACTGTTTCTTGATAAGAAAAAATATCGTTCAAGCAAAACAATGGTTTAATAAGTGTTACCGGGACTTTGCCCCTGGAAAATTATTCATCATTTACTGGTATGCTAAATTTAAACCCGGTCGTATAGATCCAAATGATGTTGAACGCTCTGAACGCCCAAATGAGGTGGTTACACCTGAAAACATCCAAAAAATCCACAAAATTGTTTTGTATGACCGTAAAGTGAAATTGCTTCAGATAGTTGACACCTCAGGTATTAAAAGAACTTATTGGTCATATTTTGCATGAACATTTGGTCATGAGAAAGCTTTGTTCGAAATGGGTACCGCGTTTGCTCACAAAGGACCAAAAACAACAACGTGTTGTTGATTCTGAGCGCCGTTTGGACCTGTGTAAGCGCAATAAAAAGGATTTTTTCATGTGATATGTGACAATGGATGAAACATGGATCCACAACGCCGAAATTAAATCGGCTGTCAGCTGAGTGGACAGCAGTCGGTGCAAGCCGCCCGAAGCGACCAAAGACACAATAGTCAACTGGGAAGGTTTTGGCCTCTGTATTTTGGGATGCGCATGGAACAATTTTCATCGATTATGCTGAGAAGGGAAAAACCATCAATAGCGAATAATATATAAAGTTATGGGTGCGTTTAAAGGTAGAAATCACAAAGAAACGGCCCCAAATGAACAAGAGAAAAGTGCTCTTTCATCAAGAGACTGCGCCGTGTCACAAGTCAATGGTTACGATGACAAAATTGCATGAATTGAAGTTCGAATTGCTTCCTCATCCACCGCATTCTCCAGATTTGGCCTCCAGCGACTATTCGCAGGCCTCAAAAAAATGCTCACGGGAAAGAAATTTTGCTCCAGTGAAGAAGTTATTGTCGAAACTGAGGCCTATTTTAAAAACAAAGATAAATCCTTCTATAAGAAAGGTATAGAGACTATATTGATGAATAAAGTCGAATTTTTTTAAAAAATGTGTTTTAAGTAGCTAGACCAAAAACTTTACAGCCTGCGTGTTACAAACGTTAGGTAGCCTACGTGTTATGTTTATGATAAAGGTTCACATTTTTTGTTATGAATATGTTCAGTATGTTTAAATACTGTAATATCTAAAGTCGTAAGTAAATAAATAAATGTTTGAAATGGTTTTTGTGTTCTATCTTTTTATTGTTAGAGTATTCTAGCTCAGTGGAATGTTGTTGAAGCATGTTTTGACGCTGATGACGTGTATCAGTAGTTTTGATTTTGGACTACTTCAGTAGTTTCTTTGCCTTATGGCCTCGAGTAAGTTGGTCCAACTTGGCTTGTCAAGCTAGTTGGTCAAGTAAGTTTGATGGCGTGGACGCGAAATTGGTGAGTTGGACGGTTTGATGACGAACGGCTTGATAAGTAAGTTTGATCGTGTAAAACGTTATCGAGCCTTCAAACCACCCAACTCACCAATTTATAGTTCTCGCTATGTCATGTTTTTTTTTTGGCGAAACAAGTGAGAGCAAAAATAAGTAAGTATCTTCGTCCATCCTCATCTAGTTATGCCAGTTTTGGGGCTCACACCTCAATTTGTGCATTAAATTAATGTGGCGATAATGTGCTCTTTTAAATAACCACTTTTTGCTCTACTTTGATCTGTTTGATTTCCTTTTAACCTTCTTCTCTTTCAGTAACAGTCCATACAAATATGATAAGTGGTTTATATCCATCATGGAAATGTAATAAAAATGGCAAATAATAATACAACAATAAATCACAATGTCCGGCGTAGTCCACACTTCACTTTCAACCGGAGCACACTGATGAGAAGTTTGTCCGTGTGTCCATTTTACTTGAACGTATGGGCTCAACTTGTACCGTCAAACTTATTTGACCAACTTGCATGGCAAACTGGTTAGACTAACTTACTTGATCGTGTGTAGGCGGCTTAAGATTAAGCTTACTTTCTTTTTTTTTTCATGTTTCTAGAATTTGTTCTTTGTATATTTCCATAGAAGAAATTTTATTCTTTGTTTTAATTTTATGCCATGTATACTGTAAATTATTGCTTCTGCTGCTAAATATGTTCTGAAGGATTCTAGTATAAGAGTTTTTCTTTTGGAATTATGGACAGATGCAACTGCATTTTCCTATGATTCATTTATCGGAACTTGAACCGTCAACATCTCTGCTATACCTGTTCACTAATTATGTCATCGGAAACAGATGTCACTCCGGAAGAAACGGAACAAGTCATTGCCCTGTTGCAAGAAGGGCATAGCCAATGTGTAGTTGCTGCGCAACTGCACCTGAGCTAGTCAGCTGTCTCCAGAGTCTACAGACGTTACCAAGAGACTAGCGCCATTACACGGAGACCAGGATCAGGAAGAAGAAGGTGTACCTCGGAGCGGGACGATCGCTTCATTGTCAACACAACTGTAAGAAATCGTCACCTGACCGGCGTTAAGGTCCAGCAGGAGCTCCGACAAGTTCGTGGTCGGGCTGTCAGTCGTTGGATAGTCAGAAGAAGACTTAAACAAGCTAAACTAAGTCCGAAGAGACCCATTAACGGACCCAATCGACCCATCCCCCCATCGACAAGCGCGACTCAGATTTGCCCGAGAACATGTCGATTGGACATTAGAACAATGGCGTTCCATTTCATTCTCCGACGAGACCCGAATGTGCCTACAAGGCAATGATGGAAGAAGATGAGTCCATAGGAGGCCTGGGGAGGGCTAAGAGTAGTGTTCCATTACTGAAATAATCGCTTCCGAGGAAGTTCTGTCATGGTGTGAGGAGGCATCTCCCTGGATGCGGAAACCGATTTGGTTTTCGTTACTGATGAGACTCGTAGCGATGGATTAACTGCTCACCGGTACATCGAGGAGATCCTGTATATATATATATATATAAGATATATATATATATATATATATATATATATATATATATATATATATATATATATATATATATATATATGTGTGTATATATATATATATATATATATATATATATATATATATATATATATATATATATATATATATATATATATATATATATATATATATATATATATATATAAGTATACATATATATATATATATATATATATATATATATATATATATATATATATATATACATATAAATATATAGATTGGAGTAGGACAGGTAGACACATCTGAGATTTGCCGATGATGTGACCTTGATAGCCAGAGACAAACAAGAACTACAAATAATGTTGGAAGAATAAAATAAAAAATTAAAAGAGTCTGAAAATAAATATCGACAAAACCAAATACTTAATTAACGATATAGAACAAATATATAATAATATTAGAAAATATATAAATAGAAGAGAAAGTTAGTAGATACATATACTTGGACCAAAAATTTTAATTATCAAAAAACAACTTGATAGCAGATTTGCAAAGAACAGTATCCACATCCTGGTCAGCGTGTACCTAACACGTTTAAATCACAGGTTTTCGACCAGTATGTTCTCCCAGTTCTTACCTACGGAACAGAAACATGGGCACTGAATAAAAGTATAATTCGTGAACTGTTAGTGACCCAACAAGCCATGGAGAGAGGAATTCTAAATATTACTCTTAATGATCGCATACCAAACACAGAAATAAGGTGAAGATCCATGGTAACCGATGTAATAGAAAGGGTATGTCATTAAAGTGGAACTGGGCAGGGCATATTGGAAAGACGAGGGACAATCGGTGAATACGAAAAGTTATAGAATGGAAACCTCGAACAAATACAAGAAGCAGGGGAAGACCACAAACTGGTAGTCATGATTAATTGGGCATGACTATGAGGAGAACACACCATAGAGAACAATAGCAGCAGTTGAGGGGTGCTTTTATCTGACGATGGATATAATAAGCTGAAATTTTAACGTGCTCGTGGAATATTAGGGGACTTTTGATATGTTGCTCAGCACGTCGCGTCGAATAAAGGCTACGTGCAAATTTTTAGCTTGTCCTTATTTTTTCCAGTTTAAAACCTAAGACTCTTGGGCTATAAGTCTGAAATGAATCGAAAGTATGTTAAAAATTTTAACGTGGTGGGATGTTCACAAAATTACAATTTTTTAAATTTTTGTCTCTTTTCGATTTCATGTGTTGGTTACGGAATCACTTTAAAACCACTGAACTGATTTTTATAGGCTCCTTTTTATTTATACAACTAGCTGTGCCTGCGGCTCCGCTCGCGTGGACTACAGGATTGTTGTTTAGGTTTTTTTGCAAACTTTTTTCCATCTTGATTCACTATTATCGTAACTTATGTTAATTGACATAACAAAATATATACTAACACGTGGCCAGGATAAGCGGTTCTCGAGTGATAAGCGCACTAACGGACAGACAGGCACAGAGATGTTGCGTTTTATAATATAGATACAGATATAGATGTGACTCAAGAAAATAGCTAAAACTGATGAAGCATCTGCGCGAGTTTAGATAAAGAAATTAAAACCTTCGTTATTTTTATGCAGGTAATACTGCGTTGACATACAGGAATTAAAGCGATAATATTTATGGTGTTGTATATGATAGGTGTGGGTGAGTATATGTGTCCGTTTAACCCTAGAAGGACATGTTCAATTTTCATAGAATTATTTTCCGTATGTAGGTAAGTTATCTTGTTAGGTTTTAATTCATATTACATTTTAACTGGTTGGGTAGTTTTGGAGCAAAATATATAAATAAGTATATAAATGGAAGTTTTGGTACATTTCGAATATTTCTATTTTTCTTAGAAATCATACAAGTCTTGGGGTAAACACGGGTGGAGCTATGGGGCACATGCTAGTATATAATAAAAATAACTCTTTAGGGTGCGGCCATCTATTGATGATTAATCAAAACAACTTGGTATATTCATCATGTCGAACTTTGAAGTATTTTGATGTTTTCGATAACAAAAACTAATTGTAGTGATAAGGAATAGGTGATAAGAAAGAATGTTATCTGTTTTTTAGCCTTTGATTGGGGATTAATAGGCAATAGACAAAATCCGGTATACAACGACCGATTGAAAATATTTTTTACTAAAACGCCAGTCATTGAAAAATATGTTATTAATGGGAATTCATGCATGTTTTTTGTTAATATTTATTATCACAATACTTATGGTTATCAGCGGATTAAGTAAATTTTTAGTTTGACGCTTTTGGTAATTCCAGAAAACAGTGTTGCCGTGTGTACTGTTTCGATTTATGTGGCTGAAATTTGTTACTGGTTGTTGTTGACAGCGGGATTTTTTTTTTAGAAAAATATATATAAAACTAAATATATAAAGATAAATCTAGGGTTAATTTAAGAGAACGCACGTGGAAAAATATTGAAATGTATTTTTCGCTTAATCGCAGAGAAAGGGGAAAGCTATGAATCTATTTTGTTGCGGCATTTCAAGAAATTTTACCATAGCAGTATAACTGAAGCACTTTTCTGCGCCCCAATCTCGATCGCTCCGATCTAATAATGTTGCCCAATAAGAGCCAGTTTTACCCTTTTCAAAATAGTCAATCATGTGAATCTTAAAAAATAGTTGCCATTTCCCACCGATAATACTGTTTTAGCTTTTTTCGGTGTACTTTCACATTTGCCAACCAAAACTGCCGTTTTGTCTTCAGGGTGGAGTCACACAAACGACCAGAAGTCCCTTGGATTATGTTGCAACTTTTCTAAACACGATGTTTAAATGGCCTACCTCGTGCGTTTTTAGTCTGGAGTCAAGAAAAGCGGCACCCATCTCGCACTCAGCTTTTTCGTTTCTGAAACTTCATGCAGAATATTATGTACTCATTCATATGAGATGCCTACCATCTCAGCAATCTCACGAAGCTTAATGCGACGATACCATGAAATTTATCGATTATTTCTTCAGGAGAAACTTTAATTGGGCGTTCTGAATATGCAGTATGTGCAGTGCTTGTACGGCCACGTTTAAAATCATTTATACAGTAATAAATGGTACTGAGTGCTGGTGCAGAGTTGTCATGAACTTTCTTCAGTTCAGTTTCTAACTGGGCTGTAGTCCACTTTTTTTAATACAAATGTTTTATCTCTGCTCGAAACTTGTCGTTATCTATTTCTATGAAACAACTGAGCTTTGCATCTGTTCTGAACTTTGAACACAACCTTTACAAGAATCAGATTAACAAAATTTCCCGCCATTTTGTAGAAATTTAGCAGGCTTATCAATCCACCCACAATAATTTCATTATCTGCTGAATTCAATGTTTTGCCGATGATACTGAATCTGGTTTATGGTATTTTGTTATTGGTGGCGGTTATGGTGTCACTTTTCAAAACTAAAAGTGATAAGGTTGGCACGATGTTAATCTTGCTGGCGATTCCCGAGTGTATGGTTTAAACTCATAGACAAAATATACGGCTTTCACGTGTAACTGTCACTTCCTTACAACTTAAATCGTTATTTGTTTAAGGTACAACGACAATTATAAATACAGTTTGTTATATATTATGTGCAACTACAAAGTTCCAACAGGTGTCAATTAGTCGTATTTTTAAAACTCAGGCATATATTTCGAAATCTTCCAAATGACGCTAAGTTTCATGTATGCGATGAGTAGAAAGTAATTCGAATGTAGTATACAAACAATTAAGTACTATATATCTACTCAGGAATTCCTTACAACTAGTAGATATTAATGTGTGTACCGCTACAAGATACAGCTGGTTTAGGAATTGATACCAACTGATCTATTCGGAGACTCAGCTTCGGTAATCAAATGTTTGCACGCATTTCAATATTTACCAAGATGTTACTCTTGAGTGAGGCACATTATCGCCTTAACGGCTATGTCAAAAAACAGAATTACCATCATTTGAGCCCAATTAATACAAAATTAAAGCATCAATGCCCATTTTAAGTACCAACGTTCTGCCTCAATGTCGGTATTTGAAATAATTTTTCCGTATTTTTTCGAGGATAGATATTTTAATTATTAAATATAATAATAGGTTAGAATTTGATATCTATAGGAAAGACACAGTAACAGATAGATATATTCCTAATGATTTATTTCATTGTAAGCAACACAAATTAGCCGCATTGCATTTTTTAGTTCATCGTTTGGTCATTTTTCCTCTGAATAGAGTAAACTTCAATAATGAAAGGAATCGTATTAGAAATGTAACTAGAGTTAATGGTTATGACGATGACTTAGTAAACAAGTTAATAAATAGACATAAGTTCTGGTCAAATATTCAGAATTTCACCTTCTTTACACGCGAAGAAAATAAGACCAAGTATGTCTCTATACTATATAATCGGAAAATATAGCAGGGGACTCAATAAGGTATTTACTAAGGTAGGCCTCACCTTAGTATATAAGTTATCAGACAATCTGAGGAATATCTTAGGAAATCCAAAAGATAAGATTCCTAATTGTGAGAAAAGTGGAATTTATGAAATTAGTTGTAATGATTGCGACAAAAAGTATGTTGGACAAACTAAAAGGTCAATTAAAATACGATTTAAAGAACATTTAGTACATTTAAAATACAGTAGAACAGAAAAGTCTCGCGTTGCCGAACATGCCCTTGAAGCTGATCATACTATAACATTAGATAATCTAAGATGAATTAAAAATGTATCTGATAGGAGATTGTTGAACGCATACGAAAGTATGGAAATTATAAAATGTAAAAGTAGTTTTAATAAAGACAGGTGGCCTATTCCTTATAGTCCCCTCTACTGGTTACTTGACCGGAACTGATGGCTTCGCTTATGCCGTTAGTTCCGCCTTAGTAATTCAGGTGTTAGGTTTAGTATAAATAGGGTAGATTTGTAGTTTAGTTTTAGTCAATCATCGCTCCTGATGAAGCTAACATGGTTAGCGAAACGCGCGTCGAGTGCAAAAATCAAGTGTTTGATGTAGTGGTGATATATACTGAGTAGTGTCATTGTGCCAAAGATTCCACATTCCCAACATAGAGGATGACAAACGCCGCATAATTAATAATTTAGAGCTGTATGTGGAGAAGATTCAATGAATATAACCAGAGAACCTGGTATCAATAGGATTAAACGATATTACATACGTCAAAGGTATCTTTGCCTGTCATTTTAGAAATTAGCCTCCATATATCCCTGATTTAATTCCGATGGATTTTTTTTTTGCGATATCTGAAAACTTATCTTTAGGGTAGTGTTACACAATTTCTAGCGTAATGGAAAGAAAATATCCGGCAAGAACTGGCACGATCAAGGATATGACGTACCTGGCAGTTATTACTAATTTTACCGCTCGCTTTGAAGCTCCGGGAACGTAACTGTTCACAATTAGGTGATATTACTGCAATTTGACATTCGACGAAGGTCTTTTTAATGTTTCGTACGGAACACTAATAAGATCACTTCGGTGTTGGGTCTGTTTGTCTGTCTGTTACACACGCTTTTTTCCGAAACTACATATAGAAAGTTGAAATTTGGCACTAATATAGGAATTTATGGCCTCATCAGAGCCGTGTAGTTTTGAAAGTAAAATTTTGATTTAGGGGGTTAGTTTAGGGGGTGAAATCGGAAGTGAAAAAAAAATTACCAGGTTATCGAGTGGGGTGTCAAATGAAAGCTTGTAAAAACACGAGTTCAAAAGTATATATAATGTGCACAATTTTCTTTGTATTATTTTTAAAGAATTGCGAAAAATCGCTATCCCCCCCTTATCTCGAAAAGTACTGATCTGATTTAAAAAAAAATCTGAAATATTGTCCACACGGTGTAGATTGAACGAAAATTATCACTTTAATAATTTATCTGACATATAAAAATGAAATAAAAATATCAATGTCATCAGTTTTCAGTAAAGACTGGAAAGAAACTTTGTTGAAAACTCATTTAGGGTGTGTTTTGTGTCATTGATCATTTTATCCCTCCGTAACAAAATTTTTTATTTTAAAAGCATTCAACGTACGGAAGACTAATTGCGCTAGTCCGACTTGCACTTGGTCGGTCATTTATTTGAAGGTTTGTTTTTTTTACCATAAATATGAACAGATATATGGACGTGTGCAAAATTTGCACACGCTTGTCATTTGAGTTAGAAAATTTTCACCATGTTGTGTCCAATTAAATCTTTTGATAATGTATACGCGACTTTAAACAATCATCTACAGTTGATTTTTAAAATAATAGTGTAAAAGGATCACAAAATTAACTGTTAATTTTAACATCAGTTTTATCAGTTAGCACTTACACGCGACAAAACGTAACCTTTGTTTTACATCCAAGTTATTAATCTGCGATCAGTATATTTCTACTACTCTATCGTTTGTATTTATAAAAACTAAACAATACAAGTGTTTCACGGTCAAATTGGAGTCCTGCATGTCGTGTTTTTACTAAAAACTGATAAGCTTATGAAAAATGTCATTTTTCATGCAACAATCTTAACATTTTTTGGTAACTTACTCTGTTAAACAACAGCGTGATGGGCAGTTTTTTAATAATGATGTATAGGGTGGTCCAAATTGGACACTTTTAAAGGCAAATCCCTTTATCTAAAGAAGATAAACGAAAACTGATGTCGGTGTCTGAAGCTCAATTTTTATGAAAAACTCAATGGTGAAAACCGCATATCGATATCTAGTACCGTTTCAGATATACAGGGTGTTTTTCAAAAATCTGCATTTTGGAAAAATGTTTGTAATTCTTTTCTTATTGTCAATTTTTGATTTCTGTAAAAACATTCAAAAGCACTTTTTCACGTGGATTTCAACAGTGTAAGTTACATTTTTTTACAACTAATATTGAAATAGTTATTAACGCAAAAATATATTTTTTAAATGGGATACCCTGTATATTTTTCCTTATCCGAATAGAGCTTTAAATTACCATTCTAAAAATATAGCACACTTTATATTTTGCTTAAATCTACTTCAAAATATAAAGGTTTTCAGTTTTTATGCGAGTTTTAAATGCATATTTTGTGAAGTAAGCTTTGGACAGAGTAGCCATATGGTTTAATTCAATTGTTTACTCGTAGTTGTCAAATTTTACTTTAGGATCAGTTATTGATTTGTCAAATAAATCGCAATGAAGTTTGAAAGTTATGAAAAATGGGATATGATAGTGTGTTTCATACAAACCGGAGAAAATTCGGAAACGGCAAGAAATTTGTACCACGAACGGTATCCAGAGAGGCGTCAACCCTTCAAGGATATATTCGCTCGATTGCGACATAACCTAATTAATAGTGGCCAGTTTGAAAAGAAACGAGTTAGAAGAAATAGTAGTTTTAAGAACTATCGGAAATAATCCCAACACTTCAAACTAACAGTTAAAAGAATCCACTGGACTACCAAGAACTAACCTAAGTCGTACTTTGAAGAAACACAAATTCAGGCCATATAGGACAAGAAAAGTTCATCACCTTAGAGACGGAGATTTTCAACGGCGTATGGATTTTTGTCGATGGTTTCGGGAGAATTGTAACCATGTTCCGAATTTTTCATTAAATTGCATTTGGACAGACGAAGCTTATGTAAGCAATGCAGGTATTTTTAACCGTTACAATTCTTATACGTGGGCACAAGAAAATCCTCATTTAGTTGTGGAGCAAAGAAATCAAGGCAGATTTGGATTTAATGTGTGGGCTGAAATTTTTAGAGGCAGGGTTATAGGTCTATTTATTAACGAAGGAACACTCACCTCTCAGAGATATTTTGAAAGTTTAAGGCAGCAAATAGAACCTCTTGTTGATGAACTGCCGTTAACAGACCTTAGAAATATGTTTTTTTAACACGACGGGGCACCCCCTCATAACGCTGCAGTTATCAGTAATTTTTATCGGCCAATTTCGACAATAACTGGATAGCCAACCAAGGTCCGAACCATTGGCCGGAATGGTCACCAGATTTAACACCTATGGACTTCTATGTCTGGGGAAGATTGAAAGACCTAATTTTTAAATTGCCGACAAACACCAGGCAAGAGTTAGAAGTCGCAGTGATACAAAGTTTTGCAGCTCTCACTCCTCTTGAACTAATCAACTCGGTAGGAAGTGTCCAGAAAAGGTGCCGCTTATGTGTAAATGAAACTGGTCCACATTTCGAACATCTCTTGGAGAAAATTGTTTTGTTTTAGTTTGCTCTACTCGGAATAAATTGTTTTATTGTTGTTTTGTTTTATTTTCTACATAGTTTAAAGTACTATAGCATTTAGTAAATTTCATGGTAGTTATGACTCTTAGAGTTACTTCTCGGATTTTTTTTTTTACAATTTGACTGCTGTCGGTAAACAATTGCCTACTTCACAAAATGTGCATTTAAAACTCGCGTAAAAACTGAAAACCTTTATATTTTGAAGTAGATTTAAGCAAAATATAAAGTGTGCTATATTTTTAAAATGGTAATTTAAAGTTCTATTTGGATAAGGAAAAATATACAGGGTATCCTATTTAAAAAATTCCCTGTATATCTGAAACGGTACTAGATATCGATATGCGGTTTTCACCATTGAGTTTATCATAAAAATTGAGCCTCAGACACCGACATCAGTTTTCGTCTATCTCCTTTAGATAAAGGAGTTTACCTTTAAAAGTGTCTAATTTGGATCACCCTGTATATGTAAAGATTCAATTGAATTAATCAAAAATTGTGCCATAATATAAGGTGTCTCGTAAAAAAGTTAATTTTATGTTTATAGTAAAAAATGAATTGATAATTCAAACAGACGTTTATACTACATATATCAAGCTATAGTCCTTGAGAGCATTCTGTCTTAAAAGTAAATTCGTCTAAACCATTATGGTTTTAACACTTTTCTAAGCAAGTGGTGAAACCATTGATCTCTTCTTGACGCGTTATTTCTGTGCTGTCGTTTCTTCTCAGATATATCCTTTTAATTCTTCTTGAGAACGAAGATTGTTACTATAAACTTTAGTTTGTACACGCAATCAGGGCTTCGTGGAGGCCTAAATATGTAGCCGGTCTTGGCAACCAATTGATTCAGGAAAATTTATTGAATGTCTAGCAAAGATGTGTTAAAGTGTGTGATGCCACTCCATTCTGGTTAAATAGGGGGGGAAGCCTGTGTAAAAAAAACTAAAAACACGATTTTTTTTTCATAAAAAGTTAGTTCAACATCTGAAGAATGTCCTCACCGTCTTTGACCGGTTCAATCGCTTCACGTTTTGGGCTTTTCGTTTGTTTATAATGTTGACTCGAAAAATTGATAAAAATGAACCCAATTATCGTCCAAGTTGCCCTTACCGTCGGCATTACTCAGATAATAAGTCCAAGGATATACAATATACTGAGCAAGAAGCAACGCACACCGTGCAATGTAGCTCAAAAAGTAATCCACGAATTCACTTGAAATTTTATACAGATATTCATTAACCATTGACCATTGAATGAATATACAAAAATTATAAAAAGTTAATTATAAACTTTATTTTTTGGCAACTGTTTATAAAAAGAGGGTTATTTTTTCAAAATGGTCCCAAATTAGCAATTTTTGTTTTTCATGTATATTCATACTCTAATGAATTTTATGTATATATGTATATATATATATATATATATATATATATATATATATATATATATATATATATATATATATATATATATATATATATATATATATATAAACATATATATATATATATATATATATATATATATATATATATATATATATATATATATATATACAGTGCCATTCATAAAGTTTGCACCATATGGAAAAAATTTTTATTATAAGAGTTTTTGAAAATTTAACTTCGAAATGTGTTAGTGCATGTTTTATGTTTAGGATTACACTCAAATGAGGTCATGACGTCACAAGCCTTGCCTGTCAAATTTGACATTTAAAATTTAAAACTGGGAAAAACGGATTTTTTAAAAAAATATCGAAAAATGTTATAAAGAAAAAAAGATTGTATTTTAGTTTTATGTGTCAGTTTTCAAAAAAATTTGACAAAATTCATTTTTTTTTATTATGTCCCCCAACAATGGTAATCGAAAGTTTTTTCTTATATATTATATTATATACTTTTTTAGTGGTTAATGTTTTACTAAATGTTAAAAATTAATTAGGCTGAAATTTTTTTTTTTTTTCAAAAAGTTGTAATTTAAAAATGCAATATTGGTGCAAAGCTGCTTAATATTTATGACACGTCAATTTTTATGGATGGAAGTTTCTAGGCTTCTTCCTTCCTTTTCAATTGACATAATAGTTCTATTAAAAATTTCATGACGAACATTCGAATAGAACTCCGGCTTGATTTCATTTATAGACTGGCGGATAGTTTCTTCTAAGTGTGCGTTATTTTTAAAAGGTCTCTGAGCATAAACTAAATTTTTTAAATACCCTCCACAAAAAAAAACTCACAGGGCGTAAGATCGGGTGACCGTAGTGGCCAAGGTACTTTATAGGAAAACCTACCAATTCACTTCCTAGAAAAGTTTTCGTTCAGCTAATTTCTAATTTCCAAGGTGCTCCATCTTGTTGGGAGTACATTTTCATTCTTTCCTCTAAACTAAAATCTTCCCGTTCATTGGAAAGTTCGTTGTTTAGAAACTGTAAGTACCTCACCGCTGTAAGATTTTCTCTAAAAAAAAACGGGCTAATAATTCTGTTATTAAAAATACCGCACCAAACGTTAGTTTTAAAGGAATATTGATCTCTTGTATCTATTGTAAAATTTGGATTGCTATCCGCCCACCATCTACAATTTTGCGACGAGACAAAACCATTAGAATTATAAGTACATTCATCACTGAACACAATGACGAGTCTTCTTCAGTTTTACTTTACAGCCAGAAAGAAAAATACATGCGCCTATCATAATCTTGTTCTTTGAGAGTGTGGACAAACTTTGGTTTATAAGGTTTAAACCTATTTTTCTTAAGCCCTCTTTGAACTGAATTATAAGATAAATCTACATTGTGCGATATTTCGGCAATTGAAGTTCTAGGCGTTTCCATCACACTCTGCATAACTGCAAACTCAGCATTCTCATTAGTAACCCAATGTTCATGTTGACGTTTAAAATTATTCTCCACACATCCAGTATTTTTAAAGTTGGTAAGAATTCTTCCTACTGTTGTATGCGTTATAACTTTTTCCGGATGTCGTTGGTTAAAAATGACGGCAGTTTCTCTTTGAGTTTTGTAGTTATCACCCTCGATCAAAACTATTTCTATTTTATCTTGCTTAGTCAATTTAATTGGCATTTTTATTAAAGGGGAAAATTTAGAAAACTTATTAATGCATAAATAATAGTGAGCAAACTAATGTCAGTTTGATGTTTTATGTGACAAAGGAACAAAACACGAAATCCATGGCAACTCCGACAAAGATACGTGAAAGCCTATCATACTATAATTTTGTTTGACTTAATACCAAAATATGAATGTATATTCTTTCCCCCAATATTGCCTTGCAAAACGTAACAATTTTTAAAAATCTTGTTTTTGACCTTTTGAAAATATGTTAAAAACATTTAGAATAAACTATCCCCAAAACCTGTATATGAAATTAAGAAAGAGCTTCTCGCGAATGTTTGTCATATAATTTTTAAAGAACTATTTTGTGCATTGAAAAAGGAGTTAAGAAACTTACAAATTTGCTCAAATTTATTATATAACATTAATATTTATTATATTAGCCCTTAGAAGTTGAGCTGTCATAAAAATTATGCAGCTTTGCACCAAGATTACATTGTTAAACTACGATTTTTTGACAGAACTCGTTTTTTAGCTTAATTTTAAGGCTTAATTTTTTTTTTCTTAACATTTATTGAAACATCAACTAATAAATAAGTACATAATATAATTTATGTGGAAAAACAGTTGAGTGTCATTTTAGGGGAAAATAAATGAAAAAAGTCAATTTCATCAAATCTTTTCGAACATTGGTACATATATGCAAAACTACAATACTATCATTTTTTCTTTATAGCCTTTTTTTCGATATTTTCAGTCAAAATACAATTTTTTCACGTTTTAAAATTTAAATGTCAAATTTGACAGGCAAGGCCTGTGACGTCATGACCTAATTTGGGTGTAATCCTAAATATAAAACATGCACTAGCATATTTCGAAGTTAAATTTTCAAAAACTCTTATAATAAAAATTTTTCCCATATGGTGCAAACTTTATGAATGACACTGTATATCTATATATATATATATATATATATATATATATATATATATATATATATATATATGTATATACTTAATGCACTATATCGACCTGGGCGTTGCATGGCGCAAATTCAAGGTGTCAAATTTGAGCAGCTGCTGCTCTGCAATTTTGAATTTTTTTTAAAGAAGTTGAGGCTCTATTTTTGAAGCCATAAAGTTGTTCTTTTTTATGTACTTTTTCATTTTTGTATAAATATTATAGTTTCTCAGTAAATGATTCATAAAAAAACGGTCGTTTACACAGGCCTCCCCCCTTCAATAGGGGTCTTTAGTTATAGTCACAAAAATGTTGTCAAGCGGTTGTGCAGAAGTTCAAAATTATCACCACATATCGCTCTGACTCAAAAATTGTTGTGAAGCCTCTGTCATGATGAAAGAAGTACGAGCAGATTATTCTTTAGCCGTCACTTTAGTGCAAAGGCTTTTGATTCGTCTGCATCCATTAACGCCAATTGTGTAAATTGACGTAGCTACTAAGGTGGAAATGTGCCTCATCCAAGAAAAACATGTTAATAAATCTTAAAAAGCGATCAAACAATTCAGTAAAAACGATTAATAACGACTGCTAACTTCTACATCTATTCGTAAGACAACTGAAATTAAAGAAACTTTGATGCCGCGTAGTAGTCACAGAATTATTGTGAAATTTTTGGATATAAACAACACACTCCGCTTCGATCAAGGGCTCCATAACACTAAATTTTCAAGAACCAAAATTACTTTCTGTGTCCCTACTTTGCTCCTTTAGCCCATTGCGCTAACGCAATAAGCTAAATAATTTGAAATAGATATATTTCAAGCTATATACATGCATAACTTGGTTAATATTTTCTGATTTATGAATAGTAGAGTTTTTATTAAGTTTAAGAAGAACCTACTCATCTAGTCTCATTGAACCTCTATTAGTGAATCTATATTGAAAAGCTTTGGCACCTAAAAGTGAAATATAAAGGGTGTGACATTTAAAAACAAGCCCTTGACGCTGTTGCGTCTTAACCATGAAAGCTAACATGAAATTATCAGGATCACTAAATAAAAAACTTAGCCATCAACAATTTGCTTGTCAATCATTTTTTCGTAAACTCCTTTGTTTTTCCGATGAACGGGAAATGTGGAAATTCTGCCTGACCCTGTGCGTCGCACCATCGTTCAGATGTGTACTAATTCCCTTGAATTTATTATTTTATGCCAAAAAAAGCAATATTCCATATCAAGAAAGGTTGAAGAGGAAATAGACGAATGAACACGTACTATAAATTAGGAAATAGGCAGCTACTAGCTCGGACGATAACCTAATTAGATAGTCAATCAGAAACATTAAGCTAAAATCACCTATCTCTTTCTGTCAAATACTGTTAGTCGATAACATTTCTCATATTTCATTACGAATCAAGTCGTTGTCTAGATTTGTAGAGTTGAAGTTATTTCATTGTAGTAAACATCTTGGTTTCAATCGTCAATCAATGGAGAACGTTAAAGTACCTTTCTAAATAAGGACTTTAGGAACTAAACTGGGTAAAACTAGACGGGAATGACATAAGCAGTTAAGGAAAGGAGAGGTTACGGAGGAGACATTGTTAAATTATGAAAAACGGACGACAACTAATTATTTTAACTAATGGCCTTAACAACTCACCAAAAGGATCTGGAATTGTTGGGGCAGACAAGCAGTTTGTTTTTAATTCTTTGATTGTGTGACTCCTTGGTTTCTTCAATAATTTCTTTGCATGCGTTGCGGGTACGAACAAAGATGTTAAAATGTATTACGTTAGGATTTTTGCGCCATTATCGGTAGGCAAGATGTTTAGAAATAAGAGCTTCTTTGCATTCTCGGTTGAACCAAGGTTTGTCGTTGGAAGGGCATTTCTTCGAGAAATGGATGTAAGTTTCCACACCAGCCGAAATGACGTCGAAAATCTCCATAGCGCCGATAGATGAGCCGTTGGTTCTAAAACAAACATCTAACTAAGGGAAAGTTCGAAAATATTCAATGAGTTCTCTTCGTTTAGCAGATTTGTAGCGCCAAATCTTGCGCGATTTAGGCTCCTCTCTGTAACTGGTCGGTAGGGTACTCGATGTTGAAAGCATCTTATGGTCGGAAGAAGCTAACGGCGGATTTACGGTTACAGTGTAAATCTTTGAATTGGTGATTAAAGACACATCAATAAGACTGGCGAATTCTCCCTCCCGACCAGATATCTGTGTTAGTTCATCAATGACCCGAGTAAAGCCACAACTGACTGAAAATGATTCACCTTCACGACCTTGTTCGTTTACGTGGTGGACATTAAAGTCGCCCAAGATGGCAATTTCGGCACTTGGAGAATTAATCTGTAAATGATCGATGGTGTCTGCGAGAGAAGCGAAAAATTTTCTAAAGTAAGTATCACTTGCTGGTTAATAAAGGCAACAGATAAACCTTGTTGTATGTTGAGTCGTTACAGGCCATATAACATCAAAATGTCTGGGCTCTAGAGCCTCTTTTCGTTGTCAAGAGAGATCGCTTTTGACAAGACAAGATTCCAAAGTTACGCCTAAATTGGGATTAGAAGTCGTACCCTGAATAGAGAAAGTTGGCTGTGCTGATCGATGAACTGACCTTGGTTGCACCGAGAGCAAGTACATGACGTTTATTTGATTGCATGACTTCTTATGTTTCAAAGTTCTATTTTAAAATTGTAATCTCTGTATGTTAACGCCCCCGAATCAGCTCCCACTTGGATATCCGAACAGAGACCTTCGGAATTTTTTGATTTTGGAAGCTTCATCATGCTATTTGGTCCCACAGTCCGGGGATATCGGCGCAGCTACGAACCGTTAAGCAACTTCACGCAGCCTAAACCGAAGCGATGGCATCACACCGGGCGATGCCTGTTGGGATCTGGTTATATACTATCTAAGTTGTTCTTTTAGTTACCTTCTACGACAGGTCGAACCTACCAGGGGTGATATCCTGTCCAGCGTCGCCACGGATAATTTTGTTCCTATTCGTTCCCGAAAGTTAAGAAATTAATACAGCACTTAAAATGATTAAAAACTTTCGGAATAATAAAAATAGCTTCGCACACATTATATCCATACGCCCAGAGGCATCTCTAATTACTGAACTCCAAATCAAAAATAGAAAACAATACTTTAAATTAAAAAAGAGGTAGTTAAATTAAAAGAACGAATATTATTAAATTTGTTCATAATTATCTAATCGTTTTGTATAAAAGAAACTAATGCAGGTTCCTAATATTTTTATTATTTATTCACAATAAAATATGATTAGTTGTTGGCAAAAAGCCTTGAACGACCTAGGACTACCGCAACACAAACAAAACAATTCGTTCTTGATATTAGAAAAACTTAAAAGAAATCTGGCATTGGTAAAGTAGCTCCGACGAGCAAAGGCGGCAAATTTCTGGCCGCGAAAAAGTGTGTCAATGAGATAACCTCATTCGTCGTAATTTCTTGTTTTTTAAAACAAACGCTAATTTCAATAAACTACTATCGTACGTATATATACTTACATTTACTACGGTTAGAGAATTTCCTGTTTAAAATCTTATGTTAAGTAGGTGGATGTCGAGACAGCATGACGGATTTTGCGTAAATTTACCATTTAAACTGAAAAATTACGCACTGTTAAAATATCTTATTGTTAAAATCAGAGATAAACCGGAGTAGTATAGTAATATAAAGAATTTCTTAACTAATAGTAAGTTATTTCATAATAATATTGTCTAAGGTAGATATGCACATAAAGAAAATATTTTTTTGATAGGGCAAATCTCTAGAATACAACATTCCAGCGTACTTGTGTCTGATAGACTTGTACAAATAGAAGACGTTGTTCACCTATTATATGGCAGGCACATCCCATTAAACCTACTCAAAACTATCGAAAATATATATAAAGATAATAAAGTAGTTGCAAGATTAGTAGAAGGAATGACAGAACCAATCGACTATGATTCTGGAATCAGGCAGGGAGGCTCTTTAAGTCCTCTTCTCTTTAATATTGTCATGGATGAAATTATAAAGAATGTCAAAAGAAATAAGGGATATAGAATGGATAACAGAGAACTTAAAATTATATGTTACTAGCAGGGCCCGCGGCTCCACTCGCGTGCACTTTATTCACTACTATTGTCACTGCTTATTCCTTATGTTACCCAACGTAATAAAATATCTGCCATTATTTCTCCTTATCTCCCAATATTTCTCCTTATCTCCTATTATCTCTACATAATTTCCATTATCTAGGCTTATCTCTGCTCATCTCCCATTATTTCTCCTTATCCCCCATTATCTCACCTTATTTCCCATTATCTAGGCTTATCTCGACCTATCTCGCAATATTTCTTCTTATCTCCCACTATTTCTCCTTATCTCCTATTATCTCACCATAACTCCCATTATCTAGACTTATCTCTGCTTATCTCCCATTATCTCACCTTATCTCCCATTATCTAGGCTTATATCGCATTATATAGAACATATGTATAAATTTATAAAAACAATCGGATAAGTGGTTCTCGAGTGATAAGCGCACTAACGGACAGACAGACAGACAGAGAGACGTTGCATTTTATATATATTATATTCTTTGCTACAGGATATTGTTCCATATTTAATGCTTTAGGCAGTGTATTGCAAGAGAACGCGCTAGCGGCTAACTTTTCTCCGACTTGATTCACTATTATCGTCACTGCTTATTCCTTATGTCACCTAACGTAATAAAATATATCCTATAACCTGGCCAGAGAACATACGTATGTTTAAAAAAAACCACGTAAATCGGATAAGCACTAACGGACAGACAGAAAGACAGAGAGACGTTGCGTTTTATATATATTATAGATATTCTTTGCTCCATGATATTGTTCCATATTTAATGGTTTAGCATGTTTAAAAAAAAGCACGTAAATCGGATAAGTGATTCTCCAGTGATAAGCGTACAAACGGACAAACAGACAGAGAGCCGTTGCATTTTATATATAATATAGATATCCTTTGCTACATGATATTGTTCCATATTTAGTGGTGTAGGCAAACTTTTTTCCGATTTGATTCACTATTATCGTCACTGCTTATTCATCATGTTACCTAACGTAATAAAACATAGTCTATAACCTGGCCAGAGAACATATGTATGTTTAAAAAAAAAAGTACGTAAATCGAATAAGTGGTTCTCCAGTGATAAGCGCACTAACGGACGGACAGACAGACAGACAGACAGACAGACAGACGGACGGACGGACAGAGCGACATTGCATTGTATATATATTATAGATATAGATTGTTATTATTATATAACCTGGCCAAAGAATATATGTATGAATTTAAAAAAAGACACGTAAATCGTGTAAGTGGTTCTCGCGTGATAAACGCACTAATGGACAGACAGACAGACAGACAGAGGGACATTGCATTTTATATATTATAGATTATAGATATTCTCTGCTACATAATATTGTTCCATATTTAATGGAAAATCGGATAAGTGGTTCTCCAGTGATAAGCGCACTAACGGATAGACAGACAGACAGACATACAGAGATACGTTGCATTTTATATATATTATAGATGTAATAAAATATATATCTATATCCTGGTCAGAAAACATATGTATGAATTTAAAAAATCACGTAAATCGGATAACTGGTTCTCGAGGGATAAGCGCACTAACGGACAGACAGACAGACAGAGAGACGTTGCATTATATATATATATATATATATATATATATATATATATATATATGTATATATATATATACATATATATATATATATATATATATATATATATATATATATATATATATATATATATATATATATATATATATATATATATATATATATATATATATATATATATATATATATATATATATATATATATATATATATATATATATATATGTATATATATATATATATATATATATATATATATATATATATATATATATATATATATATATATATATATATATTACAGATATAGATTATTATTATTATTATTACTACAAAACGTTCTTCTTTCTTACATTTGATCAATGTGGTTCCATGTTTGGCTGACGGGCCAAAACCAAGTCAGCACAATCGCTATCACCATTATGTATTAAGGAATGACCTGACAATGTTACATGTTTTCAAAATCACTGACTGAATGTTTTTGTGTATGTTTGTGTTGAGTCCTAATTGTAATAAATGTGGTGTGAATGTTATTGGTGTAAGGCCTGTGGCTGATATAATGAGGGGGACAATGATGACTTTTTCTTGTTTCCATAGCCTTTTTATTTCCATTGCAAGGACTGTGTATTTGGAATTTTTTCTGTGTATTTCGTTTGGATGTTTGTGTCGTTGCGGACAGCTATGTCAATTAGATAGGTGACTTTTCCTTTTTTGCACTGAAAAGTAATATCGGGTCTATTGGCGGAGACTGTTTTATCTGTATGATTACAGATGTCCCAGTAGAGCTTGTAATCTTTATTTTCAAGTATGAATGTTGGTGTGTATTTGCAGTAGGGATCTGTGTTTTCTATGAGTTTGTATGTTGTGGCTAGTGCTTGGTGAACTACTTTGGCAGCTGAATCATGCCTGGCTGTGTACTCTGTTCCGGCTAATATTTTACATCCGCTCGTTATGTGTTCGATTGTTTTTTTCTGCTGGTGGCATTTCCTACATCTGTCCTCTGCAATAGTCGGGTCTTTGATGATATGCTTTTGGTAGTTTCTGGTTAATATGACTTTATCCTGGATGTCAAGTAAGAAGCCTTCTGTTTCAGGGAATAGCTGCCCATCCTGTAACCAGGTGTATGATTGTTTTTTATTTACGTGGTCTTGTTCTATGTGGTATCTGTGTTTTCCGTGGAGTGTTTTCTCTGACCACGTTTTCATCTTTTCCTGTTGTAATTGGGTGTGACTGTGTGTGTCTACTGAGTGGTCTGCCCGGGATAAGTCGAGAGGTGTGTAGTTTCTGTCTGCTTTCACTGTCGCTGTGTGGAGGCTGGTTTGCTTGCTGTGAAAGAATTTCCTAAGTGCTTGTATTTGTTTTGTGTGTAATGATCTGATGTCTATAATTCCTCTTCTCCTGCCTTCCTCTCGATGGTAAGTCTTTCTTTGCATGCATTGGGGTGTAATTTCCTGTATTTGGTGAATTGAGATCGTATAAGGATGTGAATATTTTCTATGTCTGTTTGTGACCATTTGATGATACCAAATGAATATGTCAGTATAGGTATAGCGAACGTGTTGATGGGTTTAGTGAGATTCTTAGAGTTGAGTTTTGTTTGCAAGAGTTTCGTCAGTCTGTTTTTGAATTCGGTTCTGAGCTCTGTTTTGATGTGAGTGTGGTTGACTTTGGTGCTTTGTTGGAAGCCTAGATATTTGTATGTTTCTTTGTCGAACATGTTGTCGAGTGTTTCATTGTTGATGGTTTCTGTCTCATGGTGGCACTTCCATTGGCCTTTGTTGATGTGGAGCACTTTGCATTTACTTATACCAAATTCCATATTGACATCTAAGGTGAATATTTCTGTGATTTTGAGGAGTTCTTTCAGGTGTGTTTGTGTGGCAGCGTAGAGTTATATGTCGTCCATATATAGGAGGTGGATTCACTTTTTGGTGTCTAATATTGAAGCCATGCTCTGTTCTGTTTAGTATATTTAAGAGTGGATTGAGACAGAGGCAAAACCATAGAGCGCTGAGCGAGTCTCCCTGAAATATACCCCGTCTGACGTACAGCTCTTCTGTTTGGATGCGTTCGGTTTCTGTTTCTAGACGTATTTTGGTATCCATGTTTTCATAATTTGCGCGAGAAACTGCCTGAGGTGTTGGTTGATTTTATAGATTTCTAGAGCTCTGATTAACCAGCTGTGGGGTATGGAGTCGAAGGCTTTTTTATAGTCTATGTAACCGATGTGAAGTTTCTGTGTTCTTTTCTGGTTTGTCCCATAATCACGCTATCTATAATCAGCTGCTCTTTGCATCCTCGACTATTTTTCCTGCATCCCTTCTGCTCTTCTGTGAGAATATTGTTATCTGTTAGGTGTTGTTCTATTTTCTTCGAAATTGTGGCTGTGATGATCTTGTATAGGGTTGGAAGACAGGTGATAGGTCGGTAGTTTGACGGGTTTGTGGTGTCTGAGCTTTTGGGTTTAACGTATGTTATTCCTTGTGTAAGGAAAGTGGGAAATGTGTGTGGTTGTAGAATGGCTTTGTTGATTTGGTGTGCGAGTGCTTCGTGTGTGGTGGTAAACTGTTTGTACCAGAAGTTTTGTATATTGTCTATTCCAGGACATTTCCAGTTGTGTGTGTGTTTGATAGTTTCTGTAATTTCTTGTGTATTTAATATGGGATTTTCTTGTTCTGTCACATGTTTATGTTTGTCTTCTTCGGCTTTGATCCAGGGGGTGTTATTATTGTGTAGTTTGGGTTCTGACCAGATACTTTTCGAATAATCTGTGAGTTCTTGCTTGTTTGGTGGTTCAGTCACTGCTATCTGTTTGTTGTACATAGTTTTCCGGTAGAACTGTTTTTCGCTTCTTCGGAAGAGGTTGTTGGTGTCTTTCCTCTCATTTGATTCTTTGTATCTACGGAGTCTCGCGGCATATACAGATAGTTTTTGTTTCAAGGTATCGAGGATTTCTGGCTGTGTTCTGTTGGGAGACTTAGATTTGATCTTGTTTGCCCCCTGTGTAACACGTTTGGACGCGTTCCCGCTTATAAACTGGGTAAGATGTCCTAGATCTCTCCTGATGTTGTTGATTTTGTTTTCTATTCTTATTTGCCATTTGAATTTTGGTTTTGTCCTGTTGGGGTTTCCTTGTCGTTGAGGGAGTTTTTGATTATTTTGTGTTAGAGTGGTGATTGCTGCTGCGTATATTATTGTGTGAATGTATTCGATTGTGCTTAAGTCTGTTATATACTGAAGTATTATGTGCTTGTTTAGTGTTTGTTGAGGATTGATTGTGTGCTCTGTTTGAAGATTAAACGAGGGATGGGATTTCTTGTTGTGGGGTCGGTGCCTGACCATCGAGCTAGATGTGACTCCATTTTTGCTTTAAGTGTTTGTATGAGAGGTGATTCGGGGTGATGTTGTGTGGATGTTGTTGAGGGTGGCGAGTGATTCATGTTGTTTTCTGTGATATGGTGTTGCGCGGTACTCGCAATATTATTTTGCGTTATGCTCCTCCTGGGTGGTGGGTCTTGTTGTGATCGACTGGGTGGTTGTGTGTGTGAGGCTGGTTCGGAATCTGCTTTATTGTTTTCTATTGTTTGGTTGGTCTGTGTTTAGTTCAACAGCCACTGTGTCCTTGATGGTTTGCAATTCGAGAGGTGTGAGACGATTGTTCTTGGTAATAACTCTTTTTTTGTCTATTACTCTCTGTTCTGAAACAAGTAATTGCAGATGTGGATATTCGGTCAAGAAAAGTCTGTGCAGTTCCGGTCTGTAGCCCGATGTTATTGTTTTGAGTTTGGTAGCGGTGTAGTAACAGCGCAGCACCGTCCTATTCATGTCATCCGTCCACTTTAACCGCTGTCTTGGTTTGCCAGCCTTGGTAGTTGCGTGTTGTCCTTGCAAAACATACGAGCCTTGGCCTGGCTTTGGTGGTTGTGTTTGTCCCGCGTCTACGTCGGTTGCGCTTGAGATTGGTGTTGGTGGGTCCAAGCGGCGAGTGATTCTCTTCTCAGTGATTTCTTTGTCAGGTTTTGTGTTTTCATTACAGCAACGCATGGCGTGTTCGTTGTTTCCTGTGGTGCAACTCATGCGCTGCTGTGATTTTCCCGCCTTGGTGGGTGTCGGCTTAGTCTCCCACACAACACTTTTGGCAGGTCCATTTTCGGTTGCCTAGTCTTCATAGTTTTGGTCGAGCTGCCATTTCCCGCGAAGTTCTCGACCGTTACGTCGCTCGCCCGATACTTATTTTATTGGTCTGCTGTTCTCTGGAATGTTTTCAATGTTTTGTGGTGTCAGAAGCTCAAAGTGTCCCGACATTGGGTTGCCTGTTAGTAGAAGGTAAATTTTTGTTATATTTTCCCGTGCTTATTATTGTTGGTCTGTCCGTAAAAGTTATTTTTGTATGTCTTGTTCTTCGTTGTTTTGAGAAGATATGAAAGTTGCTATTTTGTGTTTCCGAGAGGGCAAGTATCTCTAGGCTCGTTCCATAGGTGCCATTTTTCCTCATATAATTATAATAGTTATTGAAGTCTTTTATATCGTCGACTTCAATTAATGAAAATGTGTGAAGTTCCGACCAGTTTTGTTGTAAATATCTTAGAGCAACCTCTCGAAGTTTCTCATGATGGTTTTGGTGGCCATATAAGTGTATGCTAACTGCACGGAAAAGGCAATTTCCATCACCTACAATATCGGATCTGGTAAAACTAGCGGGAGTAGTTTCGGCTGAGGCGGTTGTTTGGTTCGTCTGTGGTTGTTGTTGTTGTGGTGTTGCTGTAGCTGTTTGTACGACAGGGGTCCGCCTCCGCAACACCCTTCCATTTTCATTATTATAATTATTATTATTTAACATAATATTCCCACGAGTATCCTAGGAAACAAGGGTCGACTGCGGCAGAGCCTGGATGCCACAGCAAGGCTACTTACTCCCGGAGGGCGCCCGGTATTCAGGGGAACCGTTCGCGACTCATAAACGCTGAGCCATTCATCTTCTCGGCACGGTAAACACAAACACCTTAAGATTGCGTTTTTATTACACATAGTCTGGACAACACAAGACAGCACAACATGACTCAGGTATCTCGGGATCGTCAATGTCCATACTAGGAAATCCTGGGATTCCCCTAGCCCCTGAGGGGTTATTATTATTATTATTATTATTATATAACCTGGCCAAAGAATATATGTATTAATTTAAAAAAAGACAGGCAAATCGAATAAGTGGTTCTCGCGTGATAAACGCACTAATGGACAGACAGACAGACAGAGAGGCATTGCATTTTTTATATATTATAGATGTAGATGACGGTATAATAATGGCTGAGACCGAGAGCGATCTGCAAAGGCGAATTCAATATAGCAGCAAAACAATATAATATGTCAATCTCAGTTGAAAAAACCCAGACAATAGTAATACCAGAAGAGCCGATCAGGTGCAAGTTGGTGGTGGAAGATAAACCAATAGAACAGCTGAGGGAAGTAGATTACCTAGGCATTAAAATATATCGGAAACAATCGAGAAAGGAGTAAAACATCAAGTCAATGATACCGTATTTAGAAATAAATTCCTCTCCATTCTGACCAAAACAAGATTATACAAGAGCGTAATACGACCAGTAATGACCTACACATCTGAAACAAGACCCGATACAAGTGTAACACAGAGGATGCGGGAATCAACAAACATGAGAATACTTAGGAGATTTACAAAGAAGACACTGAGAGATAGAGAAAAGAGTGAAGACATAAGACGTACGGGTAATATAGAAAATATCAACCAGTAGCGACGAGGAAGAACAGTGAAAGGGGATCAACACATAGGACGAATGGCAAACAACAGGATAGTACGGATAACAAGAGACAAGGGAGCGAATGGAAGAAGATCAATGAGACGTCCAAGAAAGTGATGGAGTTACGATATACAGATCAGGGGAGAAAGAAAACAGGCAATAGTGACTAGCTATTAAGTAGAAAGAAGAAGAACATAGCTTATTGTTAAATTCAGAGTTGAAACAAAGTAGTATAGTAATATAATAAATTGTTTAAGTAACAGTAAGCTATTTTATAATAATACTGTCTAAAGTAGACCTGTACATAAGAAATTTTTTTTTTTTGATAGGAAACTTCCACAAGTTACAGTAGGTATAATTCTTCCAGGTTTCTGATGATGCTGACGACAATCCTGCCGTTTGTTTCAAAGCTTATTCTGAGAACTGACTTTTTCCAATGTAACATTCATTTTTTCCTAGATTTTAAGATCATGTTACGACAGTGTTTTTTCTTCCTATAATTTATATTTTATTACATTTTTATATTTATTGTAGTGATTTCAATTCGTGAGCAGTGTAGCTTAAAATAGGGTTTTAAATTTTTGAGCAGTTTAAACCGGCAGAATTTATAACGCGTCTTGCCGACTTGACTTATTTAGTTTGCATTAATTTTTCGTCCGGAAGTGGGCCATTTTAAAAACGTCACTTTGAATGAGAAGGGACGAAGATATATTAGGAGCTTTTTCCATCAGAATATCGTAGTGGCTTTTTTCCACCATGAAACAGTGGTGGCTTTTTCGACCATGAAGCCGTAGTGACTTTCTTATCCAGCACGCCACAGAGTGTTTTTAGTGATGTAGTAGTGCAGTAATGATTTCTAGCTCTCAAGTTTAAGGCTTTTTCCTTTCTTGAAATATCCTGCTCATCCTCAGGCATTTCGAGTCAAAAAGCAGCCCAAATGGAACTAGGATGGTGATGGCTAAGGCAATATTTTTTGAGGGTATCACCAGGAAAGGCTAAGTAACTTAAGGAAAACTCACGAGGAGAAACCAATCGTAAGTCATAAGCACACCAGTCTAAAATTCTCACTTCCTGTCTACAAGTGCGTTTCCATCGACTACTCTATACGTGTAATTCCCGGAGTTAATTTCAAAAACTTTTAAAATCGAGTTGTATCAAGCTTTTTATTAAAAACTTAATAATCATAAATTAAAGACTCTATGCCATAGAGTACACTCTTCTAGCTTAAGGGGTTGTTATTTAGTAAAAGTATTTTTTAGGAGTGTAATAAAGGTATGAATTTTTATTTTGTTAATAAATATACCCTCTTTTATTTAAATGTGTAGTGTCTCAGCAAACTCCTGCCCTTTCTTTCAGGTCGCAACGGTTGTACGTAAATTAATCTTATTTTAACAACTAAATAACTCTTCAGTATTTTTTCATTTTTTGAGCTGAAATTAGATTTCTTTTATTCTAAAATGAATGGTGCCCAAGAAAAATAGTACAACCAAATTTTGATCAACTATAGAGACTATTTTCAAAAGACGTATAAAAATTATCTCTTATCCATATTCTCTACCAGTAAAAAAATGAGCTAGCTGATATCTTAATTCTGTTCTCTGTCAGTATTAATATCCAAATAATGGCTTCTATTTAATAAATAAAATATTTATTAAATAGCATGAAACTGATTTTAAAAATTTTGTGGGTGTGGAGGAGAATTTTCTCTACATATTGCTTTAAATTACCAGTTACTTTGTGGCCTCTGCCATCCTCAAAGAAGTAAGGCCGATATTCCTATCCGAGTATAGTATTTGATTTGATCTGCCGGATTCCAATACTGGCAAATCTGTTGGTTGACGTAGCTGTTAAGGCAGAAATGTACCTCATTCGTACAATTGCTAAATGTTGAATAGCGTTCAAACATTTGTTTCACAAAGTCGGGACTCTGATCAGCATTAGATGGCTAAAATTTTTGCTCCAGTTATATCTTGTAGGCGTAAATCTTTACGAAATATTCTTCGTAACAAGTTTACCTCATTTGATCTTTAGGGTACACTGACACTCAAACATACTTCACGTTTGCATTGTTTCTTAATTAAGGCCCTTATTGGTCTTGTTTAAGGTTTACTTAAAGTCGAACCAGTTTCCTCAAACGTCAGTACTTACGTTTAATCGATTGAAGACTTAGAGGCTCATTTACGCTGTATAAGTGATATTGAATGCGGATTATGAACTTTTGCACACGCCTGGCACTCTCCATTCAGGCCAAACGCTCTGTAGCAACTAAATTTCAAAGAGTCAGGGTTACTCTCTATGGCCCGTACAGTGTTTTTCCCGACCGTTGCACCCGCACAATAAACCAAACAAATTTCTACTTATTTATGGGACAGCCTAGATCAACCTTGTTCAAATAATTTTTTTTAACTTTGTCAACCTCTCAAAATCAATTTAAAAAATGGTCCGGGCTAAAAATACTACCCACACCTAATTATTAGAACCCTAAAACTATTAGTTATATCCCCTTAACATGACATCTAGCCCCGCTTCAGTCGGTTTAAAAATAAATAATTGTAACAAATAAGTTTCACGACTATAAATACCTCAAAATTCCAGTAATGTCTATTTGTGGAGATACATTCAGACAGACGTTTAGAGGGTACAAGATAAAAATAGGCTCTATTTTTTACCTATTTTTACATGTGTTTAATAGGAAGGAAGTGTAGGGCTAATTTTAACAGTGGTGTAACCTGAACTAAAGTTGTAGGGTTATTTCGGGGATGTGCCTTTCGGAAGAACGGTTTAATTTAGTATTAGATAGTAAATTGAAAAAGTCTAAAAATTGAAGCTTCACGCCATCATTTTAACCAACTACATATTTTTATTGATATTTTTAGGTACAATTATAGTCTCAATTTTAATCTAATAATAAAATAATACAGGACAAAACTAACTGATTCATTGAAGACATAACCTTTAATAATGGTTTAATTAACAAGAGCAATAGTAAGAAGCTTGAAAGCTGTGCAGAGCAAGACTAGGAGACTTTTTTTAATATGTAGAGCTATAAGCCCTCAGCAATATGGGTTACAGACGTCAAACCCTAAGACCTGATTCAAAGTGATTTCAGTCAACATTTTCGATCCTCAATTATTTTATTTTATTAAAAAGCTTGCTTTTAAAATGTATGTAAAAAGAATTTTAAAGTTCTCAAAAATGATTTAAAACGGCTGCCCAAGTTGTAGGAGATTGTAAAGGGTACTTTAAGGCATTTAAAACAACTTGCAAGCTCTTTTACAGAGTGGTAAATCTACAACGTGTTGAAACCTTTTAACTAGGCTTTAAATCTCTACAATAAGCTTGAGCTTGCAGCTCTTCAAAAAATTGTAACCTTTTTATAGACCTTGAAGCATTTCGCTAAAAGATACCAATTACCAAGTACTTGGGCAAAGTAATTCAGTTGATTACTCTAAAACAGGAAAATCACTGGAAGACCTTTTTGTCATTCGGTGAATTTCTGACCATAACTCTAAAAATACATTTAAAAACATAAGAAGTAATATTGCATGAAAATTCGAAAGATTACTTACTTTCTTCCCTATTCCATGATCTTAATTTTTAATGTTTATTTTAAAGTACATATAACTGTTTTATAAATGATATTTTGATTAAATCTGTAACACATAATGTAACAATTACTGTGTGTTAAGCAGCCTTATAAGTTAATTAAAACAATTTTATGTATCTGTTTATCTATTTATTTAGTTAATTAAATAACACACGCAAATATATAAAATTATACAATAATTTAAGATAATGTCGAATAATTTATATATATATATATATATATATATATATATATATATATATATATATATATATATATATAAATCAATAATTATATAAACAGAATATTATCGAGTAAACTAATAAATAGAATAATTGTTATAACTATGAAACTACATAGTTAAAGCAAATTTTTGACTAAAATTTACCTATTCAAAACACTATTTCATCAATATTAAGGTACTACTTATGATTTTTTTTGTGAAAATATTTCAGAACTGAACTAATTACCATATAACTGAAATTGAGAAAACAGGGAATTTCAAGGCGTAGTTGTGGTTAATTTTTAAAAAATTCGCTAAAACTATTTATCCAGGACTTCCTTGCAAACATGTAGTTTTAGATAGAGACTAAATTTGACTATCTCACCCCAGAGAATAATTTAATACAATCCGCTTTATAGTGAAATATCATTAAAAAAATATATAAATTTACCTTATTTAAATAATGAAAAAAAGTATTTAATGATTACAAAACCACAATCCTCTCTTTTAAAATCACGTCGAACAAAATATATGCTCTTTGCCAACGAGATACGGGCTTACGTTAAAGAATAAAATCCAAATGTAGACGATACAGATAAGAAAATTATCAGGTATGCTGAAAAAACCTTAATATGTAAATAAAAATAAAACTTTTTATGATATGTGGCTAAATTATTATTTTTACGATATTTAATATTATTTATTATGAAATTGGAAGTTAAAAAAAATATAATTTTCATCATCTAATATCCTAAAACTTGAAAAAAAAAAGAAAAATTATGGAGGGTAATTTTGTCACAAATACAGTACTTCCCATTAACCAGAGAAAGTAAATACAATAATTTGCCTGCTGTTTCATAACTGTATTTCCTAACGTTTGTAATACTTAGGCTGAAAAGTTTTTGGTCTAGCTACTTAAAACACATTTTTTTGCAAAATTCGACTTCATTCATCAATATAGTCTCCTTTAAGAGCGATGCAATCAGTCCAACGCTTTTCTAACATTTCTATACCTTTCTTGTAGAAGGATTTGCTTTTGCCTTCAAAATAGGCCTCAGTTTCGGCGATAACTTCTTCAATGGAGCAAAATCTCTTTCTTGCGAGCATTTTTTGAGTTCTGCGAATAGATAATAGTCGCTGGGGGTTAAATCTGAAGAATACGGTGGATGCGAAAACAATTCGAACTTCAATTCATGCAATTTTGCCATCGTAACCATTGACTTGTGACAAGGTGCATTGTCTTGATGAAAGAGCCCTTTTTTCTTGTTTACTTGGGGCCGTTTTTTTGCGATTTCTGCCTTGAAACTTACCAGTAACTTTATATAATATTCGTTATTGATGGTTTTTCTATTCTCAGCATAGTCGATGAAAATTATTTTATGCGCATGCCAAAATATAGAGGTCAAAAGTTTCCCAGCCGACTGTTGTGCCTTTGGTCGCTTCAGGCGGCTTTCTCCGGCTGCTGTCCACTCAGCTGATTTTATTCTGGTGTGTAGTGGTGGATCCATGTTTTATCTATTGTCACATATCGCATGAAAAAATCTTTTTTATTGCGCTTAAATAGGTGCAAATAGCGCTCAGAATCATCAGCACGTTGTTGTTTTTGGTCCACTGTGAGCAAACGCTGTATCCATTTCGAACAGTGCTTTCTCATGCCCAAATGTTCATGCAAAATATAACCAATACGTTCTTTTGATATTTTTAGGGTGTCAGCTATCTCACACAATTTCACTTTACGGTCATCCAAAAATTTTGTGGATTTTTTTGATGTTTTTCGGTTTAACCACCTCGCACTCAGTATCATCAGCTTGTAAACTAATCGTCGATATGTCATGAAATTTTGACTCATATCGTTTGAAGGTTGGTACTTCCTAAAAATCATATGGATTTATTGAAAAGGGCCTCTATGTATCAGACCAAGAACTTTTCAGCCTACGTGTTATATATATATATATATATATATATATATATATATATATATACATATATATATATATATATATATATATATATATATATATATATATATATATATATATATATATATATATACACACACACACACCAAGCTTGAAATCGATATCTCATTTCAGTCGACAGTTATCGTGCCTACAGACCGACAGACAGGTAGACTGGCGGAAATGAGTATTGTTTTTCATGATCTCTGTCTCAATACTTTCATCCTGACAGTAGTACCGGTGACACTATGCAGTTGCTGCCTCAACAGTCATTCTCCAAGCATTTCGTTTCTGCGCGACCTGACTTGACTCGTGCATACCCATTCTAAGAAGAAGTCTTACTTAGTTATACCATCTTGTTGGAGACCGTCCCCTTGATCTTCTACCTTCTCCGTTACTACAAGCTTTACCATAGCATCCACTTTCCCGATAATGTGACCAAAATATTTCAGGTACAGACGGTCATTTATACTAAGCTCTTCAAGAATAGATACATTAGAAAGGTATATGATACTCTGAGAGTTCCTCGGTATGCCCACATCTCAAACGCATCGATTCGTTTTTTTGTCAGATTGTTTAACTGTCCACGCTTCGGATGTGTAAGTTGCTATGGGGAATATAAGGCTGGGCAGCAATCTTAACTTTGTGTTTTTTGTGATACCTGGATCTTTCCAGATCTTAGTGAGTTTGATCGTTGAGTATCTAGCCATAGCAAAACGTCTTCTTACTTTCGCTTCACGGTCACCATTGTTAGTTATGAGCCGAAATAGTTGAAATGGTTTACAACAGTGAAACTGGCAATTTCATTTATATGATATATCTTCATTACGACTAACAATCGTTACTTTGGTTTTCACTGTATCAATAAAATTGTCAGTTCATAGTTTGTGCTAGTGATTTCAAGACGCTCCATAATTGATTCTAGGTCTTGTACTGAAGTTGCAAGTATAACAGTATCATCCGCACATATAAAGTTACTTAGCTTTTTTCAACCGATTGTCACACTCCCACTCCAGCTATCTGAAACAGACCTCATTTATGTTCACTATATATGTTAAAAATTGAGGGTGACAGAATACAGTCCTGTTTGACGTCAGCTTCTACGTTAAAACGTTCGGAAAAAGATTTATTCAGTTTAATTTTACCATTTGTATTCTCATATAGGGATGGGATAAGGTTTACAAGATGTATAGGTGTTCCCATGCTGATTAGAATTGACCAGAGTTTTCTCATTGTATGCAGTTGAAAGTTTTGGAGTAGTCTACAAAAGAGATATAAGTTGTTTGGAATTCTTTGACTTTTTCTATTATCTGGCGTAAGTTGAGAATTTGTTCTCTAGTATCTCTTCCTGGAATTAAGCCTGTTTGTTCGGTAGATATTTGCGGCAGCAAAAAAGTTTTGAGTCTGTCATTTAAGATCCAGAGGAATACTTTTGCAGTCTGTGGTACCAAAGCGATTGTTCTATAATTGCTGCAGTCCAATGGGGATTCTTTCTTATGCAAGGGTATATATGCAACCTTATACCATTCTTTGGCCATCTTCCATACTACATTACACAGTCACGGCGGTTTCTACCATCATCTTTGTTATTTCCGCAGTTGTTTTGTCAGTACCTGCTGTTTTTCTTTTTTTTTTTTAAATTTTTGAATAGCCTTCCTGATGTCGGATGTAAGAATACATGGCTCTTGTTCCTCTGTGACCCCATTGTCGACAATGCAGTCGTCTACGAATTGAGAAGCAAAAAGTTCTTTGCAATAATCTTTCCAGACGTCAATGATCCCAAGCATGTCGGTGACTGCCCTACCTTGTCTGATTATTTGTGTGTTAGGTTTGAATTCTTTCGATAGGAATTTTACATCTTCATTAAGTTCTTGTGGTCGATTGTTTGTAGCATGTTATTCTACCTCCTTACATATAACATTAATGTATGCGTTTTTGTCCTTTTTACGCGAAGAAACGCAAAAATCTCGGATTGTGATTTTTTCACGGATACAATACTTTAGTTTAGCAAGCAAAGCAAAAAGCTTGTATGCCTTTTCTAAGAGTAATCTACGATTACGTTATAAACGTTGATTTAAGGGAAGCGCACAAAAAAGGCAGGACTATTTATTTATATAAATGACTATCATGGTGATGGAGGGTAGTTTTTATGCGCGGACGGTTTGTGTTATCTTCTTTAATTGAGAAAATAACTAAAATTTAACCAACTGTAAACTGTGTAACGTAATTGTAAATTACTATTTGAAAAAGCATATCTGTGTCATCGACAGAACGCTAGAGATATTACTTTATCCGAAAAATCAATACTTAATCAATAATACGGGTACTACATATCTGTGAAATTATGAAACAAAAGAATTTATTAGGTGTTAACTATAGCATAATAATCATTACTTAGATTATAATTGCATCATCTTTACATAATACACAATCTACGTATAGGCAGCATATGTTCATTTTGTCAATTTTTAGTGCATATTATACCGCATAATGCACAAACACCGATATAATTATTATATTTATTAAATAATATAGATTTCTTATTTTCTCTCCGTATTTACATAACCCTGTTCAGAGTATAGCTAATGTAGTATTTTGACACGTGCGTTATATGTATAATAATAATTTTGGCTTCGTAGATACAAGCAGAAGTTATATAAACATGTTGTATAAAGGTTACCTTTCTTATGCATTGTGTTACGATATCGTTCGTATCAGTTTAGTAGGGATCTTTATATCACAAGCTGATGTTAATAGATTTTTTACACTGCGAGAAATACTTTGAGTATCTAATTAATTGACTATTACTAATTATTCGTCATATAATTGGTCAAGTAAGAACGTGACCGCTCGTATTCTTGAAAAAATGTGTTTCGAGAACATTTTTTGCTATCAATGTATTCTTTGATGTACTAACAATGGCGCAGTTACCTTAGTAAGTTATTTAATCACCTCCTGCATCAATAATCGCCTGGCATCTTCGAGACATGCTGTCGATGAGATTTTCTGCATATTCTGCAAATTTTTCGAATCTCGCGAGACAACTGAGTCAAAGTTCTCAGAGTCTTTTCTCTGAGTTTTTTCTTTACAAGAGACTAAACATTTTCAATAGGGTTGGTATCCGGTGATTGTGAAGGCTACTCTAGTATCTTATCGTGGGCCTAAGCGAGCCGCCTCGCGACGTGATTTTCGCATAGCAAAGGTTTCTTCAAAGGGCCTCGGAGTTTGACATCATGAACACGGAGATGTTGTCGAATGGTCTCATGGGACATATTCAAACCCGATTTTCTTAATTTTGCAGCTCCTTGATGCAGCGTCAATTTCGGATCCCGTGAAAACAAAGAGGCGACTCAGTTTTTGAGTTTCGGAGTGACTTTGCTTATCGAGCCACGTTCTGGCAACTTGTCGACATTTTTCGTCTTATTAAAATGATTTTCTCACTTCTTCACAAACGACATCGACTATTTAAGATATTTAGCGGCCGCGAAATGTGTCATTTTAGGCCCCTTTGGATCGGAACAGAGAAAGACTGCCACGAACCGACGCAATAATAAGTGACTCATTTTGGATATTACGTGATTTCGACGAAGTCTCGGAATCGACTGATTAAAATGCGTCGTAGACAAAGGTTCTCTTTACTGATTTTTTGTTGAATCGCTAGAATTGCATCTACCAAAAATATATATATATATATATATATATATATATATATATATATATATATATACATACATATATATATATATATATATATATATATATATATATATATATATATATATGTATATATATATATGCAATATTATAACGAGAATATACTAGGTATTAGAGAGTACGAAGAATCCCTATCTTAAGTACATTTCCAAGAGAATATAACCACATCTTAAATGGAACCACGTTGAAACAAAAGGATATATATATATATATATATATATATATATATATATATATACATACATATATATATATATATATATATATATATATATATATATATACATACATACATACATACATACATATATATATATATATATATATATATATATATATATATATATATATATATATATATATATATATGCAATATTATAACGAGAATATACTAGGTATTAGAGAGTACGAAGAATCCCTATCTTAAGTACATTTCCAAGAGAATATAACCACATCTTAAATGGAACCACGTTGAAACAAAAGGATACATATATATATATATATATATATATATATATATATATATATATATATATATATATATATATATATACATATATATATATATATATATATATATATATATATATATATATATATATATATATACATACATACATACATACATATATATATATATATATATATATATATATATATATATATATATATATATATATATATATATATATATATATATATATGCAATATTATAACGAGAATATACTAGGTATTAGAGAGTACGAAGAATCCCTATCTTAAGTACATTTCCAAGAGAATATAACCACATCTTAAATGGAACCACGTTGAAACAAAAGGATATAATAATCGAATGATTGTATATTTACCATCAATAACCCTATACGTAACTTTCATTAAATATAATTTTTTCTCAGTGTAAAATTTTTCCTATTTATCTCTATAGAAGGGAATATATGGAAATATCCTACTATTTTTTAAATAAAACTTACCTGTATTTCACTAATCTGTTTCAAATCTTAACCCTATAATACATGTGTAGTTCGTGTATTTTTTCTTCGTGGCGCTTAAGGTAAAAGCCAAAGTAAACGGAATATTTTGATAAGAAAATATTGTTACGAAATATGAACTAAATAAATATTTTGATTTTTTGTGGATATTGTTACAACATATATTACATCTGGTATCGTCTATTTTTATAACCTTGTTCTTTGTTTATAAAGTAGAAAAAGTACCTTATTTTGCTACAGTTTTTAATAATGATTTTAATTGAAAATTTTTGTTAGTAAAATACTAAAGCATTACAGTTTTCAGAGTTACATCTAAAATAACCGGTCAAGTGCAAGTTGAAATTGCGCAATTAGTGTTCCGTACGTTGATTGCTTTTAAAATAAAAAATGTTGTAACGGAAGTACAAAATGATCAGTGACTTCACAAAACACACCCCCAAATGAGTTTTCAACAAAGTTTATTTCCAATCTTTACTGAAAATTGATGACCTTGAAATTTCTGTTTTTTCCTTATATACCAGATAAATTATTACAGGTAATGCACACGTGATAATTTTCGGTCAATCTACACCCCGTGGAGAATATTCCAGAATTTTTTCAGAATTTTTTGATGAGTACTTTTCGAGATAAGGCGGGTGGACATCGATTTTTCGCGATTTTTTAAAAATAATACAAAGAAAAGTGCGCGCAAGTATTACATTTCATAAATATTTTTTACTCGTATTTTCACGACAGCTTTCATTTGACGCCACACTCGATTACCTAGTAAAAAAAATTTTTCTTTCACTTCCGATTTCACCCCCCAAAACTAACCCCTTAAGTCAAAATTTAACTTTCAAAACTACAAGGCTCTGATGAGGCCATCAATTCCTATTTTATTACCAAATTTCAACTTTCTATGACAAATAGTTTCGGAGAAAATCGGGTGTGACAGACGGACAGACAGACAGACGGAGAGAAAGACACCGAAGTGATCCTATAAGTGTTCCGTACGGAACACTAAAAATGGAAATAAAAGTTAGACGTTAAATACAATGAGCGGGCTAAGTCTCTCTTTGTAGGCCACAGAATAATTTCATTATTGAAAATGATACCATTTATATTTTAGCGCGTTAAAATTTAACGAAAGTATAGGGTGTGTTCCCTAAATAAGTTTAAATTCGGTTGTTTTACGAGGGCGTATTGATAAGTTTCTAGCCTGCACAGAAACAACAAGCAAATCTCAGAAATAAAATTTATTTATTAACGTAGTCTCCTTTCCTTATATACTTAGTGCAACAGTTATAAGGTAACTCTTTCAAAAAAATTCTTTACTTTGCAAACCAGTCGTTGACGACATTTAATGCTTCTTCATTTGAGTGCAATTTGTGTCTTTTTAAATGTTTTTTTTTTTCAGTTTTGGAAATAAGTAATAGTCAGAGGGAATTAAATTAGTGTAATACGGGAAAGATGCTAAATCAGTTTGAAGCCTAACACGTTTAATTTTTTGCGTAACTAACAGCGATTTGTGAGCAGGCATATGGTCTTGCAAAAACAATATCCTATTAGACACATTTTCTGGATGTTTTTGCACTCTTTTTTTGCCATCTTTAGTTAATATCCTTTTTTATGCATGATGACAATAGTTGCTTTATTCTACCGCAATGGAATAATGCTTGTCATCATGCATAAAAAAGAAGTTACTTTAGACCTTACAAACTATCGACCCATTAGCCTCTTGAGCCATGTATACAAGTTATTCACGAAAATACTTATCAAACGTCTAGTACATAAATTCGAGTTTTCCCTCTCAAAATGACAGGCAGGTTTCCGCTCGGAGTATGGAACAAACGACTATCTGCTTAGCGTTAAAATCCCCATTCAAAAATGTATAGAATATAATAAGTCTCTTGTACTCATATTTGTGGACCAAAAAGGTTTTTGATTCTGTAAATCAGCAGACTTTAGGAATCGCTTGTCTTATTGATCATGGTTATTCCAATGTAATCAAATACATATATGAAAATGCCACCGCTCACGTTAAAACACAAACTAATCAGTCTACCAGCAAATTTCGAATCGAAAGAGGAGGCGGCAGGGTGATACGCTCTCACCCAAGCTTTTTGCAACATTTCTAGAAAGTATTCTAAAATCAATAAACTAGGAAAGAATGGGACTTAACATTGACGGTGAAAAGTTAAATCACCTCTGTTTCGCCAACGACATGATGTTAATAATAGACGAAATACAAGAAGCACAAACTATGCTACACATGCTTCAGGAAGCTTCAGGAAAGGTTGGTCTAAAAATTAATCTATCCAAGACTCAGTTTATGACAAATCTTGTATTAAGCGACACTATAAAACTGAATAACGTAGAGATAGAGCAAGTGCACCAATATAAATACTTGGGACATGAAATCAGCGTAGGACGAGATAACTAAACACATGAAATTCAGCTGGCGAATGGGTCTCTCCTGAGCTGCATATGGTAAACTGGCCTATGTATTCAAATCTAACCGTCCTATGTGTTTAAAAAGAAAAATATTTGATAGATGCATGCTCCCTGTTCTTACATACGGAGCCGATACTCTCACAATGACGAAAAAAAACATCAATAAAATATGTGTCATGCAACGAAAGATGGGGAGGTCAATGTTAGGCGTTACTCTTAGGTATCACGTCACGAATCGCATTATCAAGAAGAGAACGGGGGTACAAGACGCAGTCAAATTCGTTCTACATCTTAAATGGAACTGTGCTGGGTATGTTGCTAGGCTTAAAGATGGGCGATGGACAAAGAGAATCATAGAGTGGCGACCAAGATCCGAAGCTTATCGAAGTAGAGTCAAATCAAATCATTAGTCCACCAAATCGGTGGACTGATGATTTGAAAAGAGTGATTGGAAATTGGGTACAAGCGTTCCAGAACAGAAAAATGTGATAAGACTTGAGGGAGGCTTTCGTCCAGCAGTGAACCGTATAAGCTGATGATGATGATGATAGTTAATAATGAAGAATTATATTCTCGAGTCACTGTTTCGCTCTGTTGCAAGTAATCCGTAATCCTTGTCCTAAAAACGGAAGCGAGAACTTTCTGTAAGTGAAACTTCTTGGGGCAAAGTGTGCCAGCACGTTTCCCCTCCTTTGACTATTCCTTTATCTCTGGATCATAATGAAGGATCGACGTTTCATCCATAGTTACCATTTGATCCAAAAAGTTGAATGAATCCTCTTCAAAACGGACGCCGTTACTGTTAGTCACTGCTGGTCGGCATTCAGACAGTTAGGAATCCATTTATCTGATAATTTTCTTATATCAGAATAGATAATGTGCAAAACACGTTCGTATGAAATTTTAAAGTCTCTGGTATACGTTCCAACTTAATTCGTTGACTCTACAAAATCATTTCATCCACAGCATCTTCCCCTCTTAAAATCCGCAACCAAATTTCTCATAATGGCATAGGAAAGACATTGTCATTTCAAAAATATGTTTTTTTTTTTATCACCGATCGATATGAGATTTTACTAAATTTAGAGGTGCTGAGGGTTTCGAAGATACTCCGAGGAATAGCGGGGAAAAACATGATTGGACAGGGAAAGAAACCAAGATATCAGAAGGACATGCGAGGTACGGAACTAAATGACTGGATACAAAACAGAAAAATAGACTGGAACAAACATCAGTAGAATCGTTGAGTGAAGGATGGTTAGAATAGCACGACATAAATCGGAGTCGGGTAGGAGAAGTTTGCGAAGACCACGAAAAAGATGGTGCAACAATCTCGGCAAATATGCCTAAAATAGAGTAGGAAGAAGAAGAAGAAAAGGTTTTGTGGCCATATCTTCTTCAAAAATTCAGTAGAAACAGCACAAAAAAATCTATACCACCAAATTGTGTGTACATATTTACTAAGTGTCAAAATATACATTTATTTTTGTCAACGAGAAATGGTCTAGGTTACATAGTTATCAATACCCGTGGTATTGCGTGAAGGTAACAGGTGATAAGGGCCAGGCGAATTTTTTTATCTTTAATTATAGCTAGCTTCAGATACGCTTAAATTACTTTCACCTCAGCTTTCTAACGGAATTATAACTCATTTTGCCCTCATACGAAGAAAATTCAAATTTGTTTAGTTTTAGTCTCTTACTGTTAATACTAATAAGGGAATTACTGATTTTTAACAACTACAGTTGCTCAAGTAAGGACGTGTCTTTTATAACGTATAGTCAGTAAAAAAAATATATTTTTTTGAGGTTATTGTTGGCACCCCTGCAAACAATGCTTTGTGGAAAGAGATTCATTTCTAACCTTATTTATAGTTAAATAGTAAATTATTGAACATGAATGCTACATACGCTTCGAGCTTCGAGGTTATGTTCCTATCTAAACATTCAAAGGGTCCGAAAACGTTGCCTACAGCGGCTGCTCAGTATATGGGCAAGTCGATGGCATTCGTTAGCAAGTGAGTGAAACGATACTCTCGGTTATAAAATGTTGATGATCTACCAAAAGGTGGTTCGAGAGGAAAAGTGTCGGACAAAGACGAAAAAATTATTACTATGTCTATTGTCGCAAAATCCTCAATTAACTTTGCGCCAAGAGGCGTAAAAACGAAAGCAGAAAGGTTTCGATATATAGAATATTTAAATTTGAAGTGGTGGAGTACAATCATGAAACCATTGCGAAAAACACAGAGTGAAACGACTCGCGTGGGTAGAGGAAAACATAGATTGAGACTGGAGCAATGTAATTTCTTTCCGATGAAGCTTCATTTTGGAGTTATGTTATCACCTCACGAGCCTGGTTAATTTCCAGTAGCTGATTTGTTCAGCGCACCATGTAACAACCTGTGAACATCCATGTTTGGGGATATCTTTCGGAAAAAGGTTTTGGGAGACTCTCCATCATTACCTAAAATTTGAACGCTGAAAAAAGTCTCCAGATTTATAAGAAGACATTAAGTACCGACTGCCAAACGCTGGTTTGTCAGTAAAAATGAATAGTGGATTCTTCAAGAGGATAACCCTAAACATCAGAGTAAAATGTGTAGCCAGTAGAAAGGGAAATCCGGTATCGTCACCTTAGATTGGCCATTCCAGTTGCCCGATGCAAACCCAATCAAGAACGTGTAGTTATACATTAGGTAGAAGTCCTGTAGTAAAAAGGTGTACGCAGTGAAGCAGCTGTGACGGTAAATTCGGACAATTTGGAAATCTTTACCCAAGAATACTCGGAAAATCTCGTTGAAAGTATGCACTTAAGATACCAGGCGTTCATCGACGGTGATGGGGAGTGGACGAACTACTGAATTACTAGCATTCTAATGGCAATTCTTTACAGCCGAATAATGTAAAAAACTTTTTTTAGTGACTGTTTTTTTTTGCGAAATACGATACTACTCTGTGTGACATTTTAGAATCACTATGAACGCGGCGCCACCACTGGCCAAACAATGAACTAAGTAAAAAAATGGACGTAAATTTCAAATATGGCTATTATTGATTTTATTCTTAAGGTACATCGATAATTTTTTTACTAAAAGATACAAATTCTTTTTTAGACAGAATAATTATGCATTTTCGCAAATTTATTTATTTGGGTTTTTTTGGCTTTACTTAAAAGATACGTTGTTATATTTTTAGCAATAAGTGAATAATTAGCTTTGATACTAAGACCGGAAAATTTATCATTAAACTATAAATAATCATATAAGCTTTGATAAGACTACCATTAGAATTACCATTTGCGTCGTAGATTTACAGGTTGGACTCATTTCGAATATAAAAATTATGCAATTTTGATAAGAATATATGCAGGGTTGGGCTATAGCCTTATAAAAAAATCACATATAACTTATTATATTTGATCCGATTTTTTAAGATTTTAACGAATCATTCTAGATAACCGACATGTAATTTTAATTAGATTAGTGTGCGATTATTCAGCTTGAAATAAGACAGTATAACAAACAACCCGAGAACATCTATCAGAAGAAAGCATTTTACATCATGCAAATTAATCAAGATTTTCATTCCTTAAATATACATTAAACATCATCAAGGTGGAAAAGAACTTTTGATGAAGCGTATCTAATCGAATAGTGGTATGTTAAATTGCGACAAGGTCGGATCTTCTGGAGTTGGTGTGCGGCCGCATATCCAGAGATCTGGAAGTTTTTTCCTTAAGACGGTATACGACGCAGCGGAGAAATTGGGTTCGAAAGTAAATTGTGGTAATATGACCATCAAAGTAATGAAGTTTTTAGGCTTAAGATGGAGATCAAAGCGCTTTTACTTACTTATCGGATGATACAATTTATCTCTTGTAACTATATATTGTAGTCGATCTGCTGACCTAGTGGACATTAAGTGAATGATGTGCTACAAAGAGCCAGGATTACTTATATTTGTACTTTTAGTCGGCTCAATTTTTGCTATGTCATCGTCATTCATCGGCACAATGCGGTGTTGAGTCTTTTATGTTACAATCTTAGTCACTCGTATATTATTGATGAAATTCTTAAGGTGTTAAATCGGTATTTCTTTCGGGAGAAATTGAACCAGTTGTGGAAAATGATAAGTGCATTATACACTGGAAATCAATCATATTGATTTCCAGTATATATTCGATACCATTGAACTACCAGCAATAATGGCAGCCTTAAGAGAATGCAGAATCTCAGAATTAATAGATATGCAAAATTAATAAAAAGTATATATAGCACTGCTTCAGCCACCTTTAAGCTTCATGAATCAACACCATCATCTCGAATTGAAAGAAGAATACGACAAGGAGATACCTTATCCCCACAACTTTTTATAGCAACATTGGAATATGCATTTATAACTTTGAACTGGGCTAATATGGGAATTAGTGTAGATGGCAAATATCTGAATCATCTTACATTCACGAACGACATCGTCCTGATTACAGATAATATGGGAGATGCAATAAAAATGGTCGAAGAAATGAGTTGTAGGAAGAACTGGTCTAGAACTAAACATGGAAAAGACCGAACTCGTGATTAATTTGGTATTAAGTGAAGAGATGAATATATCTGGACAAACTCTACAGTAAGTAAACGACTAAAAGTATTTGGGGCACGAAATAAGATTGGGCAGAGATAATCAAACATACGAGATCCAGGGATGGGCAGCTTTCGGAAGACTACGTGATACGTTTAAAAACAACGATATACCTTTAAGTCTAAAACGAAAAGTATTCGAGCAATGTGTAATACCAGTCATGATATACGGCGCTGGAACTCCAACTCTGACAAGAAAGACAACACAGAAATTAAAAGTAGCACAATTGTTGAGTGGAGACCACGGCTAGCCGATGGACGGACGAGCTAAAGAGAATTGCCCAGAACTGGATAGTGAAAGCAGAACGTCGAGGGGACTGGATGGACTTGGAGGAGGCCTATGTCCAGCAGTGAATAAGAGAGGCTGGATGATGATTATATACTGGACACTTGTCTTTTTGACTAGAAGGTGCCCAGTAGCAGCTAAGAAATCTGATATACTGCCTCGATAAGACAAAAAAAGCTCTAAAAATGTGGATCTTCAATACCAAGTACGAGGCTGGTTTGAAAAGTCCGTGCAAAAATAAAAACTACTTATGTGTTTGGGGTAAACCTTTTTTTATTTTTCGACATAGTCTTCTTTTAGGCTTATACACTTCGTCCAACGATGTTCTGGTTTGTTGATCCCTTCCGAATAATAGGATTTGTCCAAGTCTGCAAAATATCCATTAGTGTCTGCAATCACCTCCTCGTTTGAATAAAATCTTTGTCCCGCCAGCCATTTCTTCAAATTGGGGAACAAATAGTAGTCCGAGGGAGCCAAGTCTGGAGAATAGGGGGGATGTGAAACGAGTTGGAATCCTATTTCCATTAATTTTGCGACCACAACTGCTGAGGTGTGTGCTGGTGCGTTGTCGTGATGGAAAAGGACTTTCTTGTGGGCCAATCGCGGGCGTTTTTCTTACAGCTCGGTTTTCAAACGGTCAAATAACGATGAATAATATTCACCTGTAATAGTTTTACCCTTTTCCAGATAGTCGATGAGGATTATCCCTTGCGAATCCCAAAAGACAGTCGCCATAACCTTTCTGGCCGAAGGAACGGTCTTCGCCTTTTTTGGTGCAGATTCTCCCTTGGTAACCCATTGTTTAGATTGTTGTTTGGTCTCAGGAGTATAGTAATGTATCCATGTTTCATCCACAGTGACGAAACGACGCTTAAAGTCCTCCGGATTCTTCTGGAATAGCTGCAAACCATCTTTGCAACACTTCACACGATTCCGTTTTTGGTCAAGCGTGAGCAATCGCGGTACCCATCTTGCGGATAGCTTTCTCTTGTCCAAATGTTTATGCAAAATATTATTAACTCTTCTGTCATCCATCACCATATCATGGATTTGATCAATGATTTCTGGAGTCGTAACCTCCACAGGCCGTCCAGAACGTTCAGCGTCACTTGTGCCCATATGGCCAGTCCGAAAATGTTGAAACCATTTATAAACTATTCTAATTGAAGGTGCAGAGTCACCATAATGTTTATCAAGCTTCTCTTTAGTCTCCTGAGGCGTTTTGCCTTTCATAAAGTAATGTTTAATCACCACACAAAATTCTTTTTCGTCCATTTCTTGAAAATCACTCGACTTCCTTGATTCACACGAATGCCAAACACAAAGAAATAGACCAATATGGCTGAAACTTGGTGTGCGTTCATTCAAGAGATGCTACTAACTAAACATGACCTCGATACGCGCCGGTGGTGCCATCTCTCGGACTTCGCACGGACTTTTCAAACCAGCCTCGTATACACCTATTCCCAAGACATTTAGTAACAACAGTGTTATTGGCGTCAGAGTCTTAGGAGGAATTAAGTAGAGATATAACGGGTAGTACTTTTCAGGATCTGACAAAACCGGATACCCGGTTACGTAGGATCCAGCAATATTATATTAAGCTTGTTCTTTTACATTCATCATCAACATTTTCTGTCAACACTGCCAACTTCAGGTAATTTTTGATTATTTGACAATATCATTAAGATGCGATAAATTAGCACTTAGACAACTACGCGTCTTGTTGTTTTGTGTGAAACACCACATTTAGCGGTAAAACGACGAATTCCCAAGGGAAATAAAAGTCTTATTCCGATATCTGCTACTGTAATCTGCTACTTTTTTACTTGATGAGGAAGATGAATCAAGATCAGTACGCGGATTGTGTAGTGTTAAAATCTAGAGAGATTTAGAAACAAGCTAGTACTTCATTTTTATGGAAACATTTAATATTTAAACATCCCACTAGTGTGGTCAATGAAGATAAGAACAGTCATCTCTGGGAATTTAAAACAAGTTAATATTATTGAATATTTTGGGACAACCAAACATATAAACGATCCTAAAATAAAACTTGTACTCATAGGAGTAGGAGGGATGATAGCCTCGGACAACCAGCCTTTTTCGTTTGTAGAAAATATAGTAAAACGCGTAAAATGAAATGTTATTGTATTAAGGTTATTGTTTTTATTTAGTTTTGTACATTAAAATGCACCTATAACTTAAAGGATAACATTTTCTTTCTTTTTCTTTATCAAAAAATAAACCAGCAAAATATTCTTCTAGTTTAAGAATAAAAACTCAAAAATTCTAAATACTTTATTTTTTAGCGTTCGAGAGGCTTCTTGTTCTACTTGAGATGAAATATAATATGCCAAGCAGCCCATTTTTTAGCTAAAGAGTCGTTTTCGAAATATATGAAAAATTCGACACTTGAATTGCAGAGGCCTCTCTAAAGGTGCAAAGATCTATATTCGACATTATAAGTGTCGGAAAAAGGATCGTAACTCACTCACATATGATCTATTAGAAAGGCTTTGAACGAAGAAGAGCTATTAGATTAGTTGCTGCTGAATATGATTTAGTTTTTTCTTTGATACCAAATCTTCTTTTTCGAGTCCGTGCCGGATTCTAGCAATTAACAGCGCTATTTTCACTCTGTCCACTGCTTCTCGAAATAGACCTACTGTTGAAATAGAAAACCAAGTTCTCAAATTTTTAAGCCATTAAATTCTCCTTCGGCTGACAGCTCTCTTTCCAACGACTTTTCTCTGTAATACTAACTGAAGCAGTCCATATCTTTATTGGTTACACATAATATGCCCGAGATATTCTAATTTACGTATTTTGATATTTGTCACTATTTCTATATCCTTTTTCTACCTTTGTAATACTTGTTCATTTGTGACATGAACTACCCAAGATATTCGAAATATTTGTCTATAGGTCCACATCTCAAAAGTATTAATCCTTTTGCTGGTTGCTCCAAGTTGAGATGGTGGCTTTTAAAGGGAGGGTTTGTTGAAAGCTGTTCTTGCCTTTTCTATACGGGCTTTCACTTCTTTAGAGTGGTTCTACTGCTCATTAACAACGGTACCCATGTATATGTCTTTTTTTACCTGTTCTGTTTTTGTGGATCTTAAAAATAGTTGGCTAGAATTAAGATGGCTCTTGCGATTTGCCATATATTTGGTTTTGTTTTCGTTCAACCGAAGCCCATGTTCTTGACTGCTGGTTGCCACATTAACAATTGCTGTAGCTTCCAATGACTTTGTGAAAATGACAGTGTCATTTGCATACCTGATGTTATTTATGCATTCTCCATTGACGGTTATTCCAGTATTTACGTTCTCGAGAGCTTCACTGAATATGGCATCAGAATAAATATTAAAAAAAATAGCAGGGTGACAAAATGCATCCTGGTCAATCAGTATCTCCTCCGAACAACTACCTTCCACACGACACCAAATCAATGAGACTTAAATTAAACATTACTGGAGCTTTTACAATTGTTTGAACAAACCACCACTCATTTCGGTTCTTCACCGTGTATAATATCAGAAGTAATTCCAACAATTTTCTCGTTAAATAAATATTTAACAGACGCGAGGTTCCTGGTTTGAGATCTATGCGGGTTAATTTACGTGAAAGTTTGAGCCAGAGATTTGCAAATATTGAAACCAATAACAATGTTATAATTGCCGCGTTCCTGGGTCCAAGATTTAAAGATTTCTCTAATGAAGAATAGGTTAAAAGACATTTTAAAATCCATCAAACAAGCGATACCGTTAAAAGTAAATATTAAACCCGATGAAGATGTTGCATCAGTATCGAAATCAGACTCCTCGGATGATGTCCCTTTTTTTCTAATAGTGCTTTATCCGTTTCGGAAATTAGCGATTAACATAGCTATTCTAACTAACTGCACTCGACGCGCGTTTCGCTAACCATGTTAGCTTCATCAGGAGCGGTAATTTCCTAAAGCTAAACCACAAATCTACCCTATTTATTCTTAGCCTAACACCTGAATTACTCAGTCGGAACTAATGGTATAGGCGAGGCAATCAGTTCGGCTCAAGTAACCAGTAGAGGGGACTATAAAGATTAGGCCCTCTGTCTGCATTTAAACTACTTTTAGATTTTATAATTTCCATACTTTCGTATGCGTTCAACAATTTCCTATTAGGTACTTTTTTAATTAATCTTAGATTATCTAATGTTACAGTATGATCAGTTTTGATTGACCTTTTAGTTTGTCCAACATACTTTTTGTCGCAATCATTACAATTCATAAATTCCACTTTTCTCACAATTAGGAAACTTATCTTTGGGATTTCCTAAGATATTCCTCAGATTGTCTGATGACTTATAGACTAAGGTGAGGCCTACCTTATTGGGTCCTCTGCTATATTTCGGATTATATGGTATCGTGTAAACAGGTCGAATTTTGAATATTTAACCTGAACCTATGTCTATTTGCTAACTTGTTTACTAAGTCATCGTCATAACCATTAACTCTAGTTATATTTCTAATACGATTCTTTTCATCATTGAGGTTTACTCTATTCAGAGAAAAAGTGACCTAACGATGAACTAAAAAATGTAATGCGGCTAGTTTATGTTGTTTGCAATGAAATGAATCATTAGGAATATATCTGTCTGTTACTGTGTCTTCTCTATAGATATCAAATTCTAACCTATTATTATTATTAAAAATTAAAATATCTAGAAAAGGCAGTTGTCCTTCGTTCTCAATTTCATAAGTGAATTTAATGGAATCATATCGGCTATTTAATTTGGAAAAATAATCATCTATATTTGCTTTTTTGTATCAAAAATCGCGAAAACATCATCCACATACCTATACCATACCCTTGGGAAATAACTCAAATTCTTGATTGGCTTCGGTTTCAAACTTATTCATGAATAAATTGGATATGAAAGGTGATAAGCAATAACCCATAGCTGTTCCTTCTTTCTGAACATAAAATTGACTGTTATATTGAAAATAATTTTGTTCCATACAAAGTTTAGATAATGTTAAGTATTCATGAATAATTTCGTCCTCAAAGTTATTCATCCTAAGTATTTCTTCGAGATAGTGTAAAGTTTGTGGTACACTTGGAAACAAAGAACTGAAGAATTTGATCTTTTGTTTAAATTAATAAATTCTAAAGAATTCTTCACTGTGAAAGTACTTAATGGTAAATTTTTAAGTTCTTTTGATAATCACTTGGATATCAAATATGTTGGTGATCCGACTGATAAAACAATGGGTAAGCAATACAACTTTGGTATGGTCGGATTACTCAAATTTAAATTAAATTTTAGTGAATCGGAAAAAAGGTTCTTACTTTTTTTAAAGAATTTTTAACCTCTGTTATCATTCTCGGTAATGGATTTCTTATTACCTTTTCATAAGAATCAGATTCGATAAGATTATCTACGCGTTCAAAGAATACTTTCTTACCCAATATAACAACGTTATTTCCTTTAATCGCTTTTAAATAGAAGACATCTTTCTTTCTCAATGCTTTAACTATTTTATGTTTTTTTGTGAATTAGAATTTGTGTTATTAACCATGTTTTTTGATATTTTTTACACGCGGAGAAAATAAGACCAAGTATGTCTCCATACCATATAATCCGAAATATAGCAGGGGACTGAATAAGGTATTTAATAAGGTAGGCCTCACCTTAGTTTATAAGTCATCAGACAATCTGAGGATTATCTTAGGAATTCCCAAAGATAAGATTCCTAATTGTGAGAAAAGTCGAATTTATGAAATTAGTTGTAATGATTGCGACAAAAAGTATGTTGGGCAGACTAAAAGGTCTATTAAAACATGATTTTTTTTTTTTATTGGTCTAGCACACGTGCTGCAGGGAAGTCCCTAAAGCGCTCCAGGAGCGGCACGAGTGCGGAAAAAGCGATTCACGTTGTTCTTGAATCGCTGTAAATTGTACTCGGTGGGAAACACAGCGCTGGGCAAATTATTTCAAAGGGATGACGTTCTCCATATAAAAGATTGCTTGAAAAGCGTTGTACGCGGAGTAACAAGCTGAACCTCATACGGATGCGAAGCACCAGCGCGACGTGTATTTCTAACATGCACCGCTTTGGGAGGAATTAAGCGGGCTACATCCTTCGAACACTTTCCATGAAAATACTTGTAGAACAGACTCAAGTCGCCAACCGTTCTTCGATGTTCCAGCGAATCAAGGCCGCCGGTCAATTCCGGGTCCCCATTTTAACGAACATTTAGCACATTTAAAATACAGTAGAACAGAAAAGTCTAGCATTGCCGAACATGCCCTTAAAGCTGATCGTACTGTAACATTAGATAATCTAAGATTAATTAAAAAGGTATCTGATAGGATATTGTTGTACGCATACGAAAGTATGGAAATTATAAAATGTAAACGTAGTTTAAATAAAAACAAAGGGCCTATTCCTTATAGTCCCCTCTATTGGTTACTTGACCGGAACTGATGGCCTCGCCTATGCCATTAGTTCCACCTGAGTAATTCGGTTGTTAGATTAAGTATAAATAGGGTAGATTTGTAGTTTAGTTTTAGTCAATCATCGCTCCTGATGAAGCTCACATGTTTAGCGAAACACGCGTCGAGTGTAAAAATGAAGTGTTTGGTGTAGTGGTGATATATTATAGCGTCCGCTGCGGAGTCATTTTATAACATCTCTTTTGCGGCGCTATTTTGCCTCTTATGTATCGGGTCTTCCATTAAGGACTTGACAACTTTTTTTTGAAATAAAACGCAACCCATTTGAGACATTTCGAAAATTTTACTATCGGCTTGAAGTACAATCAAAACATTTATGTATGGAATTCGACTTCATTCATATGTCCACCACGGGCACGTTTGCAGCGGTCGATTCGTTGAACCCAATTTTCGATGACTCGGCCACACATTTCGACGGAAACGGCCGCTATCTGTCTTTCAATATTGGCTCTGAGCTCCTCTAACGACGCAGGCTCGTTAGCATAGACCAATGATTTAACGCACCCCCATAAAAAGAAGTCTAGAGGTGTTAAATCACACGATCTAGGCGGCCATTCGACGGGACCATTTCACCGAATTTAGATTGCAGTAAGTCGATTGTTATACCCGCTGTGTGGCTTGTGACGCCGTCTTGTTGAAACCACATATCATTAATGTCTAGCCCATGCAATTGATCAAAGAAATAACGTTGCAACATGCGTCTGTAGCGATCTCCATTGACTGTAACGTGACGGTTATTTTCATCAACGAAAAAGAACTGCCCAATGACACCACCGGCATGAAAACCGCACCAAACAGTAATTTTTTGTGGATGAAGTGATGTTTCTTCAAGCACATGAGGGTTTTCACCTGACCAATAACGCATATTCTGTTTGTTGACGAAGCCGTTTATCCAAAAATGCGCTTCATCACTAAAGATGATTTTGCGATGAAATTGGTCATCTTTTTCCAACATTTCTAGAGCCCAATTCGAGAACGTACGTCGCTTCATATGATAGAGTGGCTTTAGTTCTTGAGTTAACTTTAACTTATAAGGGTGCAGGCCAAGATCCTTTCGCAAAATTCGCCATAGTGTGGTCTGAGCGATGCCCAATTCTTGAGAACGCCGTGAAATCGACTGTTTTGGTTCGTTTGAGATGGACGCTTGAACAGCAGCAATATTTTGGCTACTTCGACCAACCCGTTGTCTCACTGACACGGAAACATCCAGCAGCGAATAAGTTAACTCAAATTTTTTCACTAGACTATGAATTGCTTGTCTACTGGGACGAGAATTACGACCAAAAATTGGCGTTAACGCTCTTAAAGTTGCAGTCACCGACTCCAAATTTTGGTAGTAAATTTTAATTATTTGTAAACGTTGTTCGTTCGTGTACTTCACCATGATGAAAATGTTGACTTTACTGAATGTTTTGACGTTGACAGTTCGGTGATTGGCTTAAGGGTACGTTCACAGTGAAATTTCAAAGTTGTCAAGTCCCAAATGGAAGACCCTTTATATTTTAACTTTTGAGAATGGATTAAGTGGATATTGATACAAACAAAGCAAAAATTTAGATATAAGCTAGCTCGTTTTGTTTGGAGAGATTATGGATAAGAGATAATTTTTGTACGTCTTTTGAAAATAGTCTCTATATGGTAGTTGTTTAAAACTTGGTTGTACAGATTTGGGCACCATTCATTTTAGAATAAAAAGATTCTGTTCAGCTCTAAAAATGAAAAAATACTGAAGAGTTAATTAGATGTTGAAATAAAATTGAATTGGGTACAACCGTTGCGTTCTGAAAGAAAAAGTGGGTAGTTCAGTGAAACGCTAAATTTAAATATAGAAAAGTATATATATTAACAAAATAAAAATTCCTACCTTTACTGCACTCTTAAAATTACTTCTACTAAATAAAAAACCCCTTAGGCACTATTGCATAGAGTCTTTAAATTAGGATTATTAAGTTTTTAATAAAAGGCTTTATAAAACACGATATTAAAAGTTTGTGAAATTAACTCCGAGGATTACACGTGTTGAGTAGTCGTTGTAAACACACTTGTAGACAGGAAGTGAGATATTTAAACTGCTGTACTACTGACTTACTGCTTGGTTTCCCCTCGTGGTTTTTCCATAAGCTACTTGGCCTCTCCTGGTGAGGTTCTCATAAAAATATTGTCTCAGCCACTACCATCCTAGTCTCATTTGGGTAGCTAAACACTTTTTGACCCGAAATGCCTGAGGATGAGCAGGATATTTAAGGAACGAAAAAAGGCCTTAAACTTGAAAGCTAGAAACGACACCCACTTGGTGATAAAAAACGTTACTGCACTACTGCATCACTGAGAAAAAACCACTCTGGCGTGCTGAAGAAAAAAGCCACTACGGCCTATTGGCGAAAAAAAGCTCTTAAAAATTCCATCTGGCCGTTTATATATCGTTTTCCCTTCTTCAAAGTGAAATCTTTAAAATGACTTATTTCCGGGATGCAAAATCAACGTAAACCAAGCAAGTCAGGTCAGCAACACGTTATACACGGCCGAGCTACACTGTTCAAAAATTTAAATCATTATTTTAAGTTACACTGCTCAAAAATTGAAATTATTCCAATAAATATAAACATGTAATAAATTATAAATTACAGGAAAAAAAACAGTGTCACAACATGATCTTAAAATCTAAGAAAAAATGAATGTTACAATATACTGAGTAGTGTCATTGTGCCAAAGATTCCACATTCCCAACATAAAGCTACTCTAACTTTATTAGCAGTAATATGAAAAAGCTGTATCGAACTAAGACCGAACCAGTCTTGTAGGTTTTTCATCCAGAACTGACGGCTTCTGCCTGGCCCTCTTTTTGCTTGCCCTAAAGTATCAGTTGCAACAGTCTATACCGGTCGTGCCTTATGACATGTCCCAGGAATCCAGTTTGTGCTTTTTCAGCGTCCAGGTCAGTTCCAGACCCTCTCCCATTCTCCCGAGCACCTTGTTATTACCCTTAGTTACATGTTGTGTACAAGGAATCTTCAGGATAAGTCGGTATAGCCACATTACTGTTTCGTTGATCGTCCACGATTCCACTCCGTAAAGTAGAACAGAGAAGACATAGTAGTGCAACATTCTGAGCTTCATTTGCAGACGCAGATCTTTCGAAGTGAATAAGGTCCTCATTTGAAGGAATGCTACCCTGGTCTTTTCGACGCGACACGACGTCTCTTAGATTTTTAAAAAAACTTAACAGTACCAAAAAAACGTAAGAAACTGAAGCAGACATTTTGGGATGTATTCTCTAATACTGGTCAAACTAGAGATAACAATAAAAGACCTCGACCCATACAAAAAAAAAAAATAAAAAGGGGTCCAAGGGAATAGAGAAGACAGAAACAGAGTTCAGTTCTTGTTTAAGTTAGCCAATGGTAGATTGTAAGCCAAGTCCGTTTTTATGGAGGTATATTAACTTCTAGAATTTTCCTAAGTTAGAACTTGCTCTTAAGTTTCTTTCAGCACTAGCTTCTTCAGTATTTAGTGAAAAGCCCGGTTTTAACCGGGTAGACATATTCATAGAACATCTGAAAAAATCCCTACTATACTTCGGCTGAGTCACTGACAGTAAAGATAAGAAGTACAGTTATCCTTGTTCTCTCAGACCGCTTAGCCAAATGAGTATGGCTGATAATCACGAACCAAACAGACCGCTTGGTAATCTGTGTGAATGACAGCCACAAGATTTATCACATTAAACTTTTGTGTAAATAAGAATAATAACTAATTGAATATTGAATTTTCCACAAACAGGAAGTCCAACTTTATGAGCCTAATATTTTATAGCGGTTGTTTTAGCATCAAGGGTAATTTATATTTGACATAAAATTTATATGTAGTAAATATTTATTTTAAAAGAAAAACACTGATAGCCTATGGATCAACAACAGTTTAACCCAAAATCCATATTAATTTATTGCATCTATTTAAAAATTATCGCTTTTAAAAAAGGCAAGACTTGAATGCATTTATTGACTGTTGCCAGGCATCCTTGGAAAATAATTCTTCTCGTAAGTATCGAGAGACCCCACTGATTATTATTTTATTAACGCATCTCTTGAGTTCTTAACAAGACGAAGAAATACAGAAGAAATAAAGATAAAGAACTGAACGGAATGAAGAAGATTCCGTGAAAGAAGAAGCGAAGGTAAACGAATCTCAGGGAATGTGTGTAGGTACTCGGATCGGCGCGTATTAGCCGCGCGCTCGACAGTTGAACATCGATTTATAACAGTGACAATTGATTTACGGCGTCGAAAGCCGTTGGCTGCTCTCAGAGATACACTAGTATTTTCAACGAGATCAAATTTTAGGAGGATTTAGCAACTTTATAATTCAGAACTTAAAATTTTTTGATACTACATATAAAACCACTATGTATGTACCTGATGCTTCGCCCGCGTATGTTACATGCTGTACCTGAATAAAGTAATAAAGGGTATTTAAAAAATCACCGAAGTCTTATTACTTGCTTACCAATAGGCGTAATCACAGTAACAATGAATCACCGAAATTGTGACTTTAAATAATGAAATAGATTAAAAAGTTTCTAAAAAATGTTCTTATTTTTATATTAAAAGTGAGATTAATATTATTTTTATTAAAATAAAAATGCAAAATACAGCAACCCGCCATGTTATGTGGAACACCAATCAGAGCGAATGACGTCACGCCTAAGTAAATATTATTTCGGTCCAACTTCTCTTGTGTTAATGATAATCTCTGTACCGTTTATCAATTAGTTTGTGGTTTCAAACTATCGAGTTGCGTAGTTTTGTGTTACAAAACTAGAACCAAGAAACGTTAGCGATGGAAAACGGATTTATCAAGACAAATAGCTCTGATTTGTTGATGCTTGGAGAATTTCTTGCGTCAAACAAAGACTTTTGCTCAGCAGAATTTAGAAATATCAAAACTTCTATGTAAGTATATAAGCAATCTGTATTAAAACTACAATTTAAAATTCAAAAACCCATAAAAACTGCACTTTATTTCTACTTCATGGTTTTTATTAGTTTTAGGTTAGGTTATGATTGTTATGAAAATGTTGATATATACTGAATGTAATTCTCCATATCATTTGGTAACTGGAACAAGAATAAAGTATCCATTAAATAAACAGTAGTGGATGATAACACTAAAGAAATAAAACCTAACCTCAATAGTGATGTGACTATCTAAAGATATTATTTAGATAATTAACAATTTCTCAAATAAGATTATTACGACACACCTCATTTATAATAATAAAATATTAAGTTAAAATTTACATCAAAATGGTCTTCACAGAAATAAATTGAAGAATTTGGAGAAATAACTGCTGGGTCTCGCCGTGCAAGAGTTAGCCATTTACTTCTTATTGTTTTTTTGTTTGGAATGTAAACAAATAACTTGTTATCGATAAGAACCGATGTGTTTTTACACTGAGGGACCGCACACCACTTATACACTTTAGAATTCATTTTAAACACACAAAATAACACAATTATTGTATAGACACTGTATACTTCACTGTTGTTGACATGGAGTTTACAAAGGTGTGACGTCACGAGCAGACGTCGTGACACCTGCGAGCGTTTTGGCGTGAAATTTAAAATTAGTTTAAAAAAGGCCAATTTTATGCTAGGAAACCTGTAATTTCTCCAGAAATATATAATTTTTGGAAATAGTAGTTCCGTAAGAACATCGTGGAATAGTTTTTCAAAATTAGTCATCGTGCCCATTGCTATCCCGAACTAACCCTCGATATTTAAGCGTATACGTATTTGCTATAAGAGTTGTACAGGCAATTTTACACGCTCGCATCGAAAGTGTTAACTCTAGAGATGTATATCAAACTTTACCTTTCGTCATGCATATCGTGCTTGATTAACTATGTACAAGATTTCTATAAATTTTCGAAATAACTTCATAAATATTACAAAGTAATTATACTTTTCTGATTTCGAGATTGTTTCATAAATCTCGCAGTTTCTAAGATTTTTTTTATCGTTCACCTCCTCAACCGATGAGGAATTTATCCTTTTATAGTATTCCGTACGGAACACTTATATCCCATAAGGTCGGTGTCCGACTGTCTGTCTTTCACGCTGGTTTTCTTTGAAACTATTTGACACAGATAGTTGAAATTTGACACAATTATAGGAATTGATGGCCAAATCAGAACCGTATAGTCTTGAAAATTAAATTTTGATTTAATGGGTTAGTTTTAGGGGGTGAAATCGGAAATGAAAAAACAATTTTTTTACCACGACATCATCGAGTGGGTGTCAAATGAAAGCTTGTGAAAACACTAGTTCAAAAATATATATGATATAATACTTGAACACACTTTTCTTTATATTTTTTAAAAAATAGCCAAAAATCACTATCCCTCCCCCTATCTCGAAAACATTTTGAAAAAATTCTGAAATATTCTCCATAAAGTGTAGATAGAGCGAAAATTATCACGAGTGCATTACTTTTAATAATATATCTGGTATAACGAAAAAACTATTTGGCTTGACAATATGGTGGAGGTTTTTTTAATATATCTTTCAGTACAAGCTAAGATGCTAACTATTATACATTACTGACTAAGAAAAAACGTGAAAATACATATTAGATCTTAGGGTATATACATGTCAGGGACCTAATTAACTTAACCTAGGTAAGGATTTTATTTTTTTTTAAAGGAATCGCCGCACGGAACACTAATTGCACAAGTCCGACTTGCACTTGGCCGGTTTTAATTTTTTCATATCCTAATGAACTCGGCGGGGATGTCGTAATATCTGCCAACGTTGTCCAAATGCCGAAATATACATTTTTGTATTTCACAGTGCCTTTTAGACAACGCGGTAGTGCTGCCACGGACGTTATTGCATTTCTGTAACAACTGCTACCTATGTATGTGGCCAAGGTAAATATACTTAAATAAATTAATAAGTAGAGTGACCTGCCGGGATTTGAACCTTCTGCACCATAAGCAGATACTACGATATAAAGCTTGAGCTGCCACATGATGTTTCAATGACTCTATTATTTTCCATATGATTCCGTTGTTTTCGAAACATTTTAAATCAAATACAGAGTAAAACCTGGCCAGATCATATACATACACGAGAAAGAAAACTGCTTGAGAATTGTATTAGTTGTTCTCGAGTTATAGCTGGACCTACAGATCTACATCCCTACATTCACATAGTCTTCTTAAATTGTAGATTGAACGAAAATTATCACGAGTGCATTACGTTTGATAATTTATCGGGTATAAAAAAACTATAGGGCTTGACAGTATGATGGATGTTTTTTTTTAATATACTTTTCAGTACCTTAGTGCTACCGCGTCGTGCGTCATTGTAACCAGACAAAATAATTTTGCTTTATTTGTTTATAATTAAACATATATGTAGTTAGGTAGGAAATATTTGTTTTACATTTTTATTACTATTATTACTTATTAGGTAGCTAAGATGCTATAACTATTATACGTTATTTACTAGGAAAAAAAAACGTGAAAATATATATTGGATCTTAAGATATATATATATATATATATATATATATATATATATATATATATATATATATATATATATATATATATACATGTCAGGGACCGAATTAACTTAGCCTAGGTAATTGCTTTATTTTAATTTAAAAGCAATCACCTTACTGCACAATAATTGCGCAAGTCGGACTTCCATTTGGCCGGTTTTTTGATATTGAAATGCCTTCAGGAGGAGATATAACTTATATCTTACTGTTATAAAATATTCTCTTCCTTTCTTTCTAAACCTTGGAAAATGACACTCTAGTCTTCATATTTCGTCGGTGAGATACAAATAGCCTGACCGGTTTGTTGCCGTATGTGTGTGTTGGAACTAAATATTGGTTTTGTGTGCGTTAAACAGAGTATCGATATGCGCTGGCTATATGGCTAATTTATAAAATTACATCAGGGATAATAATTAAAGGAAAATGGACGAATAAAATTTTAATTAAATTAATATTTTTCGGGCGGGCCATTTGGATTTTCATTTATAAAATAACAAGATAGTTTTGATAGTGTTATTTAATGATAATGCAGGCTTCCGATATTAAATTTATTAAAAAAAAAACAACAGGAAGAGCATGCTGATTTTTATTGCCAATTTGTAATCGGAAACACTATGTCTTAACGGTATATTGTCTACTAATATTAAGCAAGCAAATAAAATTAATTTTTAGTATGGATGTCAGGCAGTTCTGCATTCAACCTTATTCAGTACTCGAAGAATGTACTGATGGTTTGTACAAATTAATTTCAGATAGGCATTTTTTCTATGAATAAATACTTATTGATATTCTAAGGGGCAGATATGGGATTCCGCCCTAGGACGAGGGCGATCGCTCGTGATTATTTCGATGACGCATTACCATATATGCTTTCTAGACTATTAAAAAAGCGTTTGGTAAAGTACAGTACATCAAACTGATAGAAGAATTAAAGAATATCCAACTTTACCAGGAAGACATAGAAATAATAAAACACATCTATTGGAATCAGACGGCTGTAGTACAAGTAAACGAAACAGTAACAGATGAAATACCGATTTGACGAGGAGTCAGATAAGGCTGCCTACTGTCACCTGTATTGTTTATTTTATATCCCCAAGTCATCTTCAAGAAAGTGTTATGGGAACGAAGAATAGAGGGTGAAATGATAAACACCATTCGCTTTGCCGACGATACCGTGTTCTTAGCAGAAACATTAGAGGATCTGCAAGCATTGGTTCACGACGTGAATAGAGAAAGTCTCCAAATGGGTCTGACGATAAACCAAAATTATGGTCATTTCTAAATATCACAGCAACAATTGCCAATTATTCCTTGAAGGTAAAGGAATAGAACGTGTAGAAAAGTACCTATATCTGGGCACCTATATCACATCCAACATTCACCAAAACACTAAAATTAAAACCAGAATACAGGTTGCAAGAAAATCATTTTTAAAATTCCGGACAATGTTCTGCAACAGAAACTTACTCCTCGCTCTAAGATTACGTTTCCGGAAATGCTACGTGTGGTTCCAACTTCCGTATGGAGCCGAGATATGGACGTTGAAGCAATACACTACTAAGAAGCTGGAAACATTTGAAATGTAGCTCTATCGAAAAATATTAAAAATCCCATGGACAACCAGGATCACTATTGAGGAAGTTTTACGAAAGATAGGCCAAGGAACACAATTTTTGACAATCAGAAAAGTACGAAAAACATCCTACTTAGGTCATGTACTCACTATTGCAAACTGTCATGCAGGGAAGAGTTGACGGTAGAAAGGGTGTCGGAAGAAAGAGAAAGTCTTGGCTGAGAAACATCAATGAATGGACCGGTATGAATGTAGAGGAGTTGTTTCATGTTGCGAGGGACAGAGAAACATTTAGAGAAGTCGCCAACCTCCATTAAGAGAAGGCACGAGAAGAATAAGATTTACCATTTCGAAAAAAAATATATTAATTTGTATCCGATAAAGAAATTCTTAGCGCCAGTGCCAAATTATTGCTATTATTGTATTAGGCATTGAAACCCGATGTTCACATATAGATGGATGGCTCTGGCTGCATATTCAGTAGGCAGTTAGAACTAGAGCGTCTCAAAAGTTTCGAACCAGAAAGCTTTACACTCCACAACAACTGTTAATTCTTTACAAAGCTCAAATTCGACAACTATGGAATACTGCTCCCATGTTTGGGGCTCCGCTCGCAAACACACATTGCATTTGTTGGATTCTATTCAGAGAAAAGCTGTTCGTCTGATTCGAGATTTGGAACTGACCGGCGGCCTTGATTCGCTGGGACATCGAAGAACGGTTGGCGACTTGAGCCTATTCTATAAGTATTTTGATAGAAAGTGTTCCAAGAATGTGGCCCGCTTAATTCCTCCCAGAACGGTGCATGTTAGAAATACACGTCACGCTAATACTTCACATCCGTATGAGGTTCAGGTTGTTACTCCTCGTACAACGCTTTTCAAGCAGTCTTTTATATGGAGAACATCATCCCTTTGGAATAATTTGCCCAGGACTGTGTTTCCCACCGAGTACAATTCATAGCGATTCAAGAACAACGTGAATCGCTTTCTCCGCACACGTGTCGCTCCTGTAGCGCTTTAGGGACTTCCCTGCAGCACGTGTGCTAGACCCATAAAAAACAAAAATCTTTATCACTGTCAAATGCTACAAATTACTTTTACTCATTCTTCGGAAGAAACGAAATTTTTAAAACTGGAAAACATATTGAACTCGTAGCTTAAATGAAGCTCCGAGTGTAGAACAATTTAAAAAAATTTAAGGGAACCGATTCGACTTTAAGTAATCCCCAAGCAGTGCAGCAGTGCAAGCAGAGTTTAAGAGTCACTTAGTGGGAATATCAAGCATTCAATATACAGGCGATCAAGGATCGTAAAGATGCTGAGTAGTTTTTTACAATACATTCATAGTCATTGCATTCAATATTTTCATCATTCGCTTAGAAAAGTGTCGGGAACGTCATAGTTCAGATTTAGATGGAATCATTTTTTAAAAACTATTTTCTAGGGACTGTGGTTTGATATTCAATAAAAGTTCTTACTTTTCAAGACCCTGTATCTCGTTAACGAAGCATTTGTGAATTTATGTTCATAAAAATTTTCGTCCCATTTTGATGAGGTGAATGCGACACCAAGTGAGATTTAATTTTTAAACACACTGTAAGTTGACGAAATTTTAGATGTCAAGTTAAAGCTGAACCTTAATAAAGGACATCGTGCAATCTGTTGCATTGCAATTTTTCCACAGTAGAAACTAAAATAGTAAGTGTAATTTTTAACAATAAAAATAACGCATCAGTCAGTATGTCAATGCCATCTATACTGAATGTAATGTGACATCTAGTTCGCGACCTTGACCTGACCCAGTAATATCAGTTGCAATCAGTTTCAATGAAATTGATATTATTTTTCTATTGTTATATATAAAAAAAATATATTGTTATTGTGCATATAATTGGGCTAAGATAGGGGAACTAAAATTAATGAGCTTATTCATAAAAAATACCAAATTCGTATTAGATATATGGTGGCCAAAAAATTATTGAAACGCATGTAAACATATATTTTCAGTTATGCTGAATTCCCATTTTTGTCAAAAAGGTGGACCAAGGGGTCTTGCACCAAAGGTGCAAGAATATTAAACTTTACGCAACACAAACCCTAAAATGAATAACTAAAGTTATTATATGGAACATTGACGCTTCCCAAATATGCTGAGTGACGTTGCACGTTCCCCAAGGATAGTCTATGCAGATGCAAGTAGCCCAACCTTCTAGTTGGTCTTCAGTAAATTCTTTAGGTCATATTAATGTGAGACTCTTTGGTTATGGGAATCAATGGGATGTTTTCCATCCTATTTATTTGTGCTTCCAAATTTTTGTATTTGACTGTTTTCTTATTGCATTTCTATCGTTTGTTGTTATTATTTGGGATGGCAACGTCGATCACTGTTGTCTACAGGGTGGTCCAAATTGAATACTTGTAAAGATAAACCCTTTTATCTAAAGGAGATAGACGAAAACTGATGTCGGTATCTGAGGCTCAATTTTTATGATAAACTCAATGGTGAAAACCGCATATCGATATCTAGTACCGTTTCAGATATACAGGGTGTTTTTCAAAAATCTGCATTTTGGAAAAGTGTTTGTAATTCTTTTTCTATTTCAAATTTTTGATTTCCGTAAAAACATTCTCAAAGTACTTTTCCACGTGGATTTCAACAGTGTAAGTGACTTTTTTTGTAACTAATATTTTAATAGTTATTAACGCAAAAATATATTTTTGAAATTGGATACCCTGTATATTTGTCCTTATCCGAGTAGGGTTTTAAATTACCATTCTAAAAATATAACACACTTTATATTTTGCTTAAATCTACTTCAAAATATAAAGATTTTTCAGTTTTTACGGGAGTTTTAAATGCACATTTTGTGAACTAGGCTTTCGACGGAGCGGCAATATCAATTGTTTACCGATAGCAGTCAAATCGTAAAAAAATTCCCAGAAGTAACTCTAAGAGTCATAACTACAATGAAATTCACTAAATGCTATAGTACTTTAAACTATGTTGAAAATAAAACAAAACAACAATAAAACAATTTATTCCGAGTAGAACAACCTAAAACAAAACAATTTTCTATAAGAGATGTTCGAAATGTCGACCAGTTTCATTTACACATAGGCGGCACCTTTTCTGGACTTCTTACCAAGTTGATTAGTTCAAGAGGAGTGAGAGCTGCAAAACTTTGTATCACTGCGACTTGTAACTCTTGTCTGGTGTTTATAGCAATTTAAAAATTAGGGCTTTCAATCTTCCCCAGAGATAGAAGTCCGTGGGTGTAATAAATATATTTCTAAGGTCCATTACCTGCAGTTCTATTCTAGACGTTCTATTTGCTGCCTTAAAATTTCTAAATATTTCTGAGAGGTGAGTGTTCCTTCGTAAATAAATGGACCTATAACCTTGCCTCTAAAAACTCCTGTCCACATATTAAATCCAAATCTGCCTTGATTTCTTTATTCCACAACTAAATGAGGATTTTCTTGCGCCCACGTATAAGAATTATAACGGTTAAAAATACTTGCATTGCTTACATAAGGTTCGTCTGTCCAAATGCAATTTAATGAAAAATTCATATCATGGTTACAATTCTCCAGAAACCATTGGCAAAAATCCATACGCCGTTGAAAATCTCCGTCTCTAAGGTGATGAACTTATCTTGTCCTATATGGCCTGAGTTTGTGTTTCTTCAAAGTACGACTTACGTTAGTTCTTGGTAGTCCAGTGGATTCTTTTAACTGTCGGGTTGAAGTGTTGGGATTATTTTCGATAGTTCCTAAAACTATTATTTCTTCTAACTCCTTATCCCTGTTTGATGCATAATTTTTGGACCGTTTCTTTTCAAACTGGCCACTATTAACTAGGTTATGTCGCCATCGAGCGAATATATCCTTGAAGGGTTGACGCCTCTCTGGATACTGTTCGTGGTACAAATTGCTTGCCGCTTCCAAATTTTCTCCGGTTTGTATGAAATACACATATCCCATTTTTTGACAATGCAATAACTGATCCTGAAGTAAAATTTGACAACTACGAGTAAACAATTGAATTAAACCATATGGCCGCTCCGTCCAAAGCCTACTTCAGAAAATGTGCATTTAAAACTCGCGCGTAAAAACTTAAAACATTTATATTTTGAAGTAGATTTAAGCAAAATATAAAGTGTGCTATAGTTTTAGAATGGTATTTTAAAGCTCTATTCAGATAAGGAAAAATATACAGGGTATCCCATTTAAAAAATATATTTTTGCGTTAATAACTATTAAAATATTAGTTGTAAAAAAATGTAACTTACACTGTTGAAATCCACGTGAAAAAGTGCTTTGAGAATGTTTATACAGAAATCAAAAATTTTCAATAGGAAAATAATTACAAACATTTTTCCAAAATGCAGATTTTTGAAAAACACCCTGTATATCTGAAACGGTACTAGATATCAATATGCGGTTTTCACCATTGAATTTATCATAAAAATTGAGTCTCAGACACCGACATCAGTTTTCGTCTATCTCCTTTAGATAAACGGGTTTATCTTCAAAAGTGTCCAATTTGGACCACCCTGTACATTGTATTTTTAAGAATTGGCACCGAAGTGTTTCTGTAATAAAGCCTCATATTCATTTGGAACAACTTTCGTATTCCTAATAACCACTAATGAAGTATCTTAGTAAGATCATCATGCCTTTCCTTATTAATGCTGTAAATGTCTGGCAACCACCCGTCACGTACTGTACTGTCTCCAATATGGCACATCTATATCTACAATAATCATTTTATACAGAGACGTCGCGAACAGTGAATTTTAGATGATTTTTGGTTGTAATGACTTGGCTCTGTAAACGTCTGCCTCTGGAAACTTTTGTCCCGACGTCATCCGACGGAACCTTGTCGATATATTTCAAAGTGATCTAATTTAAATGTTGTGAAAAGGCTTCTAGCTTTCGTTGGTTTGTTTTGGTAATGACATTGCTTTGCCGCAACGATATTAAATAGTTTGGTTTAATTGTTGCTTGGTTGAATATGGCTTCGTTTATCTAGTTGCTTCCTTAAATTTATCAGTCTTCTTGATGCCGAGAGGACGTTGTTTCTTCAGTGGAACTTCAAGGACTTTCAAATTTTCGATATCGGTCTTGCTGCAGATCGCAATTTCGAATGAGGACTGAGTGCGGAGCATGCATATGTATTGAGTGCCTTATCCTCCTTTTAAACTGGTTTGTGAAATCAACCTTCATTGTTTAGTGACAAAATTTTAATACATATTTCGTACTCAAGGACTAATAAGTTTCTTTAGCTTGAATTACCTTAATATTCTAACTATTCTGCATCTCAATGCACGTGGTGGATTCTTTTATGGAATTGTTTTTGGAATGGGGTAGTTTATGGATGAATTATTGTTATTATTTGTTACAATTATAATATGAACCTCAGTTATAATATACTTCTAGCGATTCAACAAAAAATCGGTAGAGTGCACCTTTGTGCGCACGCATTTTAGTAAAAGTATCAGTCGATTCCGAATTTTCGTCGAAATCACGTAAAATTCAAAATGAATCACTTGTTTGCGCGTAGGTTCGAGGCAGTCTTTCTTTGTTCCCATCCAAAGGGGCCTAATATGAAACATTCCGCGGCAGCTAAATATATTAAAAAGTCGGTATCGTTCGAAAAGAAGTGGGTAAATTATTTTAACGAGTTGAAAAATGTCGACGACTTACTAAAACGTGGCTTGGTAGACAAGTTCACTTCGAAAGTCGAAAAACGAATCGTGTCTTTGTTTTTATGAGACCCGAAATTTACGCTGCTGCAAGAAGCAGCAAAATTAAGAAAATTGAGTTTGAATGTGTTCCATGGGAACATTTGACAACATCTTTGTGCTCATGATGTCAAATTCCGAACACGTTGAAGAAACGTTTGCTGGGCGAAAATTACGTCACGAAGCGGCTCGCTCGGACTCACGATAGGATATTAAAGTGGCCCTCACAATTCCCGGATACCAACCCTATAGAAAACGTTTAATCCCTTGTAAAGAGAAAACTCAAAGGAAAGACTCTGAGGACAGCATGCCTCGAAGATGCCAGGCGATTGTTGATGCAGGAGACGATTGGACAACTTACTAAGGCAATTGCGCCATTGTTAGCACACCAAAGAATACCTTGATGGCAAAAAATGTTCTCGAAACACATTTTTCCAAGAATACGAGCGCTCATGTTCTTACTTGACAGACTGTACTCTACATGAAAGTATTAAGGGTATACTATAGTTTATTGTGTAAGAATTAGTTGGCAACAACATTGAAATGTAAGAACTAAATTGGGGTCTCGACATTTTAAAATAATAATTAATTTATTACTTAGAGTGTGAACGAACATATTCGACGGTCTATTCTAGTAATGACATTTGTAAAATAGCAGTTAAACTTTACAATTTATCGACGAATCCGATTGAATCAGTATGAGTAATAGCTAATTAGGAAATAAAAACTAATTGGTATTTGTCACCGTAAAAAGTGAGCGTTAATTTTTACACTGACGCAACACTCACGTTGTTTAGCTATATCCACACTCATTAATGTAAATAATATTTACTCTGAAAAAGGTTAAATTAAATAGAACTTTAAGAAAGTCGCCAGAAAGCTTTCTGAACGACTCGTTTTCATTTTTGTTGTTTGAACATTGGAGAAATAATATTAGGTGTTTATATTGAAAGGCTCTGTTTTTTTTGTGTGTTTATTTTTATTACAAAATGTGTACCACATTATTTAAAGTATATGCCCTTAGGAACTATTACGTTTTCCCACTTTTCAGGCAAATGCTTCAGTTATTGTTTATAACGTTCGGCGGTGATTGTTTCCGTAGATTTTAGCAGCTCGTAACAGACTTCATCACTTCATATCCCACCAAATGCACAACAACGTTTTGTAACCGTGAGTACCTTGCTTTGAAGTCGATGATAATGGTTGCCTAGGATCAACCCATATTTTTTTGCGTTTCGGATTGTAGAAATATATCCATATTTCGTTACTTTGTGAGTAAAGAAAAGTAATGTAGAAAAGGTTGGAAAAACAACTCATCGCTGTTGATTTTAATTAGATTTAGATAGAAATACCAGTGTACACAATGGATGACGTCTGTTGACTGAATTTTAGTGGAAAATGTTCAAACTTCAAGATGGCAAAACTAACAACTGTACCTTTGTTTAGAATATGCAGTCAGTTCTACCTACATGTATGGTAAACAACTTGTGTTTATGTAACCACCTGATATCAACATTTTTTATGATTTTAATTTTTATTTTTAGTATTCTTAACGAGGGAGAGGATGTCAATATCAGTTGGGAGAGACTAAAAATCAACATAAAGGAAGCTGCAACCGAAGCACTCGGTACCCGCACCATAAACACATCAAATACAAACACTAAAACACCATGGTTTTCCAAGGAAATCAGGGAGAAATGCAACGAGAAGAAGCAGTCGTAGTTAAAAATATCGTACACTGAAGATTCCAGGATCATACGAGCCATACAAAGTAGTCCGCAACGAGACAAAGACGTTGCTAAAACTAGTTAAAGCAAACCACTGGGAAAAGTTCTCCAAGCGATTTCTATGGGCTTCAAAAACAAATGTGGCGACTAATCAGAACTCAAAGAAAAGAATTTAACGAGCTAATTGAGCCTAAACACATGTCGAAGGAATCCTGGGTCGATTATCTGACAACACTTTATTAAAGGGATGAAGACACTATCGATCACAACAATGCACCAGAAATAGTCACCAACGAAAACATCCAAATAGAGAGCACAGACATAGAACTGGCACTTCGACAATTAAAGAACAGAAAGAGCCCCAGTCTAGATAGCGTTCCAAATGAACGACTTAAGTATGGGGAGCAGCATCTCGTTCAGCAAATAACCCAATTGGCCAAGGACATCTTCGTGCACCATAGAATACCAGACGAATGGCGGACGAGCATCACCATCCTCATGTTTAAAAAGGGAGACAAAAAACTGCCAGAGAATTGTAGAGCCATAAACTTACTCAATACCACACTGAAACTAATAACTAAAATAATTACCAATAAAATGAATAGTATCATCTCCCTGTCAGATGAGCAACAAGGTTTTAGAACAGGAAGATCGTGCACCGATGCAGTTTTCGTTATAAGACAAATTACAGAAAAATCCATCGAATATAATAAACCTGCATACATGTGTTTTATAGATCTCCAGCTACAAGATGTTGTACACTTACTATATAACAGACAAATACCCTACAACCTAATCAAGGTCATAGAAAACATGTATAGCGCCAACAAGGTACAGGCCAGAATCGATGGAGAACTAACCAGAACAATACCCGTAGAAAAAGGAATCCGACAGGGTGACTCTCTGAGCTCACTACTATTCAGCGTGGTGATGGATGAGATCATAAGCCAAAACCACCAACTAAAAGGTTACAAGATGGGCAATCGAAATATCACAATCCTTTGTTACGCTGATGATGCAATACTGGTGGCGGAGAACGAGGACGATCTACAACGGCTACTTCACCACTTCAACTCAGCAGCCAAATCTCTTAATATGATAATATCTGCCTCTAAAACAAGAAGCTTGACGACATCTAAAACACCCATCAGATGTAAACTCGTTGTTGACGACCAAATTATCCAGCAAGAAATGACATTCAAATACTTGGGCATAGAACTTTCTGGACACGGGGATGTCGAATCAGAAGTCAGACAACAAACAAAGCATTGAAGGTAGCCAGGTGTCGGAATGACACTATATGAAACAACAAACACCTGCGAATCGGGACCAAGTCAAGAATTTATAAAACTGTCATAAGACCAATAATGACATACACAGCAGAAACCCGGCCAGACACAACAAAAACTAAAAAGATACTTGAAACATGCGAAATGAAAGTCTTACGAAAATAGCCGGAAAGACTATGTTGGACAGGGAGCGAAATGACAACATTAGAAGAGCATGTCAGGTGGAAGAGGTTAACAGGTGGATCCTCGAAAGAAAACGTGAGTGGAACGCACATATAGACCGAATGTATCAAGAAAGAATCGTGAGAATTGCACGCGATAAATCGCCAGTGGGAAGAAGAAATGCGGGAAGGCCACGGAAAAGGTGGAGCGATAACCTTACCATCAATTACGATTAGGCAAGCTACGAAGAAGGAACAGGCAACTGTGCCTACAATGAAGAAGGAAGAAGAAGAATTTTTAGTATTCCGTACGGAACACTTATGTAATCACTTCGGTGTCCGTCCGTCTGTCTGTCACACCCGACTTAGTCCGAAACCATTGTGTAACATTGAAAATTTAAATTTGCCACAAATATAGGTATTAATGTCCCAATCAGAGCTGTGTTGTTTTGAAAGTAAAATTTTGACTTAAGAGGTTAGTTTTGGGGGATGAAATCGGAAGTGAAAAAAAATGTGTTTCAAGGTCATCGACTGGGTTGTCAAATGAAAGCGTGTGAAAACACGAGTTCAAAAATATATCTGTTATAGTTGCGCACACTTTTCTTTGTATAATTTTTAAAAAATCGCTGTCCTCCCACCCTATATCGAAAAGTACTGATTAAAATATTGTGAAAAAATTCCGAAATATTCTCCTTAAAGTGTAACTTGAGCGAAAATTATCATGAGTGTATTACGTTTGACAATTTATCTGCTATTAAAAAAACTATGTGCTTGACAACATGGTGGAGGTTTTTTCAATATACTTTTTGATAGATTACTGCTAGCGAGTAACGCCTGCACCAACACCAAATAATTTTATTTTATTTTATTTCTTTATAATTAAACAAATATTTATTTAGTAAATATTTGTTTTACATTTTTATTACTAGATTCACGATTGAGCTATTGGCTATTAGGTAGCTAAGATGCTATAACTATTATACATTACTGACTAAGAAAAAACGTGAAAATACATATTGGATCTTAAGGTACATACATGTCAGGGACCTAATTAACTTACCTTAGGTAAGGAGTTTTTTTATTTTAAAAACAGTCACCGTACGGAACACCAAGTCCGACTTAGACTTGGCAGGTTTTTTGATTTATTTGAATTTCGATTTCTATTTTTTCATAGTAACTTCTGTTGCATCGAAGGTTCTGTTTTGCTAATTAATTTTCGTTATTATCAGTAAATTGTAATTCATCATTCTTTTTGAATTAGTAGAGGATTTTTCTGTCTGCTTGTTAGTTCGAAAAACTAATGGTTTTCTCTTGGGTGTAAAAATTGATATTCAGATACAAGGTCTTCCATAAAAATTTAATTTTAAAATATTTTTAGTAAAAAACAAATTACAGTGCTTGGAACATTAATTCCTAAAGTATATTAACTTTGTTCCAAACCCTTCATGTGGTAATTTATCGCCCCGATGTAGATCTCTGAACGTCGGTCCCGAGTTAAAACCGCACATTTATATGGGATGCGCATAGAGATTTTTTCCTCTTTACCACATAGTCGACATGCCATCTCCTCAGGTGACATTGGCTGGTGACCAGTCTCACCGCTAGTTTGGTCTGGGACCGCGTTAAACGAAGGACGTCAGTTGTTAGTTCTTTTGTGGGGCCCCCAATTAAATCCCTCGCAAATATTTAGACAGATATTGCGAGCCAACGATCTAGGTGTTGCTGATATGATTATCTGCATCGTTTTGTAGCTCCGAATCTTGCTAATTCGTCCATTTTTTCATTACCTTTTATCCCCGAATATCCTGGAAGCACAGTCCTGTTGTTCCTGTAGGACAATAGACGTTTACATTCCATCGTGATCTTGGAGTTGGCTTGATAAAAATTTAAAGCTTATAGAGTGGCTTTACTGTCTCAGAGAATATATATTTCTTGGTTGAGGTAGTCCCGTCTAATATTCTCCTGAACACATGCTTGGATTGCTTGCATTTCTACCTGGAATATTGTTACACTTGTCCCTAGTGGAATGCTAAAGCTTCACTTGGGCTTTTTTTGCGTATATGCCAGCGCTTATTCCGTTTAAAGTTTTTGGTCAATCTGTGGAATGGTCCAGACCCGTTGCCCTTGTTGGAGTCTCTACCTTTGTCCGTAGATTAGGGTCACACCCATATGATTTTTCAAAACTATACGACGTTGCCATATAGACAACTTGACTGTTTGCGTATTGAGAGGTCAAGATTTTTGCGAGCTGACACTTGAAAGCACCCTGCGTTTGTTGCGCTCCTTGATGTCCTGAAGTTTACTTAAAAATAAACTAATTCAGTTGAATACTCTGAGCAGTTTTTCACCAGCCATGCGCCATGCAAAGCCGAAGGAGTACGAAGGGTAAGGAAGAACTTCCCATGCCAACTGGTTTAATTTTTTTATAGTGATTTGTTCCGCATGAGGCTGAGCCAGATGTCATACTGAATAATTGTGAGAAATTGCGAAATTCCTATTGACCAGTTGGGAATTATTTTGCCTTAAAAATTGTTTTTTCAATTGTTGATAAAAAAAACCGCAATGATTATCGTTTGGCCAGTTGGTGAATTGGAACAAATTACGCCTATAAAGTATCCTGGATGTACAAAATCATTTTTCTTGGATCTTTACGTCCTTTAGTGATTATTTTAAACTCTCACTTTTATCATTACCGTTTGGATTCTCCCTCTTCTTCTTTCTTATAGGGTGTGTCATATAAATAGGCATACTGCCTGTTTTATCCCCATTAGGCCTTTTCCGATATGGACGTTCAGTATTCCTTCCACCTTTTCGGAGATCTGGCCCTAGTTCTGCTACCGCAGGGTTTATTAAGTCTGGCCCTTTGAACCAGTCTGTTGTCGTCGATCTGATCTACGTGTTTATTACACTGTTTTCTTCTAGTTCTGGTCCATTTGGATATTTCTTGGATCTTACTTAGTTCTTGTCCATCTTTGTTGCGAATTCTGTCGTGGATAGTTTTTCCATGTATGTCCCTAATCCCCTTCATTTCTGTTGTCCTGATCATTTGTGCTGCTTTACATGTGTCAGCTCTTGTTTCTACAGCATATGTGACGATCGGTCTAACTGTTGTCTTGTACATTCTTATTGTTTTTGATCTATGTTAATGACCTGCCCCGTTTGACAGTGGCTGGCAGATTTACCATCTTTGCTGATGACACCACAATTTTGTGGCACAATAAGGATGTGGGGAGACTTCGGGCCGATGTTCAGGCAGATTTGTCTAAGATGAAGGCTTGGTGTGATGATAACAAACTGTCCTTCAATATAGCCAAGACAAGGATTCTGAGCTTTAGATGCAATATAGAGAATGTTAATATTGAGAATGAGATCGTCTCTTCAGCTGATAAGAATTCGCTTCTCGGTCTAATAATTGACTCATCGCTACGGTTTGAGGATCACATTGGCAACATCTGCAGCAAAATTTCTTCAGGCTGCTATGCCCTTAGGGTTATTGCAAGTAGCCTGGGGCTGGATGTAGATAGAACCTCTTATTTTTCATTAGTTGAGGTTCATTTGAGGTATGGGATCTGTTTCTGGGCTTGCTGCTCTCGAGTTCACTTTAGTTCTGTTTTTGTATTGGAAAAGAGATCTATTAGATATATTCCAGGAGCTGGGTTGCGAGAGTCATGTCGACCATCGTCTCCGAGGTTAGGAATTTTTACTCTTTGTGCCCTATTTATCCTGGAAACTGCTATCATGATCTTTAAAAAACATCGTCTTGAGGCAATGCCAGTCAGCCGGCACGGCACTAGGCGAGCGTTCGTCCTGCCATTGCCGGCCCCGAAAACGGAGCTGATCAAATCTGCAATTGTTTATAATGGCAAAAAAATATATAATCATCTGCCTCTCAAATTGAGAGAATTGAATTGCGAGAGGGTCTTTAGACGAAAGACTAGGGCCCTACTTATAAAAAAGGCGTACTATGTACTTGAGGAATTCTACAATGATAGACTGGAATATGCATATAACAGTAGTTGAGTGGTTGGCATTTGGGTTGACTTATTTGTAATTTTTATTTCTTTTATTTTGTATTTACTGCATTGACTACTAATTTTGTTCCGTTTCTTTATTTTTTCTTTCTTTAAATTTGTGTTTGTGTTTATTCACGTAATAATAATTTAAGTTAAGTTTGCTTTGTCAACAAATACGTTGTATTTTAGGACAATAAAGGATATTTCTATTCTATTCTATTCTATTTTACTTTCCACTTTGAGGTATTTATTTTTCCATACTATATCCGTCAAGCAACCTGCTATTAGTGATGCCTTCATAGACTGTTGTTTTACTTCCCTGTTTAAGTCGCCGTAGCTTGTGATTATTATTTCCAGGTATTTAAAATATCATCACCATGACTTAATTAAAGCCTTGGTGATGGCTTACGAAGAGAAGCTTTAGAGCATTTTGAGCAAAACTGGATACATGCTACAAATATATATTGTGTTAATTTAATAATTTACACGAATTCATCTAAATTGTTGCATGCGTCATACTCGGAAAGTTACATTGACTTGAAGAAAGAAATATTGTAGACCCGTTAGCTTGCCTACTCTTCTTGCATAAAGCACGAAGGAAATCATGCAAGGGATATAGCATAAAATTTTTAGAAAATATTGTGCATTATGTCAACGATCGAGATGCTTTTAGGCCATATTAAACGTGTTTCTAAACGCATCACCGTATCGCCCCGCTATGTGGCGCCACACAGCCATCTTTCAATTTAAAACCATTATAGTAGCAGTCACTCACCATTGTCTTCCACCCGAAAGCATTTACTTAGAAATAATGATTTTAAAACGGAGCGCGACTGTGTGTCGCGACAGAGTGACCCTTATAGGAGCGTAGCAAGAGGCAGATGTGACTTGATGACCCCATACCAGATGCCTAGGGGACAGGCTGGGCTACATCTTAAAACAGTAATACCTCAATTAGACAGCAATAACAGCGAGGTAAGAATAGCTACAAGATAGTGTGGTAAATAAGAAGTCATCGATACTATTGGATTACTGGAAAATACTACTTTTCAAACTTGACACGTAAAAAACTATTATTACTTAATAGTTTTTTACTGTGTAAACATGTTTAACACTGTGATACGTATGTATTTCTGACGTAAATCCTTTTTAACATAGGTTTAGAACAAGAATTGTTTTGCTTAATTGTTTAATAAACTAATAAAAACCAATAGGAACATTATTATTTGTTGATAAAAATAAAAATCGTACCTTTGTTTACACTGATGACGTCAACAAGGTTATCAGAAAAAAATATTAATTTCCAAAAATATATCAAGGCATACGTGATATGCGCTATCTTAATTCCTGTTACAATTACATTTAAAATTTATTAATACTGTATCTAACCTTAATCCAGCGCTGATAAAATGTGTTTTCGCATTTGAATAAATGTTTAACTAATTTGTTTTCAATTTTTATGTTGATAAAAAATGGTTTTAATTAATTTTTTATAGGGTAATAAAGGCTATGGTTTAAGTATGTCCGTCGGCAGGTTTAAATCGATTTGATTTTATTGAAATTTATTATAAAGTCATCGAGGAACCTCGTTAAACTCTTTCAATTTTTTGTATTTTCAATCTAACGGTTAGGGAGATTAAAAATGTCGCGCTCATTTTACAAAAATATTTGCTATTTTCGTATATGCAGGTTATTTTTAAGTACTTACATTCATCTGTGAGGAGAAAATACTAAAATATTATGAAAATTCTGTCAAAAATTGTAACTACACGATCACGATCTGCCTATGTCAATCGACTGCTGGATATAGGCTTTTCCCATTTTATGACATTGCCATCTGTTCTTTCTCCTCTCATCCACTTGCCCTTTTCCTGATGTCGTGTCTCAATCTTGTATGATATTTGGTATTCTTCCACTTCTACGTCCAAGCCTTTGTCTCCACTCCAAAATTTTTCTCGTCCATCTATCACCGTGTTCGGCCCATCTCCATTTTAATTCGGCCACCCTTTCCAATACGTTCACGACCTTAGTTTGTTATCGGATCTATTCGTTGCATTTTCGGTCCGTTAATTTAATACCCAACATTCTCCGTTCGTGAGCTTGTAGATGTTCTGGCTAATCCTTGAGCATGTCTTTTTGTAAGACTCCAAGGCTCAGCTCTCTAAAAAAATTTCTTTTTTACGCTTAAATATATATTTACAAACGAAAAAGGCTGGTTGTCCCAGGCTATCATCTCTCCTATTGCTGTACGCATAAGTGTTTCTTTAGAATCATGTATATTCCACTGTTTGGTTGTTCCAAATATTCTGTAATATTAACTTGTCAATGTCCAGAGGCGGTTTCTCCACTGACCAAACTAGTGGGATGAATTTTATATGTTTCCATAAAGATGAAGTAGTATGTTTTTTTTTCTAAACCTCGTGTGATTTTTACGCTACACAACCCACATATTGCTTTAGATTCATCTTTCTTATCAAGTAAAAAGTAGTTCCCGATTTTGTTCATTTTGAGAACTCAACAATCGTTAAAAATATCTTCCACCGTAGAAAATATTGGTCTAAGATTTTTATTTCCCAATCAAACGCGTAGTTGCTTAAGCGCTAATTTATCGCATCTTAACAATATTGCCAAATCATAAAAAATTACCTTAAGTTGACGGGGTTGGCAGAAAATGTTAATAAAACCTAATAGAATATATTAATATAAGTATAATATTGCTGGATCCTACCTAGCTGAGTACCCAGTTTTGCCGGATCCTATGTAGCCCGGTATCCGGTTTTGCCGGATCCTAAAAAGTACTACTCGTTACTTCTGTATTAATTATTATAATGGGATCTACAACCTAGCAAACATGAAATGCCCCAACTGAGAAAACACCCTTTATTGTCGGTTGATGCCTAATTCGTTTGTTAAATAAAAACAGATTTTATTATATCCATCTTTTGCGGTTTTGTCAAATGCTTGTGATGCAATTAGCGTTAAACGTAGTTGTTAAAGTATATGTAATTACCCGCTAATGAGTTAAAGACTGGTGTCTAACAGACGATATGTTATCACTTGTCATATTTATCTACGGTATGTTTAATGTGGCACGTTCACATTATTTCGATGATGGGTAAGTTGTAAATTACCTGCAATATTTTGATTTAGAATCATTATGACCGGCAATTATTGGAAAAAATATTTGAAACATATGCAGTGCGACAATTATTTTGCCGCGATGGTGTTGTATCGTTGAAATGTTTTGATCAATTTTTCTCCTTTTTTAGTGTTCCGCATGGAACACTTATAAAATCACTTCGGTGTATGTCTGTCCGTCTGGCACACCGGATTTTCTCCGAAATTATTTGACATATGAAGTTGAAATTTGGCACTAATATAGGAATTGATGGCCTCATTAGAGTCATGTAGTTTTGAAAGTTAAATTTTGACTTAAGGGGTGATTTTTGGGGGGTGAAATTGGAAGTGAAAAATTTTTGTTACCGGGTTATCGAGTGGGGTGTCAAATGAAAGCTTGTAAAAACACGAGTTCAAAAATATATATAATGTCATACTTGCGCACACTTTTCTTTGTATTATTTTTTAAAAAATTGTGAAAAATCGCTGTCCCCTTTCTTATTTCGAAAAGTTGTGATCAAAAATTAAAAAAAAAAATCTGGAATATTCTCCATAATGTATAGATTAAACGAAAATTATTGGGAGGGCATTACCTTTAATAATTTATTTTTTATATAAAAAAACAAAAATTTCAAGGTCATCAATTTTCAGTAAAAATCGGAAGAAAGCTTTTAGTGCAGTAAAAAAAGGTCAAAATAATGATGAGATAGGCATAGTTTAGATATAGCAATATTATGATTTTATCCTATCTGGGGTTTCACCAGGAGTATTGTTCTGAGTTTTGGACCTCGAAAAACTTGTGCTCTTTTGTTTATAAACAATTGAAGTTTTCAAAACGCTTTTTTTTAGCTTAAAATGTGAATAACTCCTGTTATATCAGTCTGATCGAGACAAACAAAAAAACTAAACTCTTCATAAAAAATTTCCAACAAACCCTCGTTGGTTCTAAATCACTCAAATGTGTACATAATCTACAAAATTAAAAAAAAAAAAGGCAAAAATCAGTTATTTTTTTTCAATTTATTGTAAGGTCGACTAAGTGAACCGATCGTGTTGAAACTTTCAGAAAATATTTCTTTTGTTATAACAAAAATACCCTGAAATTAAAGTAAAATAAAAGTAATCAACGTACGGAACACTAATTGCGCAAGCCCGACTTACATTTGGCCGGTTATTTGTTCAATAGATTGTCCTTCCGAATCAACACACTTTTTACACCGATTTAATGCTGGCTCGGATAAATTTTCTAACTCATTTTTTAAAATTGCCCAGAAAACACGTGTAGAAGCCTTTTTAATGATATTTGAGTCCTTGAAAAAGTATCTGTTTAACTTCATGTTAATTTTTGGGAACAATGAAAGTCACAAGGTGGTAAATCTGGTACATACGATAAACACTTACACGCGCACATATGAGTGCAGTGTGACTTAATGCATTATCGCATAACAAGCATCAGCGCTCTGTACTGCAATATTCTGATCAAACACGACAAATTTTACTTATTAGGCGTTTCAACATGTCCAAATGTCCATTGATAGTTTGATCAACTGAACAAATTCACAATAATACCTGTGATAGTTTACAAGAATCAACTTCATTCTGCGCTTTGGTGTTTTGTTTCATCGTATGGAATACACCATGTCTCGTGCGATTTTCCAGGAATGTATTCTCCATAACTTCCATCTTTATTTAAAAGGTATAGAACAAATTTTGCGTACACTTTTGTTTCGCCTAATAATCATTCTAAATCGTTTGAATTGTTGTTCTGTTAATGTTCAATAATTCTTCCATCATTTCCAATAATGCATTGCGATCATCTGTCACGAATTCACATACTTTGAATAATTTCTGGTGTTTAGATTGATATTGATCTTCCACTGAGTTTTTCGTCATCAAAGTCTCTCTTCTATTAAAAAAAATGTACTTTTTAAAAACTTGTTCTCTTGACGAGCAATTAAGTTTATCTTGATAAAATTTCTAGTGGTGGACTGGATGAAAGGAGAAATACTAGGTCTAGATGTTTTTCCGAAATAGCTTTATTGGAAAAAATGTAATAAAACCTTAAATTTATGCAATAAAATCGGAGAAATTTTTTTGTTTTGAAAAAATATAATGGACTTTGATCATTTTTTTCAGTTTTCTTCTTTTTTATTTTGATTTCCTTTTTTTCACTCATAAGTGTCGATTGATGAGTCGTCGATGTAGTCCTTCGTCGTCATCGGTTAGTTCTTCTTGGACAATTTTCAACGAGTAAGTGAATTTCGTTGCTGCGATAAGAGTTGCCCATATAACACGTGGGCTGAAAACTTTTTGGTCTAGCTATTTAAAACACATTTTTTTTGCAAAATTCGACTTTATTCATCAATATAGTGTCCTTCAAGAGCGATACAATCAGTCTAACGCTTTTCTAACATTTCTATACTTTCTTGTAGAAGGATTTGCCTTTGCCTTTAAAATAGGCCTTAGTTTCGGTGATAACTTCTTCATTGGAGCCAAATCTCTTTGCCGCGAGCATTTTTTTCTGAGGTCTGCGAATAGAAAATTGTCGCTGGGGGCCAAATCTGGAGAATACGGTGGATAAAGAAGCAATTCGAAGTTCAATTCATGCAATTTTGCCATCGTAACCATTGACTTGTGACACGGTGCATTGTCTTGATGAAAGAGCACTTTTTTCTTGTTCATTTGGGGCCGTTTCTTTGCGATTTCTGCCTCCAAACGCACCAATAACTTTATATAGTATTCTGTATTAATGGTTTTTCCCTTCTCAGCATAGTCGATGAAAATTATTCCATGCGCATCTCAAAATACAGAGGCCAAACCTTTCCAGCCGACTGTTGTGTCTTTGGTCGCTACGGGTGGCTTTCACCGGCTGTTGTCCACGCAGCTGACTGCCGATTTGATTCTGCTGTGTAGTGGGGGATCCATGTTTCATCCATTGTCATAAAACGCATGAAAAGATCCTTTTTACTGCGCTTAAACAGGTTCAAACAGCCTCAGAATCATCAATACGTTATTCTTTTTGGTCCACTGTGAGCAAACGCGGTACCCATTTCGAACACAGCTTTCTCGTGCCTAAATGTTCATGCAAAATATGACCAACACGTTCTTTTGATATACTTAGAGAGTCAGCTATTTCACGCAATTTCACTTTACGGTCATACAAAACAATTTTGTGGATTTTTTTTTAAGTTTTCCTCATTTGGGCGTTTAGAGTGTTCAGCAACACTTGTACCGCATTTAAATTCAGCATACTATTAAATGATGAGTGATTTTCCAGGGGCAGAGTCCTCGTAACACTTATCAAGCCATTGCTTTGCTTGAATGGTATTTTTTTCCATCAAAAATAGTGTTTAACCAACACACGAAATTCGATTTTTTCCATCATTTTGAAAATATCGAAAGTAGCGTCACTAAAATCACTGTAATTTGTAAACTAATCGTCGAAATGTCATGAAATTTTGACACGTATCGTTTGAAGGTTGGTACTTCCTAAAAATCGTATGGATTTTCTGAAATGGGCGACATCTATGTATCGAATCAAAAACTTTTCAGCCTACGTGTTACTCATCATTTGCAAATTTCTCTTTGATATGTCTGTCAAGGAGTATTGTAATCTTCTACCTTTTTAAAATTCGACGAATCATACAATTTTCTCTCGACTAGTTGAAGTCAGCTCGTTGGCCTATTATTGTTTTTTCCATATTCGCTTTCTTAATCTTGCCTAATTGTGTCATAAATTTTGCAAAAGACGGAGAGTGATGCTACGAAGGGACACTAACGCCTTATAGAAATCTCACATATCCTGAACCACCCCAGCTACTCCAGCTCTAACTGTGTAACTATAGAAAGATAATAGAAAATTGGCCTTAGCTTTATCCTTCCTGTTACGGTGTCGTTGGTTAATTGAAACGTAAAGGTCGCCTCCCAGATACTTATTATGAGTGTTGTAATCGCTAGTTTTTTTTCTTCTGTTTCTTTCTTCTTCTCTAATCACTAACAACGCTTCAAATGAGTGTACTCGTTATTCTTGCCTGGTTCGTCTGTTGTTACACGAAGTTTTTTTTAACATCGTCCATCTGGTTGATTTCTGTTTCCTCATCACTAGCATTTTCGCTGAATTCTCTGAACATGGTGATTGAAATATTGATGAGAAAAAGCGCAAAGTATAAGTAAATAATTACTTATCTAGAGAAGTGCTGCACTCGCACAGATCGTTCACAATAAAGGAGGATAACGTTTCATGATCTCCCTCATCAATTTTAAGCAATGCACTAACCAATTTTTTTATTAAACCTGGCCCTTTTCTCATAGTTCTAATCCACGTGGAGATTCTACTCTACAGGAGTTACAAAATTGCACCAACGTCTGCTTTCTAGAAAAGAAATGACCCTGATCGTTCGTTCTCATAAGTCATCTTATGAATATTAACCTAATAATTATAGATCGTAAAGTTTTCTAGTAGAGCAGGTGAGGAGATTATTTAGGTACCACAATCTATGACACAAGGGACTATGGTGCAAAAATTAGATGTCGCGTCGAAAAGGCCAGGGTGGCATTACTTCAAATGACGACCTTATTTACTTTGAAAGATCTGAGTCTGCAACTGAAGGTCAGAATGTTGCGCTGCTATGTATTTTTAGTTCTACTTTACGGAGTCGAATCGTGGACGATCAACGGAGCAGTAATGAGGATAATAATGCCTTCGAAATGCGCCTATACCGACGTAGGTAGATTTTTGCAATGTATGGGATTTAAACACGAACATAAATTCAGTGCACTATTTACAAATTAACTATTCAAATGCCGAAATTGCCATCCTGGGCGACTTTAATGTCCACAACATCAACTGGCTTAAATATTCAAATACTACCGACGAACAAGGACGTGAAGCTGAATCATTCTCAATCAGCTGTGGCTTGACTCAACTTATTGATGAACCAACACGGATCCCTGATCGAGACGGGGAGTTCGCCAGTCTTCTTGATCTGTTTTTAACCACCAATCCGGATATTTAGACGGTCACCGTAAATCCGCCGTTGGGTTCTTCCGACCATAAATTGCTTTCGACATCGAGTATCCTACCAGTTGGTGACAGAGAGGCGCCTAAACCGCGCAAGATTTGGCACTACAGATCTGCTAATGGGAAGATCTCATGGAATATTTTCGAACTTTTCCTTGGTTAGACGTTTGTTTTCGTTCTGACGACCCATCTGACTGCGCCAGGGAGGTTTCCGATGTTATTTTGACTGGTATGGAAGCTTACATTCCTTTTTCGAAGAAATGTCCTTCCAGCGGCAATCCTTGGTTTGACCGAAAATGTAAAGAAGCTGTTGCTTCTGAACATCTTGCCTACCGACGATGGCGTGAAAATCCTAACATCATAAATCGTAACACCTTTGTTCGTGCCCGGAACAGATGCAAAGAAATTATCGACGAAACCAAGGAGGCACACAATCAGCGAATTAGAAACAAACTTCTCGCTTGTCCCGACAATTCCAGGTCCTTTTGGTCAGTCGCTAAGGCAGTTAGTCAGAATTTCACCAAATCCACCAGACCACCACCACTTACACGGCCAGATAATTCTGTTGCGACGACATCTGTTGAAAAAGCGAACTTGTTGGCTGAACTCTTTGCTTCATATTCTACTGTCGATTTCCAAGGAAAAACACCACCTACTATTCCCATAGTGCAGTCAAGGATGCCCGATATTGTCTTCAGACAGCGTATCATAAAACGTATTTTAATGAAGCTAGATACCAAAAAGGCTTCTGGCGCTGACGGAATACCAGCCCTAGTTCTCAAAAACTGTGCGAGAGAACTGACACCGGTTTTCTGTAGACTTTTCAACCTATCCTACAGAAAGGGAATATTTCCTTCCTGCTGGAAATGTGCCGCAGTTCAGCCGATACCTAAAAAAGGCAAGAAGACCTTGCCAAATAACTACCGACCAGTCGCACTTCTTTCAATAATATCGAAAGTCATGGAAAAGGCTATCAATCAACATCTTCTAAAATATCTTGAAGAATCCAACATTATTAGCGATCACCAATATGACTTTCGTAAACATAGATCAACAGGAGATCTTCTGACTTATGTAACACATGTTTGGAACAACGCAATTGAACACTTTTGGGAATCTCGAGTGGTTGCTCTTGACATATCCAAGGCATTCGACCGTGTTTGGCACGATGGGCTGTTGGCTAAGCTACGTTCTTGTGGTATGTCTGAAAAGTTTTGTTTGTGGCTCTCATGTTTCCTCAGTGAGCGTTCTTTACGAGTGGCGGTCGACGGATTTCTTTCTAACACCTTCACTATCAATGCTGGTGTGCCCCAGGGCTCCATACTGTATCCTACTCTCTTTCTCATTTACATTAACGATCTGCTGGAAAAGACTGGAAATCCAATCTACAGCTTTGCAGATGACAGTACGCTTATCTCTTCATTCAGTTTGAACGCTTGGACATCGGCTGCTCAGGCGAGTGTCCGCAGACAGCGGGAAGTTATTCAACTTAATAAAGACCTAGAAGAAATTCTATCTCGGGGTGACAGTAACCAAGTGGAATTTAATGCTACAAAAACCCAGGCGGCAGTTTTTTCTAAAAAAGGTAACGTTACTGAATCCGACATAGTTATGGCGGGGCACTCCATTCCTCTAACATCGTCCCTCAAACTCTTCGTAATGAAATTTCCAACAAATCCGCGTTAGTTTTAAGTTGTTCAAATGTGTATATAACCTACAAAATTGAAAAAAACCGACAAAAAACAGTTTTTGTTGGTCGACAAAATTTAGATCTTGACGCCAGCTTTCCGATGCTATTAAAAAAAAATTTGTGGGGTCATTTTAACCGTCTTTTTTTACATTTGTTTATTAATCAAATAACAATAAATGCGTTTTTCGGTCATTTTGAAAAGAAAATTGAAATTTTGTTATCACATCTGGTAGAGAAGAATTATTTTTAAAAAAATCATTTTCGTTAACAATTTTTTGTTTCAAAACGTCAGTTGTTATTTGATTTATATAGTACTTGCTGAACTTAGCCCAACTGATGAACCGTGACACGGCGAAACGCGTCTTGGGATGGTCTGGCAAATACAAAGAACACTTTGGGAATCTTTCGATTCGCCTTTAGTTGCTTCGCCAATGCCATCTATGCCTTCGAGCGGAAAAGCTCGCGTTAATTTGGGAGCAAATATGTCCTGGCATGAGCATGTTGCAGGCATAGCAAAGAGAGCTTCTCAAAAGTTGGGAATATTATTTCGAACCAGAAAGAACTGACCGGCGGCCTTGATTCGCTGGAACATCGAAGAACGGTTGGCGACTTGAGCCTATTCTACAAGTATTTTCACGGAAAGTGTTCGGAGGATGTGGCCCGTTTAATTCCTCCAGAGCGGTGCATGTTAGAAATACACGTCGCGCTGATACTTCACATCCCTATGAGGTTCAGCTTGTTACTCCTCGTACAACGCTTTTCAAGGAGTCTTTTATATGGAGAACATCATCCCTTTGGAATAATTTGCCCAGGACTGTGTTTCCCAGCGAGTACAATTTACAGCGATTCAAGAACAACCTGAATCGCTTTTTCCGCACACGTGTCGCTCCTGTAGCGCTTTAGGGACCTCCCTGCAGCACGTGTGCTAGACCCATAAAAAAAAAAAATTCTGAAAATTCCCTGGACACAATATGTAATTAATAACGAGGTGCTCAGGGGAATGGGAAAGGGTCTGGAAACTGACCTGGACGTTGAAAAAGTGCAAATTGGAATATCTTGGACACGTCATGAGGCACGACCGACTGTTGTAACTGATACTTCAGGTAAGCTTGTAGCAAAAAAAAGGTCAGGCAGAAGACGTCAGTCCTGGGTGAAAAATCTACGAGACTGGTTTGGTCTCAGTTCGATACAGGTTTATCGTATTGCTGCTAATAAAGTTAGAATAGCTCTGTTAATCGCTAATGTCCGGAACGGATGAAGCACTATTAGAAGAAGAAGAAAGTTTCCTAATTATTTTACTCAAAAAGATATATAATGAAGCTCGTTCCTGTCATTTCAAATTAAAATTATAACTTATTTAGAGTTCGTATATCTAATATGTTTGAACACTAATTTACTTTATTTGTGCTCAAAGGCATCGATTAAAGAAATACAAACCTGTAACGTAGTATTTACCTAAATGGTTAGTAGGCAGTTGCGAACAGTTACTTCATTAGATTATTGATCGGTTATCGGCGAAATTGTCCGAGGACTCGGTTTTAGCTCGTGATGACAGATTAAGGAAGTAAACATTAAGAGATCCATGTTATTAGAGAGTTTTTGCGAATACACAATTATGGCAGGATTTATTAGTACAAAATAGGTCTGAGATTGTATTAGATTTAATTTGAGAGTCAAATATAATTGAAAAAATCGTTATATCGGGAGTGTTTTGTTCATAGTATTTTTGAAATGTCTATTCAAAAATTAGTAAATTGGTTTGATCCAAAAAAATCAACCGGGGGTGCAAATGAAGGCTTGAAGCCTCTACTTTCGATTGCTGTGTGGCATTTTTTGAAATTCGCAATATGGCGGCTTAAACTGGCAAAGTGGCAGAAAAATTGTTTCAAGGTGGTCTTCTCTATCCTAGTCACTCCAAATCCGTTGTAATGTTTTGGGAATATATGAGTGAAGGACTCGGGGGTACTCGATGATATATTTTTTTCCAGAATACCAAAATCAAAAATGGCGGATATAATATGACGGCCGAACACCTTAAACACGTACTGCAATCCACTGAAAACTCATCGGATTAACTTGGATATAGTGATTTGGAGACTTTATTGACTAATCGTGTAGTAATCAATTCCATAATATCCAAACTCTCAAACTCAAGATGGCGGATCGAATATGGTGGTCAAATACCCAACTTACGTAACCCAGTTGAAATGGAAAAGACCTCAGATTCATTATCAGTGGCCTCAAAAACCTCCAGGTACAGAATCTCATCCTGGTCAAACTGAAAATCAAAATTCAACCCTCGTACCCTCTTTTTACACCCCTAGAAGGATTGAGGTAGAAAAAGACCTCAGATCCATTATTAGCTACCCCAAAAACCCCCAGGTACAGAATCTCATCCTAGTCAAACTGAAAATCAAATTTCGACCCCCGTACCCTCTTTTTCCACCCCTAGAAGGGTGGAAGTAGAAAAAGAACTCAGATTTATTATTAGCGACCCCAAAAACCCCCAGGTGCAGAATCTCATCCTAGTCAGACTGAAAATAAAAATTCAACTTACGTACCCTCTTGAAGGATGGAACTGAAAAATGACCTCAGAGTCACGATCAGCGACCTTAAAAACCCCCGAGTACAGAATCCCATTCTAATCCATCTCCGGACACCACTACGGAGGTTGGATAGGCCGCAATTAAAAATTTAAAATATTTCGAGAGAGGATCTTTTATTATTTAAGGGGTAATGCCATTCTCGAGCTAAGAAAAAGCCTGATTTTGACAATTTTTTTTTCGAAATTTAGTGAACACAATCCCAAAATTGTCTCAAATGCTTTTATTATACCTATTTTAAGGTACATTTACAAATTTTTAAACATTTTTTTTACAAAATGACGGCACCAGTACTCAGTAATGGAAGATGCATCTTATAAATAGTATTTTGCAGCCGGAAATATTTCTATTTCAATTTTTTATCTGGAACAAATAATGAAAAAAAAATTGGCAAAGAATAGAGAAGTTCATTTAACCTTCATAGATATAAGAAAGGCCTATGACTCAGTACTAAGACAAAGATTATGGAACGCAATGAAAGAAATAGGCATTGACAAAGAACTAATATACGCAGTAAAAGCTCTCTACAAAAACAACACAGTGAACATAAAAATAGGACATAAAATAGGGAAGAGACTCCAAACATCAAAAGGCCTGTTACAAGGATGCTCTACATCCCCCACACTATTCAAAATATACCTCGAATAAACATTAAAAAAATGGTAGCAAAAATGTAGTGGAATGGTAGTCCCAATACGAGAAGATTACTTATATACTCTAAGATTCGCAGACGACCAAGTAATCATAGCGCAAGATGAGAAAGACCTCAGTTATATGGTAAGAAAACTGAAAGAAGAATACACTAAAGCAGGATTAGCCATAAACTTTGATAAAACGGAATATCTAACAACAAAGGAGGGAAACGTGGAGAATCTAGAAGTCGAAAACGAAACAATAATCAAAGGAATCGATAGATTTAAATATTTAGGAACCACCATTTCAAAAAACGCAAGATCAGAAGAAGAGATTAAAGCTAGATTAGGACAAACGCGGACATGCATAAGACAATTAAATTCAATCCTGTGGGACAAGCACATTACAAAGAGAAACAAAACACGCATATACAAATCAATAATACAAAGCATAATGACATACGGGTCAGAAACATGGACGATCGACAAAAGAAATAAATCTAAAATTAACGCGGTAGAGATGGAGTATTGGAGAAGATGTTGTAGAGTGACACGTATGGAGAGAATAACAAATGAAGAAATAAGAAGCAGAATGAACATCAAAGAGAACGCAATAAACACCATTGAAGAAAAACGAATAAAATGGTATGGACACATAAGACGGAGCGAAGATAATAGGTGGATAAAGAAAAATAACGGAGTGGAGCCCTATAGGGAGAAGAAAAAGAGGAAGTCCCAGACGATCGTGGAGAGACGATGTGGACGAGGCTATGGAGGACAGGGGTCTAACAGATGGAGACTGAGAAGATTGAAACGGATGGAATCAAAGGCTGAGAGAAGGAAGACAGCGTCAGCTGTAGAAAATCCTTGATATATGTATATATATATATATATATATATATATATATATATATATATATATATATATATATATATACAAAGTGCAAGATTTTTTTGAGAGTTCTACATAAGATTTTCTCGAGAAGTACATAGAAAAATTAAAAAATAATGTTTTTTTTTATGAATGGTGTATGTTTGAAGAAAGTGTTTCATTTTTCGGTAAAAAATCACGTAAAAATCATTTATAAAAAAAGTTCAAAACAAATTATAAAATCCGTACGTACTTCGCTAGATAATGTAATTTTGAAGGTACAGTTAAAATTTCAAATAAATCGGTGATCATTTGAAGAAATTTCCGGCCAGTTTGTAAAATCTAGTTTTGAGTAAAACGTGTTTTAAAGTTATATAATTGGCCTTCTAAATTAATGTTTTGTTGATAGATTCTAGATGAAATTAAATTTTGCAGATAAATAGATTTCTTCAATATTCAGAAAGGTACAGTTATTTAAGCAGCGTGAAGCATAAAGACTCTCGGAGAGTTTGGAGAGCGCCGCGAGACAATTAGGCGCACTTGATAAAATACACACTTATAACCTTCTTACCCTCATAAAATCGTTTCTATCTTATTTTTAAGCCCCTAAAGCATCATTTAAGCCAAAAAAAAGTTGATTTTTTTCAAATTTCTAGAGTGGCATTACCCCTTAACTTTAATATATGCTATATTTGGCGAAGTGCCTTGTTTTAGCACTTAAACCTATAAAATACCCTGTATAATAAAAATAGAAAGTATAAAATCGTCTTTTTATCATAGAAATAATGCACGTTAGTATTTATCAGTATTTCAAATACGTAATATTTACAGGAACCTATCCCAAGAATACTTTTTCTACTGCATTTTTACCTAGAGCTTTGTTGGTTGTGGCGCTCGCGTAGAAAGTTGCTCACTTAAAACAGTTCGTTAACTTTCAAAAACTGTTACGTTATACCTAAAAAGTGATTCCCTTCGCAAATACTAAACTTCAATGATAGGATGAGCCTTGAGGGGAAGGATTTCAGGGATATTCACAACTGAAACCTGACATTTTCCTTGTAAATTGAGTTTTGCTTTCGTACACATAGATCAACAGATCTCTTAACTTATGTTTGGAACAACGCAATTGAACACTTTTGAGAATCTCGAGCGGTTGCGTGTTTGGCACGATTGATTCTTGGTTAGGTTACACTCTTCTGGTATGTCTAAAAGTTCTGTTTCTGGCTCTCATGTTTCCTCAAAAAGGGGTTCTTTACGAGTGGCAGTCGACGAATTTCTTTCTAATACCCTAAGTGTCAACGCCGGTGTGCTCCAGGACTCCTTAGTATCTCCTACTCTCTTTTTCATTTACCTTAGGGATCTGCTGAAAAAGACCAGGAATCCAATTTACAGCTTTCCAGATGACAGTATGCTTATCTCTTCATTCCCTTTGAATGCGCGAACATCACCTACTCATGCAAATATCCGCAGACAGCAGAGAGTCGTTCAACTTAACAAAGACCTGGAAGAAATTCTATTTTGGGGTGATAGTAACTAAGTAGAATTTAACGCTATAAAACTCGGGAGCCAGTTTTTTTTTTTTTTTTTTTTAAGTTAACGTTGCTGAATCCGACATAGTTATGTCGGGGTACTCGATGCCCCTAGCATCGTCACTAAATCTGTTAGGTGTTAATTTGGGAGCAAATATGTCTTGGCATGAACATGTTGCAAGCGTAGCAAAGAGAGCTTCTCAAAAGCTGGAAATATTATTTCGAACTTTTACCCTGTTAATTCTGTACCATGCTTAAATTCGACCAACGATGCTCCCATGTTTAGGGCTTTGCTTCCAAACATACACTGCATTTGTTGGATTCTATTCAGAAGAGAGCTATTCGCCGGATTGGAGATTCGGAACTGGCCAGCAACCTTGATTCATTGGAACATCGAAGAACGGTTGGCGATTTGTGTATATTCTACAAGTATTTTTATGGAAAGTGTTCGATGGATGTAGTCCGTTTGATTCCTCCTAGAGCGGTGCTTGCTAGAAATATACGTCGCGCTAATACTTCAGCTTGTTGCTCCTCGTGCAACTCTTCTCAAGCAGTTGTTCATATGGAGAACTTCTTGGAATAATTTGTCCAGGACTGTGTTTCCGGCCAAGTACAATTTACAGCGATTCAAGACCAACGGGAATCGCTTTTTCCGCACATGTGTCTCTTCTGTAGCGCTTTAAGGATTTCCTTGCAGCGTGTATGCTAGGCTCAGAAAAAAAATAATACTGAAAAAATAACAATTTTCAAATTTCTCCAGTTCAAGAAGGCTTAAAAGGATGTTTAACTTGATATCTTCAATACAACCCCTGTTACCTCCATCTCACTCATTTCACCTCTTACATATTCCAATGTAAACAAATGTGCTTAAAATTTGTTTAAGATCTGAACGTAAAACCTGAAAAAGGTATAATACAATTGAAAGGACACAAAATATATCGACATCACTCCTTCCCTTAAAGCTATTTTGCCTAAAAACTATTAGATTCCTTTCCTATTTCACGTTATATTGGATACTAAATTTGAAATCCACGCAATGCAAAAATCACGGAGAGTGCTTTTTTTGTTCACTAACACAATACTATTTTATTGAAAAAACGCAAGCGAATGAAATATTCAGTATTATTGGGCGATTTTTTTTTTCATGGGTCTAGCACAGGCGCTGCAGGGAAGTCCCTAAAGCGCTATAGGAGCGATACGTATGCGGAAAAAGCGATTTACGTTGTTCTTAAATCGCTATAAATTGTACTCGGTGGGAAACAGTCTTGGGCAAATTATTCCAAAGGGATGATGTTCTTTATATAAAAAACTGCTTGAAAAGCGTTATACGAGAAGTAACAAGCTGAACCTTTTACGGATATAAAGTATTAGCGCGACGTGTATTTCTAACATGCAACGCTCTGGGAGGAATTAAGCGGGCTACATCCTTCGAACACTTTCGATGAAAATACTTGTAGAATAGGCTCAAGTCGCCTTTGGAAGTTTTGGAATACAGTATTATTTTATGAGACTTCGGTATCTCAATTTTTTGTTATCATGAAACGAATTCTATCACAGCTCTATTTATCATTTAGAAAAATAGAAATTTTAATAAGTAATGTTCAATTAACCTTTCTGACACATTCTGTCTCAAATGAACATAAGAAACATACTGACGAAAACTGGAGATGTTTATCGTTCACCTGCCCGCCTGAGTAGGGATTTTATCCTTTTTTATGTCCTAAGGATATCGGTGAGAATGTATTAATGCCGTCAACGTTGTCCAAGTACCAAAACATACATTCTTGTATTTCACAACACCTTTCATATAACGCGGTAGTGCTGCCACAAACGTTATGGCATTTCTGCAAACAACTACTACTTATGTATTGAGATTGCCATTTTCTATTCAATTTATTAATTCGAAATTCTTCTTTACTCATTAGGGTGCAAATTAAATTCCGTACGAATCCAGCACGCGTTTTTTTAGTTTTTAATAGGTTCGTTGCTTAGGACGACTATGAAATGCCTAATTTTTTTTACGATATTTTTGTAAGTAGTTTTGAGGTTTATCCTGATATTTCTTCTAAAGATAATGACGTGGCAATTTATTGAATAGTTTTCAAACATGAGATGTATATTTGAATTCTATTCATCCACAGTAGAGTCCACATTTCCACATTTAAGGACATTTACTAATATGGACAAACAAAATGATAATGATTAGTTGAAAAGGAATATCATCTAGTCATTGTGAAACAAGTGACGCAAATGCGTTGTTGATGTACGTATTATCTAAAAGATTTGTAATTTTAAACGAGACCTAGAAAGAAAGAATTTCTTGATAAAATAAAAATAAAAAACGTTTGCAATCTACGTAGCGTTATGAAAATCGCTTAATATATTCAAATTGGCATATTCCTGTAGCAAATAACAACTTACTAACTTAAGGAAGTCTCAAACATTCGTCGCCCCTGTCTGCTTGAGGGTGTACTGAAGACTACTTACCGATACTTATTTTACTATTTCAATCAGGTGACTATTTTATTATTTGCGTGCTTTTAAGTAAGTTACTAACAACTTGTTTCTTCTTAACAATTAAAGATTTTCTAGTAAATAATATGTTAAACACAATACAATTAGGTTGGTTTTACCTCATTGTTTTGCTTTAATTAAACACACTGCCAGAAAAACTAATTGTTACTAATCATCAGCAACGTCAATGAATTACTTAAAGCACTACCCATATGCAATATTTCACGAAAAACATTTATTTTTGCAAAATATTTCCAGACGTAAACGTGTAAGACGTCTTTGGCTTTCATCGATGAGTGTCATGAGTGTCTGTCGTCTCTCTTCACTTCTTTTTAAAACTCCCTCTCTCTTATTTACAAATTTCAACGCTCATTTCAGCTGTGCCAGTGGCATTATGCAGTTCAGTGATGTATAGAATTTTGAATATTGCTTAAATTTAATAAAAATAAGTATTAGGTGTGTCCAATTGACTAGAGGAGTCACCCCTTTCAATATATCCAACGATTTTCATAACACCCTATATATATGTCTCCGGTTGTCTCTTCAGCTTTTTACAACTTATTGTTTGCCATTATTGTTTCTATAATTTTTTCGTAATTTGTATTTCATACCAATCAATCGAATTGACGGGGAACTAAAACTAGTAAATTTATTATTTATTATTAATCAGGGTCAAATCACAGCTGTGCGAAATCAACTTAAGTTACCTATTTTGAGATTTATTTTTCCTTGTAGAGATACCTCAAAACTAATACCAATCTTCTCCAAAACAGTTAAAAAACAATATCTACAATAAATGGTAGCATTCATGGAAACGATGGGCAAAGCAGTGATCAATAATTTCTACTCACGTGCAAGGATGCAGGACGTATATATATATATATATATATATATATATATATATATATATATATATATATATATATATATATATATATATGTATATTTATACATACATAAAGATACATATATATATATATATATATATATATATATATATATATATATATATATATATATATATATATATATATATATATAATGCAAAAGCAAAATATTGATAAATAGTGCTTCTCGATAATAACAGGTGAAACTAACTTAAAAAGATCTCGGACCTTAAATCGTCGCCCCTTTAATACCTATTTCACTATTGTAATCAGTTGACTATCATTTCAGTTCAACGCTTCAAAATAAATACCAACTTATTTCTTCTTAGCAACAATAAATTTCCTTGTAAAAAAGCATTAGACAAATCAGATATAGGTAAAAAATTAGCTATCAAATACAGCATAAAAATACCATCATTTTGTTTAATTAAGTAATTTGTAACAAAAATAATTGTCCCCAATCCGCAGGAACATCAGTAAAGTAGTTAGGCGTATTTTTGTATTACCAATTTGAAATATTACAATAAAAAAACATTTTCTTTTGCAGCACGTTTCAAAACGTAAACGTATATCGTCGATGGGATGCATTCATCTCTCTCAGCTGGCTTTTAAAATTCCCTCTCTCTCTCACATTTAGGCATTTCAAGGTTCATCTCATTTTATTGACGGCACATTACTTTTTAAAATTACGTGGTCCAAAAAATGTTTGCACCTAATGAAACCGTTGGCGTGCCCTGATGGTATAAAAATTATATATTGTTTTAGAATATTTCCGAAGAAAAAGAAGAATTTACAATTTGGCTACCGTTAATTTGTGGGACTTATTATATACTCCTTAATAGATAAAAACAATAAATTAAATTTTTTGCTAAAAATTATGAAGAAAAGAGAGCCCAAAAACTGTTCAAAATTCTCATAAATTTCTTTTAGTTTTCCACAAGAAATTGGGATTTTTATTTGTAAACTTAGTAGACTATAATCCCTAAAATTGATAGGAGCCAAATGTTGAATTTTTCTTTTGCTTAGGAAATATTCTAAAAAATATATAGAAGTTTTGCAAGAAGGCAAACACTACTTAAGTTTCCACTAAATTTTTTATTTTAATTATTAATTTTATTAAAAATAAAAAATTTACTAGAAATTTAAGTAGTGTTTTACTTCTTGCAAAACTTCTAATGATGGATGTCCACCAAGTATCGGCTGAATCAATTCAAGTGAAAAAAAATATATTGTATACCCTTTAGACAAACAAGCAGTAAAGTCGCCTTAACTGTGGACCCTTTTACCGTATAGTATTCAATAAGCAAAATTCTTTCACAGTTCCAAAAAAATCGTTTTTAAAAGACGGCTGAATTTTCGTCTTCTTTGGAAATAGAGTATTTTTGTAAGCCAATTGCATCGACTCCCTCTTCGTGACAGCCTTCCCATAAAATTCTCGTCTCGTTGTCTGCGACAATTCGTAAAAAAAATAATTCTCATCGTTCTGTAAAGCGACCAAATACTCCTGAGAAATTTCTTCTTCTCATGAGACACATTTTTGCTTTATTAAAGTTTTTTGTACTTGGCTTGTTTCACGTTAATTTCGTGTCTAGTGCCAAGCTCAAGTATTTGTATGCATGAACGGTTGTTATTCATTCTCCGAAGATACTCGGGCTGTAATTGCCTTGGATTCTTCTTTTGTGAACGGTATAACAGCAGTCTTTGCAGCATTGACTTTCATGTTTATTCTCTCACACCAGCGCTGAATATTGTTCAGTGCTCTTTGCATGAACTCTGCAAGAGTGGCGACATGTTTCCCTCGGATGAGTATAACTATATCATCAGCATATCCCTGGGCGTAAAAGTCCTGTGAGTCATCCACCACTAAATTTCTGAGCAGTGGCGATAGCATTCCTCCCTGTGGGCCACCGTCGAGAAATCCATTTTCACTACCAATATGTGCTATAATTAGCCTGCTCTTAATGTTTTTGTCAATCCAGAATTTTTTCACTGTGTTTTTCTCATTACCCCAAGTCTCACATAAATAAAAAATATTTCTTTCTTCGTCTCGAAATTTTCTGATTGCTCGTAGATATTCTATTCTGCAACAAATTATTTCTGTTTTGTCGATAAGAACAGATTTTCTATTGTGTTCTTCCCAACGAAAATTCAGGTTATGAAGGATTTTCCACAATTTCCATTTTTTAAAATCTGGTAATTCCTGGTCTTCTTTGATTTCTTGTAAAACTTTATGTAGTGTAGGTATTTCTTTCTTGATAAAAAAAATGGTGTTCTTTTCTTCTTATTGCGGTTTTTAAAGTCTTCATCGAGCATTAAGGGCTCCTTTCCTTTATGATTCTGACGTTTGTTGCAAGGACAGCGTTTTCTTTCTTTTAGAAATCTATAAATAGTTGCTGATCCAGCTCCTGTTATGTTGGCACAGGTTTCCACAATTTCACGGACTTGGCTTGTTGGCTGTTGATGCACTAGGGCATCTTGCAGGGAAAATGCAGATTTACAGACTTCGCGAAGTTTGACCGGGGCAAAAACGAAAGTTGAAGCCATTCCTGTTCTGATAAAAACTAAGCATATTATAGGTTTTTGCTTTATTTTCATATTTACACGGAATACTTCTATTGCATACTTAGGTACTTAGGCACCTACCTACCGATAAGTACTTTGGTTAATTAAAATTGCTAAAATCCCAAATAATTTTATTGTATCTATTTTCATTAAGCTTTATAACACTGTAGATTTCTAGTTGTTAAGAATTGTTAATTGTACTCGTTTAGGCCTTTATCCTTTATTTATGATAAACAGCGAAGTGCAACATCAGACGATCTCCTGGGCGATACTGGCCCGGATATAATGAGAGAGGAATTAGAGCACGCCCTAAAACATGCAAAGAGGAAGAAGGGTAAAGCAGCCGGACCTGACGATATACCGGTTGAGCTGTTAAAACTGATGAATGACGATTCAATCTCAATTCTCCTAAAACTATTCAACTTAATATATAAAACCGGTATAATACCCAAGGATTGGCTTCAGTCTACTTTTGTGGCAATCCCGAAAAAAGCAAACGCTAAAGAATGTAGTGACCATCGGACTATATCTCTTATGAGTCATACCTTAAAGCTTTTTCTAAAGATAATACACAATCGGATCTACAAAAAGCTTGAAATAGATATTAGTGAGACCCAAATGGGATTCAGAAAAGGAATGGGCACACTCGAGGCTCTGTTTGCGATAAACGTGTTGTCACAGAGATGCATGGACATAAATCAGGAGCTGTACGTTTGCTTTATAGACTTTGAAAGGGCATTCGATAAAGTTCGAAATGATCAATTAAAGAGAATCCTCGAAAATAAAAATATCGATAATCTAGATATCCGCATCATATGCAATCTATATTGGAACCAGACAGCGAGAGTAAAAGCGGAGAACATGATTAGGGAAGTGATAGAGATCCGCCGGGGAGTACGTCAGGGCTGCATACTGTCACCCCTTTTGTTTAATATCTATAGCGAGAGTGTATGTCAGAAAGCTCTGTCTGAGGAGGACGAGGGCATAACCGTAAACGGTGAAACCCTGAATAATGTAAGATACGCCGATGACACAGTTCTGCTAGCAGAAAGTTTAGAAGACCTACAACATCTTGTTGAGCGGTTAAATAATAGCTGCAATAAATTTGGTCGAAAGATGAATCTAAAGAAAACAAAATTTATAGTGATGGCAAAATCTCAAAATAACCAGGATCGTCTTCTGGTTAATGACATAAGTGTTGAGAAAGTCAATTGCTACAAATACTTGGGAACATGGCTGAACGAGAACACAGATCAGACAAAGGAGATTAAAACCCGAATAGAGATATCAAGATCAAGCTTTAATAGAATGAGAAAACTCTTTTGCAATCGAGATCTAAGCCTGGTACTGCGGTTACGTTGTTATGTCTTCTCAATGCTTCTTTATGGAGTGGAAGCATGGACTTTGAGGCGGCACAATACTAAAAGTATTGAAGCTTTCGAGATGTGGTGTTATCGGCGCATTCTGAAAGTGTCATGAATTGATAGGGTAACCAATAACGAGATTCTCCAAAGACTAAACAAAGCCCCAGAACTAATGAACACTATTAAAAAAAGGAAGCTCGAATATTTGGGACATGTGTTGAGGGGAGAAAGGTATTCACTGTTGCGGAATATTATGCAGGGCAAAATTAAAGGGAAGAGAAATGTTGGACGAAGAATAATATCGTGGTTGCGTAACTTGCGCGACTGGTTTGGCTTCAGCTCAATTGAACTGTTCAGAAGAGCAGCAAATAAAGTGAGAGTAGCTGTGATGATTTCTAATCTCCGATAGGAGTGGCACTCGAAGAAGAAGAAGGCCTTTATCATATAAATGAGATTTTTAGTTTCATCATTTACTCATTGAAATAAATTTTGAAATGCGTTGATTTATATAGCTTATTGTAAAGTTTAGAAGGCACGTAATAAAATATTTTTCAGAAAAAGGTCGCACTGTTGTATAGAGCCAGAAAATAAAAGTGATTAAAACTAAAAATGCAAATAATTGGTAGAGAAATTTCGGACGTTTATTGTTTATGATTTTTTAATATTTATAACCCATGTTGTGTGCTATCAATTCCAAACAAACGGATTACATATTTTTAAAAAATTTGTTTTCAGTATAAAATGTTTTCTATTGTATTTTTGAGATGCTAAAGCATCGATCAAGCTAATAAAAAAATTGATTTCTTCAAAAAATTACAGTGTCCTAAGACCTTAAAAAAACACTTCAATAATTATAAATAGACTCAATTGCTTCTAGATTCTTGGTCAAGGTATTTTATTTAATTGACTTCACCTGTGATTGGTCCGAGATACAAACATGTTGTTGAAACGGTCCATTACGCCACGGCGAATTACCGCACACTACGATAATTCTCTAGTCATCTTGACGTGACGAGAACTATGTAGGTATTCAGTGTGTCCGTTATGGCCATGAGAACTGTGGCATTCTAACTTAGATGCAGTTATATGAAAATTGGAATCGTTTACTTAAAGATGACAAAAAACCGTTCTTGGGTTACGTGATGGGCTCAACTATATTGTACTTGAGAATAAGATTATTAAAACACAAAAAGAACCGTTTTTGTGAAATGTAGCAATTAATAAGTGAATAATTAAAAGTTTGTTTAAAGTATGGTCGCCGTGGTTATGTAGTTCACAATTAGAGAGTCGTTTATTTTATTTATAGTGTTGAGCATTTTAATAATGAGATAAATGTTTCATGTACCCGGAAAAAGAAATGTACAGGATGTCCCATAAATAAGTTCGAATTTGTTTGACTTATTTCGTGAGGGCAGTAGGCGGGAGGTTTAAGATAGGGAGGAGGTTTGTTTTTGTCTGTTTCTATCAAACACATTGACACCACGATGTGTTCCATTGATGATTTTATCGTTGACCTTAAAAATTGTGCCATATATCCAATGTACGACGACTAAAGAATTTGCAGAACTTATTCTAGTCTTTACATGTATGAAGTCCTTAGTTTCATGGGTAGTTTGTATGTTTCCTGAGACTTCTCTCTAAGTTTTTTTTTTATATTCATAGCACATGTGCTGAAGGAAAATCTCTAAAGCACTACAGAAACTACGTGTCTGCGGAAAAATCGATTCACGTTGGTCTTGAATCACTGTAAATTGTACTCGGTGAGAAACACAGTCCGGAGCAAATTATTGCAAAGGGATGAGGTTCTGCATAAGTTTTTGCCGGTTTTTGTGGTAAAGAAAACATGTAATTTTCAAGGGAAATTCATTTTTAATTTATTCAAAATATTGGCCATTGGCTTCTACACACTTCGCCCATCTTTCAGGTAAATTATGAATACCATGCCAGAAAAACTGCTTGTCTTTTGCTGCAACCCATTCGTCGAACCATTTTCCAATTTCCTCGAAATTGCGGAAGTGCTGCTCTGCAAGCGCGTGCCCCATTGATGCGAAGAGATGATAGTCAGATGGCGCCATGTCGGGAGGGTACGGCGGGTGCGGAAGGATGTCCCATCCAAGCGATTTTAAGGTGTCTTTCACTGGTTTTGCTGTGTGAGACGGCGCATTGTCGTGTAACAAAATCACTTTGCCCTGTCTTCTGGCCCATTCCGATCATCTTTCGATCAATGCGTGATTTAAATTAATCATTTGTTGGCGATAGTGTTGTGCATTAACGGTTTCGCCGGGCTTCAAGAGTTCATAATACACAATACCGCTCTGGTCCCACCAGACACAAAGCATGGTCTTCTTGCCGAAGCGATTTGGCATTGGTATTGAAGGACCGGCTTCGCCAGGTGACAGCCACGATTTTTCTCTGCTTCGGGTTTTCAAAATAAATCCATTTTTCGTCACCCGTCACAATTCGGTGCTGAAATGATTTTCTTTCGTGGCGTTAAAGCAGCATTTCACAAGTGACTTTACGATTTTCCATTTGCCGTTCATTCAAATCGTGTGGGACCCATTTACCGAGTTTATTGATCTTCCCCATTGTTCGTAAACGTCTGCTGATTGTTTCTTGTGACACATTTAATGCTTTTGCCAATTGCTGTTGTGTTTGAGTTAGGTCATCATCCAGTAACGCCTGCAATTCCTCGTCTTCGTACTTTTATGGTCTACCAGAGCGCGCACTGTCTTTCACATTGAAATCACCACGTTTAAATTGTCGAAACCATGTCTCACATGTTCTAATCGATGAAGCGTGTTCATCATATGTTTCTACCAGCAAACGATAACTTTCCGCAGCATTTTTCTTTTGATTAAATAAGAAAAGCGTGCCGCAAATGTTCTTTTTCAGGCACAAAGTCGACATGATCACTGAACGATACAATAGAGACGCTAATGTTTGGCGGACTCAACTTGTGTATGTTGGTTAGGTTAATGTCAGACGAACAAACTGACGTATCTATCAAATTCATACAAGTACCTTTATGAGAGTAAAGTAGAACTAACGCTGGACAAAAGCGAGTCAGTTCGAATACGAGTAATGAATAAAGGATCTAAAGATGTTTCCAATATCACAAAATACGAAATACAAGATCCTTTAAATAAAATGGCAAGAGGAAGACGAGTAGGTGAAGACGGTATACTTGTCGAAATGTTGCAACAGCCCAAATTACGAATGCTAGATATACTGTATAATAAGTGTCCTGATATGTGCGATCTACCTCGAGACTGAAATAATTCTGTGGTGGTCCTGCTCTTCAAAAAAGGAGATAAATCTAAGTTAGCCAACTATAGATCAATCAGACTTTTATCCGTAATGTACAAGTTGTTTATGAAAATAATGAATGCGAGACAAAGAAATTGGACGCTTACCAACCCAGAGAACCAGCCGGATTTAGTACGTTGTACCTTCAAGTATTAAGAACTTTAATAAAAAAGTCAAACGAGTATAATTTTAAGAATTGGGTGGCCTTTGTGGATTATGAGAAAGTGTGTGATTCCCTTGAAATCTGGGCAACATGGAATAATCTAAGTAACTGTGGTTTCCTCAGAGAGCGTTCTTTACGAGTCGCAGTCGACGGATTTCTTTCTAACACCTTTGACTGTTAACGCCGGTGTGCCCAAGGCTCCATACTGTCTCCTACTCTCTTTCTTATTTACATTAACGATCTGCTGGAAAAGACCGGGAATCCAATCTACAACTTTGCAGATGACAGTATGCTTATTTCTTCATTCACTTTGAACGCTCGGACATCGGCTGCTCAGGCGAATATCCGCAGACAACAGGAAGTCATTCAACTTAACAAAGACCTGGAAGAACTTCTATCTTGGGGTGACAGTAACCAAGTGGAAAAAGTTAATGTTGCTGAACCCGACATAGTTATGTCGGGGCACTCCATTCCCCTAGCATCGTCACTCAATTTGTTGGGCATTAATTTGGGAGCAAATATGTCCTGGCATGAACATATTGCAGGCATAGCAAGGAGAGCTTCTCAACATACACTGCATTTGTTGGATTCTGTTCAGAGAAGGGCTGTTCGTCTGATTGGAGACCCAGAACTGACCGGCGGCCTTGATTCGCTGGAACATCGAAGAACGGTTGGCGACTTGAGTCTATTCTACAAGTATTTTCATGGGGAGTGTTCGAAGGATGTAGCCCGCTTAATTCCTCCCAGAGCGGTGCATGTTAGAAGTACACGTCGCGCTGATACTTCACATCCGTATGAGGTTCAGCTTGTTACTCCTCGTACAACGCTTTTCAAGCAGTCTTTTATATGGAGGATATCATCCCTTTGGAATGGCTTACCCATGACTGTGTTTCCCACCGAGTACAATTTACAGCGATTCAAGAACAATGTGAATCGCTTTTTCCGCACACGTGTCGCTCCTGTAGCGCTTTAGGGACTTCCCTGCAGCACGTGTGCTAGACCCATAAAAAAAAAAGAATTGACAGCAGATACTCGCAGATTATTTAAAATATATATAAAAATGCAACATTTCAGATAGTATTGAAAGAAAACACCAGTAAGATAGAAATAAAAGAGGAGTACGTCAAGGGGACACCATCTCGCTGAAATTGTTTTTTCCTTGACGCTAGAAGATCTTTTCAAACAACTTCCATGGACAAGTAAGGGTATAAAATATAGGAGGAGAGCAACTCAATTATTTGCGATTCGCGGATAATAGTGCTTATATCTAGCAACAAAGAGAAATTGGAACAAATGCTGAACGAACTTAACAACAAGTCTAGAGAGATTGGTCTGAAGATAAACATCACCAAAACCATATTCATGACAAATGACGACTGTGATAAAGAAGCAGTACTGAACATTGAAAACGCGAAAATTACAAGAATTCATACGTATATCTTGGACAAAAAATAGTAATATCCTACGAAAACTTCAAAGCGGATTTATCAAGGAGAATATTATTGGCTTGGTAGGCGTTTGGCAGACTGCGGAACATCTTTCTTTCTAGTGTTCCAAATACACTAAAAGCGAACACATGTGATCAATACGTGCTGCCAGTATTGACATACGGAACGTAAAACGCAACGAGCGATGGAAAGGAGATTGTTGGGAATATCGTTGAGGGATAGGCTGACTAGTCAAGAAATTCGAAGAATGTCTAAGATAACTGATGTAGCTGAGAGAGTAAGCAGGTTGTAGTGGAACTGGGCGAGTCATATCGCCAGATTCTCTGATAATCGATGGACCTATAAAGTAATCAACTGGAGGCCCTGGAATGAGAAAAGTAGTATAGGACGCCCGCAAACCCGATGGTTTGACGACATCAGGAGACTAGTGAGATATAACTGGATAAACGAGACCCAACACCGAAAAAGATGGACGTACTTAGTGGAGGGTTATGTCCGACAATGGACTGCATAGCTGATGATGATGATGATGATAATAATGACAGAATTAACAGTTGTTGTGGAGTGTAAAGCTTTCTAGTTCGAAATAATATTTAAAGCTTTTGAGAAACTCTCTTTGCTGTGCTTGAATTCGTTCATACCAAGACACAAATTGACGCCCAGCTAATTGACTGACGATGCTAGGGGAATGGACAACGTTCACTTTTTTAGAAAAAACCGTTTTTTTGGCATAAAATTCTGCTTGGTTAGATAGAATTCCTTCCAGGTTTTTATTAAAATGAACGACTGTAATGCTTTAGGAACCTTTTAAAGATCTCCTCAGGCAGCTGGGATAAAACGGTGTCCTGACTTCTTTATCCTGTTTATGACATTCTTCTTTCTACATTTATGTGTTCTGTATCTGCTCTGAAAACTTTCTACTGTTTCGTTTACTAGGTATCAGTGTTGTTGTAGTGACTACCAGCGTTCAGATTAGTCCAGGTGCTCTCAGCGTGGAACAAACATTGTTGATAACATAGTCAACTTGCTTTGGGAGAACTCTATAAAGCACACAAGACACACTGACACACACACACACACACACACACACACACACACTGACACACACACACACACACACACACACACACTCATACACAGACAAGCTAGTGCAGAAACGGGAAAACTACGTATCTATCAAATTTTTTGTTAATCTGGGTGACTATATATTGATAAAACAAGGAGTTATATCTGAGTGAGTCTAAGGGAACATATGAAAATTAAAAACCTACCGGCATGCATTAAACTGACAAACCAAATTTAGCGTAACATGCCTAACTTTTAGTCATCGGAGGCTAAAGTGATAACTAAATAAAGCTACTCTAGACTTTACAGAAATAAAAAAAATCAGAAAATCTTGGACTTATCTTTTTATGCGTTAATTATTGTTAAAAGCTTAAAACAGATAAATAAATGTAGCATAAGCTATGAGTTTAACTTTCAGCAACAGGAGTTAATTTGTTCCTAGCGTGTTCGCGCGATTGCAACAAAAGGTGAACGATTGAATTAATTTGTAAAGTCATCGTGCTTGTTTAAGCACAAACGAGTGTTTACAGAATTTTTCAGGCGTGTCGCGGGACGTCGAATATATAGTGTAGAGCATTACTATCTTGTTTGCAAGGTCAGCAAACATTTGTATTTTTTTTTAACTTATTTTTTTCTAGTGGGAAGGTGCCAATAGAGAGTGTGCTAGAATGAGCTTCTATTAAAAATTTGTGGTTAGAAATTTTATGTAGAATTTAGTATTTGTAGGATTCTTTTGTGTGTTATTTTGATTGTGACTATTCTGATGACCGACAGCAACGTTATTACTTTAAATGAAACACTCTGTATTTTCTAACATTTTTATTTTGCTTTTGATTCTAAACACATTTGATTAATGGTACTTTATGCTTAAAGTCCGTTTGTTTGGAGTTGATAGCACACAACATGGATTATAAACATTAAAATATCATAAACCATAAGCGTCCGAAATTTCTCTACCAATTATTTGCATTTTTAGTTTTAAACACCCTTATTTTCTATCTCTATACAACAGTGCGACCTTTTTCTAAAAAATGTTTTATTAGTTGCCTTTTAAACTTTACAATAAGCTATATAAATCAACGCATTTCAAAGTTTGTTTTAATGAGTAAATAATGAAACTAAAAATCTTATTTATATGTTAAAGGCCTAAACGAGTACAACTAACAATTCTTAAGAAATAGAAATCTACAGTGTTATAAAGCCTAAGTACCTAAGTATGCAATAAAATTATTCTGTGTAAGTATAAAAGTAAATCAAAAACCTATAATATGCTTAGTTCAAATCGGAACAGCGAAGGCTTCAACTTACAGTTTTGCCCCGATCAAACTTCGCGGAGTCTGTAAATCTGCATTTTCCCTGCGAGAAAAACAATAATACTTAACGTCCACGATACCCTAGTGCATCAACAGCCAACAAGCCAAGTCCATAAAATTGTGGAAACTTGTGCCAACATGACGGGAGTTGGATCAGCAACTATTTACAGATTTCTAAAAGAAAGAAAACGCGGCCTTTGCAAGGAACCTCAGAATCACAATGGAAAGGAGCCCTTAGAGATCGATGAATACTTTAAAAACGCAATAGGAAGAAAAGTACACCATTTTTTATTAAGAAAGAAATACCTACACTACATAAAGTTTTGCAAGAAATCAGTGAAGACCAGGGCTTACCCGATTTAAAAAAATGGAAATTATGGAAAATCCTTCAGAATCTGAACTTTTGTTGGGAAAAACACAATAGAAAATCGATATCTATAAAACAGAAATAATTTGTTGGAGAAGAGAATATTTACGAGCAATCAGAAAATTTCGAGCCGAAGAAAGAAATATTTTTTATTTAGATGAGACTTCGGTTAATGAGGGACACCCAGTGAAAAAAATTTGGATTGACAAAAACATTAAGAGTGCCACAAGCTTTTATGGAAGGTTGGTCAACTGGATTACACCCCCCTTCAGGAAAAGGTCACAGGCTAATTATAGCACATAGTGCACGGTAGTGAAAACGGATTTCTTGACGGTGGCTTGTTGGAATTCGAATCAAAGTCAACTAAAAATTACCATGAGGAGATGACGGCCGATGTTTTTGAGAAGTACTTCCAACAAGTGATTGAATGTATACCAGTACAATCAGCTATAGTATTAGACAATGCCCCATACCATTCTCGATTATTAGAACGACTCCCGACAAATTCATGGAAGAAAACTGATATTCTTCAATGGATAAGAGACAAAAATCTCAAACATAAAGATGGTATGTTACAAGCGAAACAAAATAAGGCCCAGTTTAAGAGATACGCAGTCATTGAGATGGCAAAGGAACAGAATATCACAGTGCTTAGATTACCTTCATATCATTGTGGATTGAATCCCATAGAGCTATTTGGGCACAAATGAAAGGTTTCGTTGCAAGGGAAAACACCACGTTTAAACTTCAAGACGTAAGTCAATTATTACTCGCCGGAATAGAGAGGATTAAAGAGGATAATTGGAAAAATGCCATTCGACATGCTATAGAAGAAGAAAATGAAATGTGGAAACTTGACGAATACATCGAAGAAACTGTGGAAATAGAACCCTTAATTATCAATTTAAGAGACATCGAGTCTCTAAATTTGGAAGATGATGATTGTTTTTGATTGTAATTAAAGTACCTATATGTATATCGTGAATTGTGAATTTGTATATATACGGATTAAAAAAATTTTGGTAGAAAAACTTATATTTCTATATAACTTTATTTTTAATATAATTTTATTTATTAAACACTAAAAGCAGGTTACGCGCGGACGGCTATGCTACCGTTAAACTCTCATTTACATTTTATGACTCTATTGTATATCAAAGGTTTTCTGCCTAAAGGGGGGGTGAACCCTTAAAAATAAGTCAAAACAGGTAGCAAAATCCAGTAAAATGCATAACAAATCTCTTTTCTTTTGGGTGCACCCGAACATGTATTTGCATCTACAATGAGAGAATTCTGCTATCAATTCCAAACAAAGACACTTTAGTAGTAGAAATATTGATAGTCGTTGTGAGAACGCTCAGCACTTAGCAAACAGACTAGAATGATCCTTGCTGGCACCCTTACATGATTTTTTCGCAACTGCTCTAATCACCTTAGTTCCTGCGCAACTTCTTCGACCTCGGTGTGAAGCCCAGGATAGCGCCCCATGCCACGCTATTGGCCTCCTCTTCTCAATGTATTGCCGATCCGAGAACCCTTAACTGAACTTTTCCAGAGCCTCGTTAGCGTAAATGAAATCGAACGGTGACGCCATATCCTTCAGATAATCATGACAAGTTGTCTTTTACGCCTAGCAGTGTTAAAAAGCCTTCTCAACCTGCAGTGTTTCGTGTGAGTGTCAACGATGAGATCTGGGACACGTATAATAATTTTAAGTATCCATTAAGGCTGGATCTTTCCACGATATAAAATCCTGGATATTCCTGCACCCCGGAGTTTAATACTACTGCTCTTCAGAGCCTCGGTCGATCTATTTCTTGAAAGCTGCCCCTACCTACTGTTTTAATTTGCCTAAAGATGATTTTGGCCTCCGGAATGGCGCTTTGTTTAGATTAAAGACTTTCTAAAATAGTGGTACCTGTAAAATAATATTTTTTACACTTTTTCAGACTGTAGTGTCTAAACGACTTTACATCCTTGTAGAGTTTTCATTGCCTACTCAAAAAATGGTAACTTTCGGTTGAATCGATTATTTTTCTGATGGGAAATAAAAAATAAAAACCGGCCAAGTACAAGTGCGGTTGTGCAATTAGTGTTTTAAGTCAATAATGAATAATAGTTATAGCATCTTAGTTATCACTCATCATGAATATTTATTTTTTTCTGTGATTGGCTCAATGCCTAAAGCAGAAATGTACTAAAATATATAGGAGTATATCACTGATTGTACTGAATACGTATTGATATTTCGTAGCTCTTAGTCCCGTTTAAATTCTCAGTTTTCCACGAAAAAAAACTCCACCATATTGTCAAGACGCATAGCTTTTTTTATACCAGTATTATCAGTCGTAATGCGCTCGTGATAATTTTCGGTCAATTTGCACTTTATGGAAAATATTCCAGAATTTTTTCAAAATTTGCTGATCAGTATTTTAGAAACGATTTTTGACCCTCTTTTTTAAAAGTAATATGAAGAAAAGTTTATGCGAATATTACATCATATAGATTTTTGAACTCCTATTTTCAAAAGCTTTCATTCGACACCCCAATCGATGACATTAGGAAAAAAAAATTGTTTCACTTTCCCCTACAAGCTAACCCCTTAAGTCAAAATTCCTATATTTGTGCCAAATTTCAACTTTCTATGTCAAATAACACGTAGGCTAAAAAGTTTTTTTTAAAACCTTTTTTTTGCAAAATTTTACTTTATTCATCAGTATAGACTCCGCTTTTCTAATATTTCTATACCTTTCTTGTAGAAGGATTTGTTTTTGCCTTTAAAATAGGCCTCAGTTTTGGCGATAACTTCTTCATTGGAGCCAAATCTCTTTCCTGCGAGCATTTTTTTAAGGTCTGCGAATAGATAATAGACGCTGGGGGCCAAATCTGGATAATACGGTGTATGAGGAATCAATTCGAACTTCATTTCATGCAATTTTGCTATCGTAACTATTGACTTGTGACACGGTGCATTGTCTTGATGAAAGAGCACTTTTTTTGTTTATTCGGGGCCGTTTCTTTGCGATTTCTGTCTTCAGACGCATTAATAACTTTATATAATATTCGCTATTGATGATCTTTCCCTTCTCAGCATAGTCGATGAAAATTATACCATACGCATCCCAGAATATAGAGGCCAAAACCTGTCCAACGGACTGTTGTATCTTTGCTCGCTTCGGGCGGCTTTCACTGGCTGCTGTCCACTCAGCTGACTGCCGATTGGATTCCGGTGTGTAATGGTGGATCCATATTTCATCCATTGTCACATATCGCATGAAAAAATCCTTTTTATTGCGCTTAAACAGGTCCAAACAGCGCTCAGAATCACCAACACGTTGTTGTTTTGGGTCCACTTTGAGTAAACACGGTACCCATTTCGAACAGAGCTTTCTCGTGCCGAAATGTTCATGCAAAATATGACCAAAACGTTCTTTTGATATCTTTAGGGTGTCAGCTATCTCACGCAATTTCACTTTACGGTCGTCCAAAATAATTTGTGGATTTTTTTTATGTTTTCCGGTGTAACCACCTCGTTTGGGCGTCCAGAGCGTTCAGCATCATTTGTACACATATCGTCTGAAGGTTGGTACTTCCTAAAAATCATACACATTTATGTGTCAAAACCAAAAACTACGTGTTAGTTTCGGAGAAAATCGGGTGTGACACCTAGACAGACACCGAAGTAATCCTATAACTGTTCCGTGCGGAACACTAAAAATTAATAGTTGCGATGGAACGAGATGTTGTCATTTTTAGATATAGAATAAAAAATTAAATATTTTCTGGTATTAATGCACCTTTTTCGGCAACGAGTTGCGGCAGCTATTCGCACTGAAATGCATTAATATCCGAAGATATTAAAAGAGAATACATTTTACTTCAAAAACATCGTTTAGGTATTACAGGTTGTCAAAATATGGCAAATGTCATTTGTAGATGTCAGTATTTGGAAAACTATTTAATTTTGGCATACTTTAAGCTGAGTAAAATATTGAGCCTAAAAGATATTTTAAACTAAAACCCTATATTTCTATCTATATGCTATTTCTATTACTAGAAATAATGAAAGAACAAGATAACTTTCCAAGAGGCCTGAAAACACGATGTATTGAAAACAACTCCTTTAACGCCTTCCTCACTCTTTTGACTCCTTATATGTTTGACTATAAATAGCTGTGCTTAAAAGTTGTTCATTATAGCATTAAAAATTGTAAATCTTTTTATTACAATCGCTTAATTGTAAGCACCCGGTACCTTTTAGGAGCTTTCCCCTATATTTTTTGTTATTTAAATTTAAGTAATATTGTTATTGGGCAATAATTTTCATCATCAAACTCTATACACGTATAATAGAGAGATTTTGCAGCGCTTATTTTTCACATGCCTTTTCCCTTATCGTTATCTCAAGCATACGCAGTATTAACGCGAAGGAATTGCAAGGTTAGGTTTCATTCATCTTCTATTAACCTAGGGGATTTTTTTCATTCGTTTCATGGTTAAGCACACCGGTTATTAGTATTTGATGGGTCAACACAAGTTTTTAAATTAAAGTTGTGTCTAGCTGGTTTCTGTCACTTCCTTTAACATTTTTAAGGTCATACGAATGTGCGATAAATAAAATTTTATATAAAATTAGCACTACACACACTGTAATGCTATTATGCCAAAGATTGCAAAATTCCAACATAATCTGCACACTGATTAACTGTTGTCAGTGTTATTTGCAATAAAAGATCATCATTTAAATTTTACGGTATTTTCGTAGTTTTTTCTATATCTAAGTAGGAAAAAAAAACAGGCCCTACCATAATAGCGATAAGATTAACGAACTTCAAATAAGTTCCTAAATAAGGGAAATCGTTATCCTTAATAAAAGTTTTTCTTATTCTGTTTCAATACTGCGCAAGCTCCAAATGGTGGGCGAATGCTTCAAATAAAGATAAAGACAGTGACCTACCAAAATAAGCGTTGCAAAATCTCTCTAATGTCTAACATTCTTGCTATCTCCTTATAAAAGACGTAACTTTTATCGGTGGCGCACTTACACATTCATTTACAAAGGTGCTTAAAAATCGCCGACATTACGTAAGCGCATGATATTTTTTAGAATCAGCCTTGACTTAAGACATTTTTAGATTGTTGGCTAATAATCCAAGTGAAAGAGGTAAACTATTATCGCATGCCGTTCCTATTTGTTCTAGATAGAATATTTAAAATTTTCGCATCCGGTCACAGGATTTTTACATATTATTACGTTGTTTAGCAGTTATCTGATTCGCGTCATAGAATTTTCAGTTATTTTACTTTTAGTCATGTCGTTAACTAAATCATATTACAGGATCTGCCGTGAATAAAAAAAACCTGTCAAGTGCAAGATGGACTTGCGCAGTTAGAGTTCCGTATTGTGATTGTTTTTAAAATAAAATAAAATCCTTACCTAGGCTAAGTTAATTAGGTCCTGACATCTTAAGATCCAATATGTAGTTTCACGTTTTTTCTTAGTCAATAATGTATATTGATGTTAGCATTGCTATCTAATAGCCAATAAATCAATCTAGCTCAATCTAGAATCTAGTAATATTTTTTTTTTTATGGATCTAGCACACGTGCTACAGGGAAGTCCCTAAAGTGCTCCAGGAGCGGCATGTGTGCATGTGCATTAATATTTACTACATAAATATTTGTTTAATAATAAACCAATAAAATAAAATTATTTTGTCGACATGCCGTAATGTAATGAATATAATTCACCTCTACCATTTTGTACGAGTGTCCTTAGTTCTCGGTATTTTTTTAGTATTTTTTTTATATCTGATAAATTATCAAATGTAATGCACTCGCGATAAGTTTCGCCCAATCTACACTCTATGAAGACTATTCTAGAATTTTTTCAAAATTTTTTGATCAGTACTTTTCGAGATAAGGTGGGTGGACAGGGGTGTTTTTTTTTTTTCCATTTTTTTTTTTAAATAATACGTATTTTCACTTGATCCCCACTCGATGACCTGGTAAATTTTTTTTTACTTCCTATTTCACCCCCCAAAACTAATTCTTCAAGCCAAAATTTAAATTTCAAAACTACACGGCTTTGATTAGGCTATGAATTCTTATATTTGAACCAAATTTTAACTTTCTGTGTCAAATAGTTTCGGAAAAAATCAAGTATGACAGATAGACGGACAGACACTGAAGTGATCCCATAAATGTTCCGTTCGGAACACTACAAATGGTCTCACTGTTACCTTAATAGGTATATCAGAAATAAATAGGCCTGTTTTTCTATATGTTTCTTTCAGATCAATGGAAATTACAACTATGACGTAATTATAGGCAAATATTAAAAAATATATACCAAGGTAATTATTGCTATTATAAAATCAACATTATTATTGTTTTCTTTTTGTTATGTAAAATTTAATTTGTTTATTTTCGAGAATAAAAGTATTATTATTTTATGGATTTGATTTAATCGAAATTGACTGTATTCCTGATAAACTAAAATATTATCAGTGAGACGGGGGGAGGGTTCTCTAAGTTGGAGCATTTATTAACTGGTTATATTACTCACTAAAATAAGATAATTCGTCAGAAATATATATATTGAAAAATATTAAGGGCGATACAATCAGTCCAAGGCTTTTCTAACATTTTTATATCTTTCTTGTAGAAGGATTTGCCTTTGCCTTCAAAATAGGCCTCAGTTTCGGCGATAACTTCTTCATTGGATCCAAATCTCTTTCCCGCGAGCATTTTTTGAGGTCTGTGAATAGATGATAGTCCCTGGGGGCCAAATCTGGAGCATACGGTGGATAAGGAAGCAATTCGAATTTAAATTCATGCAATTTTGCCATCGTAACCATTGACTTGTGACACGGTGCATTGTCTTGATGAAAGACCACTTTTTTCTTGTCCATGTGAGGCCGTTTCTTTGAGATTTCTGCCTTCAGACGCACCAATAACTTTATATAATATACGCTTTTGTATTTCCCTTCTCAGCATAGTCGATGAAAATTATTCCATGTGCATCCCAAAATACAGAGGCCAAAATCTTCCCCGCCGACTGTTGTGTCTTTGGTCGCTTCGGGCGGCTTTCGCCGGCTGCTGTCCACTCAGCTGACTGCCGATTTGATTCCGGTGTATAGTGGTGAACCCATGTTTCATTCCTTGTCACATATCGCATGAAAAAATTCTTTTCATTGCGCTTAAACAAGTCCAGACAGCGCTTAGAATCATTAACACGTTGTTGTTTTTGGCCCACTGTGAGCAAAAACGGTACCCATTTCGAGCAGAGCTTTCGCATGCCCAAATGTTCATGCAAAATATGACCAACACGTTCTTTTGATATCTCTAGGGTGTCAGCTGTCTCATGCAATTTCACTTTACGGTCATCCAAAACAATTTTGTGGATTTTTTTATGTTTTCCGGTGTAAACACCTCATTTCGGAGCCAAGGAGGGTAAAGCATTATTTGTGTCTGTACGACCGCGTTTAAATTCAGATCAGTAAATGATAAGTGATTTTCCAGGGGGGAGAGGAAGCCATTGCTTTACTTGAACCCATCAAAAAAACAGTGTTTAATCAACATACGAAATTCGATTTTTTCCATTGTTTTGAAAATATCAAAAGTAGCGTGACTAAAACCACTGTAACTTGTAAACTAATTGTCGAAATGTCATGAAATTTTGACACTTATCGTTTGAAGGTTGTTACTTCCTAAAAATCATATGGATTTTTTGAAAAGGGCGACATCTATGTGTTAGACCAAAAAGTTTTCAGCCTACGGCTAAAATAGTATGAATTTTGCTTGCACTAACTTTAAATTACGTATACCATACATGATATACTTACGTTTTTCGAAACTGTCATATTCCCAGGTGTATACTTTTAAAAAAGTAATTTTATCCGTAATATTACCTGTAAAATTTCGGCAAATTACAAATTAAACTAGCGCGAAACTATAGGTAAAATTACCTTCAGCTTGAAATTTCAAAAAATCGCCAGATTTCATAGTGCATTTTCGCATCCTGAATTAAAATGTTTGTGTTTTTGTATTTGTAATAATTGATTTTAAATGTTGAAAATTATAATTTCTTACACAGGTAAGGATAGAGGATGTGTTCTAATCATTTTTTTATGTATCTGTTTTCAGTGTGACAACAACGTGATATGTGATCTTTGGATCATCAAAACCATGAAGAAATAGGAAAAGGTAAGTGACCCGAGAAGAACCACTAAGGGTACAGAGATGAAAATAATATGCTAAAAAAAGAACTGATTTAAAAACAAAAGATTATTAAAATACTAAAAATATTTTTTTGTGATTTGTGATCCAAGTAAAGATCTTGTGAGAATACTAGTAACTAAAACACTGTTCAATCTTTACGTCCTAGACCGATGACCGCTGAAACACGCTGAAAAAAGACATAGTCACTATTAATATATATATATATATATATATATATATATATATATATATATATATATATATATATATATATATATATATATATATAGATATATATAGATATTTAGGTAAATTCGCTATAAAACGTGGATAAAATGGAAGCATGTTAACGTCATTTGATGGCAATGGTTTTGTCATAAAGCTTCAGATTACAGTTAAATTGTCACAGAAACAACATATTTAAGAAGAATTGATAGAGTTCCTGGTGATATACCGGTAATTTATCGTTTTTTTTCTCGTTGTTAGTAATTTACGACATAATCGCAACGAATTTCTCATAAATCTTTATGCTTAAATTATCACACAAAAAAAACATATTTAAGATGGCAGTATTGGCATAACTAAAAACGAAAAAAATCGTATTTTTAGAAATTACCAAAGTGTTCTTCGTATTTGCTGAAACATCCCAAGACGCGTTTCGCCGTATCACGGCTCATCAGCTGGGCTAGGTTCAGCAAATACGAGAATACATCTTTAGTCCTTTATCCAAGTAACTAACGGAAAACTATAACAAATAGATGCTTATACTGCACTCTGTCGGAGTCAGAGTGCAGTATAAGCATCTATTTGTTATACATATTTAAGAATTTAATTTAATTTACGTTTTTTGCTCGTTGTTGGTAAAACACTGATACAGGGCCATAGCGATAATTTTGAAAGCCTCTCCAAATTATTTTTAACTCCCTTTTCTATGCTTTCTTACTTCGATATCTAGTATAAAATTACGAAATTTGAATGATTTGTCTACTCCAAGTCTGACGTTTTTCAATGTTTTCATTTTTCTATTTCATGACCTTGGGTTTTCCTAATTATCTATCTTTCTTTTGTACTTGCAAACCGAAGTATCCCTTGTTTTTCATCTTATCTCTCCACGCCTGAGGCCAGAGCCTTTCGACTCTGGTTATTGCCTCTTCCACATATACCGGTTTGACAAATTGTATTTTTCCATTTACACTAATCACAGTTATCCGACTTTCGCCCCTGTATATCCTCGATTTTAAAATACATTTTTCAATTCTATGTGTATTTTCATGTTGATTTTTCTCACCCTGAATCTTTCCCTTATTGTTGTCATGAGTAGTACCTGTGTTTATCGGTTACTCGTACACAGATCAAGCGGTAGTAATGCGATACCTTCTTCCCGATAAAGGAAAAAAATAGTTGTTTTCTCCCTTAAGTATGTGTCTCTCTCTCAATTCTTTCACCCCAACAGGAGTATCGATGACTCTATGCAGTTGCTGCCTCAACAGTCAATCTCCAGGCATCTCGATCCTGTGCGACAAGACTTGACTCGTGCATACCCATCCCAAGGAGAGATCTTACTTGGTCGGACCATCTTGTCAGAGACCGTCCCATCGATTTTTTACCTTCTACCTTCCCCGTTACTACAAGCTTTTCCATGTCATCTACTCCCCTCATAATGTGACCAAAATATTTCAGGTACTGTCTGCTAATTCTATTGGAAAGTCGGTCATTTATACCAACCTCTTCAAGAATAGATACATTAGTACGGTGTTCGGTATATGCTATTTTAAGGACTCTGCGATATGCCCACATCTCAAACGCATCGATTCACCTTTTCTCAGCTTGTTTTATGGTCCATGTTTTCGATGCGTAAGTTGCTATGGGGAATATAAGGCTGGATAGCAATCCTAACTTTGTATTTTTTGTGACAGCTGGATCTTTCCAGACCTTAGTGAGTTTGATGGTCGAGTTTCTAGCCATTGTCAAACGTCTTCTTACTTCCGCTTCACAACCACCATTGTTAGTTATAAGAGATCTTAGATAGTTGAAATGGTCTACCAAAGTGATCTTCTCTTTATTAATTGTCAATCCATAGTTTTTGCTAGTGATTTCCAGACGTTCCATAACTGATTCTAGGTCTTGTATTAAAGTTTCCAGTATAACAGTATCATCCGTATATCTAAGGTTACTTAGCTTTTTTCCACCAATTGTCCTTAAGTATAGGAGTAAAGAAAAAGTTACAATTCTTATCTTTATTTTTCTTTGTATTTGTTTGTATTATTTATTTATTTTAATAATGTCGTTAATAACTATACTTTACGCACCCAACCTATAACAAAAGGCGCTCTCTCTATCGCTGACAATAATCATATAATAACCACATTGCTTGAAAAATCTCACCGCTATATTATTCTACGGTACCGTCCCAAGTAGCGGGCCCTGGGGCACCCTATTGTGCTTATCGACGCCATCTTGAGTTTGTTTCAAGAGCGTAACTCAGTAGAAAGATGGGAAACTACGCATCACACGTAAAAGACATTTAGCCGAGAAGTACCGGATAATCGGGAGGTCAAGGAACTATAAATAAATATTTAGATAAATAAGATAAAAAATACCTGTTTAATGTTGTATTCTCTGTTACAGATATCAATATGTTTCCATATTGACAGCTTTTGCAAGTCATTAACTGTAATTTTTAAACGCAAATTCCTGAACTTCTATACAAAACGGTGCAATAAAAAAGTGTAACCTTTATTATAGTATTTATGGTAAGAAACCACCAGTCCTTGGAAAATTATTTCTTAAAATTGAGGTCATCTAACCGTGAACCCTAACTTCTAAGTGAACGGTGAAATTATTGTTCACTACTCGGCACGTCGTTTCTGCGATCGGTCCCTTTTCTCACTCCTGTAAATTGTTCCAAGGAGCGAAGATTACTACTGTAAATTTTGGTTCTAAAATATTCCCACAAGAAAAAATGTCACCGCCTTTGGATATCACTTAATTCAGAAAAATAACTAGATTGAGCGGCAAAGAGGTATTTGAAGTTGATGTTGTTGCTACATCCTGCTGAGGATTATCTGATTATAACGAACAAGATTTTGCAAAACATGCTCAATCATCTTTTGGATTTATCGGATTTCAAAAACGACGAATGTGTTTATTGAAGTAACTGTTGTTGTGAAAATATTTCTCATCCGGGAATAAGATATTGGTAAATGTTGATAGCCACTTACAAATGTGATTAACGTAGTTAAGTCTCCCAGCAGTATAAGTTGGCTTTAATTCTCATATAAACATACTTATTGGGAGATCATGGTTCGCACATTTGAACGTACTTATACTTCGCATCCCTTCTTTATTTCCTTCGTCGTTTAGTCAAACATATTTGTTCAAATCTCTGCATCCTTTTCTATATATTTATATGTCAGATTCAAAAGGTTTTTCGACATTTTCCGATGTTTAACTTCCATATATATTTTTGTCATGCCATTAGTCGTCTTATATGGTAATTTCCCTTTTCTAAGTCTTTTTAGTCTTCTAGTTTTCCTCAGGTTTGTTGGTACCTATTTCATAATTCTTTTAGCCAGTCTTATTTCTTTCATTCTTTGTACATGACCTCACCGACTTAATTGTTTTGTATCAGTATCCGTCATCAGAGAACCATCTCATCCGTCGTCGTACATATTAGTTTCGATTTCGGTCTTTTCTTGATATTCTCACTTTTCTTGATCGTCTAAATATATCCATTTAGGTTGACTTAAGTTTTCTTCGACGGTTTTTTTATATCATCCATGTCCCTGATCCATAAGTACTTTTAGTAAGTAGCTTCAGTAGTAGTATTTCCATTTCTTTTCAGTCTCACGGATACAGTCGATTCCATTTAGATAGGTATTTATTTTCTTTACATGTATTATTATTTGATTAATCTACTTGCCATCTAACGCTGTTGTATCGAAATGTACTTCTAAGAAGGTATAATTAGTACAAGTTGGGATTTCTTGTGATTTTATTCGAATGTGTGTTGATTCTACCCCTATGGGTAGGCATTTCTTTTTTCCTGTACAGGACGAGAGCAACTCAATCATTTGCGGTTCGCGATCTAACAACAAAGAAGAATTGGAAGAAATGCTGAACGAACTTAACAACAAGTTCAGAGAAATTGGTCTGCCAAAATCATGATGAATATGATAAAGCAGCAGTACTGAACATTGAAAAGCGAGAATTACAAGAACGGTTTCATACGTATATCTTGGACAAAAAATAATAATATTCAAAGGAAACTCAAAAGCGGATTTATCAAGGAGAATATCATTGGCTTAGTCGGCGTTTGGTAGATTGCGGAACATCTTCCTTTCCAATATCCCAAATACACTAAATGCGCACACATTTGAACAGTGAGTGTTGCCAGTATTGACATACGGAACGGAAACGTGGGCTCTGAATAAAAGAAATTATAAATCGCCTACAAGTAGCTAAACGAGTGATGGAAAGGAGGATGTTGGGGATATGGTTGAGCGATAGGCTGACTAATGAAGAATTTTGAGGAAGATCCACGAAAACTGATGTAGTTGAGAGGGTAAGCAGGTTGAAGTGGAGCTGGGCGGGTTATATGGTAGGACTCTCCGATAATCGATGAACCCATAAAGTAAACAACTGGAGGTCCTGGAATGAGAAAAGAAGTAGAGGACGCCCGCAAATCCGATGATATGACGACATCAAAAGACTAATGGGATACAACTGGATAAACAAGGCCCAAAACCGAAGAAGATGGACGTACTTAGGGGAGGCTTATGTCCGACGATGGACTGTATAGCTGATGATGATGAACTTTCGTGCCATATATTCCAGATCGTCGATGATTATTTGTTATATATATATATATATATATATATATATATATATATATATATATATATATATATATATATATATGTTAAATAGCTGGTCAAGTGCAAGTTGAACTTACGCAATTAGTGCTCCGTACGTTGTTTGCTTTTAAAATAAAAAAATTTGTTACGGAGGTATAAAATGATCAGAGACTTCAGAAAACAAAAATATAGGCGATACGCGACATCCTTATCTTAAACTCTTATTCACTAGAAAATCGCGTGACATTCTGTTGCATATTTTTGTTTGACACTGCCCTATCACTTTCTTCAACCTTTTAGCAGGAACGATGTCATAGGCTTTATGCAAATCTATGAACACTTCTTTCTTCCTAGTGCTCTCAATTAAATCTCTAAGAATTTTACCCATATAGACGACTTGGGGTATTGGTTACGTTTGTAGTTTGGTTAATTCAATTTATTTCCCTTCTTGTGTATACATAGATAGATGCAGCTTTCCATTCGTGTGGTATAAGATCATCGTGTTTATATACTGATTCATGCACCATGTTGGTCTTTCGAACAATCTTGTTGTATTACATTTGATTAGTTCTGCAGAAATTCCTTCTGGTTCTGTAGTTCGGCTATTTTACTATGTAAATTGAACACAAAATTGCCGCGTAAATTCACATGCCCTCTGGACTAATATATTATAATTCGAAAAATAGTCATTTTGTAAGAACGAGAGATGTGTGTCCCTTAACCTTGAAATTCACTTATTTTCGAAATCATTTCCATCGGAAAACGAGCAGCTGGTTTTACCCCTAAGAAAAACGAAAATATTGTGGAGAGTCATGCGCAATCGATGACTTATTTTATGATTTGAAACTTTGGGTTTTTTTTCAAATTTCACGTATAACATTTTTCATCAATTAATAAAAGATATATATGTTATTTGTCGCGCTTTCTGATAACGCCTTTCAATTCGGTAAGAACGAATACCTTTACTAATTATATTATTAATACCACACCGCATATTTGCGTAGTAGATAATAGAGAAAATATATAGGAAAACTAATTAAGATGTAACTAATTAAAGAGAACATATTATTAGGTACATACATTTACTTCAAAAAGAAAGTGCGAACGGATCGGAGAAAATCGCCAATCAGCTGATTTCTTCTTCGGCATGTATCTATAACACATCCAATTACATAACCTATACGCGTTTCTTATATATCGTTCTCGAATCAAACAATTAAAATATTTTTGTGCCACGAGCCGGGGCGTATATTCTCGATTTTTTTTATGCTGAGACATAATAATAATAAAAAACTTTGTAAAAAAAATTGGTAACCTGATTTAACCAGTACAACCCTCGCAAAGACGCAGCTCTAAAAGAAATACTGAAGAATAACTACTCAGTATATATCACCACTACACCAAACATTTTATTTTTGCACTCGACGCCCGTTTCGCTAACCATATTAGCTTCATCAGGAGCGATGATTAACTAAAGCTAAACTACAAATCTAACGTATTTGTATTTAGCCTTACATCTGAATTACTCAAGCGGAGCTAATGGCAGAGGCGAGACCACCAGTTCGGGTCAAATAAGTAGTAGAGGGAACTATAAGGAATACACTCTCTGTTATTATTTAAACTACTTTTGCATTTTATAATTTCCATACTTTCGTATGCGTTCAACAATCTTCTATTAGATACATCTTTAATTAACCTTAGATTATCTAATATTACAGTATGATCAGCTTCAAGGGCATGTTTGGCAATCCTAAACTTTTCTGTTCTACCGCATCTTAACTGTGCTAAATGTTCTTTAAAGAAAGAAGTCTTCTTCACTTGCTCTTTAACAAGAAGTATAATACTTGATTTTACTGTGGACCTAACCAAAAAAATTAGTAGATTGTCTTCTTTTGGCATTTGAACTACAGAAATACACAGCTGTGGCGAAAAAATGCAGCTGAGTCGAAAGAAATGGTTCGCCCGGCTTTGGGTGAAAACACTGTATTGTACAGTATGAGTAAACAGTGGTTTCAGTTGTTTTCAAAAGACGAAAGACGAGGAATTGAAGCAAATTTTGGACGAGAAATTTTGCTAAACACAAATGCTGCTCATGCAGCGTGTTCTTCAGATTAGTTAGAGCAGGTTTAGAAAAGCATCGATGAATTCAGTGCATCGAAACAAATATAATTTTTTCAATCTGGAACCGATAACTACTTGAGAGCTGACAAAAATATGTAGAAAGCGAAGAAGAATATTATGAATATTGTGTTTAAATTGGATTTTGAAAAATAAATGTCAAAATAAATGTAAAAAGGCTGAGAATTAATTTGAGTACTTAAATTAGGTTGGTTTCGGATTAATATACTGAAATAGCTTAATTATTTAGAGTCAAACATATAAAAAAGTTAAAGGAAGTGATAGGGGGCTTGAGGAGTTAATTCGTCTATATAGGGTTCAAATAGTCGAGGAATCTGAAAATGGATCTATTTTTTATTATTTTTGATTTTAACAGAAACAATGTGTAACGAAAAATGCCTGGTTTCGGTTGTAAATATCTCTGCACAACTTGGTGCCTCCATAAAGAATATATCATTTAAAATACCTAGTTGTAATGTTTTAATTAGATTATTCTTTAGTGGAGAAACTAAAATTTAGTATTTATTTTATAACTGCATGTTTGCTTGGGAAGTGCCCAATAAATCACTTTAATGATTGTTTCTGATTAATTTCATGAATAGCATTCCGAAAGATATGAACGAGAATACGAACGCGAGCGTCTTACATTACAAACAGTAAGAGAAATTACTAGAAATCAACCAGGAAAGTGCAGGTGAAATTGTAGCACGCATCTGTAAAAGGAAAGCGTCCGTACTTTATTTCATTTTTATTATTTTTTTTTTTTTAAAGGATTTTTAGCTTACATACTCATTTAATAAATTAGATAAGTGTTCTTTTATGTAAAGCAATATTTTTAACCATTATAATGGGTGCGTAACAAATTTTTGTCCCAATTAGCACCTGACCGTAAACTGGTTTTTGTTATTGGGAAGCTAAAGATCGTAAAACGTTTAATAAAGCATATAATAGGAACATGAGTACAATCTCCTTAATTTAAGTATTTTTGTTATAATAAAGCGATATCTTTTTTAAAAAAACTTTCATCGAGAAACTGCTTATGTACGATTTCTATAATAGAGTTTAATTTAAAAAATATTTATAGTAAAAGATGGAAGTTATTTGACTTTGTTCACACATTGGATTTTTATGAGCGATCTCTCTAAAGAGTACCAGGTGTACATGTATGAAATGTCGATTTTTTTTTAAAAAAAACGTGTTAAATTCGGAAGAATGATAAAAAGTGCTTTATTCAAAGTATGCTTCATTGCTTGTTATACATTTTTCCCATCTTTCGGGCAATTTGTGAATATCACGCCAGTAAAAATCTTCCCCTTTTGCTGCGAACTATTCATCGAGCCATTGTTTCACATCTTGGTACGAACCAAAGCGCTGCTCAGCAAGTGCGTGACCCATCGATGCAAACAAGTGGTTATCGGAAGGAGCCAAATCTGGTGAGTAAGCCGCATGGGGTAGAACTTCCCAGCTGAGTGCTTCCAACGTGTCGCGAACTGGTTTTGCCGTATGTGATGGAGCATTGTCATGAAGAAAAATGACTTTGTGTTGCCTCTTTCGGTATTCTGGCCTTTTTTCAAGCAGCGAACGGTTCAAATCGGTCAATTGTTGTTGGCAACGTTTAGTATTAACCGTTTCCCCAGGTTTTAACAGTTCATGATAGACCACCCCCCTCTGATCCCACCCAATACAGAGCATCGTCTTTCTGCCAAAGTGATTCGGTCTTGCGGTCGATGTGGATGGTGCGTCTGTGTCTACCCATGATTTTTTGAGCTTGGGATTTTCAAAATAAATCCACTTTTCATCCCCTGTAACTATACGATGCAAAAACGACTTCCTTTTGTACCGAGCGAGCAAAATGTCACACGTGTTTTTGCGCTTTTCCATTTGTCTGTCGTTCAACTCATGTGGTATCCATCTACCGGCTTCTGAATCTTTCCCATCTTTCGTAGCCGATTGGAAACAGCTTGTTGACTAACGCCCAATTCCTCGGCGAGTTGTTTTTGTGTTTGCGATTCATCTTCGTCCAACAATGCTTGTAATTCCATATCTTCTTATTTTTTTGGCGGTTTTCCACGCTCCTTGTCTGCAACATCGAAGTCACCACTTATGACACGCCGAAACCATCGTTCACACGTATTTTGCGATTGAGCATGTTCACCATAAGCTTTTCGAAGTAATCGGTATGATTCAACAGCAGTTTTCTTCAAATGAAAATAAAAAATTAATGCTGTCCGCAAATGCTCTTGGTTCGGTATAAATTTCGACATATTGAACACAACAACACAACACTATGCACACACTCTTCCAATTTATCACTCGTGCGCGTCTGATACTTGTCGATGACACAACAAAATGGCGCAGTGCAGTTATAGCACAAACTGCATTGGTGCACCATCTGTTGTCTGAAATCCGCATTTCATACTTGTACACCTGGTATAAGTTATATTTTCGTGAAAACTCCACTCGCCGTAGACAAGAGGTTCGTTCCGGAGATATTAAGGATCAAACTTCGACAAATATATTGAAGTACTCACCTAATATTCATATTCTAAGGATTACCATTTTGGTTGCGAGTTCACCTAATCAGCAAAAATCATGATTGTGCCCATCAGTTAATTTAAGGGAGGTTAGGTTAGAAGGCAAGAGGAAGAAAGCTGTTTCTCTAAAGGACCAGCAGAAAAAAACTTCTTTATTTCTCATAGACTTTAAAGTATTATTCGATCTTTGGCCTTTGGTATCTTTGGAACCCTTTGTCTCCGGCAGGTGTGGTTTTTACCAAAATATCACTCATAAAAGACCTTCTGTTTCATAAAAATCCGATATATGGGCCGAGGATTTTTACCAAAAACATACTGATAAATGAAAACACCTTTTTTTATCATTTACCCCGCCCGCCTGAGTAGGGATTCTATCCTTTTTAATATCCTGAGCAGATATGTCATAATACCCGTTAACGTTGTCCAAGTGTCGAAACATACATTTTTGTATTTCACGACACCTTTTAGACAACGCAGTAGGGCTGTGACAGACATAGCATTTTTGCAAACAACTACTATCTATGTACGTGGCCAGGCCATATATACTTAAATAAAAGTATACCGACCTGCTGGGATTGGAACCCGAGACCTTCTGCACCGCAAGCAAATACTACGCCACGGAGCCACGGACAGCCACGTACTGTACATGAAATGGAAAATTATTTAAAAAAAAAAAAATGCGATCAAACTGTAAACCTTTACATTCCCGGCACTCTGCTAAGCGAGCCTTGAAGTATTGGTCATTGCTCGGCACATTCTTGATGTAGTTTCTTGCCAGATAGAGATTCTTATTGTAAATTTTGTTTTGAGATATCCATCTGTTTAAAATCAGAGCTATATGGAGGCATTTTGTCACCCTGTATGGGAATCAGTTTATTCGGGATAATTTCCCTAATAACTGGCGTGGACGTGTATGTTACTCAATCCTGCTAAAATTAGGTTTACTGTTTATCAATATCTCCACCTATCGCTGAGATTTAACAGCTGTTGTTAGGCTTCTCTTGTCTTGAAAAAAGTGCGGGCAAAATATTCCCAGTGTCAATATTACGAACCAAAAAGGAAAGGCTACTAATTCTTCAGTTTTGGATATGACGGATTCCAATAACGCCAGTTCTTTTTATGGGCGTGACAGTAAAAAGCGTTCGAATATTAGATGAACGAAACAGTTGGCTTTAATTTTTGCACCAGCTGTATCTTGTAGGAGTGGGGACTTATATCTTCAAGAGGAATATGGTGTATCGAACTCCCTGTCACACTTCCGGCACTTGGTCACTTGCGTATTAAGAGGTCGGAATTCTCACGAAGTCACATTCGAATGCACTCTTCGTTTGCTTTTCTTCTCGATGCACTTGATTGAACTACACACACTTTTTTAACTAATTGAACACTGCATTTGCGCTGTATCAATAATATTGAATGCAAAATTTTCGCCGCAAGATAATTATTCTATTTGTAAAATTGTCGTACGCAAAAGGCACACTCCTTTCTGGTAAAACGTTCTATAGCAACTAAATTTTCAAGGGCCGCGATTACGTTCAGTGTCTTCACCGTGCTTCTCCCGCCTGCTTCATTGACGCATTGAGGCAAAAAAATTAAAACTTATTTATGCGACACCTCCTGTATAAGTTCAATACGCCTTACCAATTTTAATAAGTTTCCAGATTTGATTTCTTTCAGATCAGAATTTTAACTGAAATTGTTCGTGTAAGATTAAATTTGAAAAATTGTAAACTATAACATACTGTCTATAGGTGATTTAAAGATGCTTCTTACTATTATAATTTGAGATTTAAAAGAATAAAAAATTATTCTATGTTTGCATGTGACCTCGCCTTCCTTGGTATTTTCATTGATTCAAGAAAAAAGTCCGTAACCGGTCTTTCTGAGCAAGAAGGAAAGCCCAGTGGCGGGTCCGGTGTTCAAAAAGTAGTATTAGGATTACGTAATATAGGACACCATATATATATATATATATATATATATATATATATATATATATATATATATATATATATATATATATATATATATATATATATATATATATATATATATATATAAATATATATATATATATAATATATATATATATATATATATATATATATATATATATATATATATATATATATATATATATATATTCCGGATTTCAATCCGTTCCTCTAACAATGAATTTGCACGACGTTTCGCCTAAATCTCATTTGGCATTTTCAAGTGGTCTTGCTGCTGCTGCTACTCGATACTGTGAGCTTGCTGCTGCTGTCGCTCGAAACTAACTGAGAAACCGAAGTGACTTCGGCGAAATGTCGTGCAAATTCATTGTAAGACGAACGGATTGAAACCCAGAATTTTAATATATTACACTCCACCTTGCGTGAAAACCTCTATTGTAACGTATACACTCCTGGACAAAATTAACGCAACAATATATTAAATCATACAAATCTCTATAATGAATCAATTTTAATAATTTTTTATGAACATTGGTTACACTAAAAGTTAGAAAAAATTTATTCGGATACTTTAAAAGTGAATTAGCTACCAAATTTCTCTATAAGATTCGAATAAAATTATTCTTAAGACCTAATAACAAAATCGTTGAAATTATGTAATAATGAACAAAATAAACTGGGACACTAGTAGCAAAATTAATGGTGTAACTGGGACACTAGTAGCGTGTGTTGCCTCCTCTACTTCGTTTATGCGCCTAAGCATGCTTCTAATTAAATTTTGGATAAAATCTTGAGGAATTTGCTTCCATTCTGTGATAACTGCATTTTCAAGTTCCCTCAGGTTTCTAGGTGCAGGTATATGACGTTTCACATTTTTCTTAAGATGATCCCATACATGTTCTATCGGATTCAGATCCGGGCTTTTTGGTGGCCATTGCATAATCGGTATATCAACTTGATTAAGATAATCGAGTACCTTCCTAGCCACGTGAGGTCGAGCGTTGTCTTGCATAAACAGGAAATTGGGCCCCACCAAATGACTGAAAGGCATCACATGTTCTATTACAATATTCTCAAGATAGTAGTGAGCATTCATGGATCTCGTACGGACAGGAACTAACTCTATGCGAGCATCAAAGCAGATGCCACCCCAGAACATAACAGAGCCACCGCCGAATGGAATCCCTGCAGAGATATTGCAAGGAGCAAACCTCTCTCCTGGTCTTCGCCATACTCGCTAGACTAACCCTAGTTTCATCTGTGAAGAAAACTTGTTTTCAATCATCCACAGACCAGTTTTCGTGATTTCGAGCAAAACGTAACCTGGCAACTCTGTTCTCTCTAGTAAGCAAGGGCGCAGTGGCTGGTCTCCTACTGTTTAATCCAGCTTCATTTAACCGTCTTCTAACTGTTTTAGAAGAAATTGTGACATTGCGAACAGCTTCGAGTTCGTTTCTTATTATAGAACTAGTGACAGTCCTGTTTCTTAAAGCATATTGTCTTATAAAACGTTCATCTAGGTCGCTAGTGCATTGTTTTCGCCCTCGCCCTAGCCTTCTAGAATAACTTCTTACTTCATTCAAGCGTCTTACCATACGACTTATTGTGGAACGATGTTTGCCTAACAAATTGGCAACATAACTCTGACAATATCCCTCGTCCAATAAAACTGAGGCTCGCACTACCTCGTGTTCAGTTAAATTCCTTGTTCGATTCATTTTTCTAATTCGTCGGGGTCAAAAATAAAATAGTCTACCACAAAAACGTGTTACTTTGAAAAAGGGAACAATTTATAAGCTTACTTTTAAAGAAAATCTATCGCATTATTACAGAAAATTGTTTATCTTCTAAAAAATTCTTTAAAACTGTAAATCTAAACGAATTGTTTTGATTTCTGTCATGAACAACGAAACAAAATATGCATAGCCTACTATTCAAATACTCGATAAACTTTAAATCTGACATAAGAAAAAGATAAATTAATTTTCAGATAGTTAATTTTGTCCAGGTCTTTATATATATATATATATATATATATATATATATATATATATATATATATATATATATATATATATATATATGTATATGTATATATATATTTATATATATATATATATATATATACTATATATATATATATATATATATATATATATATATATATATATATATATATATATATATATATATATATATATATATATATATATCATCGTATATCAGCCCTTAGCGTCCACTGCTGGACATAAGCCTCCCTTAATCTTCTCCAGTTAAACCGGTCTAGGGCTTTTTGGATCCAGTTTCCTCCTACTCTTCTCAGATCATCTGTTTATTTAGTGGGAGATCTTCCCTCTATTTCTACACGCTTTTTGTCTATGTCGCCATTCCAACACCTTCCTAGTCCATCTGTTATCTTGTGTTCTGGTTAGATGACCAGCAAAATTCCATTTCAAAGATAGAACTTTCTCAACTGCATCTATCACTCTTGTTCGGTTCCTAATTTCTTTATTTGGGAGTTTATCTCGAAGAGACAAACCCAACATCGACCGCTCTAGTGCCGCTTGAGTTGCCCTTATCTTATTTATTGTCTTCTTTGTCAAAGTTTGAGTTTCTGTTCCATAAGTAAGCATAGGTAACACACATTTGTTAAAGATCCTTCGCTTAAGGCAAATAGGTATGCCTAATTTCAGCGTTTCTCGTAGTTTGCCAAATGCAACCCAAGCTAGAGTGACCCTCCGCTGTAGTTCATGAGTTTGATTATCTCTGCCCAACTTAATTTCATGTCCCAAATATTTGTATATCATGACTTGCTCGAGGTTTACCCCGTTTACTGAAAGTGGCTTGGTAAAAACTAGCTTTATCATAAACTGGATCTTCAAAAAATGTATCTTTAGGCCAATTTTATGGGGCTGTTCATTTAGGGTGTTAAGCATTTGCATGATCTGCGCGATCTGTTAACAATACTATGTCATCAGCAAATCTCAAGTTATTCAGCATTTCTCGATTTATATTTATGCCCATGTTGCTCCAATTTTTAAACATGTGTTCCAGAAGGGTGATAAATAACTTTGGGGAAATAGTGTCACCCTGACGCACACCTCTTTCGACTTGGAATTTGTTTGTTTCCCTATATAATTTAACTGTTGATGTTGCCTGACAGTAGATATGTCTTAGGTTTTCGATGTACCTTGAATCTATACGGCATTCAGCAAGAGCCTTAAAGAGCATATCCTGGTTCACTGAATCAAAGGCGTTCTCATAATCCACGAAGATTAATATTAAAGGCCTGTTATATTCGAAATAGTTTTTCACAATTAAGTTAACAGTTGTGATATTGACACCATAGCCTGTTTGGAATCCAGCTTGATCGGATGTTTGGTAGAAGTCTAGCTTTTGGGTCAAACGTTTTGTCAATATTTTTGTGAACATCTTATAAACATGGGTGAGGGTACTTATAGGACGGTAGTTTGATAGATCTATTGAATCGCCTTTTTTATAGAGGAGAATGATAATAGCGTTGTTCCACTGTGTTGGTGTTATCGACTTAGTAAGACATAGGTTAAACAGTATTGTGAGGACCCTGATGACAGTTGGTCCAGCCAGCTTTATGGCTTCAACCACAATACCATCCTCATCTGGAGACTTGTATGATCTCATCTTCTGTTATTTCGGGAATAGCTTCTGAACCTTGATTTTGAATATGTGGAATCTCATACGGTGTGCCGTTATTAGTGTTTTTATAAAGCTATTTATAAAAACCTCCAACAATATTCATAATCTCTTCCCTATCTGTTATCACGTTTCCATCTTCGTTCTTTAGTTTTGTATAATTTTTGTTCCCGTAGATAATTTTAATCTCAAAACTTTTAGACTTTTATTCTCCTCGATTACTTTTCTTACTTGTTCGTTATTAAACTTTGTAATATCTCTTCTTATTGATGTTGATACTGCTTTGTTGAGAGCTCTATGATGTGTATTGCCGCTTGCCATTTCTCTTCGCTTCTTTAATAATTTCTTTGTCGGTTCACGTAGTTTTTCAAATTTTTTGGGTTGTTTTGGAGAATGGTTATCTATGGCATATTTTATTGCTTTAACAAGAGCATTATTCAGGTGTTCTACAGAATTTACGTCCAACTGCTGCAGATTTTGTTCTAGTGCCTTTGCGAATTCTGCTGGATTCCCCCTTATTTATATATATATATATATATATATATATATATATATATATATATATATATATATATATCCATAAATCCGTCTATGTATCTCTATATAGATAGATATATGATATGATATTGCAGGAACGTCAACTCAGTAGGCTAACTTCGATGAGTCAGCATTAAAAATTTCAAGTGAGACCTTGCGAAATGTAAGCAAAATTTAACCTAAAATGCAACAAACGAATGGATGTATTTTCGGATTTTCACCTATACACATTTCATTATCCGTAAATCATTACGATTATACGTATATATATATATATAATATATATATATATATATATATATATATATATATACCCTCGAATACTGAATCTGACTTTCTCATATCAAAGAAATAACCTGATTGAAACAAAATAAATCCACATTTTTAATGACTGGTATTTTATGATGGACAAAAAAAAAATAGTAAAAAGAAAAGTCCTTCGAGGATATTTAAAACTAAAACCTGACATTTTCCGCTACATACGATTTATATTCAAATTGGAAAAATAACACAATATTTAGATTGCCTAACTCTGAGAGGCACCTATCACACCGTGTTATACTTCACAAAGCAAGCCCTCTAAGTCTTTCTTCTACCTTATTAGCTCCTTATATATTTGAACAAGTAAAAATAATGAAAATAAAATATCATTTTCAGATTTGTCGGGTTCAAGGAAGCTGAAATGAACGTATGACCTAATATAATCGAAACAACCACTGATTTTTAGATTTCTGAGTCCAATTAGCATTATATTTTTCCGTTCCGATATTGGGCTATACGAATAGCTTTCTCATTGGTCAACAAAAGATCCTTTGATATGCAAGTAGTTCCGATATTTGGGCAACAGGTAGGTGGTGTTGGTCTTGTGTTGCGCCATTTTCTGAGGGTTCCCTTGCATCTACTTACATCTGTTTGAAGCCTGTTTAGGGTTCTCTAGACAGGGTAAGTTAAGTCGTGCCCAGCGTTTATTTTTTCTGTAGACTCTATGAAGTTTGGTGGTGCTGTGTTTTTCCACATATCCATTCTGGCACTGCTTGGATGTAAAAAAGCTTGGTGAGTCGTGACTAGGAACCTTTTTCTAGATTTTAATCTGGATCTTTCTGGGGCTTGTCCGTACATTGGATGTCGTATGACATTGTTTTGCTTTCCTCTTTCTATTTCAGCTGATTTTTGTGGTGCAATTTCTGCAATGGGGTAAAGCTTCTCGATTGCAATTGGTTTTAAGCAGCCGGTTATGAACATGACAGCATCGTTCACAACCATATCGACTAGTGGGGAGTGAGTAGAGTCCCTTCATAATGGAGCTGAGTATTCTGAGTATCCAGCAAGCAATCACTGAGTATTCAGAAGCAACCACTGTAACCCCTCCGCTACGTTTTTAAATCCTTACATGTTTAACCAATTGAAAATAATGAACAAATAATACAATCATCAGATTAAAACAACAAATCGAGTGGAATCTGAAAACATGTTGTTCGGTGACATATGAACTCTAAAAAGTCTAAGATAACCCGTGCCCACCATTTATGAATCACTAAGCTAGGACACGCCATGCTTCAGTCCTTATTAAAGCTTGCCTAGGCCTAGCCTAGGTGAAGAGCAAACGGCAATCGCAAAACAACTGTAACAGTAGGAAATATATATATATATATATATATATATATATATATATATATATATATATATATATATATATATATATATATATATATGTATATATATATATATATATATATATATATATATATATATATATATATATATATATATATATATATATATATATATATATATATATATATATATATATATATATATATATATATATATATATATATATATATATATATATATACATATATATATATATATATATATATATATATATATATATATATATATATATATATATATATATATATATATATATATATATATATATATATATTTAAAGTTGACCAACGAGCAGTAACCATTAATAATGCCAAATGAGATTTCCTTTTCTTGGGTATAGGTTGGCAAAGAACAAAAACTTTATTTGACGGCTTTTCACACAGGGCTTTTATTTCTTGAAGTTGTTGGTACGAGATAATCCAGAAAATTATTAATTGAATAGAAAATATAATGACAGCTGTAATGTTACAAAGAGAAGAAGAATATCGAAAATGTTGTGAAAAATAATGGTAGTGCTATACATCTACTTTTTGGTCCTCAGAAGTAGTATTTTTAATTAGTTAATAATTATAAAACTTTGAAGATCAGTAAACAACTCACTTAGCATATACGGGCTGACAAATTAAAATCCCCATAAATGTACACTAATAAAAATTTCTGAAGAAAAGATTGCGTGAAAAATTTAAAATATTATTTCGCGTCGAATCTTGATTGCCAGAGAAAACTATTATTTAAATTATTCATTCTTATGCAAGTTATACATTTTTTTTTCAATTTTTCACTTTTTTTACTGAAATTTTCCAAAAACTATATTAAATTTGAATTCTTAGAAAAAATTTAAATCGATTATATGTCTCAAAAATTTTTACTTTACTAATTAATATCTTAGAACTTCACCTACAATAAAGTTTTCTGTGACAACCAGATATAAAAAGTCTCTCCTCTTCTCCTTTTTTATGATTTAATCCGTTAGGTTATGTTAGGCTTAAGGCCTAAGTATATATTTGATTCTGCTTGTTTATGACCTTGTAATCGTATAGATACATGAGCAAATCAGACGTTAGATTTGAATTTAGTGACCAATATTACGTCGATATAACATGTCTGACCATTTTTATACATTTGGATTCAGTGACCGAAAATACATCGAAATATGTTTCCTCACTTAACCACTTTTGATCATTGTGAGGCAATTTTTGGACCTTAATTCGAAATCAATAGGTGTACGAGCAAATCAGATAGCATATTTGGATTCAGTGACTAAAACTACATCGGAATATGTATTTCTCGTTATTATTGTTAACTTGACGACTTTTGACCACTTTGAGGCCGTTTTTGGATTATGACTCGAATTCAATGGGTTCATTAGCAAATCGGATATCATATTTCGATTCAGTGACCACAAATACGTAGGAATACATATGTCTGGTCAATAGTAATTCAATAGTAAAGCCAATACTTTTTTTTCTCGGATTGATTATTTTTTTATCGCAGTATTTGCGTAAAATGGCCATTTAAAATTTATATTTCCAAAATATGGCTCGACAGTTCTTTTCTAAATTTTCTTACGATGAATTAAAAGTAAAATATATGGTGATCCGATGAAATTTGAGGTCTGTACGGATTTTTGAACGGTAATGTTTTTTTTTTCTACCCACTGTGCGGTGTTTTGAGGGATATTCTTACTTAAATTTTTATCTGTTTTGGCCAATTTATTGGATAATATGTAAATTCATCCTTCTTAAATAGTAATAACTTCTCCTGGACATGATCGTGCAAAAAGTATTAATGTAGATTTAATAACTATGTTCTAATAATTTTTTAGATAACAGATATATGTATTAATTCTTTAATTTATAGATACCACGAGTATTTCCGGTCTCGTCTGATGAGCTGGCAGTTTTTTGACGTCAAACGATCGTAGTTGTTGAAAACGAATTGTTGTTTACCTTTTAGCACATTTTTTGCTTAATCATCACATAATATTTTTGATAACTAAAGATGAATTAGATGTTTTTGTAACACATGTAATCGAGTAAATTTAAATATATACAAATAGTGATAAATTTGCTCAAATAGGCAGGCACTCACTACTTTTTCTCCTCAAATCGAAGATTTTTTAAAATCCAATTTACCAGCTCTAATTTACGTTGGAACAAAGTTGTCAAATGTACATTTTTGTAAACTAAAGCAGATAAAAATATTTTTAAAAAACAACCGAATTTTCAAGTAAAAGCATAAGATCTTAACGTACTTAGTTTTTATTCGTTTTTACAATTAATAATCGACGACCTCGCTCATGTAGTGTAACTCTGGATACTGCTAATTTTCTGGTATTGTAGTTAATGTGTGTTGATAGTTTTCTAAATTTCAAGGCCAAACGAGAATTTTTTTGAGAAATTTAAACATTCTTTAGCGGAAATATCTACCAGTGTTACCATTTTGACAACTTAAATAGATTTATATCTTTATAATGTTTATTTAGTATGAAAAGTGTATTTATTTCTCGTTTTCTAGAATTTAGTTCCTGCTTGTGTATTCTGCCGAGTGTTTTTCAAAATTTATATCCTTGGTATTAGCATTTAGTGATAAAAAATTGTACCCTAAATTTTTTAACACTATATCTCCATGTCGATAATTAAACTGTGATATTAGTTAAACAATTTTTCCAACAAAAAAGTAAAATTTCAATTTTGGATGGAGAATTCGTTTAATTACACAATATAAAATTTTTTGATTTTAAGCATTACAATATTGCAACTAGCCAGGTGACAAGCAAGTCAATGGTTTTTGATGTATGTGGTTACTGTAGCCATTGTTGTATACGCTAATAAACCATAAATCCTCAGGGTTATTTTTCTCGTTACTTACAGAGGAGCGTAATTTATTCATATTTTTTCCGCAGTTATTTTTGATACATGAATTTACCGATTTAAAGATATATATTAAACCTTTTTCATAATACATTGTTTACTTTTTATAGAAAATCATCCCTTATATTCGATATCCGATAACATAATGCACCGTATATAAAACTCATTACATTCCTTAACCACACCAATATTAGTTGGCTATCACTCTCCATTTCTTAGGCCATTTTGCTGCGCTAATAGTAAAAATAGTTTATCATCATCATCAATCCGGTTTTTTTATAGCGTTCTTCTCCTCTCGGTTCCCAGTTTCCATACTTTTTGGTCTTCCCAACCTCCCGGTCTTAGATTTCTCTCTGACATTGCCTTCCGGACACCTTCAAACCATGTCGCCCTTGGTCTCCCTCTTCTCCTCTTTTCACTTACTACCCACTTTAGAATCATCTTTGGTATTCGGAATTCTTCCATTCTTTCCACGTGTCCGTGTCATATAAATTGCCGTTGTTGAATTTTCTCAATAATCGTGATTTTTACTTTCATTACATTCTTTATTCTTTCATTTCTAACTCTATCCACTCTTGCCGACCTTCGCCAGTAATCCATTTCGAGTGCCATTAGTTTCTGTTCCAATCGTTTCTTCAATTGCCAGGTTTCACAACCGTATAACATGATGCTCTTGAGAACTGCATTATAAATGAGGTGCCTTCTCTGTGATGTTATGTTCTTCGACCACAGAACAGAGTTTAGGTGTCTTGTGACCGAATTTCCTCGACTTATGCTCCTCTCCACTTTTTGTTCCGTTCTACCGTCTTTACTTATGTTAGTTCCGAGATATGTATATATGTATATATGTATATATGTATATATGTATATATATATATATATATATATATATATATATATATATATATATATATATATATATATATATATATATATATATATATACAGTCGACACTGTTTATAGTGAAACTCTATATAGTGAAAAACTCTTTATAGTGCAATTTTTTCAAGACCTGGAATATCTTACATACATAGCAATATATACGGATTTTTTCTTTATAGAGTAAAAAACTCTCTATAGTGAAATTTCGGTCAACATTTTGGTCTTTCACTATATAGAGTGTCGACTGTATATATATATATATATATATATATATATATATATATATATATATATATATATATATATATATACATATATATATATATATATATATATATATATATATATATATAAATATATATATATATATATATATATATATATATATATATATATATGTATATATATATATATATATATATATATATATATATATATATATATATATATATATATATATATATATATATATATATATATATATATATACAGTCGACACTCTATATAGTGAAAGACCAAAATGTTGACCGAAATTTCACTATAGAGAGTTTTTTACTCTATATATATATATATATATATATATATATATATATATATATATATAAATATATATATATATATATATAAATATATATATATATATATATATATATATATATATATATATATATATATATTATATATTACTTATGTTAGTTCCGAGATATATACAGGGTACCCCATATGTATGGAATAATGATTCCACAGCATTTATTAATTAATTGCATCCATACAACCCATTCTATTGCAAGAATTATCTGAAGATGACTACAATAGACGCGTTGAATTTTGCGAGGTTATGATGGAACGAATCAATAATGATCCTAACCTAATTCATAATATTGTTTTTTCTGACGAGGCCACATTTTGTCTTAACGGAAGAGTTAGCAGTCATAACTGCCGATACTGATCTACTGAGAATCCGCACTGGGATAATCGTCAGTCATTCTCAAAGACCACAAAAGATAAACGTTTGGGCAGGGATTTGTGATGTTACAGGACAGCGGTATATACAGTTACTCCAAGAGAAAGTTATTCCAACTTATGCAGGTCTTTTCCCGATGAAAATAATTTGGATACCTCTAACAGGAATCTGTTGAATCAATAGGACGGAGCACCTCCTCACTATGAAATCAATGCTCGTAAATACTTGGATGCGATTTTTCCTATTCGATGGTTAGGCAGAAGAGGTGCTGTAGAATGGCCTGCAAGGAGTCCCGACCTTATGCCACTCGATTTTTTTTATGGGGTCATTTGAAAACCCAAGTTTACCGAAGTCGACCTGAAACTGTAGACGATTTACAACAAAGAATTCAATATGAAGTAGCACAGATCATCCCGGATTCTCTGCAAAACTCTTTTTCAATCTGTTTATGACAGATTGGGTCATTGCCTCGGTGTTAACGGTAGGCATTTTGAGCAATTTTTATTTTAAAAATAAACCTAGCGTATTTAATAATAGTTTTTTGTCTATTTTTTATTTTAAATTTCAAATGACAATAATTCCAAAACAGTTCAATTTAGAGATATGGTATGTTAGAGAAATAATATCTAGAAATTTTCATTTTTAAAAAATTAGGATGGCATAATTTCTTCGAACTGACAGTTCAAAAACATTTTATTGTCAACGTTAGCATGTGCGCCGTATAACACCTGATTAATAAATGCTGTGGAATTATTTTTCCATACATATGGGGCACCCTGTCTATATATAAATATATATATATATATATATATATATATATATATATATATATATATATATATATATATATATATATATATATATATATATGTATATATATATATATATATATATATATATATATATATATATATATATATATATATATATATATATATATATATATATATATATATATATGTATATATATGTATATATATGTATATATATATATATATATATATATATATATATATATATATATATATATATATATATATATATATATATATACGTCACAAGCATCAATGACCTTACCAGTATTTAGAGTAAGACTTCCCTGTTTTCCTTCTATACACAAATATTTGGTTTTCTTGCAGTTAACTGTTAAACCCCAGTTTTCATAATCTTCCAACAATTTTCTTGTCATAAATTGAAGGCCTCTTCTGTCTTGAGCAATAGCCACCTGATCGTCGGCAAAATGTGGAGTGTATAACGTTGTTTCGTCGGTCAGCTGTATTTCCATTCCTCCACATGCTGTTCGCCATTCTGTAATGCCTCATTCAGATAAATGAATAATGTTTGATACAGACTGCTGCCCTGTCTAACACCCTTTGTTACAGAAAAATTCTATTTGCGAACGCGCCTGCGGATATTGCTGTACTGTTTATGGTTGAATGTTCTAATCTTTATCACACTTTTTTTACTGGGATGTTATCATACGCTTTGGTTAGGTCTACAAATAGTAGATAGAGCTTTCTGTTCGTTGATGACTTTTTCTCGTTTAAGTGTAGTTTATAAAAATTTAAATATACTCTAATTTTGCGGTAATTCCTACAAAATCCGGCACTAAAACATCACATTGGATCTCTTCAATCTTTTCTCCGGATGTCCTTATTCTCTCCAATATTCGACAGACATACTACAAATAAAACTCACAGATCGTCTACATTTCCTGAACGTCTTTTACTTTTTACTGAGAAACTACAATATCGAGATTGGTTAGACATCACTCATAGGTAAAGATACAAATAGATTAATCTTTTACATAAATTTCACGTACTCTAATTTTCGGGTAAGTTCTATAATATCCGCCACTGAAACGACTTTTTTACATTGGATCTCTTCGATCTCTCGCTTTTTCTCTCCTTGTTCTCTCCGCGTCCTCAGCTCTTCCGATATTCCTGCGAAGCGGCAGAGTAATATACTGTAAATAAAACCCACTGCGCGTCTGCATTTACACCCACCGTGCCGCTAAGTCGGCTAAAATACGGCTCGAGAGAAGTTTTCTTTGAGTTTCAGAGAGTTTTCCGACGAGCGATTATATTTTAATCTTTTATGATGATCCTTTGGTATCATAGCTTGTAAAAGGCGACCCAATAAGATGAAAGTGAAAGTGCTGCGAGCCGCTAGTGTACTGTAAATAGCGAATAGAAATAACTGGGAACTATTCCTTATATTACCTAACGCAACACAGACCATATGTATTTTATAAAAAAAAAACACGTAAATAGGATAAACGATTCTCGAATGATAAGCGCACTAATGGAGAGACAGATAGGGAGACGTTGCATTTTATATATTGCATTCTTTGTTACATGATATTATTCCATATTTAACGGTTTAGGCAGGGTATTGCAAGAGAGTGCGCTAGCTGCAAACTTTTTTCTGACTTGATTCATTATTATCGTCACTGCTTATTTCTTATATTACCTAACGTAATAAAATATATCCTATAACCTGGCCAGAGAACATAAGTATACATCTAAAAAAAATACGTAAGTCATAATCGGATAATTGATAAGCGCATTAACGGACAGACAGATAGACAGACAGAGAGGCGTTGCATTTTATATATATTATAGACTATTATTATTATTATTATTATATAACCTAGAAAGAGAATCTATGTATGAATGAAAAAAAAAACACGTAAATCGGATAAGTGGTTTTTGGAGTGATAAGCGCACTAACGAACAGAAAGATAGACAGACAGAGAGACGTTGCATTTTATATATTATATCCTTTGCTGCATGATATTGTTCCATATTTAATGGTTTAGGCTGTGTAATGCAAGAGAACGCGTCAGCGGCAAACTTTTTTCCGACTGGATTCACTATTATCGTCACTGCTTATTATGTTACCTAACGTAATAAAATATATCCTATAACCTGGCCAGACAACATATACATGTTTAAAAAAAACACGTAAATCGGATAAGTTGTTCTCAAGTTATAAGCGGACTAACGGACGGACGGACGGACAGACAGAGAGACGTTGCATTTTATATATATATATATATATATATATATATATATATATATATATATATATATATATATATATTATAGAAGAGTATGGATAACCTGGACAGAGAACAAATGTATGAATTAAAAAAAAAAAAAAAAAACACGTAAGTCGGATAAATGGTTCTCGAGTGATTAGCAGACTAACGGAGAGACATACAGACAGACAGAAAGACGTTGCATTTAATTTAAACTCCTGGAAAAAATTAACGCAACAATCTGAAAATTAATTTATCTTTTTCTTATGTCAGTTTTAAAGTTTATCGAGTATTTGAATAGTAGGCTATGTATATTTTGTTTCGTTGTTCATGACAGAAATCAAAACAATTCGTTTTAGATTCACAGTTTAAAGAATTTTTTAGAAGATAAACAATTTTCTGTAATAATGCGATAGATTTTCTTTAAAAGTAAGCTTATAAATTGTTCCCTTTTTTAAAGTAATACGTTTTTGTGGTAGACTGTTTTATTTTTGACCCCGAAGAATTAGAAAAATGAATCGAACAAGGAATTTAACTGAACACGAGGTAGTGCGAGCCTCAGTTTTATTGGACGAGGGATATTGTAGAGTTATGTTGCCAATTTGTTAGGCAAACATCGTTCCATAATAAGTCGTATGGTAAGACGCTTGAATGAAGTAGGAACTTATTCTAGAAGGCTAGGGCAAGGGCGAAAACGATGCACTAGCGACCTAGATGAACGTTTTATAAGACAACTAGCCGTGCCCGCGGTTCCGCTCGCGTGGATTTGATTTACCTTTATCGTCACTGCTTTTTCGTTATATTTATATTATTATATAGCTCGAGGGGCCTTAGAGGCCCATTGCTTGGTTTGCATACTGGTCTCCACTTCTTTTTGTCTCCAGTGCGGGATTCCCATCAACTCCAGATCTTGCTTTACTGCCTGAATCCATGTAGATAGAGGTCTACCCTTGCCTCTTCTTCCAACCACTCCTCTTATTAGGGCTTGCTTTACCTGTCTTTCTTCCTTCATCCTTGCTACGTGTCCCAACCATCTTAATCGCTGGCTTCTTATGATTTGGCTTATAAGGGGTTTCGTATATAGGCATTTTAATTCGTAGTTTGTTCTTCTTCTCCACAGTCCCTCTTCTTTCCTTCCTTCATAGATTCTTCTCAAAGCTTTCCTTTCCCACACCTCCAACGTCTCCTTTTCTCTTGCATTCAGTTTCTACGTTTCGCATCCATATGTGACCGTGGGTTTGACAACTGTCGCATATATGTTTTCTTTTGCTTTTCTTGATACATTCTTTGATTTCAATATTGGATTCATTGCCCCCAAACATATCTGTCCTTTCGCTATTCTTTCTTGTATCTCCGTCCTTTCTTGTCCACTCTCTGTTATTGTTACTCCCAGATAATTTAAATTTGTCCACTTTTTGAAACATATATCTTTTCCCTAATTTGTTTATTATATCTAAACTTTTGTTGTTTTTATTATCCTTCTTCTTTGTAATTTCCATGTATTTTGTTTTTTTTTTCCTCATTTATCTTTAGTCCTATTATCCTTCCCCTTTCTTCTATCCTACTTATGGCTTTTTTGAGGTTCTCTTTTGCTCTTGCAATTACTGCTACATCATCCGCATAGGCCAAGCATTGGCAAGTTTGTTGGCATATCGTTCCATTTGTTTTTATTTCTGACCCAATTTCCACCCGGGGCCTTATTTTTTTTTGGTTCTGAGTATTTCTCTTATTTTTTCCCTCCTGCCCTTCAGTTAATTTTGCTTCCTATTTCTCATTCAACTCCTCATTTCTATCTCCATTTAATATTTCTTTAAAGTATTCCGCCCATCTATTCAGTCTTTCTGCCAAGTTTACTGCTAAACTTCCATCTTTTTTCCTTCATATTAGCATTTTGTCTCTGTTTATTCCCTTTGTATTTTTTAAAAAAAAAAACATGTAAATCGGATAAGTGGTACTTGAGTGCTAAGCGTACTAATGGCCAGACAGACAGACAGAGAGACGTTACGTTTTATATATATTATAGATTTTTTTTTATATATATTAAATTAAGAATTTAAAAAAAACACGTAAATCGGATGAGTGGTTCTCGAATGATAAGCACACTAACGGACAGACAGACAGAGAGACAGAGATACGATGTATTTTATATATATTATAGATATAATAAAATATATATCTATAATATAGAACATATGTATGAATTTAAAAAATCGCGTAAATCGGATAAGTGGTTCTCGAGGGATAAGCACACTAACGGACAGACAGACAGACAGAGAGACGTTGCGTTTTATATATATTATATAGATTATTATTATTATTATATAACCTGGCCAGAGAACATATGTATGAATTAAAAAAAAACACGTAAATCGGATAAGTGGTTCTCGAGTGCACTAACGGACAGACAGACAAACAGACAGAGATACGATGTATTTTATATATATTATAGATGTAATAATATATATATATATATATATATATATATATATATATATATATATATATATTATATATATATATATATATATATATATATATATATATATATATATATATATATATATATATATAACCTGGTCAGAGAACATATGTATGAATTTAAAAAATCACGTAAATCAGATAAGTGGTTCTCGAGGGATAAGCACACTAACGGACAAACAGACAGAGAGACGTTGTATTTTATATATATTATAAGTATAGATTATTATTATATAACCTGGCCAAAGAATGTATGTATGAATTTAAAAAAAGACACGTAAATCGGATAAATGGTTCTCGCGTGATAAACGCACTAATGGACAGGCAGACAGACAGAGAGACACTGCATTTTATATATATTATAGATTTAGATATTCTCTGCTACATAATATTGTTCCATATTTAATGGTTTAATCTGTGTATTGCACGGGAACGCGCTAGCGGCAAACTTTTTACCGACTTCATTCACTATTATCGTCACTGCTCATTCCTTATGCTACCTATCGTAATAAAATATAGCCTATAACCTGGCCAGAGAACATATGAATGTTTAAAAAAAAAAGTCCGTAAATCGGATAAGTGGTTCTCCAGTGATAAGCGCACTAACGGACAGACAGACAGACAGACAGACAGACAAACAGACAGAGAGACGTTGCATTTTATATATATTATAGATATGCTTTAAGAAACAGGACTATCCCTAGTTCTATAATAAGAAACGAACTCGAAGCTGTTCGCAATGTCACAATTTCTTCTAAAACAGTTAGGAGACGGTTAAATGAAGCTGGATTAAACAGTAGGAGACCAGCCACTGCGCCCTTGCTTACTAGAGAGAACAGAGTTGCCAGGTTACATTTTGCTCGAAATCACGAAAACTGGTCTGTGGATGATTGGAAACAAGTTTTCTTCACAGATGAAACTAGGGTTAGTCTAGAACAACCAGATGGTCGTGAGCGAGTATGGCGAAGACTAGGAGAGAGGTTGGCTCCTTGCAATATCTCTGCAAGGATTCCATTCGGCGGTGGCTCTGTTATGTTCTGGAGTGGCATCTGCTTTGATGCTCGCACAGAGTTAGTTCCTGTCCTTACCAGATCCATGAATGCTGACTACTACCTTGAGAATATTGTAATAGAACATGTGATGCCTTTCGGTCATTTTTTGGGGCCCAATTTCCTGTTTATGCAAGACAACGCTCGACCTCACGTGGCTAGGGAGGTACTCGATTATCTTAATCAAGTTAATATACCGATTATGCAATGGCCACCAAAAAGCCCGGATCTGAATCCGATAGAACATGTATGGGATCACCTTAAGAAAAATGTGAAACGTCATATACCTGCACCTAGAAACCTGAGGGGACTTGAAAATGCAGTTATCACAGAATGGGAGCAAATTCCTCAAGATTTTATCCAAAATTTAATTAGAAGCATGCCTAGGCGCATAAACGCTGTCATCCGAAGTAGAGGAGGCAACACACGCTACTAGTGTCCCAGTTACACCATTAATTTTGCTTCTAGTGTCCTAGTTTATTTTTTCATTATTACATAATTTCAACGATTTTGTTATTAGGTCTTAAGAATAATTTTAATTCGAATCTTATAGAGAAATTTGGTAGCTAATTCACTTTTACAGTATCCGAATAAGTTTTTTCTAAGTTTTAGTGTAACCAATGTTCATAAAAAATTATTAAAATTAATTCATTATAGAGATTTGTATGATTTAATATATTGTTGCGTTAATTTTGTCCAGGAGTGTATATTATAGAAGAATATAGATAACCTGACCAGAAAACAAATGTATCAGTTAAGAAAAAAAAACACGTAACTCAGATAAGTGGTTCTCGAGTGATAAGCGCACTAACGGACAAACAGACAGACAGACAGAGAGACGTTGCACTTTATATATATTATCGAAGATTATAGAAAACCTGTCCAGAGAACAAATATGTGAATTAAAAAAATAAACATGTAAATCGGATAAATGGTTCTCAAGTCATAAGCGCACAGAGAGTCGTTGCATTTTATATATATTATATTCCTTGCTACATGCTATTGTTCCATATTTAATGGTTTAGGCAGTGGATTGCAAGAGAATGCGCTATCGGCAAGCTTTTTTCCGACTTGATTTACTATTATCGTCACTGCTTATTCCTTTTGTTACCTAGCGTAATAAAATATAGCCTATAACCTGATCAGAGAACATATGTATGTTTTTTAAAAAAAAAAGCACGTAAATCGAATAAGTAGTTCTCGATTGATAAGCGCAATAACTGACAGACAGACAGACAAATAGACAGACTGAGAGACGTTGCATTTTATATATATTATAGATTATTGGATGCTCGACAATCACGTTGGACCGTCTTTATATTGTGTCTAGCATCTACTTGCAGCTCCACCGTCGTGGATTATACCATTTCCATTATTGAAGTAATAAAGGCCTAAACAATACCACAAAAGTCCCATTACCCTCTACTATCTAGTTCCAACTACTAACTTAAAGTAATAACCTTTCGCCGCTTTGCCTCGTACTCGTTTACAATAAGGAAATTGTTTTTATAAAGATAGCTTCACAGAAAAATAGAAGAAAATTCTTCAAAATTATTTTTATAATAATTTCTTAGTTTCTGAACCCGTTTTAATAAAATATAGTAGAAAATGACCTGCCCAACGTAGATCGCTACTCCCTTACAGGTGCTGCTTCCTTAGCGATTTAGAGATTTCCGTGTACCACCCATGGTGTGCCCATAAAAAAGAATTTTTATTTACTCATGAGTTTCAAAATAGACGTCTGCTGTTTGGAAGCATTGTAGCATCCTCTTTCCATAGGGTCTAGTCAACATCACTTTTATAATTTCTTGTTAAGATTTGAATTCTACGATTGTTCCTAGTCACATCTCGCCTCTCTAGTGTTCCGTACTAAACACTTATAAGATCACTTCGGTGTCCGCCTGTTTGTCTCACCCGATTTTCTCCGAAATTATTTGACATTTGGCACAAATATAGGAATTGATGGCCCGATCAGAGGCGTGTAGTTTTGAATGTTAAATTTTGACCTAAGTGGTGAGTTTTGGTGGATAAAATCGGAGGTGAAAAAGAAATTACGAATCATCGAGTGGGGATCAAATAAAAGCTTGTGAAAACATGAGTTGAAATATATATATATATATATATATATATATATATATATATATATATATATATATATATATATATATATATATATATATCATAAACTGTGCGAGGGAACTAACACCAGTTTTCTGTAGACTTTTCAACCTATCTTACAGAAAGGGAATATTTCCTTCCTGCTGGAAATGTGCCACAGTTCAGCCGATACCTAAAATAGGCAAGAAGACCTTGCCAAATAACTACCGACCAATCGTACTGCTTTCAATAATATCGAAACTCATGGGAAGGGCTATCAATCAGCATCTTCTAAAATATCTTGAAGGATTCAACATGATTAGCGATCATCAATATGGCTTTCGTAAAAACAGATCAACAGGAGATTTTCTGACTTATGTAACACACGTTTGGAACAACGCAATTGAACACTTTGGAGAATCTCGAGCGGTTGCTCTTGACATATCCAAGGCATTCAACCGTGTTTGGCACGATGGGCTGTTTTTTAAGCTATGCTCTTATGGTATGTCTGAAAAGTTCTGTTTGTGGCTTTCATATTTACTCAGAGAGCGTTCTTTACGAGGCAGTCGACGGATTTCTTTCTAACACCTTCACTATCAACGCCGGTGTACCTCAAGGCTCCATACTGTCTCCTACTCTTTTTCTCATTTACATTAACGATATGCTGGAAAAGACCGAGAATCCAATCTACTGCTTTGCAGATGACATTACGCTTATCTCTTCATTCACTTTGAACGCTCGGACATCGGCTACTCAGACGAATATTCGCAGACAGCAGGAAGTCATTCAATTTAACAAAGACCTAGAAGAAATTTCATCTTGGGGTGACAGTAACCAAGTGGAATTTAACGCTACAAAAACCCAGGCGGCAGTTTTTTCTAAAAAAGTTAGCGTTGTTGAACCCGACGTAGTTATGTCGGGGCACTCCATTCCTCTAACATCGTCACTCAATTTGTTGGGCGTTAATTTGGGAGCAAATATGTCCTGGTATAAACATGTTGCAGGCATAGCAAGGAGAGCTTCTCCAAAGTTGGGAATATTATTTCGAACCAGAAAGCTTTACACTCCACAACAACTGTTAATTTTTTACAAAGCTCAAATTCGACCAACTATGTAATACTGCTCCCAAACATACACTGCATTTATTGGATTCTATTCAGAGAAGAGCGTTACGTCTGATTGACCGGAACTGACTGTCGGCCTTGATTCACTGGAACATCGAAGAACGGTTGGGGACTTGAGCCTATTCTACAAGTATTTTCATGGAAAGTGTTCGAAGGATGTGGCCTGCTTAATTCCTCCGAGAGCGGTGCATGTTAGAAGTACACGTCGCGCTAACACTTCACATCCGTATGAGGTTCAGCTTGTTACTCCTCCTACAACGCTTTTCAAGCAGTCTTTTATATGGAGAACATCATACCTTTGGAATAATTTGCCCAGAACTGTGTTTCCCACCGAGTACAATTTACAGCGATTCAAGAACAACGTGAATCGCTTTTTCCGCACACGTGTCGCTCCTGTAGCGCTCTTCCCTGCAGCACGTGTGCTAGACCCATAAATATATATATATATATATATATATATATATATATATATATATATATATATATATATATATATGTATGTATGTATATAATGTAATACTTGCGCACACTTGTGTGTTTTTTCTAAAAAATGCCTCTCCCAGTCGCGAGAAGTACTGATCAAAAAATTTTGAAAAAAATTCTGAAATGTTCTCCATAAAGTGTAGATTGAGCGAAAATTATCACGAGTGCATTACGTTTGATAATTTATCTGGGATAATAAAACTATTTGGCTTGACAATATGGTGGAGGTTTCTATAATATCCTTTTCAATATACACACTGGTGGCCAACAGATAGGTCCGGAGACAAAAATTTTTTATTTTATTTGTGTGTAATTAAACAAATATTAAGGTAGTAAATATTTGTTTTACGCTTTTATTGCTAGATTCTAGATTGAGCCAGATTGATTAATGGGCTATTAGGTAGCTAAGATGCTATAACTATTATACATTAAAAACGTGACAATACATATTGGATCTTAAGATATATACATGTCAGGGACCTAATTAACCAAAATCCAGAAGGAGATATAAATATTGAAGTTGAAGATTTAAAGGTGAAAATACATATTGGATCTTAAGATATATACAAGTCAGGGACCTAATTAACCAGAATCCAGAAGGAGACATAAATATTGAAGTTTAAGATTTAATTTCTGAGTTTATTAATTTATTAAGAGATATAAGATAGAGAGTTTTACTGATTGAGTCGAATCATGGGTCCTGAAATAAGACTCTATTGAATTGGAGTCGTTTCACTTACGATTGCAGGAAGCATCTTCATCAACAGATTAGGTTACGGAATGTACCTGAAGAGGTAGTTGTACCCGACTGGTATTTAGGTCCGTTTTATTTATTTATTTTTTTTTATGGATCTAGCACACGTGCTGCAGGGAAGCCCCTAAAGCGCTCCAGGGGCGGCATGTGTGCGGAAAAAGCGATTCACGTTGTTCTTGAATCGCTGTAAATTGTACTCGGTGGGAAACACAGCTGTGACTCGTAATAATCGGTATCTACGTGTGACGCAGGCAGTATACAGTCTGTCAAATACGAACGTGTCCGCGATAATTAATTTTTGGTAGATGCGATTCTAGCGATTCAACAAAAAATCGATAGAGTATTACTCGATTCCGAACTTACGTCGAAATCACGTAAAATCCAAAATGAGTCACTTGTTTGCGCGTTAGTTCGAGGCAGCCTTTCTTTATTCCCATCCAAAAGGATCTAAAATGACACATTCCGCGGCTGCTAAATATATTAAAAAGTCGGTATCGTTTGTGAAGAAGTGGGTAAATCATTTTAACGAAACTAAAAATGTCGACGACCAAACGTGGCTCGGTAGGCAAAGTCACTCCGAAAGTCGAAAAACGAATCGTGTCTTTGTTTTCACGGAATACGAAATTGACGCTGCGTCAAGGAACGGCAAAATTAAGAAAAACGGCTTTGAATATGTCTCATGAGACCATTCGACAACATCTTCGTGCTCATGATGACAAATTTCGAAGCCCGTTGAAGAAACCTTTGATGGGCGAAAATCACGTCGTAAAGAGGCTCGCTTGGACTGACGATAAGATACTAGAGTGGCCCTGACAATCGCCGGACCCCAACCCTATTGGAAACGTTTAGTCCTTTTGTAAAGAGAAAGCTCAGAGGAAAGACTTTGAGGACTTTGACTCATTTGTCTCGCGAGATTCGAAAATGCAGAAAATCTCGTCGACAGCATGTCTCGAAGATGCCAGACAATTATTGATGCAGAAGGCGATTGATCAACTTACTAAGCTAATTGCGCCGTTGTTAACACACCAAAGAGATTGCAAAAAATGTTCTCGAAACACATTTTTTCAAGAATACGAGCGGTCACGTTCTAACTTGACAGACTGTATCTAACAATGTTATTAGAGTGTTTGCAAATTTTGATTGATTCCCTGATCTTTCGTTTATAGAAATTGATGATCGGATCAAGTACTTTGTTTTTTTTTCATTGATGGGGCACACTGTAGAGTACAGATGTTCATGTTAATTCACGTTGATCTTGAATCGCTGCAAGGGATACTCGGTTAATTCTAAAAGGACGAGCTTCTCTTCATCTTCTTAAATAATAAATTATATGTTTAAGCACCGGGACATTAAACTGGGTTAGTGGTAGGTAGAGAAGTAAGGCTTTCGTAACTTTTTTATGTCCTTGATTAAATGATGCACACCATGCAATCCATGCGGTCCGAACTCTGGGTACATGCTTACATCAAATGTTCGGTTGTCTGAATAATCGTTCATTAGCTAACACGACTTGGTTGCATGAATGAATGAGATGCGAGATTGGTGTTTTTTCTTTAATCTGTTTTATTAAATTCAAAGCGTGCCCGTACTTAGAGAAGTGATAAGAAAAAAAAAGATTATGTAGACACGTTCCATTTTACAAAAACGGCTGTCTATAAATGTACTTGTCGACGCCTAATTTGCTCTGTTATAATTAATTGCCGCTACTGCTTTGTATTTTAATTTATGTTTATGATCAATAAAAGTGAAATTCCAGTTTTTGCAGGGCAAAGTCCAAAATTATCATTTGCCGGAACGAAACAAATATGTATTGTTCTTGTTCTGATAATTATTCGTTATATTTTGGAAAATAATGGTTTTTTTTTCGTATAATCGTGACTAGTAACAATATACTTTTTTACGTGTTAGTAAAACAATTCAATATTTATCTGTATTTTTCCAGTAGTCATGTACAACTACGTCAATGAGTTTTCGCTTGTTTCATTCTTACTCCTGTAGTTTTTATACACAATTTAGTGACGTTTATAAAATATTTTGCTTAAATTTAATTTGTATTCCAGATTTTGATTTGAATCATTCCTATTAAATATATTTCTGCTTGTGTAAATTACCTTTATTTAGTTATCAATTAATTCTGGAATTTTATAGACTACTTTTTTTTTTATGACTCTAGCACAGGTGCTGCAGGGAAGTCCCTAAAGCGCTACAGGGGCGACACGTGTGCGGAACAAGCGATTCACGTTATTCTTGAATCGCTGTAAATTGCACTCGGTGGGAAACGCAGTCCTGGGTAAGCCATTCCAAAAGGATGATGTTCTCCATATAAAAGACTGCTTGAAGAGCGTTGTACGAAGAGTAACAAGCTGAACCTCATACGGATGTGAAGTATCAACGCGACGTGTACTTCTAACATGCACCGCTATGGGAGGAATTAAGCGGGCTACATCCTTCGAACACTCTCCATGAAAATACTTGTAGAATAGACTCAATTCGCCAACTGTTCTTCGATGTTCCAGCGAATCAAGGCCGCCGGTCAGTTCTGCGTCTCCAATCAGACGAACAGCCCTTCTTTGAACAGAATCCAACAAATGCAGTGTATGTTTGAGAGCGGAGCCCCAAACATGGGAGCAGTGTTCCATAGTTGGTCGAATTTGAGCTTTGTAAAGAATTAACAGTTGTTGTGGAGTGTAAAGCTTTCTGGTTCGAAATAATATTCCCAACTGTTGAGAAGCTCTCCTTGCTATGCCTGCAACATGTTCATACCAGGACATATTTGCTCCCAAATTAACGCCCAACAAATTGAGTGACGATGCTAGGGGAATGGAGTGCCCCGACATAACTATGTCGGGGTGAAAAGCTCCGAGACTTTCCGTGAGATAGCAGTATAAACAAAAAACATATGATTTCCAGTTAATGTCAACTCTCAGAAGATTCGTGTAAGATTTTAATGACATTTTGTCTATTAGTGTGAAAGTTACAGCTGTTCGAACGACGCTACCTTTGAACGATGGAACTAAAGAATTTTGCATGTTGATTAAACATTCCTTTTTGATGGAAAAAATACAGCCAAAAACCCAAAAATGGCTTGAGAAGTGTTATGGCACATCTGCTTCGTGGAAAGCAGGAAATGAGGTCGTACAAGTACCGATGTTGCACCACGTTCCGGACGTCCAAATGAGGCAGTCACTCCAAAAAATACAAAAAATTCCACCATAATGTTCTGAATGACCGCAAAATGAGAAAGATAGCTGACATCGTGAAGATATTAGCAGAATGCTTGAGGCATATTTGCATATGAAAAAGTTGTGTGCCCGTTGGGTGCCGCGCATTCTATCGATTATTCAAAAACAGCAACTTGTCGAAGATTCAGAACGTTGTTTCGTACTGTTTCGGCGTAATTCATAGGAGTTTTTGCGTCGATTCGTAACAATGGACGAAACATGTACCCACGACTACACGCCTGAGTCTAACAGTCAGTCTGCAGAGCGGCTGGAACCGCATGAAAGCCGAACGTAGCGTTCAAAAACACAAACATCAGCTGGTAAGGTTTTGGTAAGTATTTTTGGGATATGCATATAGTAAACGAGTGGACGAAAAACTTTAAAAATTTTGTTCTTTGCTGATGATGCAATATTAACAGCAGAAAATGAAGAAGGCTTACAGCTGCTAATACATCGTTTCCAAACCACAGCTGAAACTTACAACATAAGAATATCAGTGGAAAAAACAGAATCCATGGTTATAGCTAAAGACCCCATTAGCTGTAAATTAGCCGTCTACAACAAAACAATAGCACAGAACATGCACTGCACTTACCTGGGAGTACAGCTATCGAGCTCAAAAAAATCTACATCAAAAAGTACTCAATCAGGTAAATAAAGTTTCGAGAATATCTGGTTGTGTGAGGGACTCAATATGGAAAAATGCCTACATGTCTAGAAAAAGCAAAGTGCGTATATATAGAACCGCGGTAAGACCGGTTCTAACGTATGCAGCAAAACATCTAAAACAAAAAGCCTCATGCGAGCTACAGAAATGAAAACACTGCGCACTATCAAAGGAATAACCCTGAGAGACCTAGTACTAAGCACAGCTATATGAGAAGAATTCAAGATATTGGAGAGATCACGTAAGTAAGATGGCAGCTGATAACTGGGCAAGATGGGCAAAAGATGAAAAACCAGAAACAAGTAGATCTCCAAAAAGATGGTAGGAAAGGTGGAGATCTACGTTACAAGAGGCTTAAAAACAAACGAACCAAGACGTTGTCTTATAAAAATAAGAAGAAGAAACATGGAGTAAAAGTGATCGACTATCTTGAGAAGGGACGAAGACTATTACGATAGTTTATTGGACCGTTTGGATGGTGAAATCAACAAAAATGGCCGTATTTATTTAAGAAAAAAGTGTTGTTTCACCAAGATAACGCACTAGCTTACAACTCAATAAAATCGATGGTAAAATTGAGCTATGAATTGCTTCCTCATACATATATACATATATATATATATATATATATATATATATATATATATATATATATATATATATATATATATGCCATATCTGTCCCCAGCGATTATTACGTCTTTCCCAATTTGGAAAGGTGGCTCCAGAGAAAGAGATGAAGAAGTCAATATTGGACCGCTGGAATAAGTGTATCACTTTTGAAAGAAACTATATTAAAGAATAAAACCGATTCTTGATAAAAATATTGTTTTTTTCATCAAAAGTTTTCCGGCTTTTCAACCCATGTAGTGATTTTAAGATTTATTTACAAAAAAGAACAACGTAAACTCAATTTTGAAAATAAAATTCTTCGCTTTTTACAAATTTTCGCCGTCCCTCAGGAAATTATCGGATTTAAGACCGGAAAAATGATGGGATTTTCAACTTGTTCAATTGAGTTGAACTGCGACACATCCACGTGGTATTGTAGATATTAGAATAGATAGTAATTCGACGGAATCAGATCAAGAATACGACTCGAGAAGGAAAATTTTCGTCCCCAAATCTGAAATAGTTTTCAGAGCCCTGTGTGGGACCTGGCGTTAGCCTGCTCATATTACCGTCCTTTTTTTAGTGTAAATATTCTTTTTTCTTCAAGTATGTTACTTGCGCGAATTAGATGTTTTTAGTAAAGCTCAAAAGTGACGGCCTTACCAAGTCAATGCATTTACGAGTGGATCACGTCCCTTACAAATGCATAACACCACCTTTTTTGCCTGGATATTTATTTTTGTGTGATTGATTGATGGCTTTTGGATTAAGAACAATATCTGCTTGCTATCATAAGTAATAATTTTATGTAAAAGTTTTTTGTTTTGACTCTGAAGAGCAACGAGAGAGCAGTATCGTAAGGTCTGATTTTGTTTTCGGGTCTCGTTGCGAATCTTTTCTCAGCTGGGTCATTGTGAGTTCCAAGTGAGTTTCCTATCCAAGATTTGCTCCAACTCCTCGTTTTCCACTATTTTGGATTGACTGGAAAGGCGATCATTCTGAAGGGTAAAATTTCCCTTTAGAAACTGCTGGACTCACTTTGCTCCTGGGTTTGAATCCCGATCTCGGTATGCAAGACCATTTACCAGTTTCTAAAAAGCAAAGCTTCATCCACATATGTATATTAAAACGCGATTGAACATTTAACCTGGCCTGAAAACTGATTGACTGGATAGCATGCGAACGAATCGGGCAAATGTGTGATGTTGTACTTCCAAAATTCCAAAAATTCTCTGGCCTTCTCAGTGTCATTAAATACCTCTAATCTAATGAAATTCATAATTATAGTTAATAGAAAGGGAGTCAATAACATTATATTTTTAAGAAACAGCTGGATATTTTCTGGAAGACTGGAAGATGGCCGAAAAATTGGTGCGAAGTTGCATTTATACCCTTGCATAAGAAAGGATGCTTTTAGATTGCAGCAACTATAGAAGAATCGCTCTAGTGTCGCACGCTGCTAAGATGTTTCTCTGGATCTTAAATGAAAGATTCAAAACTTTTCTACTGCCGCTAATATCTACCAAACAAACAGGCTTAATTCCAGGAAGAGAGACTAGAGAACAAATTCTCAACGTACGCTAGATAACAGAAAAAGTCAGGGAATTCCAGATAACATCCTATATCTGTTTCATATATTACTCTCAAGCTTTCAGTTTCATACAGTGGAACAATCTCTGGTCTATTCTAATCAGCATGAGAATACCATACATCTTATAAACCTTATCCGATCCCTGTATGAGAATACAAATGGCAGAATTCAACTGGATAATTTTTTTTCCTACCCTCTTTACGTAGAAGCCGGCGTCAGACAGAGCTGTATTCTTGCCTACATATGCATATAGTGAACGTATAATGAGGTTTGTTTTGGATGGCTGGGGTGGGGGTGTGACAATCGGTGGAAAAAAGCTAAGTAATCTTAGATATGCGGATGATAATCTTATATTGGCAACCTCAATACAAGACCTAGAATCAATTATGAAATAGAAATCACTAGCAAAACTATGGATTGACAATTAATAGAGCGAAACCCAAAGTAATGATTGTTAGTCATAATGAAGATCTGTCATACATAAATGAAAATGCTGGTTTCACTGTTGTACACAATTTCAACTATTTGGGATCCCCCCACAATGGTGGTTGTGAAGCGAAAGTAACTCGACGATCAAACTCACTAAGGTCTAGAAAGATCCAGCTGTCACAAAAAATACAAAGTTAAGATTGCTATCCAGCCTCATATTTCCCATAGTACTATCGCATCGGAAACATGGACCATTAAACAAGTTGACAAAAGACGAAACGATGCGTTTGAGATGTGGGTATATCGAATAATCCTCAGAGTATCATATACCAAACACCGTACTAATGAATCTATTCTTGAAGAGCTTATAGTAACGGGGAAGTTAGAAGGTAGAAGATCAAGGGGACGGTCTCCGACAAGATGGTCCGACTAAGTAAGATCTCTCCTTGGTATGAGTATGTACGAGTCAAGTCAAGTCGTCCAGGATCGAGACTGTTGAGGCAGCAACTACATAGTGTCACCGATACTCCTAGTGGGAGGAAAGGATTGAGAGAGAGAGAGAGAGAAAGAGGATATTTTCTAAATTTGTACTTTAGTAAGTTATATGTAATCATATATAACCTGCTATTAAAATTAACAAATATAAGTGGCAACACCGGTACGTATCCAAAGCAGATTTTACTATTAGACCACGTGCGATCATTCAGTTTTTTAACGCTATTACACGGAAGTGTAGTGAGGTAATTTTTTGCATAAGACGGGGTTACATTCTATCCAGTTTCTAGTTGTCCCTTAACACACTTATTGAAAAGTTCAAATGGATCATTGATATTGCGAGAAACGGTGTTATGAATCACTTACTTTGTCTACTGGGAATTTCACAGAAACATGTTTAATAAGTGTTTATTACTTACAGACTTTAAATATCGCTGAATAATTAGTAAACCTTTTGGTATTTGTTTAAATCGGTGTTTATTTACAATACATTTTTACAAGATGCCAAGCGTCACCTTCTTTTTAATTACATTAAATGCTAATAAGCTAATTGAATATTTTGTGATATATAAATTAACTTCCTGTTATAAAGTGCATCTTTCGGGGGAAATAACTAAATAACTAGGCATGAATAAGCCAGAAGAGTTCTGTTCTGCATTGCCGCATACCACAGTTTATGTATTTATAACCATCGGGCTCTGTTCTGTGCATTCCTTTACTCGCCTCCTTATCTTGATGCCAATTACTTAGGCAACAAATTGCGGTTCTAGAAAATTAAGAGATCGTATATTTCTGATTTTTTCCGAAATTTTATGATTGCGATAAATGCAGCGAATTGACGATTGCTTTTTATTAGACTATGTGAAAAACATAGTTAGTCTAAGTCGGTGCTCACAGTCGTTCTTTGAGGAATTTCTAAACCTGCAATTTATATTGTACTAGCTGTGCCCGCGTAACGTTTCCTAACGTAATAAAATATATCCTATAACCTGGCCAGAGAACATATGTATTTTATAAAAAAACACGTAAATCGGATAAGTGGTTCGTGAGTACTAAGCGCACTAACGGACAGACAGACAGAGAGACGTTTCGTTTTATATATATTATAAATTTTCTTTTGATAAATATTAAATTAAGAATTTAAAAAAAAAAAAACACGTAAATCGGATAAGTGCTTCTTGAATAATAACACGCTAACGGACAGACAGACAGATAGAGAGACATTGCGTTTTATATATATTATATAGATTATTATTACTATTATTATATAACCTGGTCAGAGATCATATGTGTGAATAAAAAAAAACGTAAATCGGATAAGTGGTAAGCGCACTAACGGACAGACAGACAGACAGACAGAGAGAACATTTTATATATATTGTATTCTTTGTTACATGATATTATATATATATATATATATATATATATATATATATATATATATATATATATATATATATATATATATACATATTTGACGGTTTATGTATTGCAAGAGAGTGCGCTAGCAGCAAACTTTTTTCCGACTTGATTCACTATTATCGTCACTGCTTATTTCTTATATTACCTAACGCAATAAAATATATCCTATCACCTCGCCAGGGAACATATGTATGTTTTAAAAAAAAAGCACGTAAATCGGATAAGTGGTTCTCGAGTGATAAGTGCACTAACGGACAGACAGACAGACCGAGA
>CM032452.1:47560030-47713096 GCA_019049505.1 Pachyrhynchus sulphureomaculatus
CCAAAGAATAGTCCAAACAGTGGTTTTTCTGTGGCGAACCGGCAACAAAGGCATAACAACAGTGTTTTAGGACGTAAGCGGCATAATCCCCGTCGATTTCTTTGAAAAGGGCAAACAATTAATGGAGAGTATTATGTCAACTTATTGGATCGTTTCAACCATGCATCGCTATGGCAAGATTTCATGCGTTAGGATACATATTGCCTCTGCATCCACCGTATCCGCCACATTTAGTCCCCAACGATTATTTCCTTTATGAAAAAAATGGCTCGGCGGAAAAAAAAATTGGCTCAAACGATGAGGTAATTGCTGAAATAAACGCGTATTTTGGAGGGTTGGAGAAATCATCTTTTTTATACGGGGTACAAAAGTCAGAAAAACGTTGGACCAAGTCTAGCGTGCGAAAAGCAGGCTATGTTAAAAAATAAAATAAATTTAACCCATAAAAATGTTTCTTGTTAAGGCCAGGTACTTATCATACAGCCCTCGTAAAAGTTGTATATGCCTATGCTATTCCTCTTTTCGTTTCTTCGTTTTTGTTTATAATTATGTTTAGATGCTTGTGTCTGTCAATTTTTTCTGTAGGGTAGTTGTTTACATAAACGTGCACATTATTTTGGGTTGATTTTGCATTAACATATATTTCGTCTTTTTTACGTATAGGTTAAATCAGATTAGTAGTTAGGTAATTAGTATTTGCAGATCATCTAGGTTGGTTATTATTAGAGTTGTATCGGGTGCATATTTTATGTTATCGATGGTCTTGTTTCTCCTGTCTTGGTCTTCATATGATTTTCTCTGAATTTGTGTTTACAAGTTCTGGTTTCTTCAATTCTTACAACTTTTTTCGATGAGAATGGAAATTTGAAATGATTCTGTCCCCGCTAGTAACAAGTTTCCTTTTCTTAAAAAGCTAAATCAGTTGGTGGCATATCTTTTTAAAGCGTTGTAAAAGATAAAACATACATTAAGGTCTTGGTTCATATCCATGCATCGTTGAGTGCTTCCAGAGTGCCTTTCCGGAAACCTAACTAAGTCTCATTAATGTCTTATTTTACCTTTTGGCGCTGATGAAATACCTGCCATAGTACTTAAAAAATGCGCGAGCGACTTAATACCAATTTGTTGTAGCATTTTTAGCCTATCCGATACCCAAAAGGGACAAGAAGACGTTCTTTTTCTTCGAGTACCATGACCATTCAACGATGGTTCGCTATCATGTTGGCTACCATGTTGATAATGATTATTTTATTGACAGCCGCTCGGAAGAGTTGAACCGTAGACTTTCCGTACCACTACCTCAAATTTTTCAATCACGATGTTTCCCTTCCCCCTGGAACACGTCTATCTGGAATCTTTCCCTCTATGATTAGATGCAAGATTTCATATTTTTCTGGATCTCTCATAATGTGGACAAAATATTCTAATTTGCGTCGCTTAATAGTCGTGACCACCTCCAAGTCCTTGTCCATGTGAGTGAGAACTCTCGTCTTACTAATTCTGTCCATCTAACTGATTTTTAGCAGTCGTCGATACACCGATGTCTTGAATGCCTACAGACTTTTAAGCATTGATTGTAATACCACCATCTTAAATATCAGATTCTTTGCTTATAGTCATATATTTTGTTTTATTTGCGTTGAGTATTAAACCAAACTGTGTACGAGGGTCAGTTGTTTTATCCGTAATGTATCATCGGCGTATCTGATGTTCTTTATGTTAACGCCGTTGATGTCGATTCCTTTAGTAGTACCGGTAGGTGCTTCATTGAATATCACCTCCGAATAGAGGTTGAACAACAAGGGCTATAGAATATAACCCTGACGCACTCCTCGCTTGATTTTAATTTCATTCGATAGTTCCGTACTTCAACTGTCTGATGCCAGTACAAAATGACGATGTACCTTATCAAGGAACACATTTTTGTTGACATCGCGACATTTCTGGATCAACACATGGATATCAAACAGTGCCTCTGTAGTCCCTAATCCGTTTCATAAACCAAACTTACTGTTTTCAATTCTTTCCTCAGGTTTATTATATGTCCTGCCATGCATCACTCTCAAAAATATCTTTAAAACATGGCTTATGAGACTAATTGTACGACGGTCACTACAACTGGTTGCTCTTTTTTGTTTTTGGAATCATAATGTTGATTTCAGCCAATCAGTCGGTAGTACTCCAGTCTCATAAATGGCGTTAAAAAGTTTTGTCAGAAGACGTTGCCAAACAATTACCTACCAGTCGAACTGCTTTCAGTAAGATCAAAAATTATAAAAAAAACATCTTCTAAAATATCTGGAAGGATTTGAAATAATTAGCAACCATCAATAGGATTTTAGTGAGCAAAGATTAACAAGAGATCTTCTAACTTATGTCACACATGTTTGGGACAACACAACCGAACATTTTTAAGACTCTTGAGCGGTTGCAATTGATATATCCAAAGCACTCGACCGTGTTTGACAGGGCGGACTGTTGGCTAAGTTACGGTCTTATAGTTTTATTTATGGCCCTCGTGTTTCCTTCCTTCTTTATGAGTGGCAACTGAGGAGTTTCTTTTTAATGCATTCTTTACGTCTAAGTCTAGGGGTATTGTGTGGATAACATAGTTAAAAAAAGAATCGCCGTAACTAGCTGCTGCAACTAATTTCGCCGAGTTGCGAAAATAACAAGCTGGGAATCTGTTCCCTAAAAACGCACTTACTATAAAATAAAAAACTGGCCAAATGCAAGTCGGACTTGCACAATTAGTGTTCCGTATGTTGATTGCTTTTAAAATAATAAAAATGTTACGGAGGTATAAAATGATCAATGACACACCCCAAATGAGTTTTCAACGAAGTCTCTTTACGATCTTTACTGAAAACTGATGACATTGAAATTTTTGTTTTTTTTTATATATTCCCGATAAATTATTAAAGGTAATTCACTCGTGATAATTTTCGTTCAATCTACACCCTGTGGAGAATATTTCAGAATTTTTTCAAAATTTTTTGATCAGTGCTTATCGAAATAAGGGGGGATAGCGATTTTTGGCAATCTTTTAAAAATAATACGAAGAAAAGTGTGCGAAAGTATTACATTATATATATTTTTGAACTCATATTTTCACAAGCTTTCATTTGATACCCCACTCGATGATCCGGTAAAAAAATTGTTTTTTTTATTACCGATTTCATTCCCCAAAACTAACCCCTTAAGTCAAAATTTAATTTTCAAATCTACACGACTCCTATTGAGCCATCAATTCCTATATTTGTGCCAAATTTCAACTTCCTATGTCAAATAGTTTCGGAAAAAATCGGCTGTGACAGACAGACAGGCAGACGGACAGACAGACTGACGGACAGACACCGAAGTGATCTTATAAGTGTTCCATACAGAACACTAAAAATGCGCCGGCGAATTAATACCAGTTTGTTGTAACCTTTTCAGCCTATCCGATACCCAAAGGGGACAAGAAGATGTTGCCAAACAATTACGGATCTGTCGAACTGCTTCAGTAATTTCGAAAGTTATGAAAAGAGCATTTTTTTAATATATCTGGAAGGATTTGATATCATTAGCAACCATCAATAGGACTTTAGTCAACAAGAGATCTTCTAACTTATGTCACACATGGAACAATACAATTGAACATTTTTAAGAACGTCGAGCGGTCACACTTGATATGTCCAAAGCATTCGACCGTGTTTGACACGACGGACTGTTGGCTAAGCTTCGGTCTTATGGTATATCCCGACGGTTTTATTTATGACTCTTGGGTTTCTTTCCTTCTTTATGAGTGGCAACTGACAGATTTCTTTTTAATGCGTTCTTTACTATTAGTCTAGGGGCAGTTAAAGAGTCGCGGTAACTAGCTGCTGCAACTAATTTCGTCGAGTTACGAAATTAACAAGCTAGGCATATGTTCTCCTAAAAATGCACTAATAAAATAAAAATAAAATAAAAAACCGGCCAAGTGCAAGTCGGACTTGCGCAATTAGTGTTCCGTACGTTGATCGCTTTTAAATTAAAAAAAAAATTACGGATGTATAAAATGATCAATGACTTCACAAAACACACCCAAATGAGTTTTCAACAAAGTTTTTTTCCGATCTCTACTGAAAACTTGATGACCTTGAATTTTTTTTTATATATTATATCACAGAAAGAAACTTAATGACTAAAAGAAGAAAACAAATTAAAGAAGAATATTGGGAGACATTTACTAAAGGGATGGAAAGTGATTTGTATGGCGCTCAAAGGAAAGTCTGGAAATGTTAAGACGGAACAAACTTAATATAAAAGTCACGGTACAAACTAATAAAATTACAATGCAAGATTGACAAACATACTTTGAGAAATTATATAAAGAAGAAGAAAAGAATGAAACCATACTTGAAGAAGTGGAAGAAGTAAGTCTAGAACCGACTGTAAGAATTATAAGAAGTCTTAAAAATAGAAAACCCTCAGGACTAAACGACATTACAAATGAGATGTTAAAATATGGAGGAGCAAACGTAATCAACAACTAGCACAGCTCTTTACAAACATAGTAAAACATGGACAAATACCTAGATTGGAAAACTAGCCTAACAATTCCAATATTTAAAAAAGGACAAAAGATGTCACTCAAAAACTTCCGCGGAATAACACTCCTAACTACTACCTTAAAAGTATTAACAAAAATCATATTGGAAGAAATGAGCAAGGATATTGAAATAAGAGGAACAACAGGAATTCCGCAAAAATCGATCGACCATAGATGCCATATTTATAGTGAGGCAGATAATGGAAAAAGCTAAAGAATTTAACAAACCTGCGTATATGTACATAACTCGAGCCTTCGATAGAGTGCAATTAACAGATATTATAAAATTATTACAGGAAAAGCTAGAACAGAACAAACCAGAAGCTAATAAAATTCATACATGGTATTAACACAGAATGTAGAACAAATATAAAAGTGGGATATCTACTGAGCAAGGAAGTAAAATAAACCCCGGAATAAGGCGATTCACTTCGTCCCTTCATCTTCAACCTCGTCATGAACAGAATAGTGGAGAATCTTCCAAAAAGTACAGGATACAAAATGGGCAACACATACTTCTACACAATCTGCTACGATGATGATGCAGTCCTCATCTCCAATTCTGAGGACAATTTTCAGAAGATGTCTCATGCCTACAATTTGAAAGCGAGAAAACTAAACATGGTTATCAACACAACAAAGACAAAATGTATGGTAGCTTCAAAAGAATTATTAAGATGCAAGCCTGAGATCCAAGGAAGTTTTATTGAACAGACTAATAATTTTAAATATCTGGGAACAATGATAAGACGGTACGGAGATTTAAACAGGGAAGTAAAACAACATTCTATGAAGGCATCACTAATAGCAGATTGTTTGACGGAAATAGTATGGAAAAATAAATACCTTACAGTGGAAAGTTAAATAAAAATATACAAGACAACAGTGAGATCGATCCTCACATATGCTGTAGAAACAAGAGCTGATACATGTAAAACAGCACAAATGATGAGGACTACAGAAATGAAGGTGATTAGGGACATACATGGAAAAACTATTAATGACAAAATCCGCAAAAAAGATCTACAAGAACTAAGTGAGATCCAAGAAATATCCAAATGGACCAGAACTAGAAGAAAACAATAGAATAAACACGTATGACGATGGCAGAGCGTTAAAAAGGGCTAAACTCAATAAACCCTGCGGTAGAAGAACTAGGGGCAGACAGAAAAGGCGAAAGGAATGTTGGCCGTCCACATTGGAAGGGGCCTAATGGGGATAAAACAGGCAGTATGCCTACTTATATGACACACCATATAAGAAAGAAGAAGAGGAAGATAAATTATTAAAGGTAATGCACTCGTGATAATTTTTGTTCGTTCCCTGTGGAGAATATTCCAGAATTTTTTCAAGATAAGGGGGGAGCCGCAATTCTTCGCAATTTTTCAAAAATGAAACGCAGGTATGACATTACATATATTTTTGAACTCGTGTTTTTACAAGCTTTTATTTGACACCCCTCTCGATGACCTGGTAAAAAATTTGTTTTTTTCACTTCCGATTTAATGCCCAAAAACTAACCCCTTAAGTCTCTGTTGAGGCCATTAATTTTTATATTAGTGCCAAATTTCAACTTTCTATGAGGAAAATCGGGTGTGACAGACGGACAAACAGACGGACAGACAGACGGACAGAAAGACGAACAGACACCGAAGTGATTTTATAAGTGTTCCGTACGGAACACTAAAAAAGAGTTGCGGCAACTAGCTGCTGTAACTAATTTCGTCGAGTTGTGAAATTAACAGGCTAGGAATCCGTTACCCTAAAAATGCACTTACTATAAAAAAGAACTTAAAGGTCGTTATTACTAAAAAATAAAAAAAAATCCATTACCCAAAAAAAGTTATTGCATTTTCACGATTCAGCAATAAATCCAAGTCATTAACCCTTATATCCCAGTGAGTTTAAAAAAGCTGCTGCACCGATTTAAAACCGAAACAAAGCCTGTCGGTGTGTGAAGTAGCTTGCTATGGGATAATTTTAAATTTCAAATCTGACGTCTCGGGTAACAGTTCCCTATGTTTATTTGGCTATTTGTATATGAATTTATCTCATGCGCACAGTGGCGTGTGACATTGAGTTAAATGCTCTAATTTGATCTAATTAATATTATAATTAATTAATACTGTGATTAATCACCATAATTATAAGATGACGATTATGATACATAGTGTGTTATCTATGTTATATTGTCGGCTGAATAAGTATACATTCTTGTATGGTAATGTAACAATTAGTAGCAATATACAGGGAATATATTCTCCAGGCAGGTGATTACAATACCTAATTCTTTTTTTGTCCCCATCATATTTAGGAGTTATTAGAACTCTCATATGATGCTATGACCACACAGACGTGTTCTTTTTTTACTGTTTTATCTTAATTTGTCTAACTGACTTTAATTTTTACAGGCATTCATTCCTCATGAATAATTTTCCCAAGTGTTTTCTTATCTTTCAGCCATCCGAGCGAAAGTGTATTGAGATTAATATGAAGGTGAATTGAAAAGTCTTGTAAAAAACAAGGTAAATAACATTTTTATTTGAAAAAAAAAAATTTCTTATCAAAATCTCCATTGAGCTTAATACATTTCGTCCAGCAACAATCTAATTTCTTTCTTCTCTCAGAAAAAAAAAATTGTTTCCTACAGTACAGGGTGGTCCAAATTGGACAATTTTAAAGGTAAACCCCTTTATCTAAAGGAGATAGACGAAAACTGATGTGGGTGTCTGAGGCTCAATTTTTATGATAAACTCAATGGTGAAAACCGCATATCGATATCTAGTATCCTTTCAGATATACAGGGTGTTTTTCAAAAATCTTCATTTTGGAAAAATGTTTGTAATTATTTTCCTACTGAAAATTTTTGATTTCTGTAAAAACATTCTCAAAGCACTTTTTCACGTGGATTTCAACATTTTTTTACAGCTAATATTTTAATAGTTATTAACGCAAACATATATTTTTTAAATGGGATACCCTGTATATTTTTCCTTATCAGAATAGAGCTTTAAATTACCATTCTAAAAATATAGCACACTTTATATTTTGCTTAAATCTACTTCAAAATATAAAGGTTTTCAGTTTTTACGCGGGTTTTAAATGCACATTTTGTGAAGTAGGCTTTGGACAGAGCGGCAATATCAATGGTTTACCGATAGCAGTCAAATCGTAAAAAAAATCCCAGAAGTAACTCTAAGAGTCATAAGTACAATGAAATTTACTAAATGCTCTAGTACTTTAACCTATGTAGAAAATAAAACAAAACAACAATAAAACAATTTATTCCGAATAGAGTAAACTAAAACAAAACAATTTTCTATAAGAGATGTTCGAAATGTCGACCAGTTTCATTTACACATAGACGACACCTTTTCTGGACACTTCTTACCGAGTTGATTAATTCAAGAGGAGTGAGAGCTGCAAAACTTTGTATTGTACCTGATATTCGTTTACAATACAAATTAGCTGTTCATTTGACGAAAATTTCTTCCCCTCAAGCCGTTTTTCCACATTAGGAAACAAAAAAAGTCACTTTGGGACAAATCTGAGGAATGGGGTAGGTACTCGTAAAAAACTATTTTGATGTCTAGCTCATGCATTTTTGTCGTAGTAATGACCAACGTGTGAGCAGGCGATTGTCCTAGTGAACGACCTTTTTTGCATGCTAATCTTGGTTGCTTCAACTTACTAAGTAAACGGTCAAAAAAAGTCGCGAGTTAGTCATTATTTTACCCTTTTCCAAATAGTAAGTCATGATGATACTCTATGAGTCTCAAAAAACTGTTGCCTCACTTTCTCCGCCGATAAAGCTGTTTTGCCCCCGGGGTGTAATTGTGGACCCACATTTCTTCTACAGTCAGAAAACGGCACCATAAGTCCTTCGGATTACACTACAACTCGTGCGTTTTTGGTTTGGAATCAATAAACACGGCACCCATCGTCCTGAATGTGCAGCATCTGCACATTTAAATTTACTTATCTAGTAATAAATGGTCTTGAGTGCTGGTGCAGAGTCCCCATGAACTCAGTTCAGTTTCGACCTTTGCCGCAGTCCACTTTTTTAAATGAAAATGTTTTTGTCATTGTACGATATTTAGCTTTATCCATTTATACTTTACTGGACTTATCAATCTACGCTCGTATGTACCCATCATTTCCTAACTGAATAATCACAGGTTTGTAAAGGGTGAACCAGCAGAGTTGAATGATATCGTGTGACTTTTATTATTGCCCACGATTGATAACAACTCTGCCGTCGTACAAAATATTTCTTGGTTGCCAAATTACTGTCGCTATAATATTGGACAGGTTCGTTGTGTTTTGCCGTTTTTACGATTTTGTTTCCCCCGAAAAATGTGTAAAAGTAATTTGGAGCGTACGTTGCGTTACAAACTTTCTCACTAAAAACCAAAACTTATCATTGAAGAATCTACCAGGTGTACGGCAATGACGGCCCATCGTATCTATTGGGATTTTTCCACGAACCAGGAGTAAATGCCATGAGTTCATAAGGGCTATTCACCTCCACATTAGTTTTTGGGATTGCAAAGAAATTTTACTTATACACTATCAATGGACGGTTTTACGGAAGGACGATTCAAAACATTATTCAAGTCATAAGAGAAAAAGTCCGAATTCATTGGAATATTGTTGCTTTACAATAACTGAAAGGTCCTCAAGGCTCACACAGTACAAGCTCTGGTGTAACAGAGTTACAACGGCCACCCTATAGCCTTGATTTAGAACCTGCGAATCATTTTTGTTCAAATATCTGACGAAAGACCGCAAGAGCCTAAAATTTTCCCTAGATAATGAATTGAAAGTCGCTGTAGCGTATTTTTTGAGGCTCAAAGAAAATATTTTTTTTTAAAGTGGAATGAAACAACTCGAGAAAAGTTGGACTACTTGCATTACGGTGGGCAGTAGGTACATGATATTTTTTTTTGAGCTCTGTTAGTTTTTCTTCTTAGCCAGGTAGATGGTGATTTGATGTTTTTTAATTATTATTGTAGCTGTGGTCGCTGTAGTTCTAGCTTTGTCGTTCCCTCTTTTCTCAGGACATCTGCTTCCCCATTTTTTGCGCCCCTTCTTTCTTATTCTGCTGAAATGTCCAGAGATAAAATATATTTTTTAAATAATTGGTGTTTTCTAACTTTTTTTTATGGCGCAGAACACGTATCCGGCGTTAAAAAATCGGCGCTCGATCACCCCTGAGCCGCCCCGCCACCCTCAACGTCCGAAAAATCGATTAAATTACAAAAAAAAACACGAACGTGCCATTAAAAAATCGACAACCGACTACCCCTGAGCCGCCCTGTCACTCCCAACCTCCGAAAAATCGATTAAATTAAAAAAAAGAGCCTGAACTAACCTGAACGAAAATGAATCAAAAATGGTGTTTTCGAAGGTTTTTTGAGGCGCTGCACACGAATCCGGCGTTAAAAATCGGCACTCGACGACCCCTAAGCCGCCCCACCACCTCCAATCCCCGAAAAATTCGAAAATCCAAAATGGATTGTAGGTAGTAAATGTAAGTATTTCGGGGTGGGAAATACGACATTCTCACTAGAGAAACATAATGGGAGGCTGCGCTCCCCCAAACCCCTCTACCTTTTATATTCTAACCTAATGTAAACTATGTTAATCCATGCGGTTTCGATGAGTATAGGGTAGCTTAGGTTAGTTTAGGTTAGTTCAGCGCCCCAATAAAACATATAAAAATACTCTATAAGGTTTTTTTTTTTTTTAGTTTAATCGATTTTTCGGAGGTTAGGAGTGGCGGGGCTACTCAGGGGTGGTCGAGCTGCGATTTTTAACGCGGGATTCGTGTTTGGCCTACCCAAGAAACAAAAAAATACTTTAATTTTATCGATTTTTCGGTGGTTGTGACTGGCGGGGCGGCTCAGAGGTGGTTGAGCACCAATTTTTAACGCCTAATTTGTGTTCTGCGCCCCAAAAAACGTTAGAAAACACAACTTTTAGTTCATTTTTGGGTGGTGTCTCTAATCTAAATATTTACCGTAGTTTACTTTGAATAGCAATACAGCATGCAATAGCTCCTTTTGGGATTGATTCCATTTTCATATCTGCGCAGTATAAGGATATAATTTTGATTGTGATCTAAAAAATAGTGTTACGCCAATGATTGGGCGTACAACACAACCACGCCATAGCATTTCCCACTGATGTAAATATCACATAAAAATGTCACTAATTGTCTGGCTTTGGGAGCATTTTTCGAAAGTCAGTTTGTTTATAAAACAATAAACTAACAGCCAAGAGGTCTATCATTAGAGAGAGTTTTCGCACCATATATATAATTTATTTTCCTTTTACCATGTAACTACGTTTCTCAACTTTCTTCTAAGTACCTAATCTTACGTCCTTTCATTTAACAAGTATCAAGTAATTATCTTAAATATTAAATAGATGAGTTGCAGTGGAAAATAAAATTAAGTACAGGGTGTCCCACAAATCAGTCTGAATGTGTATTTCTTGAACGCAACGGCTAGGAGAGGCAAAATGATGCGTAAACCCGGTTCCTGCAAATTGCGTTGTCAGTGGTGAACTAATTAAAAAATTGGTGCAGAACGATGCAAATGTGGATTACGTTCGCTTTTCAGTTTGCGGAAGTCCAGACCTCCTAAATCGGAAACGATTAAGGACTGTCAATATGTCCAGAACTTCAATACAAAACATTTTCCGTATATGTATGTCTGCACCTCTACAAATTAACAATTTCTGGAAAACATGACATAAAGTGAAATAATTTATTATCAAGTCACCCGCTTTTATTAATTCCTATTGCCATCAAGGGGTTCTTAAATTTTTTAATGCATATATTCTTCTTTTTCCAGTGCCCTATCCTTTTCGGACTTTGGCTATTAACATGGCAATTCTGACCTTATTGACGGCGCGGCGCTTCGAAACAGCTGAACAGATGTAAATCCGAACCATTGTCTTAAGTTGTGCGACAACAACAAGCGAACTTATTGGCTGAACTCTTTGCTTCACATTCTACTGTCGATTTCCAAGGAAAAACACCACCTACTATTCCGATAGCACGGTCAAGGATGCCCGATATTGTCTTCAGACAGCGTATCATAAAACGTATTTTAATGAAGCTAGACACCAAAAAAGCTTTTGGCGCTGACGGAATACTCGCCATAGTTCTCAAAAACTGTGCGAAGGAACTAACACCAGTTTCCTGTAGACTTTTCAACCTATTCTACAGAAAGGGAATATTTCCTTCCTGCTGGAAATGTGCCACTGTTCAGCCGATACCTAAAAAAGGCAAGAAGACCTTGCCAAATAACTACCAACCAGTCGCACTGCTTTTAATAATATCGAAAGTCATGGAAAAGATTATCAATCAGCATCTTCTAAAATATCTTGAAGGAATCAACATTATTAGCGATCAAAATATGGCTTTTGTAAATCTTCTGTCTTATGTAACACATATTTGGAACAACGCAATTGAACACTTTGGAGAATCTCAAGCGGTTGCTCTTGACATATCCAAGGCATTCGACCGTGTTTGGCACGATGGAATGTTGGCTAAGTCACGCTCTTATGGTATGTGAGAAAAGTTCTGTTTGTGGCTCTCATCTTTCCTCAGAGAGCGTTCTTTACGAGTGTCAGTCGACGGATTTCTTTTTAACACCTTCACAATCAACGCCGGTGTGTCCCAAGGCTCCATACTGCCTCCTACTCTCTTTCTCATTTACATTAACGATCTGCTGGAAAAGACCGGGAATCCAATTTACAGTTTGCAGATGACAGTACGCTTATCTCTTCATTCACTTTGAATGCTTAGACATCGGCTACTCAGACGAATATCCGCAGACAGCAGGAAGTCATTCAACTTAACAAAGACCTGGAAGAAATTCTATCTTGGGGCGACAGTAACCAAGTGGAATTTAACACTACAAAAACTCAGGCGGCGGTTTTTTCTAAAAAAGTTAACGTTGCTGAACCCGACATAATTATGTAAGGGCACTCCATTCCTCTAACATCGTCACTCAATTTGTTGGGCGTTAATTTGGGAGCAAATATGTCCTGACATGAACATGTGGCAGGCATAGCAAGGAGAGCTTCTCAAAAGTTGGGAATACTATTTCGAATCAGAAAGCTTTACACTCCACAACAACCGTTAATTCTTTACAAAGTTCAGATTCGACCAACTATGGAATACTGTTCCCATGTTTGGGGCTCCGCTCCCAAACATACACTGCATTTGTTGGATTGTATTCAGAGAAGAGCTGTTCGTTTGATTGGAGGCCCGGAACTGACCGGCGGCCTTGATTCGCTGGAACATCGAAGAACGATTGGCGACTTGAGCCTATTCTACAAGTATTTTCATGGAAAGTGTTCGAAGGATGTAGCCCGCTTAATTCCTCCCAGAGTGTATTAGAAATACACGTCGCGCTAATATGAAGTGAAGTAACAAAGCATCTCTCTAAATAGTCTTCTTACACCATTAAAAGATGCTCGAGCTTTTTAGATTCTTGACTTTATTTCGACAGATTGGTCAAACTTTGCATTAATCACTGTCCCTAAGTATATATAGGATTCCACAGGTTTGATTATTTGGCTATTTAACTGTTGTCTTGCTGCTTGTTGAGATTTGCTTATCATCCATTTAGTTTTAGATATATTCAGGTCGATGTTACCGGCCAGCAAGTTAGTATCATCGGCATATCTTATGTTGTTAATCATCTAGCCATTTATTTTGATGCCTTTCTTAACTCCCTCTAGTGCTTTGTTAAATTTTCCTCGAAGTATAGGTTAAAGAGGAGGGGAGATAAGAGACAATCCTGACGTACGCCTTTTTTGATATCACATGCATATATTAATTAGTAAATTAATATCCAAGAATGACACGGTTCCAGATCTTTATCTTTTAAGTTTTAGGTTACTGATATAGTTGTGATACCATCATTGTAAAACACAGCAGTAAAGTAATTTACTTTAGAAAAATTTATGTAAGGAAAAGTTCTTAGTTACCGAGTTTTATTATTTTGCACAATTAATGGTACTTATTTTTCATTATATCTACTGATGTAAATTATACAAAGTCGTAATTATAAAAATAAGACAGGACCGGAAAATAACATAATTAATCTTTGTATTGCTGCATCAATATCGTTTTTCAAAATTGGTAAAATCTGTGTAATTAGTCAAAAAAATTATCTGGATTTGATGTGTTTGTATTGCTTAGAATTGTCGTAACAGTCACAAAAAAAATGATCCTCAGATGTTATTTTTTAAAAATATTTATTAGCATTGATTGCTTCATAAGAATGACATATTATTTTGGTTAATTGACAAGAAGAAAACAAAGTATTGGTGATTGTAAACAGGTTGTACAACATAGATATGAAATGGAACAACGTTAGGACATTCATAATATTTTCAACCTATCGTAAGAAGGTTCTGAAAGATCAAAGTAAGACGGAAAACAGAGTAGAGATAAAGCTTTCCGATGACTAATTTATACTCAGAAGGAACAAAGGTTCTCAGAAAGTTATACTTGCTTTACGAACAGTAGGTTATAAAGAACTGGTCACAGTGGAAAAATTGACGTTCGTGGTATGTGTAGACTTCAAAAAGGCATTTGACGAAGCAAAATAAAAAAAAAATGTTCAATATAGTTACAGATAAGTGTAAAACTATGAAAATTAAGAAGAAGCAAGTTATCAGTAACCTCTATGAAGAACAGACTATCACAGTTAGGGCAGACGAAAAAGAAAAGGAATAGTTAATGATTTATGTAGAGCTGCAGTCTAGTAATGTTCTCTAAACTAAGACATTTTTAAACAGCATTAAAATTTACCACTTAAAGAATAAATAATAAGCCTTTTGAAATTATTCGAAATTTCATATTCTGTCTTTTGATGCAGTTAACACTTTCCCTTTCTGTTTTAATTACATTTCATTTTCGAATAAAACATCAGGATCACTTTGTGCTTACGTGCACAGAAGTAAACCTGCGAATAACAGAAGTAATTGAAGATTTTTGTCAACCAAATGATGTCGATATACAATTTACCTCGGCCGGACTAAGTACAACTTTATACATTTTAGGCTAGATTTTTTATAACGTTGTAGCATTATCAGATTCAAGGGGTGGGGGAAAGCAGATGGTTGGATCCAAAGGGTATTTTTTTACGGAAAAAAGGGAATACTAAAGGTGAAATTTCTTAAAGATAGAATCGACAACTAGAAGCGGACCTTTGTTACATTGTATTCATTAAGCGCCTCCAATAAAAAAAGCATTTCTCTGCATCTATAGAGGTGGGGGGCATACATCTTCAATGGCTCCCTTACCGGTGTATGCATAGCGTACATCTTGAAGGAAAATTCCTAACATGGTACAGGAGCGACGCGTTTGGGGAAAAAAAAGCTATTTATGTAGATCTTGAATCGCTGGTTTTAAAGTGATGAAACAAGCAAAGAAATATCTCAAAACGTGAGTAAATATGGACGGATAATAGAATTTTCGATTTGACAGAACCTATAAAAGCGATTTACCGTTATTCTTGTGCAACAAATCCCCAATCTAATGCATTTCTTTTTTATATGCGGTTGAACTTTCGAAAATACCTACAGACGTATTTAGACAGGCAGATTTACATTGGGTAATGAAAATAAGATATGTCTTTGGGCAAACAAAAGAAATGCCTGGTCTTGGCCTGGTCCAAATTAAAAAATACACAATTCCGTGTATTTTTTCGGACATATTTATTAGATGAAAAATTAGAGGTGTTACTGTCCCTTAGGTTTATTGAACCAGAACAATATTTACTTAGTCTGTTGCTATGGAAACCTTTTGTAGTTTTTACGGATGAAGCTTAGAGGACGTAATAGTTTTAATAAAAATTTGAAGTTATTTTTGGGATATTAAAATTTGAATAATACTTTGCACCACCCCTCTTTGCTGTTTTACCCTTTTATAAATAATGCAAATTTTTATGCATGAAGAAAAATGAATGTGAAATGAAAGGAAAAGATATTAATACATAACATAAAAATAATATTAAACTCCAATAAAATCTTTATGCCATCTGGGGCAAATCTACTTCTATGTTCAAAAATTAAAAGGACTAATTTTTGTGTTCCGTACGGAACACTTATAAGATGACTTCGGTGTCTGTCTGTCTGTCTGTCACACCCGATTTTTTCCGAAACTACTTGTCATAGAAAGTTGAAATTTGGTAATAATATAGGAATTGATGGCCTCGTCAGAGCCATGTAGTTTTGAAAGTTAAATTTTGACTTAAGGGGGTAGTTTTGAGTGAAAAAAAATTTTTTTACTAGGGTCATCGAGTGTGGTGTCAAATGAAAGCTTGTGAAATCTCAAAAAGTACTGATCAAAAAATTTTGAAAAAATTCTGGAATATTCTCCACAGGGTGTAGATTGAACGAAAATTATCACGAGTGCATTACCTTTAATAATTTATCTGGTATACAAAAATAAACAAAAATTTCAAGGTCATCAGTTTTCAGTAAAGATTGGAAGCAAACTTTGTTGAAAACTCATTTGGGGTGTGTTTTGTGAAGTCGCTGATCATTTTATACCACCATAACAAGATTTTTTATTTTAAAAGCAAACAACGTACGGAACACTAATTGTGCAAGTTCAACTTGCACTTGACCGGTTATTTAAAAAATACTTGCGCTATTGTTAGCTATTAAGGTATTTCTTTTTTTAGGTTGGTAGAACTGTTATGAAAAGCTGACAAAAATTTTCATTAGGTTAGAAATTAAAAAGTGTTTTGTAAATCTGAAAATTTTTTGTTGGTGATCTTTAAAATGAATAAATTTATTGAGCAATGAATTGGCATTAGTTTTTCTCTAAAAACAATTTTTTACACTAACTTGTTAGAAAAGGTTATGATGTTTAGCAAAATAAAAAGTGCTTAAGTAATACAGATCGTTTAAAGACGATAGAGAAACAATTGAACGTAACCTAGGTGCTAGAAGATCACCCGCCATAACTACAGAAGAAAATATTAATAACATCAAGGATCTTGTACTCAGTGGTCGGTAATTTCTGCTTGTCTCGTATGTTATCTCATTTTATTTGAATAGCACCGATTTTTTTTTTTTTTTGAAAAATATCGTCGTAGTAAGAACACTAAAGATATTCTGTCTTTGAATGATTCCACTTTTTTCTTCTCCTTAATATAAGGCAGTGTATTGTTCTCCTCTTCAAGAGTGCTGCTCAGATTTGCTCATTCTTATGATGCCGACGTCCACCGTTTGATGTATTTGGTTTTCCCTCTTTGGCGTTTTTTGTTATTCGACCTTCAGGCATTCTGTCTGCATGGTCTCTCCAGGCTCTTCTTCTAGCTCTGACTAGGTCCTGGATGTCATACATATTTCTTATATTTTCGTTTCGTGTCCGGTTGGCTCCTAAATATTTGAGCTTCATGACTTGCTTTACGCTTGTCTCGTATACTGCTAATTTGCATCTTCTTGGTTCTCTAGAGATTGTCAGCGAGTGGGTCTTCTATACAGAGATGATCATATTGAACTGTTTTGGAATTGTTTCAAACTTAAATAGCATTCTCTGCAAGTTGTACTCGTCTTCCGATATGATCACTGCATCATCCGCATAGAAAATAATCTTAATCTTTTGCTCACCCATCTTATATCACCCCTGCCAACGGTCATAATTTCATTCATAATTTTTGGACATGTTATTCTCGATTTTTATAAATGTCCTGTTGCTAGTATTCAATTCTTTGACCACTGCAAGGATACTAGAGTCTAACTTTCTCTTCTTGAGTAATGTTAAAACATCACCAAGTTTAGCTCTGTCGAAAGCTTGTAGGCAGTTTTACTGTATTCGATAGACTTTTCTGCTGCATCTGTGGTAGACCCCACTCTTTGCCACTTCTTCTGCTATTATCTTCGTTAGCAGCTTTGATATGGAGCTTAGGAAACTTATTCCTCTGTAATATCTTGGGTCGTTTTTTAATCCCTTTTTGAAGATTGGTATCGTTATACTTTTTTTCCACTGCATTGAGATCTTGCGTTGATCATATATCTTACAAAACAGGGCATGTAGTTCTTCTAACAATGCTTGTCCTCCATATTGTAGCAGTTCATTATTATTATTATCTAGTCCTGGGGCTTTTCGAATTTTTAATTTGAGTATTGCCTTTAATTTAATTCTACTTGCCGTCAAAAATTCTTGCTATTTTGTCCTTTTCTCTATAACATTTACTTCTTGTCGTTAGGTTTCATCTGTGTATAGAGTTCAAAACTGTCTCTCCCATGCTTTTATCGTTATTCTGGTGGTAAGTTGACGGGTCTGCCCTCCCATACAGATTCCATATCTGACGAGAACCTCTTTCAGAATCTAGGTTTTGTCGTTTGAATTGCTCCATTCAGTCTATTTTTTATTTTATATTCGTCATAAGTAATGGTCTGACTTCGATATTGGAGGTAGGATTTCCTCTTCTCTGTGGTTAGAGTTTTGATTTTTTCTAGAATGTTGATGATAGTTTCATGTTCTTTCGATTGCTCTTGTTGATTTGTCGCTTACCTAATGCCTCTTTTGTAACTTTGGTTATGTTAATACCTAGTTTTACCCACGAAGTTCCAATATTATCTCTAGTCGTGATGTTGTTTCTTTGATTTTTTGTGAAAGTCTTTGCTGGTATAGGTATTTGGTTGAGTCATCAAAGAGGAATTTAGTAATGAATTTTTCAATTTTTTCATGTAAATTCATTTTCTTTTGTATGTGGAGTTGTAAATGCGCTAACACCAATTTGCGATTGTGATTTTACTTTGAAATGATTAATTACTGGTGGCAGGCTGTTACTCTATCCATAGAATCCAGAAGCAGCGCAACAATTTAGTGAATGTCGTGCAAGAGGTGAGCCAAAACCGAGGGATCCACGTAAAAATAAGTCAAGAATCAAAATATTGTTACTGTTTTACTCGATTATCGTGGCGTATATAACAAATTCCTTCCAACTGGCTAAAAATTTCATAAGGAGTATTATCTAAGCTGTATGCCTCGTTTACGTGAGTCAATTTGTCACAAAATGGCGTTAAGGCAGAAAAATATACTGATTTTGCATCATCATAATGCACGATCGCACATTGCGACAATTACTTGTAACTTTTTAAGTAAAAATGAAATGATGCCTGTTCCACAAGCGCCATTTTTACCACCTATAGCATGGAAAATCCTTTCCTGTTCCCCAAGCTAAAATTTCCACTTCGTGGACATCCTTTTGAATATGTAGAAGCTAGTAAAGAGAATTCGTCTGGAAAGCAATACCGAAAATCGAAATTAACAAATGTTTTAAAGGTTGGAAAAATTGTTGGCATAAGTGTGCTTCAATCGGAGGAGATTACTATGAAGAGAATTTAAAAAAATTGTATTAATAAATTAATAACACGTAGGCTGAAAAGTTTTGGTCTGACACATAGATGTCGTCCTTTTTAAAAAATCCATATGATTTTTAGGAAGTACCAAATTTCAAACGATACGCGTCAAAATTTCATGACATTTCGATGATTAGTTTACAGTGGTTTTAGTGACGCTACTTTCGATATTTTCAAAATAGTAGAAAAAATCGAATTTCGTGTGTTGATTAAATACTGTTTTTGATAGGAAAAAAATATCGTTCAAGGAAAGCAATGGCTTGATAAGTGTTACTGAGACTCTGCCCCTGGAAAATCACTCATCATTTACTGGTATGCTGAATTTAAACGCGGTCGTACAGAAATAAATGATGCTTAACGCTCTAGATGCCCAAATGAGGTAGTTACACCGGAAAACATCAAAAAAAATCCACAAAATTGTTTTGGATGACCGTAAAATGAAATTGCGTAAGATAGCTGACACTCTTAAGATATCAAAAAAACGTGTTGGTCATATTTTGCATAAACATTTGGACATGAGAAAGCTCTGTTCAAAATGGGTACCGTGTTTGCTCACAAGGAACCAAAAACAACAACACGTTGATGATTCTGAGCGCTGTGTTTGGACCTGTTTAAGCGCAATAAAAACGATTTTTTTCATGCGATATGTGATAACGGATGAAACGTGGATCCACCACTACACACCGGAATCAAATCGGCAGTCAGCTGAGTGGACAGCAGCCGGTGAAAGCTACCTGAAGCGACCAAAGACACAACAGTCTGCTGGGAAGATTTTCGCCTCTGTATTTTGGTATGCGCATGGAATAATTTTCATTGACTATGCTGAGACGAGAAAATTATATAAAGTTATTGATGAGTCTGAAGGCACAAATCGCAAAGAAAAGGCCCCAAATGGAGAAGAAAAAAGTGCTCTTTCATCAAGATAATGCACCGTGTCACAAATGAATGGTTACGATGGGAAAATTGCATGAATTGAAGCTCGAATTGCTTCCTCATCCACCGTATTCTCCAGATTTGGCCCCTAGGGACTATTATCTATTCGCAGACCTCAAAAAAAGCTCGCAGGAAGGAGATTTGGCTCCAATGAAGAAGTTATTGTCGAAACTGAAGCCTATTTTGAAGGCAAAGACAAATCTTTGATAATATTGATGAATAAAGTCGAATTTGCAAAAAAACATGTTTTAAGTAGCTAGACCAAAAAATGTTCAGCCTACGTGTTAGTTCCTCTTCCTTATTTTTGAATATTGGTATTTGGTATTTATTTACATTTTAAAAATTATATCGTATTATACAATATGAGGGCGTATTGATAAAGTTCTAGCCTAACATAGAAAGAACAAGCAAAACTGAAAACAAAAATTCAACGTAATATCTCGTCAACTTAATAACTTAGTGCAGTGGTTGTAAAGTTGCTGTAGGTCTCTCAAAAAAAGCCTTTCCTTGGATTGAGAATAAGTATTCAACAACATTTAGTACTTCCTTATTTAATTGAAATTTGTGTTCTTTTAAATCAGAGGATATGGAAGACGTTCAATCAGTTTAAAGTCTTGGAAGATTAAAAGCGATTTGTATCCATTTATATACTTTTCCTCGACATTTTTCTACAATGTTTTGGTGAACTTTTGTTAGTAATGAAAAATAATATTCTCCAATCACTGTTTTATAAGAAGTATCTTATCCTTGCCCCAAAAAACGGAAGCAAGAATTTTTCCTGCTGATTCCTGTCAGCAAAACTTCTTGGGGCGTGGCGAGCCAGCATGTTTTAACTCCTTTAACTGTTCGTTTGTCTCTGGATCTTAATGTTATAGACCCACGTTACATTTATAGTTACCATTCGATCTACAAAGTTAAATGAATCACCTTCAAAACGGCTACAAATCGCTACTTTCCTTTCAATGTATTATGCTGCATGCTTTCGTAAATTTCTTTAGTGAACAGTCCTTTCAAAAAGAGGTACTTGACCACCGATCGATATTCGATTTTACTATATGCACAATTTTTGTTGGTCATATATTCTTCAAATATTCGCTATAAATAGCACAATAAAATCTGGGCCACCAAACTTTGTGTCCGTAACCTGAACTAACATGCAGGCTGAAAAGTTTTTGATTTAGCTTCTTAAAACACATTTTTTTGCAAAATTTGACTTTATTCATCAGTATAGTCTCCTTCAAGAGCAATACAATCAGTCCAACGCTTTTCTAACATTTCTATACCTTTCTGGTAGAAAGATTTGTCTTTGCCTTCTAACTAGGCCTCAGTTTCGTCGATATCTTCTTCATTGGAGCCAAATCGCTTTCCTGCGAGCATTTTTTTGAGGTCTGCGAATAGGTAATAGTCGCGGGGGGCTAAATCTGGAAAATACGGTGGATGAGGAAGCAATTCAAACTTCAATCCATGCAATTTTGCCATGGTAACCATTGACTTGGTGAAAGAGCACTTTTTTCTTGTTTATTTGAGGCCGATTCTTTGCGATTTCTGCCTTCAAACGCACCAGTAACTTTATATAATATTCGCTATTGATGGTTTTTCCTTTCTTAGCATAGTCGATGAAAATTATTTCATGCGCATCCCAAAATACAGAGGCCAAAACCTTCCCAAATGACTGTTGTGTCTTGGGTCGCTTCGGGCGGCTTTCACCGGCTGCTGTCTACTCGGCTGACTGCCCGTATGATCCCAGTGTGTAGTGGTGGATCCATGTTTCATCCATTGTCACATATCGCATGCAAAAATCCTTTTTATTGCACTTAAACAGATCCAAACAGCGCTCAGAATCAACATGTTCTTTTTTTTTGGTCCACTGTGAGCAAACGCGGTACCCATTTCGAACAGAGCTTTCTCGTGCCCAAGTGTTCATGCAAAATATGACCAACACGTTCTTTTGATATCCTTAGGGTGTCAGCTATCTCACGTAATTTCACTTTATGGTCATCCAAAACAATTTTGTCGTCGAAATATCATGAAATTTTGACACGAATCGTTTAAAGGTTGATACTTTCTAAAAATCGTATGAATTTTTTGAAAAGGGCGACATATATTTGTCAGACCAAAAACTTTTCAACCTACGTGTAAAATGTCAAATTATTATCCATACCAACAGGATTTCGTTTTGATAATGAGATGTGGTCTGGGTTAACTAGTTATCAGTACTAACAATATTAAAATTCTTGGCAAAAATTGTAAAATTACTATAAAATTTGTTTTTAATATTAATATAATTTGTATTATAAACTAGCGTGTACGCCTCAAAATGAGATATATTAGAAACTAGTATTCGATATATTACTTCATCAGGTAGCCATCACAACTTGCATGCAGAATCTAATCAGAACATACTCGAGATAAATACTTAAACTCAGCACATTATACTGCACACGCTAACATAAGTATAAGTACGCGCTAAATAACTACACTATTAAATAAACGGATTTCACTTAATTTCTTGTTATAATAATCATAGGTTTTAAATATAATTTATTTGTTGTGAGACAATGATGGATGACACAGGAATAATGGCTTTAAGGGCAAAAAATACCTATAATTCAAACATACGTACAAGTACTATGTTTTTTAGTGTTCGATACGAAACACTTATGGTGCCCGTCTGTCTGTCTGCCTGTCACGCCCGATTTTCTTCGAAACTATTTCACATATTAAGTTGAAATTTGGTGTACATATAGGAATTGATGGTCCAATCAGAGTCGTGTAGTTTTGAAAGTTAAATTTTGAGTTAAGGGTTTAGTTTTCGGGGGGGGTAAAGTCGTAAGTAAAAAACAATTTTTTTACCAGGTCATCGAGTGAAGTGTCAAATGAAAGCTTGTGAAAACACTAGTTCAAAAAATATATATGATGTGATAGTTGCGCACTCTTTTCTTGAATGGTATTTTTCCCATCAAAAAACAGTATTTAATCAACGCACGAAATTCGATTTTTTCCATTGTTTTGAAAATATCAAGAGTAGCATCACTAAAACCACTGTAACTTGTAAACTAATCGTCGAAGTGTCAAGAAATTTTGACACGTATCGTTTGAAGGTTGGTACTTTCTAAAAATCATATGGATTTTTTCAAAAGGGTGATATCTATGTGTCAGACCAAAAACTTTTCAGCCTACATGTTACTTGACCGAGTGTAGTAAAAATATAAAGTCTAAATTTACCACTAAAATTTTGCATATATGTGAGGAACTAACAAAAATAAAACTCCATTTTTCAGATTTTTCGAATTTCATCAAAAACTTCAATTTCTAGCGATTATTTTGAAAAATGCCAACTAACAGAAGTCAAGTGAGATCATTGTATGGGTTATTTTTATCTTTACTGAACCAAAAGTAAACATCACAGTCAAATTGTAGAGGGCCATTTGTAAGACTATGGTCAGACCAGGACTTCCGCATGCCTGTCATATATGGATTCATATGTGCAAAATACGAAGAAACTTCGTTTAAACGATACCAAATAAGTCTCCAAGAATGATTGATAAAGTCTCCATTACACTAGCATCTGGATATTCGGGCTGCGTACAAAAGTTACAACAGTAGTTCCTGGAGGAGGAAGACCATCATATCAATCCAACGATACTAGAGGCCTTCAGTCTGGATCAAAATGTTAGTGGTAGGTACCTACGATTTAGTGACTTCACACACAGGCCTTGGTATGATCGAAGATGCAAGAATGCTGTTGCTTTCAAATATCTTACCTACCGACAATGGCGTGAATACCCTAACACCATAAATCGTAACATTTATTATAATATTATTATTATAATTTCCTGTCCCAAAAATTTCAGGTTCTTTTGGTCGATCACTAAGACCACTGCCATCCTGGGCGACTTTAATGTCCATAACAACAACTGGCTTAAATATTCAGATACTACCGACGAACAAGGTCGTGAAGCTGAATCATTCTCATTCAGTTGTGGCTTAACTTAGCTTATTGATGAACCAACACGGATCCCTGATCGAGACGGAAAGTTCGCCAGTCTTCCTGATCTGTTTTTAACCACCAATCCGGAGATTTACACGGTCACCGTAAATCCGCCGTTAGGTTCTTCTGACCATAAACTACTTTCGACATCGAGTATCCTACCAATCAGTGAGAGAGGGACGCCTAAACTGCGCAAGATTTGGCACTACAGATCTGCTAAATGGGAAGATCTCATGGAATATTTTTAAACTTTCCCTTGGTTAGACGTTTATTTTCGATCTGACGACCCAGGGAGGTTTCCGATGTTATTTTGGCTGGTATGGAAGCTTATAATCTTTTTTCGAAAAAATGTCCTTCCAACGGCAAGCCTTGATTTAACCGAAAAGGCAGAAGCTGTTGCTTTTAAACATCTTGCCTACCGACAATGGCGTGTAAATCCTAACACCATAAATCGTAACATCTTTATTCGTGCCCGGAACAGATGCAAAGAAATTATCGACCAAACCAAGGAAGCACACAATCAACGAATTAGAAACAAACTTCTCGTTTCTCCCAACAATTCCAGGTCTTTTTGGTCAGTCGCTAGGGCAGTTAGTCAAAATTTCACCAAAACCACCATACCACCACTCACATGGTCAGATAATTCTATTGCAATGACCCCTGTTGAGAAAGCGAACTTGTTAGCTGAACTCTTTGCTTCACATTCTACTGCCGATTTTCACCTACTATTCCCATAGTGCAGTCAAGGATGCCCGTTATTGCCTTCAGACAGTGTATCATTAAGCCTATTTTCATGAAGCTAGACACCAAAAAAGCTTCTAGCCCTGACGGAACACCTGCCATAGCTCTCAAAAACTGTGCGTGGGAATTAACACCAGTTTTGTGTAGACTTTTCAACCTATCCTACCGAAACGGAATATTTCCTTCCTGCTGGAAATGTGCCACAGTTCAGTCGATACCTAAAAAAGACAAGAAGGCCTTGCCAAATAACTACCGACTAGTCGCACTGCTTTCAATAATATCGAAAGTCACGGAAAAGGTTATCAATCAGCATCTTCTAAAATCTCTTGAAGGATTCAACATTATTAGCGATCACCAGTATGGCTTGCGTAAACATAGATCAACAGGAGATCTTCTGACTTATGTAACACATGTTTGGAACAACGCAATTGAACACTTTGGAGAATCTCGAGCGGTTGCTCTTGACATATCCAAGGCATTCGACCGTGTTTGGCCATCGTGGCTAAGCTACGCTCTTATGGTATGTCTGAAAAGTTCTGTTTGTGGCTCTCATATTTTCTTAGAGAGCGCCGGTGTTCTCCAAGGCTTCATACTGTCTCCTACTCTCTTTCTCATTTACATTAACGATCTGCTGGAAAATACCGGAAACCCAATCTACAGCTTTGCAGATGACAGTACGCTTATCTCTTCTTTCATTTTGAACGCTCGGACATCGGCTACCCACGAATATCCGCAGACAGCGGGAAGTCGTTCAACTTAACATAGACCTGGAAGAAATTCTATCTTGGGGTGACAGTAATCAAGTGGAATTTAACGCTACAAAAACCCAGGCGACAGAGACCCGGAATTGACCGGTGGCCTTCATTCGCTGAAACATCGAAGAACGGTTGGCGACTTGAGCCTATTCTACAAGTATTTTCATGGAAAGTGTACGATGGATGGGGCCCGCTTAATTCCTCCCAGAGCGGTACATGTTAGAAATACACGTCGCGCTAATACTTCACATTCGTATGAGGTTCAGCTTGTTACTCCTCGTACAACGCTTTTCAAGCAGTCTTTCATATGGAGAACATCATCCCTTTGGAATAATTTGCCCAGGACTGTGTTTCCCACCGAGTACAATTTACAGCGATTCAAGAACAACGTGAATCGTTTTTGCCGCATACGTGTCTCTCCTATAGCACTTTAGGGACTTTCCTGCAGCACGTGTGCTAGACCCATAAAAAAAAAACTACTCAAAATTTCACATATCAACTTTTACATGGCCACAGTGTTCTATTATAATATCACCTGTTGAGAAAGTTGTTAGCTAAACTCTTTGCTTTAGAATCTGTTGATGTTCAGGAAAAAATACCACCCAATGTGCGAACAATATTGGCTTCATAGCACTCATAGAACCTACCTAATGAAGTTAAACACCGAGTCCAAAAAGACCTTGCCAAACAATCACCGACCAGTGGCATTGCTTTCAGTAATATCGAGGGTTATGAAAAAGGTGATCAATTAATATTATTAGTTATCATCAATCAAAGATTAACAGGAGATTTTGTATCTTACCTCAAATATATTTAAAACTATGCCAAATAAACATTTCGGAGAATCTTAAACGGTTGTACTTGATATATCCACGGCACTCGACCGTGTTTAACATGACGGATTGTTGGCTAAGCTGCACATTTATAGTACATCTAATAGGTTTTATATATGGTTCTCGTGTTTTTTTCAAAGAACGTTCCTTACAAGTAGTAGTTGGGAGGTTTCTTTCTAATACTTTTACTTTTAAGTCTGGTGTGCCATAAGACTCCATACTGTTTCCTACTCTCGTTCTTCTTTACGTTAAAAATCTGCTGGAAATGACATTTTATAGCTTTGCTGATGATAGTACGCTTGGTTTTTTGTTTACCTTGAACACCCGAACATCAGCTACTCATGCAAATATAGCAGGAAGTTGCTCAACTTACCAAAGATCCGAAAGAAATTTTGTCTTGGAATAATAGCAGCCAAGTGGAACTTAACGCTGCAAAAAAACAGGAGACGGCTTTTCGAAAATAGTATATGTTGTAGAATCCGACATAGTTATGGAAGGGTATTCCGTTCCCCTAACATCGTCACATAAGAGAGCATCTCAAAAGCTGGGAATATTATTTCGTACCTGAAAGCTTCATAATTCACAACAACTTTTAATAGCTGAAAACTGAAATTCAACCAACGATGAAGTACTGCTAGCATGTTTGGAGTTCTGCTTCCAAACATACGTTGCATTGTTAGATTCTATTCAGAAGATTCGCTTGATGGAGGAACTTACCAACAACCTTCATTCCTTAAACGATCGAAGGACGGTTGGGGACTGGAGTCTATTTGACAAGTACATTCATGAAAAGTGTTAGATAGATGTAGCTCATTCGATTCCTCCCAGTACATGCAACAAATATACGTTGCGCTAATACATCACATTCCAATCAAATTCATCTTGCCATTCCTGGTACCACTCTTTTCAAGAATTCGTTTATATGGAGAACCTCTTCATTACCCAGTACTGTGTTTCCCACTGAGTACAGCGTAAATTGCTTTTTCCTCATACGCGTCGCTCGGGTAGCACTTTGGTAATATCCCTACAGCCCGTGTGCCTTTTCCATAAAAACAATACCAAACGCCTAGGCGAGCTGAATAGGCCACTGCTCGTTACAATAGAATCCCTATTAAACTACAATAACAGAGGAGTTAAGAATAGTAACAGAGCTTAGCCCTTGCTATAAAGTCACAGTATGTTAGTAGATATAAAAAAATGCTGGCACTAATGCGTCATGTTTTATATTTAGTCATTATTTTCAATTAGTGTATTTATACGGGTCGGATGTTCCATGAAAAGTAAAAACGAATTATTAATTCTGAAAATTCGTTATAACCTATTTATATAATATGTATAATATGCGATAGGGAAAAATCAATATAGATTAAATCGATGATAATATCAAATGTTGCAATATTAATGTTAATGAGAAAAATGACACATATAGTAAATCTATTGTTTTATTGATAGAATGACCTAATATCCTTGTAAGTGATTAACAATGAGGCAATAGGTTTTTTCTTTTTATAATAGTTTGTTTAACGTCTCGTCTTGTGGTAAATATTTTGGCTTGCCATTATTTGAAAATATACATTCTTCGTATAAGAACTTATGATACAACAATTGATTGAAAACACACACCTGAAGATTCCTTAGACTCATTTACATTTATAAGAAGGGGGAAATCATGCTTAAATATACCGGGTCTCCTAAAAGAGATTAGTAAATTGCAAAATAGTGAGGGACAAGTAATAACGAATAGAGACAAAGTAAACTCAGAAATAAACACCTACTATAATGAACTCTACAGATCCAAAACAACACCCAATGAAGAACAAAGAAAACGGACTGAAAAGAAAATACAAAATATAGGTTCCGAAGAACTGCCAGGAGATACTGTAGAGGAGGTCAATAATGCGTTGAAGGAAGTGAAACGTAACATAGCAGCATGCCCTGATGGTATTTTATCGGAAATGCTATTGGAGGCTGGAGAGGACTTAAAACAAAAATTGGTCAAACTTTTCAACATGTCTCTAGAAACTGGCAAAATATCAACATTGTGGCTTACATCAAAAGTAAAACTTGTACACAAAAAGGGAGGTATCAGGAAGTTAGGCAATTACCGCCCGATTAACTTACCAACTTTTGACTAAAATCATCTCCAATAGATTAAAAATAAGTTGGATTCCTACCAGCCATGCGAACAGGCTGGTTTTAGATCCGGCTATAGCACATGCGACCACTTACAGACAATGAGAAATGTCCTAGAGAAGAGCAATGAACACAATTTCGAACTCTACATAGCCTTCATAGACTTTGAGAAGGCTTTTGATTCTGTCGAAATGTGGGCAGTTATCAACGGCTTGAACAATTGTGGATTTCATTCTAGATACACTAGATATATATGAAAACGCAAAGATTTATATAAAACCTAGTACAGAACAAATACGTGTAGGAAGAGGCGTAGGACAGGGAGATACAATCTCTCCTAAGCTATTTATTACAGCTCTAGAAGACCTATTCCGCCAACTAGATTGGGCAAAGAAAGGTCTAAAGATAGATGGTGTGTACCCGAGTCATTTAAGGTTCGCAGACGATCATCAGTAGTAATGCACATGAGTTACAAGAAATGATAAATTACCACTCAAAGATAACTGGTCTTAAGATGAATATAAGACAAAAATATTAACACTAATAACAACATAGTTATTAATTCGGAAGGAACAGTTCTCGAGATTGTTAAGGATTATGTGTATCTGGAACAAAAAATTACTACTACGAGAGACAGTGCCTCGGATGAAATTTCAAGAAGAATCAGGCTTGGATGGTGCACATTCGGGAAATTAAGTTATATATTCAAAGAAAAAGCCATCCCAAATAAGTTAAAGGATAAAGTTTACGATAAATGCATCTTACCCGTAATAACATGTGTCGCTGAAACTTGGACACTGAATAAAGCTGATATACAAAAACTAGCTCGGACCCAGAGAGCACACGAAAGACAGATAATCGGCATAAAACTTAAAGATAGAAAGAGAAATAAGTGGATACGTGAATAAACGAAGTTAAAAGATACTATAGAGCACGTAGCAGAAAGAAAGTGGCAATGGGGTGGACATGTAGCACGCACGACCTATGATCGATAGACCAAGCGAGCATTAGAATGGAGACCATGAGAACAGCAAAGGAGCGTAGGACGTTTCAAAACAAGATGGCGGGATCATATACAGAAGGTTGTGGGCATTGGATGGATGACAACAGCTGACTGAGATAGAAATTCAGGAGCAAGGCCTACATCCAGCATTGGATAGAATTAAGCTTCTAGTGATAGTGATAGTGTCCTCTAAATAAGTTCAGACTTGCTTGGTTTATTGTATGAAGACTAAACTACGAAAAATATTTAATGAAATCCATATATTTACATAAAATTATATTACTTATAGGAATATTTTACATTTAAAATATGAAAATTACGTTTTATTACGTAATTTTCCTAAGAAATGGGAAAATTAAATAATCCAGAAATGTGACTAAATTTCTTTATTAACATAAAATTTTACACAAAATTAAGATACAAACTTATATAATCTTACTTATTTCCCTAATACATAGCGATCCACCAAGTCATCTTTCAATTTTTTAGCTATACAAAGTAAAATAAAAAAGAAATCGGCTGGTGCAAGTCGGACTTGCGCAATTAGTGTTCCGTACGGTGATTGCTTTTAAATAAAAATTTTTGTTACGGCGGTATATAGTGATCAATGATCTTGAAATTATTGTTTTTTTTATATATAACAGATAAATTATCAAAGTTAAGACAGTCGTGATAATTTTCATTCAATCTACATCTCTTGGAGAATATTCCAAAATTTTTTCCAAATTTTTTGATTAGTACTCTTAGAGATAGAGAGGGTAACAGCTATTTCTGCCAATTTCTTTAAAATAGCATAAAGGGAAGTTTGCACGAATATTACATTATACATATTTTTGAACTCGTGTTTTCACAAGCTTTCATTTGACACCCCACATGATGATCTTGTAATTTTTTTTCACTTCTGTTTTCACCCCCTCCACTAATCCCTTAAGTCAAAATTTAACTTTCAAACACAACTCTGATTGGGCCATCGATTCCTATATTTGTGACAAATTTCAACTTTCAATGTCAAGTAGTTTCTGAGAAAATTGGATGTGACAGAGAGACACCGAAATGATTTCATAAGTGTTTCGTACGAAACCCTAAAAAAATAGCATCATTAATGAGCCAAAAATGTGGACAACTAACTTTAATCTGAAAATATTTTCCTTGAAGTACAGTCCCACCGCTTGTACGACAGAAGTAACCACATATAGCACAGCTAATAATTTAAATCAAATAACAATCGGCAAATATTTTGAGGCACTACCATCAGTCATCTGGTCATAGCATAAGCACGGCTAGACACTTAAATTTCTTCGTCGGCAGCTTCAAACAACAACATTGGGTGACATAGCGCCGCGCAAGCGTGAACACAGTTTATATATATTATTGACTGATTGACACATTTTATAATACAAATATTACATGTTATTATATACAGTTATAACAAATCTTAATTTCTTTTGTTAAAAGTTATTAAGTTAATTTTTTCCATGATTTTCTGTGTAGTTTTACATACCTTTTTAGTGTTCCGAACGGAACACTTATAAGATCACCTCGGTGTCTGTCCGTCAGTCTGTCCGTCAGTCTGTCTGTCCGTTTGTCACATCCGATTTTCTCCGAAACTATTTGACATAGAAAGTTGAAATTTGGCACTAATATAGGAATTGATGGCTCCATCAGAGCCGTGTAGTTATGAAAGTTAAATTTTGACTTAAAGGGTTAGTTTTGGGGGATGAAATCGGAAGTGAAAAAAATTAGCAGATCATCGAGTCCAATGAAAGCTTGTAAAAACAAAAATTGTAAAAAATTAATGTAATACTTGTTCTCACTTTGTATCATTTTTAAAAAACTGCGAAAAATCTCCCCTTATCTCGAAAAGTACTGATCAAAAAATTTTGAAAAAAAAAAGTCTGAAATATTCTCCACAGGATGTAAATTGAACGAAAATTATCACGCGTCGATTACCTTTGATAACTTATCTGGTATAAAAAAAAAATAAGGTGAACACTTTCAACAAAAATCGGAAATAAACTTGGTTGCGAACTCGTTTGGAGTGTGTTTTATGACGTCATTGATCATTTTATACCTCCGTAGCAAAAATTTATATTCCAAAAGTAATCACCGTACGGAACATTAATGGCGTGTAGTACATGGCATAACTAATTTAAAACGAATGCAGAAATTTGAAGAAACTGTTCCAACTTTAAATAGAGAGAGACTTCTCAATATATAAATCCTCAACCGCCGTAAAACTGAGAGAAAGTTAGTTGAAAGCATTTTTCGTAACGAAGAAACAACACTAATCAATTATTTTACCGCTCGTTAGAAGAGTGTTGGGACCGTAAAGGTTCAGATTTAGATGACAATATTTTTAAGAAGTAATTTTCCACAAACTAGAATTTAATGCGTCTTTCATTTATCAATTTTGACTGTAAGATTTTAAAATTTATGTTAGCTTTTTATCCAACATCGTTGTTAAATAATGACCAATAGGATTTTTGATCATCTTAGGGATCATATACCGAGTAAGTTACCAAAATCCAGACAATTCTAAATTTTCCGCCATATTGTACCTCCGCGAGAGTTTCTAGTAAACAGTCCTAATTACAACATGATCGCGATGTTGAAATCAAGTGTGGAGTATAATCGATGAGCTGTGATCATCGCCTTCGTACTGCGCGCCCGTCCACAAAGGTTCCAGTATGCTGGCGAGGAAAAGTCACTTGAAAAAACGTACCACGACGACCCCAGCATTAGTCAAAAGAGCTCAGTCGCTGATTTCGGAGGGCCCGGCACAAAGGAAGTCTATATGTGCGTTCGAATATGGTGAAACCGTGGATAGGCACTGAGGCGTTCCGGCGTCTTCCAGCAGCATAGTGCACCGGCCCATATAATCCATTTGGAAAAAAATTGACATTCAGGCAAGGAAGTCTAGCCTCCTAAAAGCCTAGAATTAAATCTTCAGGTCTACTACATATGAAGGGTAGTTAAAAGTATCACCAAGTCTGGGCATCCTAATATGACGTTAATAAGGACCGCTATTTTGCCGGCATGGACAGCGCTGCATTATAGCGAGTATGTGAATACTTCAGAATGAGATTTGAAGACATCATTCAAGCTAATGGGGAATATAATAAATAATTGTGTTCTATATGAATCTCCCACGTGCCATTGTACAAAATTTTTTTGCAATATTCAATTTTTCATTAATAAAATTTTGTTTATCCTGATTTTGATGCTGCACCCTGTAGATCAAAAAATAGGGAAATATAATGTTTTTCTTGCAGTTTTTAGAGTGCTAATTTTTCAGGCAACTTTATCGATAGGGTTCCAGTAAAATCCCTGTGAAATTGGAGTCAACATCATCTGTAAAACTGTCTAATATATAAAGAAAAGAAAATCGGGAGATGTCACGTTTTATGAGTGTACGAGGGTTGTGTGATAAGTACCTAGCCTCGGCCAGAGATGGAGCTACTACTATTTAAAAAATTATATTTTTCGTAAACATAACCTTTCACAAGAATCCTGTCAACTTTTCAAGTCGCTACGTTATTTAGTTTGTGAATGGCAGCCATTTAAATAGAACAACTACTGTGATTTTATAATAATGAAAAAAACTGAATATCGAGCAGTGATAAAATATTTGTTTTTGAAAAAGAAAATGAAAGATCAGATAAAAGCGGAACTCAAAGAAGTTTATGGGGACTTTGCATCTTCGTTATCGACCATAAAAGATTGGACAGATGAATTCCACATCAAAAATGCTTGTACGGCACAAGCATTTTTGTTGAAGAACATCCAGGTCCTTCAAATGAGTCACCACATCAGAAATAATCGAAAAAAAATTCACGATATAGTGATAAATCATCGGAGAATGAAAGTGCGTGGGATTGCTAAGACTGTGAGCATCTCAACTGAACAGAACATTTTAACATTTGGATATGAGAAAACTTACCGCAAGATGTCCACAACTGGCAATAACCACGCATGTGTGTCAACTTCAAAAGAGTGTTTAGCGATATTAAAGCGCACTCGGAATGATTTTTGGCATTGATTCATAACTGTTAACGAAACATGGATACATCACAGTGCACTAGAGACCAAAGAACCGTCCAAACAGTGGGTTTTCCGTAGCAAACCGGCGCAAAAGAAGGCCAAGGCCATTTTATCGTCCAACAGTCATGGTTACTGTATTTTGGGATGCACGCGGCATAATCCACGTTGATTACCATGAAAAGAGCAAAACGATGAATGGAGAGCATTACGTCAACTTATTGGATCGTTTTAATCATGCAAATGTCCGCATTTGGCGAAGAAAAAAATTCTGTCATCAAGACAATGTACGCGTGCACACTTATGTCATCTCCCTGGCACAGTTAGGATACTTCTGTATCCACCATATTCACTAGATTTAGCCCCCAGCGATTATTTCCTATTTTCGAATAGGAAAACATGGATCGGCGGAAAAAATTTGACTCAAACGAGGAAGTGATTGCTGAAACAAACGCCTATATTGAAGAGTTGGAGAAATCGTATTTTTGGATGGGATGTAAAAGATAGAAAAACGTTGGTCTAAGTGTATCGAGCTAAAAGGAGGCTATGTAAAAAAAAATACACATACAAATGTTTTTTTCTTGTCAAGGCCATGTACTTATCATACAATTCTCGTATTTTTACTTGTTTTTGTTGAATGCATTTTTTTATGGGTTTTAAAATCATTCTTGTTAAAATTTATGATTTGTTACCTGATACCTCTTGCTGTTTGATCAAACTGAGAAAAAGAGGGCCAAATATTTAAAGCTCCCTTGAGTAAATTTATCTAAAAAAATGAATAAAACAGATATTAGATACCTTTATGTCTTAAAGGCAGTGTAGTGTCATAAATTTTCTGATTACCACGAAAAGAATGCAATTTAAGAAGAATTGGTAAAATAACCGTTAATACCTGTATACTGGTAATATATCTTTTTTCCCGTTTGTGGTAATATACCGATAAAATTTGAATCTTAGTAGTAATTATGAAGTCTTTGCGTACTTTAGCATTATTTATCTAAAGGGTGTCTCAAAATGACCCAGCATTTTAAATTGCGCCCAATTTTTTTTGTGGCGAATGTGGAGTGCTAATCTTTAACAGTTGGCATCAGGAAGTATTGAGGTTTAGTTAAGGAGAATTATAGAAATTGTGAAAATTCACTACAAAAAATCGTGAAATTTTGCAGAGACGGTTCGAAAAGTCCGCACGTCTTTTGATCATCATAACGCGCCATCTTGCAACACTGTGGTGCAGTTAATCAAAAAATTTGAGGATAGTGGTTCAATTCTGACCGCTAAAATCAGTGCTCGTCCTCGTACCGGCCGCAGTGAGTGCGGCTATGTTTGAATGTGAGATGTTCTGTGCGGTGAATTTTGACGAAAGATCTGCATTTGCATGCTTACAAGATGCAATTGACACTAGAACTGCAGCCAGCAGACCATGCACAGCGCCGTACATTCGCCAATTGGATATTAGAGCATCAACAAATCGATGGTGATTTTTCGTAGAATATCATCTTCAGCGATAAGGCGCATTTTCAAGATAGCGGCTACGTAAATAAACAAAATTGTCGAATTTGGGGGACCGAAAATCCACAAGTGATCCAACGGCTTCCCATGCATCCAGCACGAGTCACTATTTGGTGCGGATTTTGAATTGGAGGGGTGATTGGGCTGTACTTTTTCGAGAATGCTGCTTGAAATGCGGTTACCGTCAATGGTGTTCGTTATCGTGACACGATAACCAACTTTTTATGGAATGAATTGAACGGCATGGACTTGGAAGACATATTCTTTCAACAAGATGGTGCAACCTGCCACACTGTGGGAGAAACAGTGCAGTTATTACAGACGAAGTTTCATGGTCATATTATCTCGTGCCGCGGCGTTGTGAATTGGCCATCGAGATCGTGCGATTTGATGCCATTGGACTTCTTTCTTTGGGGTTTTCTGAAAGGAAAAGTGTATGCCAATGATCCACAGACCATTCCGGAGCTCAAAGAAGAAATTAGATGCACCATTAATGAAATTAGTCCGCAATTATGCCAAAATGTTGAAAATTTCGTTAAGAGTCAACGTTCGCAAATAGGGTCGAGGCGGCCATTTATCGGATATTGTGTTCCACACCTAACCTCCATTTTTGTATCTTATATTAAAATAAAAACAATCGTACTTTTCAAATAAATAATACGTTTTATTAATAAATTAAAATGTCAGGTCATATTGAGACACCGTTTAGTTCATCGAACATAATAACGTATATATAATAAACAAATATATTTCCATTTAATCGAACTTTTCTACTGATTCTTAGACACCATTTTCGGTGGGCATTAAAAATTTGTAAAAATCATCTATATGACACAATAGCATCATGTCTGTTTTATTTCAAGTTATAACTGAAAGATAAAGAGAATGTAGGTTGGCTATAAATAATAAAAATTCATCTAAAACGACAACGATGAGAAAGTATCAGTGCAAGACCTCGAGTTGCGGACTGGTAACAACAAGATTTTTAAAATAATAATTATCGGTGTCATTGTAAGTCAAAGAAACGCTGAGTTCTGCATTCTTATTTTATGTGGGTCATATAGTGCGACGGTGTGTAGTTTACAACTTTTTACATACCGAATGTTATTGTTTTCGTAAGCCTATTTGCAACATCCTTTGACATTGAATAATGAATTCTAAGTTTTAGAATAAACTATTTTGGTGTTGTGTATTTTGGATTCGTCCGCGATATGTACTTTGTTTTTTATGTACATTTTGTGAATTATTATCCATGAATGTATTCATGTATGTATGTATGTATGCGTTGTTTTGTCATAAATGTTGTCCGTACATAACAGGGCTATCCGATAAAAAGTCTTCTCCACATAGAATTTTTTAGAAGTGGGAGAAAGATGGAATAGTGGAAAAACTTTAGGTTTGATTTTGCAGTTTGATAGTATTTTTTCTGAAGATTCGAGTGAACTTGGAATTTGGTTATGGTGAATTTTGAAATCTCGAAGGGAACCTAAGGGTCAACCGTTCAATGGCCTGTTTGGGTGGCAATGTTGGCATTTTTGGCAGCTAGTTCATTTTCCATAATACAGTCTGTCAAGTAAGAACGTGACTGCCCTTATTCTTGAAAAAAAAACATGCAAACTTAATGCTATACAGTCTGTCAAGTAAGAACGTGATCGCTCGAATTTTTGAAAAAAATGTGTTTCGAGAACATTTTTTGCCATCAATGTATTCTTTAGTGTACTAGCAACGGCGCAATTACCGTAGTAAGTTGTCTAATCGCCTCCTGCATCAATAAACGCCTGACATCTTCGAGGCATGCTGTCAACGAGATTTTCGAATCTGGCGAGACAACTGAGTCAAAGTTCTCATAGTCTTCTGAGCTTTCTCTTTACAAGGGACCAAATTTTTTCAATAGGGTAGCGTCCGGCGATTGTGAGGGCCACTCTAATATCTTATTGTGGGCCCAAGCGAGCCGCTTCGCTACGAGATTTTCGCCCAGCAAAGGTTTCTTTAACGTGCTTCGGAATTCGACATCATGAGCATAAAGCTGTTGTCGAATGGTCTTATGGAATACATTCAAACCCGATTTTCTTAATTTTGCCACTCCTTGACGCTGCGTCAATTTCGGGTGCCATAAAAAAAAGACACGACACGATTTCGTTTTTCGACTTTCAGAGTGACTTTACTCACTTCTTCACAAACCATACAGACTTTTCAATATATTTAGCAGCCGCGGAATGCGTCATTTTAGGCCCCTTTGGATGGGAACAAAGAAATACTGCCTCGAACCGACGCGCAAACAAGTGACTCGTTTTGGATTTGACGTGATTTCAACGAAAGTTCAGAATCGACTGATACTTTTACTAAAACGTGCCGTAGACAAAGGTTCTCTCTACCGATTTTTTGTTGAATCGCTAGAATGACTAAAAAAGAATTATAGCGGACACGCTGGCTGATTCATTGGAACTGGAGATTCAAAGAAACAGGACGTTATATTTCTTAGAAAATTGATGTATACCTATAATACGAATTTGAGTTTCGTTTAAGGAGTAGCGGCATTTAATAGATTTGAGAGAACCTAGTGAATTGAATGTAATTAAGTAGTTTTGACATTGTTTGCATATGAGTGTTATCCTAGAGTGCCAACAGTTCAGCAGAAGGAATGGATGGTAGGTATCTAGTTTAGATGGTGTTTACCATGATTATTGCTGAATCACTTTCTATTTGAGACTTTGAGCGGCCAGTTCATTCCAAAGAGATAAGGATCTTAAATACAACAGAATTTTTAAAGAGAGTGATACAAGGAGCTAAATTCCATGTGTCATGTATTAACGCAGCATGTATTCCTAATATGCATAGGTTTGGGAACATCAAACATTCATCATTTATACAATAAACTCAAGTCACCAATGAATTAAGGTTTCTGATGAATGCCGGATCCACAGTTAAGTGAATAGCTCGTTTCTAGATAGAATCTACCAAAGAGAGCCTCAAAGGGAAGAGCATTTCAACTATCGTCGAATTTGAGCTGTAGGATTAAAACTGTTGTGGAATCCAAAGTTGTCCAGTACTTTTAGTACCTATACTGTCTCATATCATTCACATAAGCAATAGTTTTCTGTTGCTGTAGAAATTTCTCGAAGCATTTCAGATAATTGTCAATTATTGTGACACATCCATTATATAACTAATATAGGTAATAGTTTTTAAAGTAAGTGCCGTTTTGAAATATGGCCACTGAAGTGTATAGCGGTCGCCGTTTCGCACATGCGCGCATTCGTCCAAGTTTACGCTTGTTTGTTGCACGTTTAAAATGCCTCAGACGTGGCTTATTTAACCCAAAATCGCATTGCATCATATGGCTGGGAACAATCTGATCAACCCCCGTATAGCAATGACCTAGCGCCCAGTAACTACCATTTACTCTTGTACTTAAAGAAGCACTTTGGCGGTCAGCGTTATGACACCGACGATGACGCCAAAATGGCCGTGCTGTAGTGTTTAGCAAGCCAGGCGGCAGATTTCTATGAGGATGGAATACAGAAGCTGGTCTTACGATACGACAGCTGCCTTAATATTGGTGGAAATTAGGTTGAAAAGTGGAATAAAGTCTCGGCGTTCATGTGAAAATAAAATTGTTAAAAAATGGCCTTGTATTTTTTTATTATTAAAATGGTACTGACTTTACAAACGAGCCTCATAGTTTTAGTAATTACATGAACCTGAAACCTTCTCCTAGATTGATCCGAATGTCAAATGCCGCCATCCACAAATTGTTCGTTATTTTTGAGGTGAGGACCGCACCGTTGTAAAATGCTATGAAGGGTTTTCTTAAAGTAGAGATTTTTTAACAGATATTAGTATTCACTAAAATAAATCACTTCACTAAGTATCTTCAATACAAAAATAAACGGTCAAGTGCAAGTTGGACTTACGCAATTAATGTTCCTTACAATGATTGCTTTTAAAATAAAAATTTCCGTCACCGAAGTATAAAATGATCAGTGACTTCACAAAACATATCCCAAATAAGTTTTCAACAAAGCTTTTTTCCGATCTTTAGTAAAAACTGATGATCTTGAAATTCACTCGTGATAATTTTCGTTGTATCTACATCCTGTAGAGAATATTCCAGGATTTTTTCAAAATTTTTTGACCAGTACTTTTCGAAATAAGGTGGGGGGACAGCGATTTTTCGCAATTTTTTAAAAATAATACAAAAAGAATTGTGCGCAAGTATTACATTATATATTTTTTTGAACTCATCTTTTTACCAGCTTTCATTTGACACCCCACTTGATGACCCGATAAAAAAAAATGTTCACTTCCTATTTCACCCCCCAAAACTAACCCCTTAAGTCAACATTTAACTTTCAAAATTACACGGCTCTGATGAAGCCATCAATTCCTATAATAGTACCAAATTTCAACTTTCTATGTCAAATAGTTTTAGAGAAAATTGGGTGTGATAGACAGACAGACAGACGGACAGACAGATAGACGGACACCGAAGTGATCTTATAAGTGTTCCGTACGGAACATTAAAAATGATAGAATATACGGGTTTTTGAATTTTTATTTTGGACCTCTAAAATTTCAATTTTTCTGCTTTAATGGGGCTTTCACAATTTTTAATAATTTGGAACCCTTGCCCTTTAGGTTTTATTTACTATTTTCTTTTCAACTGGATATGGCCTAGAATGGACTAAGTACCATTTTGGGCTGATTTTTTAAACAGTATTTGGAAACTTTATATAGCTTTATTCGGTAAAGTGATTTATTTCAGTAGGTTCGTTAACCCTTTAAACAAAAAATCTCAACAAAATTATCATTATCCTCCCCATAATCACATAAAAAATTTCATCCTGATCTAGTTACTATGGACTTAAATTTCTAGTTCATTAATTATCTTAGATTTATGATATTGTATTTTGCATCGTTAATGTTATCTAAGAAATAGTTATTTAAAAAAAAAGTTGGTATTAAGATTTTGAAACCTTTAAGAATTGTCTTCTTAATATGCGTAAATAAAATTGATTTTCCTAGTCTTGCCACTATACCTAAGGCTGGTCTGACACTGGAACTGACTACGTGCGACTTTTGGTCATCCATATTCGCATGACTATGCACGAAGTTTCCCGACCTTGGGAATGTAATCAGCGCTCTCACACTGGAACCGACTTAGTTGCGCACGTAGTCGCATGACTAAGTCCGTTCCAGTGTGAGAGCGCTGATTACATTACAGTTGGGAAACCAAAAGTCGCACGTAGTCAGTTCCTGTGGGAGACCAGTCTTACTGTTTACTTGTCCGTTTAATGGGTTTCCTTTTACTTCTGCCATATAATAATCGCGTTAGAAAAATAATGTGAAATGAGTCGATATAAGAGTCCAAGATGCTTGGATTATCTCAAACCTAGCGGCTCACTTCCTGTTAAAGTTTTTGATATGTTGGTTAGTCAACAGACCCTTAATCGAAAACATAAATAAAAATGAATTAGTTGAAATCCGAAACGGACGCTTATAGAGTCATAAATAAAAACTAATAGTGTTAACATAAATACTTAAGATATTAATCTATACTAGGTGTTAATAATATGAATGAACAGGAAAATTACTTTTTACGTTATTTATTAAGTAGAGTTGGTATATGAAGTTTTGAATGGAGAGTTTATAGAGAAACATTCTCTGGGCCGGCGAAAAAGCCTTGGATAACAGCAGAATACTCAGCTGATAAGAACAATTTACAATAAGGCTCAAGTGATAGTGGAAACAGATAGAAAAATAATTCCTATATCTATCAAATGCGGTAAGACAAGGAGATTTCATAAGCCCAAAACTATTTATGTATATTAACATTAGAAGAAATTTTCAAGGAACTCGAACGGAAAAAGAAGGGGATGAGCATAAATGGACAAAAGTTAAATCATCTGCGTTATGCTGATGATGTGGTGCTAATATCAGATAATTTTGATGATATACAGGAAATTGCTTACCGACCTACAAAACAAATCAGAAAGGGTAGGACTACTGCTGAATAGAGATAAGACAAGGGCTATGACAAACGAAGAGAGTCCGCGAGACTTGAGAATAGAGGGCAGAACATTTGAATACGTAGAGCAGGGGTGCTCAAACGGTCGATCGAGAGTGCTTTTTGAGTTGATCTCGAGAAAAAAAATTCCGATATAGAACTATTCACAGATTTTGTTTTAGGTAACTAAAGCAAAATGTAATGAATAAACTACTAAAATTTATTCGATCCACAATTAGGCCAGAATAACCCCCTCATCACTTTCTTTTATCGTAATAACCCTCTGCTAGCGGCAAAAGGCGGCTTTATCAAAGGAACGCGCGGTACTTGTCAAAGAAAAGCCGCGTTTTTGATTCCCGCCGATTTTTCTAGAAACTTCGGGCGGCGTGTTTGACGGGAACATTCGAGACTTCGTTCGCGCCGATATAAATGTTGCGCCTGCAGGAATAGGAGTCAGTCTGAGCTGTAACTTGACGGCGATACATCGATACAAAGTTTATTAATAAATAGTCCAAAATGAGTGCGGCGAAGAAAAGTTATTATTTTAATAACGATTGGGAGGAAGATTTTTTCTTTTGTATGGTAAAGGATAAGTGCATTTGTCTCATTTGCCATGCGTCAGTTGCAATACCTAAGCGTGGGAACTTAGAGAGGCATCATAAAACGGTTCATAAAAACTATGAAAAGGATTTTCCGTCACAGAGTGAATTAAGAAAACGAAAAGTACGTGATTTGATAACTTGTTTGAAAAAAGAACAAACCATGTTCACAGGACCAGCCAAACAATCAAAAGCTGCAACGATCGCGTCATTTAAAATATCTCATATATTGGCGAAACACAAGAAACCATTTGATGATGGATTGGTTGTGAAGGAAGCATTTATTGAAGCTGGTGAGACTTTATTTGGAGATTTTAAAAATAAAACAGAGATTATGTCTGCTATTAGAGAACTTCAGTTATCTCATCCGACTGTCACAAGGCGTGTTGAAGAAGAACATGGCAGATAAACTAAAACATGATATCATGGAATGTACATACTTTTCTTTACAGTTCGACGAATCCACCGAAATGACAGACACTGCCCAGCTGTGTATTTTTATTCGAATGGTATTCAATGACATGTCGGCTAAGGAAGAGTTTTTGATAATGATTCCTCTGAAAGGAAAGACCCGTGGCGAAGATATATATGACGTTTTCTTCAATTTTATAACAAACTACAAGCTACCAATATATAAACTAGTGTGCATTACAACCGATGGAGCACCAGCAATGACTGGAAACGAAAACGGTTTTGTGGCATTGTGTCGAGCTAATGATGATTTCCCTTCATTTTTCTCCTTCCATTGCATTATACATCAACAAGTTTTGTATTCAAAAGTTCTAAACATGGAGGAGATTATGGGCATTGCAATAAAAATTGTGAATTCTATCCGTGCACGTAGCTTGCAACGACGGCTCTTTAAATTACAGTTGGAAGATAGTGAGTCAGCTGAACACACTGATTTAGTTCTTCACACGGACGTCAGGTGGTTGAGTCGCGAAAAATTCCTAGAAAGGTTTCAAGAATTATTGCCCGAAATAACAGTATGCTGAGGACATGGAGTGCCACGCTTCAACATCCAAAGTCACTCTTTAGTTAAGTTTAGACACTAGAACTCGTTTGTTTTGTAAGAACCAATAAACTCGCAATTTTGAATAATTATGAGTTTTTTCATTGACATTTTAGAGCAGACCTACACTTACCTTGCATATTGTGCTGAAAACTAATATCTATGCCACGATACACCCTACCTAGACGACAATCCTGCATCACACTTACTTGCAGCCTCTCAGAGTCGATCGAACAGGTAGCAGGTTTGAAATGGAGATGGGTAGGTCACACAATGAGACAACAAGATGAGAGATGGAATAAAAGAATACAAGAATGGAGGCCATTGCTGGGACAAAGATCCAGAGGAAGGCTCCAAACAAGATGGAAAGATGATCTGAAAAGAACGGCTGGTTTAGGATGAATCGGAATGACGCAGAATCGAGAGGGATGGATGAAGGAAGGGGAGGCCTATGTGCGACACTGGATGGAAGAAGGCTTATTAGATAGATAGATAGAGAAGCATTCTAGTATTCCTTGGTTATTCTGATACCACATCTCATTTGATACGACAATCACAAGAGCATCTGTTTATCTAACATGTTTGCCGCTTTAATTCCCTGTAGCTTAAAACAGTTGGGTACCCATAAGAGCAACCAAAAAATTGTTTTTTAGATTCGTACTGTATGGCGTCAGAACTGTGTCGAGTGTCTCGACTTCAGTTTTAACCTGACGTGTAAAATTGGGCCCCTTTATTGAATGGTCATATGCTTATGCTACAAACAGTTAAAAAGATAAAAAAAAAACAACTTGTCGAGACAAAAACAATCCATTATAGACCTACAATAATCCAGCAACATCTCTAAAAATCCAAACTCGACAGATTTCAATATATCATTGAATCAGACAGAAGTGATCAGTGCTTAGTAAAATACAGCCTTAAAAAATAGAAAAACAACACAGTTGCATCATGGCTATTATTGTTTTGAGAAATATCATTGGGAGTGTACCGAGCTTGTATTGTTAATTTGCCTAATTTCATTGAAAATGTGTCGATTTAGCTAAACATTAAGCGTTTGTCCGAGTAGGTGAAGCCTTGCACATTCGTTTCGTGTAAACATACATTGTCGACAAATATGACTAACACTCTGTTTTTCTGTTTAATTAAGTTCATTGCCGGTCTTATACGGGGGTCTCCATATGTATGGAATAATGATTCCACTGCTTTTTAATCAAGTGTTTAAATAAAAATTATAGGGTGTTATATGGCGCACATGCTGACGTTAACATTAAAATGTTTTGGACTGTCAGTTCGAAGAAATTACGCCTTCTTGATTTTTTTAAAATGGAAAGCCCTATATATTATTTTATTTTTGAGTTCTTCTAAAAATTCTAGATATTATATGTCTATATTGAACTGTTTTGGAATTATTGTCATTTGAAATTTAAAATAAAAAAAGCCCAAAAAACTATTAATCAATACTCTAAGTTTATTTTTAAGGTAACAATTGCTCAAAATGTCTTCCGTTAACAGCGAGGCAATTAACCAATCTCTCATAAACATCTTGAACAGGGTTTGCAGAGAATCCGGGGTGATCTGTGCTACTTCATATTGAATTCTTTGTTCTAAATCTTCTACAGTTTCAGGTCGACTTCGGTAAACTTTGGTTTTCAAATGATCCCACAGAAAAAAATCGAATGGCGTAAGGTCGTAACTCGTTACAGACCATTCTATAGGACCTCTTCTGCATATCCATCGATTAGGAAAAATCGCATCCAAATATCTACGACCGTTGATTTTATAGCGTGGAGGTGCTCCATCCTGTTGATACCACAGATTCCTTTTAGGGGTATCCAAATTATTTTCATCGGGAAAAAGACCTGCACAAGTTGGAATAACTTGCTCTTGGAGTAACTGTAAATACCGCTGTCCTGTAAGATTTCAATCGATCCTATTTATTTTTTGTTGCCTTTGAGAATGACTGTCGATTAGCCAGTGAGGATTCTCTGTAGACCAGTACCGGCTGTTATGCCAGAAAAAACAATGTTATGAATTAGGTTAGGATCATTATTGATTCGTTCCATCATGACATCGCAAAATTCAACGCGTCTGTCGTAGATAATTCTTGCAATAGAATGGGTTTGTATGGATGCAATTTTTCTTTATTCAGTATACGACTTAAGGTACCTTTACTTATGTTGTGGTCTAGGTAAAGCTGACGAGTGGCGGTATGGGGATTTTCTGTAATTTTCAATAAAACATCTAACTTTGTATCATCGCTTGTTTTAACTTAAGCTAGCTTAATTTTTTTTTTTAGTTTGATCTCCTTAATTTCAAATATCAATAATTCCAAAACAGTTCAATCTGGACATATGGTATGTTAGACAAATAATATCTAGAATTTTTAGTAGGACTCAAAAATAAAATAATTTTTCCTTTTAAAAAAATTTAAGATGGCGTAATTTCTTCGAACTGACAGTTCAAAACATTTTATTGTCTCAGCATGTGCGCCGTATAACACCCTATAACTCTAATTTAAACATTTATTTTATACACTGATTAATAAATGATGTGGAATCATTATTCCAAACGTATGGGGCAGCCTGTACAGACTGTGACTTCAAAGTATAAAATTATTAGTGTAGCAACTGATGCACTGATGTGATGAGTTGTGGGTTTAATAAAATAAATCCCTAACGAAACAAAAAGTTTAATTTTCCAAAATACTTATTGATTGTATATTCTATGAGGTATCAATATCTGAAGAATTTGTCCACGCCAATGCTCTGAAGGGTTCTCTACCGGGTGACATTATTGATTTTTAGTGTTTCGTATGGGAACACTTATGGGATCACTTCGGTGTCTGTCCGTCAGTCAGACCCTAACTATCTAATATAGAAAGAGCAACTACAAAAAAGTGTGAATTTTAGCCTATTTTTACAACCTTCAAGACAAAAAAAGCAAACTTAACTTAAAAGGTCTTAAATTAAAGCTAATTATAGTGTATTTGTTTGGAGTTGATAGCAGATGCATTGTAGATGCAAATACGTGTTGGGGTGCACCCAAAAAAAGAGATTTCATCTGCATTTTACTGGATTTAGCTACCTCTTTTGAATTATATTTAAGGGTTCACCCTATTTTAGGCAGAAACCATTTGTTATACAATAGAGTCATAAAATGTAAATGGGGGTTCCTCGGTAGCATAGCCGTTCTAGCGTAACCTGCTTTTAGTGTTTAATAAATAAAATTATTTTAAAAATAAAGTTATAGGAATATAAGATTTATTGCCAAAAATTTTTTAATCTATAGATCTATGTATATATACAAATTCACAATTCACGATATATAAGTAATTTAATTATAATCAAAAACAATCATCATCTTTAAAATCTGAAGACTCGACTTCTCTTAAATTGATAATTAAGGGTTCTATTTCCACAGTTTCTTCGATGTATTCGTCAAGTTTCCACATTTTATTTTCTTCTTCTATAACATAACGAATGACATTTTTCCAATTATTCTCTTTAATCCTCTCTATTCCGTCGAGTAATATTAGCCTTACGTCTTGAAGTTTGAACGTAGTGTTTTCCCTTGCAACGAAACCTTTCATTTGTGCCCAAATTAGCTCTATGGGATTCAGTTCGCAATGATATAGATGTAATCTAAACACTGTGATATTCCGTTCCTTTGGCATCTCATCGACTGCGTATTTCTTGAACTGTGGCTTATTTTGTTTCGCAGTGTTGAGAAGTTCCGCTTTTAACATACCATCTTTATGTTTGAGATTTTTGTCTCTTATACATTGAAGAATATCTGCTTTCTTCCATGAATTTGTCGGGAGTCGTTCTAATAACCGAGAATGGTATAGTATAACTGATTCTGCTGGCACACATTCAATCATTTGTTGGAAGTACTTCTGAGAAACATAGGCCGTCATCTCGTCATGGTAATCTTATGTTGACTTTGATTCGAATTCCAACAAGCCACCGTCGAGAAATCCGTTTTCATTACCAATATGTGCTATAATTAGCCTGCGACCTTTTCCTGAAGGGGGCTGTATTCCAGTTGACTGTATGTTCACTGTGTGTCTCTCATTAACCCAAGTCTCATCTAAATAAAAAATTCTCTTTCTTTGGCTTGAAATTTTCTAATTGTTCGTAGATATTCTCTTCTCCTACAAGTTATTTCTGTTTTATCGATAATAACAGATTTTCTATTGTGTTTTTCCCAACGAAAATTTAGGTTATGAAGGATTTTCTATAATTTCCATTTTTTTTTTTTAAATCTGGTAAGTCTTGGTCTTCTCAGATTTCTTGCAAAACTTTATGTAGTGTAGGTATTTCTTTCTTAATAAAAAATGGTGCACTTTTCTTTTTATTGCTTTTTTAAAGTCTTCTTCGACCTCTAAGGGCTCCTTTCCTTTGTGATTCTGAGGTTCGTTGCAAGGACTGCGTTTTATTTCTTTTAGAAATCTATAAATACGAGTAGTTGCTGATCCAACTCCCGTCATGTTGGCCCAGGTTTCCATAATTTTAGGAACTTGACTTATTGGTTTGATGCAGTAAGGCATTGTGGACGTTAAGTACCATTGTTTTTTCTAGCAAGGAAAATCCAGATTTACAGACTCCACGAAATTTGACCGGGGCAAAACTGAAAGTTGAAGTCATCGCTTTTTTGATTTTTGAACTAAGCATATTATAGATTTTTGCTTTAATTTTATACTTACACAGAATATTTTTATTGCATACATAGGTACTTAGGTACCTACCTACCGATAAGTACTTTGGTTAATTATATTCCAATAACTGTTAAAATCCCAAATAATTTTATTGTACATATTATCATTAAGCTTTATAACACTGTAGATTTCTAGTTCTTAAGAATTGTTAATTGTACTCGTTTAGGCCGTTATCATACAAATAAGATTTTTAGTTTCATCATTTACTCATTAAAACAAACTTTGAAATGCGTTGATGTATATAGCTTATTGTAAAGTTTAGGAGGCATGTAATAAAATATTTTTTAGAAGAAGGTCGCACTGTTGTATAGAGATAGAAAATAAAGATGATTAAAACTAAAAATGCAAATAATTGGGAGAGAAATTTCGGACGCTTATGGTTTATGACATTTTAATGTTTATAACCTATGTTGTGCGCTATCAACTCCAAACACACGGACTTTAAAAATCTAGGACATATTTTTCAATTTTTTTTATTTAGGGGTAACTACCCTCTATTTTGGGGGTTAAAAGTGTGAAAATAAACAGGAAATATAAAAAAGTATTTACATATTTTCAACCCAATACCGTATAACAAATTAAAAACCATCCTCTAAAAGGGGGTTGCAATAAGAAGGGTATCCTGCTATTTATATATCCAACATAAGGATTTTTCCCCAAAATTAAAAGTTATTTTTTAGATTAAAATAGCACCAACATGAATTTCAACCCCCTTTTAGGGGGTGGTTATCGCTTAGCGATAAGTTTGGGAGACGTGTAAGTCCAGCGCCATATTCTCAGTATTTTGATTATTTCTTTGTATGTTTTCCTAGTGTTGGGAGTCATGTCTGTGAGTATGGCAAGATCCACTATTAATTGTGACCCCCTTTAGAAGGTGGTTTTTAATTGACTGTACGGTATTGGATAGAAAATATGTAAGTAATTAAAGTGACCTATTTTCATGAATTATGGTATACATATTTTTTTATGTTCTCTTAAAAACTTATTTATTTTCACCCTTTTAACCTAAATAAAAAAAACTATGAAAAATATTTCCTTTTAGATTTTTAAATGGTTTTAATTTAAGACCTTTTACATTAAGCTTGCTTTTTTGTCTCAAAGTTATAGAGGTTGCAAAAACGGGCTAATTTTGCGGCCACTCTTTGAAATTTGGCACAAATATAGGAACTGATAGCTCAATCAGAGCCGTGTAGTTTTGAAACTTAAATTTTAACTTAAGAGATTAGTCTTAGGCGGTGAAATCAAGAGTGAAAAAAAAATTCTTGCAAGCTGACCAAGTGGGGTGTCCATAAAAGTTTGTGAAACCACGAGTTCAAAAATATATATGGTGTAATACTCGCGTAAATTTTTCTTTATATCATGTTACAAAAATGGTCAAAAATCTTTACCCCCCGCCCTATCTCTAAAAGAACTGATCAAAAAATTTCGAAAAAATCCTAAAATAATCTCCATCAAGTATAGATTGAGCGAAAATTATCACCAGTACATTACGTTTGATCATTTATCTAGTATAAAAAAAAAACTATTTGACTTGACAATATGGTGAAGATTTTTTTCGTGGAAAGTTGTGAATTTAACCGGAACTAAGAGCTACGAAATATTTCCAGTACATTACTGCTTTATGCATAATTACAGATAAAAAAAATTTCCATAATGTCTGATGATCAACAGATAGGGATCGAGAAAAAATTATTTTATATTATTTTTTTATAATTAAATAAATCTTGAGGTAGTAAATATTTGTTTTATACTTTTACTACATGTTTCACTTTTTATATATTCTTGGTAATTCTTATATTGAACTGAACTTCATAGAATACTTTAGCAATGATGGTACGGAATACTAATTGTGCTAGTCTGACTTGCACTTGGACTTTTTTTTTTATTTTTAACTTGACCAGTGCACCACAATATGTATTTAGTACTGGCGAACTTGAAGACGTGCCAGAGTAAGTTGCGTTAATAATGTATCGAATGCAGTGTTTTAGAATTTATTTTATTCCCAGGAATAAATTAATACATTGTGTTAGTTATATAGCTGAATTTATAAATTTTTATTATTAAAAAACAAACATAAACCTTGGGAAATTTTTTGGAGAAACCAGATCAACCCAGGGAAGACCTAAGCCATCATGTTCACCAAGGCTCGCATCTCCACGCTGGCAAGCCTCACCCTACAAGGCACAATACTCCAATGGTCAAACAGCATCACGTACCTGGGCCTTCACTACGATGACCAGGTTACCACCTCCACCAAGAAAGCAAACCATCTCCTCAATAAGCTGTAGCCACTCCTGAACACGTCCAGCAAATTATCAACTCGCATCAAGTTGACAATTTACAAGATGATCGTCCGAGCCGGAATGACCTATTCCAGCCCAGCATGACACCAAATGTCACGTATCTGTAGATCCATCCTCTAGACCATCCAAAACAAAGCCCTCCGCATCATCGCCAAAACCCCATGGTTCGTCCGCAATACTCAGCTTCACGGAGACCTTCAGATTCCCACAATTCGGGAATTCTTCAGTAACACTCAGCTCTGATTCCTGGATAAAGTCACTCACAACCCCAACCCTACCGTTTCCCTTCACAGCAAGCCGGCTGTCGTCTGCCAAGACCCAGCGACCCCTGACACCGGATTAGCTTAAGTTAATCTTAATTAATATTAAGTTTAATTTTAAATTTTCTGTTCATGAAATATTTTAAGTTGAAATATCTTAAGTTCTCTCATTACATTTATATAAACTCCTTACCTAGGCTGAGTTAGTTAGGTCCCTATCATGCATATATCTTAAGATCCAAATTTTAAATTATGTTCTAACCAAATTATTGTATAATAGAGTTACCGTAGAAACTAGCTAGTAGTTAATAAAAGTAATCAGTAATCAAAAATTTTAAAAATTTCATATAAATAATTTATTGCATTTTATTTACACCTAGAATACCTTAGAACTATGTAAATATTTGTTGATATTTACTGATTTCTGATTGGCGAGCCGAATGTTCAATATATTTTTAAAAATGTTAATAGAATGTCCTAGAAATTTGTGGAAATGGATTATATTCACCTGTTTTATTAATAGCATATACTGAGACTAAAAAAAAAAATTTTCGTTTGAAATTTTCGTTTGATAGCATATATATATATATATATATATATATATATATATATATATATATATATATATATATATATATATATATATATATATATATATATATATATATATATATATATATATATATATATATATATATATATATATATATATATATATATATATATATATATATATATATATATATATATATATATATATATATATATATATATATATATATATATATATATATATATATATATATGTTACTTTTCATTTAAAAATTAAACACTTTTGAGCAATTTCAACAACAATAACTTATATCAGCAATTGCATTTAGACATCTAACAAAGTTGGCCGACTCCTTCGGCCCTCTAAACTATTAGATCTAGTACGTACCTTTTCTACATAAACCTCATTACGATTACATAAATTTTTAGTGAGATATGGCCATTTCTGTCATATAAAATAAAGTTAATGGTTTGGGAATTTCAAACATGTCAATCACAGTAACTAAGTATAATTTAATCTACCTAAAATAAACAAGCCATAATTATTATTCTCCTTCTCATATTGTATCGTTCGGCCTATCCTAATTCTTTCCAACCAGGCCCGGGACGAGGGTTTTTCCATACAGTACATAACTATATATATATATATATATATATATATATATATATACATATATATATATATATATATATATATATATATATATATATATATATATATATATATATATATATATATATATATATTTGTATATATATATACATATATATATATATATATATATATATATATATATATATATATATATATATATATATATATATATATATTATAGACTTTTTTGGTCTGAGGAAATATGCATTCACATGGAAAGATATTTGTCGATATTTCCACCCTTTACTGATAATCCCTAAACCCCTAGGAAAATAGTATTTCAGCTTCGCTTCAATTTGTTGGCGATTAGGTCTTTGAATATTGCTCCGTGAAAAAGGTTTTAAAAAATTTTGGCCACACTGTAGAGTTTTATGCTCGAAGAACAATTGTGTTAAGATTATGAATGGTATTTTTAAATTTAATTTTATTAAATAGGCAGGAAAGTTTCTGTTTTAAAATTATCCGACGAATAGAACAAGGTCGTCGGTTCAAATTATGTTAATTAATTGTTGGTGACATAGGATCATTACATCATCTATTTTCAACTTCCGATCATCAATTTTAAAGAAAAAGTTTTTCGGGAAGTCTCTCCAGTCCTGGTAATTAATTTTTAAATAATAATATCAATATATCGATAGTTATCCATAATTATCGGTAGTTGTCCATAATTATCGATAGTTGTCAGTATATCGATACTTATCGATATATCGGTAATTATCGATATATCGATAGTTATCGAAATATCAATAGTTAACGATATATTAATAGTTATCAATAACTATCGATATAACCATCGATATGTAGATTGATTATTGCCCATCCCTAGTGTTAACTAATATCATCATAAACTAAAGAATTCTTCAGCCTATGGTATCGTCTTTGTAAGAAACGACATAAGAATATATGTTTTACGTTAACAGTATTCATTATTTTTCGGTTAAAATACAGAGAATCCCACAAAGCATCGAAAGATCAGAAAACAAATATGTCTTAAGTATATTTCTCACATTCTTTCAAGTGGCCTATTCAAAGAATAAGTGTGTGAACCGAAAGAGTCAAGGTATTAATTTATTCTTCATGGTCTGATAGGTCAAATAATAGAAAAATTTAACTCTTTGATGCCACCTACACCATTTTTTGTAGAAATGGTTAAAGTATCGTTAGGATTTTGTACCATCGATATTAATGTTCTTAATTAAACAAAATTAATTTCTTGCTATTGTATACTACTATTTTTCGAAGTCTGACATAAAATTCATTTAAAAACATTTAATTGATAAATAATGACAAGTAAGTCATTTATTTGTTGCCTTGGTAACCTTTTGCAAAGATTACTATTTTAATTCATATACTATTTTCATCTGGTGATCTATTATCATGACATGTCGAATTGTGTAGATTGTGGGAGGCGTTGAATATTGTAGAGTTTTAAAAGTATTATAGTATTATGAAATTTTTTCCTAGTTTTTGGTTGTTGTTGTAGACACATTTTAATCAAAATTATTTATAGCTAAACACATAATAGGTAAAGGGACTGGAGGAGGAAGAGCTTAGAAGAGTCGTTTCAAGTATATATCGTGTTATACATCTTTTTGAGGCTTTTTGAAGTCGAAGAATCTTAAAATTATAATTTTTTTATTTTTTGCTTTAGCAGAAATAGTAAGTACAGCCTAATGTCAGGTTTCAGTTGTAATTACCTCTGGAGTCCTTCCTCTGTAAAACTTTTTTTATAACAAGTATTCCACACGTGGTGCTTGTTGACAATGAGGCAGTCATCTTGTTACTGATGCTGCTGCCTTCTTCTTTGTTACATCATCACTTTGCCACCTGTCGGTCATTTTGTGAAACTAGAGGAACATTTATCAAATCAATCATACAACTTTTCGGAATTTTATAGCACTTTGAAGGTTTTCATATGATTCACCCTTATATGATATAAAAATTGTGAATTTAGTAAAATTTAGTTGCTGATTTCAAGAGAGGAAGAACCAATATTAGTGACGAACACAGTGCTGGAAGACACGTTTCTGTGTCTACCTGAGAGAATGTGGAGGTCGTGCATGAAATGATCTTGGAGAAACGACAAATTGGCCTAAAACGTATAGTATTCATATAAACAGGTTTTTTACATTGCCCATTCTGATTTGGGTATGAGAAAATTATCAAAAAAATGTTCTGAATGCCGACCAAAAATGACAGAGACTCATAACACCCAAGTTAATGTGTAGCCGTTTTGAAGAGGACTCAACTACCTTTTTGAATCCAATAATTAGTATGGATGAAACCTGAGACCATCATTACGATCCAGAAACAAAGTAACAGTCGAAGGAAATATGCTAGTTCACCTCGCCCCAAGAAGTTTCACTTACTTACTCAGCAGGAAAACTTCTTATTTCCATTTTTTGGGAGAAGAATGGGATACTGCTTACAGATTACTGGAAAACGGGCAAAACTGTGGGTAGAGAATATTATTCTTCATTACTAACTAAAATTATGGAGAAATGTAAAAAAAAGGGTTTAACGGGGTGCTGTTTTTGTATGACAATACGCTAGATCACAGTGCTCTATTAGTTCTGCAGAAAATAAACGAATTAGGCTTTGAGCTAATTGATCGTTCCTCATATTCCTCTGATTTAGCTCCCTTGGACTACGAATAGGTGTTCCCAAAAGTGAAAAACACACAAAAATCCAGTTCCAATGAAGAAATAATAAATATTGTCGAAGTTTGGTTTCTAAACCAAGATAGGGTTTTTTTTGAAAGGTCTCAAGTTTCTTTATAACCGTTGCACTAGGCTATATTAATGCATCCTCCTATTTTAGAACTGTGTGAAGTTTTTGAAATTAATTGAACATTATATTATAATTTCGATATTATATCATGATTTCCACGTTCTTCCGTAAAAAGGCAAGGATGAATAGCTGCGACCTAAACTATCGCCGACATGTTATTGGTAAAGGACTAGTTGAATTAGAAAAGATTAGCACTTGAACTAGTGCCCTTGTCGATTTTGAGTGAAATATATATCACCACCTCGACGTTCGTGGTAAATGAACATTTTAGAACAAGACAGTGGGTTGAGGGTAATATCTGCTAATTACATGGTTCTGATTCATGTTCAAATATAGGTTCCGTCTGGTTGACTTACCAAGAAGTTACATATACCCTCTTTGGTCTATTTCCCTGGCTATAAGCCTCCCTAAGCCGTACTATTTGTAGAGACAACAATATTTCTCTTTGTCTTACAGCCCGACGATAAACTGCTCCATTAAACTTGTATCGATTTTCGACACCATTCTTATTACTATTTAAAATGTTCAATGTTTCTTCATCTTTTTAAAGCGTAAAAACAATACAATCGAAAAGAAACCACACTAACTAAGAAAAAATTGTTCGCCCTGTATATAACCGAGCCAATTAAAGATGTTAATAAGGCGTAGAGATACAAAGGTTTTGTTTCATGGGAAGTCCCATAGGAAAAATCTTCAGATGGGGTGTTTGTTTTTGATTATGGGAATTTTTTCCATAATAGTAGGTAGGTTGTATATCTGTGGCCTTTTGACACGTGGTGTAATAGGGTCATTAGACGCTAAAATACTTTTCAAACGATTGCTATATACAGTACAAATTCTGTTCTTTAATACTATTAAAATATTTGTTTATTACTACTCGATTTCCGATATACAATTGTCCCATTAAAAGGATAATTTCAAATATTTTTATTTTTCTTGGGGTAATAATATTAATAATAATAATAGTAAGCACACAGCAACAGTGAAAGCAGACAAAAACTACATACCTCTCGACTTATCCCGGGCAGACACCAAAAAGTAAATCAAAATAAAATAAACCACCTCCTATATATGGATGACATAAAACTCTACGCTGCCACAAAGAACTCCTCAATATTCACCTTAGATATCAATATGGAATTTGGTATAAATAAATATAAAGTGCTCCACATCAACAAAGGCCAATTGAAAGGCCACGATGAGACTGAAACCATCAACAACGAAACACTCGATAACAAGCTCGACAAAGAAACATAGTAATATCTAGGCTTTCAACAAAGCACCAAACTCAACCACATTCACATCAAAACAGAGCTCAGAACAGAATTCAAAAACAGATTCACGAAACTTTTACAAACAAAACTCAACTCCAAATATCTCACTAAAGCCATCAATACGTTCGCTATACCTATACTCACATATTCATTTGGTATCAGCAAATGGTCACAAACAGACATAGAAAACATTCACATCCTTATACGTTCTCAATTCACCAAATACGGGAAATTACACCCAAACGCATGCAAAGAAAGACTTACCATCGAGAGGAAGGCAGGAGGAAGAGGAATCATAGACATCAGATCACTACACACAAAACAAATACAAGCACTTAGGAAATTCTTTCACAGCAAGCAAACCAGCCTCCATACAGCAACAGTGAAAGCTGACAAAATCTACACATTTCTCGACTGGGCAGGCCACCCAGCAGACACACACAGTCACACCCAATTACAGCAGGAAAAGATGAAAACTTGATCAGAATAAACACTCCACGGAAAACACAGACACCACATAGAACAAGACCACGTAAATAAAAAACAATCATACACCTGGTTACAGGATGGGCAGCTATTCCCTGAAACATAAGGCTTCTTACTTGCCATCCAGGATAAAGTCGTATTAACCAAAAACTACCAAAAGCATATTATCAAAGACCAAACTATTATAGAAGACAGTTGCAGGAAATGTCACCAGCAGAAAGAAACGATCGAACACATAACAAGCGGATGTAAAATATTAGCCGGAACGGAATACACAGCCAGATATGACTCAGCTGCAAAAGTAGTTCACCAAGCACTAGCCACAACATACAAACTTATAGAAAACACAGAACCCGACTACAAATACACACTAACATCCATACTTGAAAATAAAGATTGCAAGTTCTGCTAGGACATCAGTATCCATACAGATAAAACAGTCTCCGCCAATAGACCCGATATTACTTTCCAGTGCAAAAAAGAAAAAGTCACCTATCTAAATGACATAGCTGTCCCAAACGACACAAACATCCAAACGAAATACACTGAAAAAATCTCCAAATACACAGATCTTGCAACAGAAATAAAAAGGTTATGGAAACAAGAAAAAATCATCATTGCCCCCATCATATCAGTCACAGGCCTTACACCAATAATATTCACACCACACTTAGTATGACTAGGACTCAACATAAACATACACAGAAACATTCAGAAGTCAGTGATTTTGAAAACATGTAACATTGTCAGATCATTCCTTAATACACAATGGTAATACCATTTGTGCTGACTTGGCTTGGAGCTCATTAGCCAAATATGGAACCACATTGACCGAATGTGAGAAAGAAGAAATTTTTTGTGATAATAGTAAGCACTCAGCAACAGTGAAAGTAGACAAAAACTACATACCTGTCGACTTATCCCGGGTAGACCACCCAGCAGACACACACAGTCATACACAATTACAACAGGAAAAGATGAAAACGTGGTCAGAAAAAACACTTCACGGAAAACACAGATACCACATACAACTAGAAAGATCACGTAAATAAAAAACAGCTATTTCCTGAAACAGAAGGCTTCTTACTTGCCATCCAGGATAAAGTGATATTAACCAGAAACTACCAAAAGCATATCATCAAAGACTCAACTATTACAGAAGACAGATGCACGAAATGCCACCAGCATAAAGAAACGATCGACCACATAAGAAGCGGATGTAAAATATTAGCCGGAACGGAATACACAGCCATACATGACTCAGATCCCTACTACAAATACACACCAACATATGTACATACTTGAAAATAAAGATTACAAGCTCTACTGGGACATCAATATCCATACAGATACAACAGTCCCCGCCAATAGACCCGATATTACTTTTCAGTACAAAAAAGGAAAAGTCGCCTATATAATTGACATAGCTGTCCTCAACGATACAAATATCCAAACGAAATACATATAAAAAATCTCCACATACATAGCCCTTGCAACAGAAATAAAAAGGCTATGGAAACAAGAAAAAGTCATCCTTGTCCCCCTTGTCATATCAGCCATAGGCCTTACACCAACAACATTTACACCACACTTAGTACAATTAGGACTCAACACAAATATACACAACAATATTAAGAAGTCAGTGATTTTGAAAATATGTAACATTGTCAGGTCATTCCTTAATACACAATGGTAATGGCGTTTGTGCTGACTTGACTTAGGCCCGTCAGCCAAACATGGAACCACATTGACCAAATGTGAGAAAGAACAATAGTAATAAAACAACCGAACATCATAACATTTAGTCTTTTACAGTCGGCAAGTCTTAAATCAGAGACCGAGGGTGTTCCACGAGCTTGTCAGGATGGTGCGGTAATACCTTATTGAATTATCATAGGCTGTTTACCGAATTGACTGTCATTAAGTGACATATATGCAACAACGAACCAGAATCACTTAGGCATTTACTTTCAACATGCTGATTTCACGTTCTATCATCGTACATCCATCCTCACGTCATGTAGAGTTGCTTGTCCTATATTACCATTTTAGACATTCATATGGTATTGACGTGTTCCAAGACTGCCGTATTTTCCGTGGGAGATCGAATGGGTTGTGGAAAAGTGCCGCATTTATTAGAATTTTAACTTCTCGCCTACAAGGCGTTTCCAAGAAAATAAACCTAATATAGTAGTATTTCTTGATAAAACAACAAAAAAGGTTTATTATGTAACTGAGTTTTAGGCACCGGCAGAAACAAATATAGCAATCAAAATAAAAAACGTTATAAGTACAAAGATTTAAAATACGAAATCGGCGCTCTCCTACGATATTTAGTAACAGTTTTGGCTCTAGTCACCGGAGTTTTAGAAGGAATTAGGAACACATTCCTAGTAAATCTGAAGAAGATACCAGCTTGCTGTGTTTCGTCGGATTACCTTGCAATGAACATGCAGAGGACAGTTATCCTTGATTCTCTTAGATTGCTCGGGGCCAATGAGTTCGGTCGATTATCACACAGAATGGACCTGAGGCGCGATCATCATTATCTGACTATACTGCACTATGTATGGAGCTATAGGATTAATGTTTACAGTAACAATCGTCACTCCCTGCAACAATTCAAAGAAAGCATCCGGCAAAAAATGGCAGCAATCACGGAAACGGCGTGCAGAACAGTGTTCAATAATTTATCCTCTCTCTGAGAAGAACGCCCAGATAACATTATTTTCAAAAAATAAAAAAACTATAATTTGATGTAATTATGTAGGGAAAAGGTTTATTTAATTATTAAGTTGTTTTTTTGTTAATGAGGCTGCGATTCGTTTCCTTGGTAATGCCGAGAAAGTATTACTACTTCAATTCATTCATAGTTTTATTGGATTTTCTATTCTTGTGGCATTTTGTTTATTTGCCACACTAATATATTGATTGTCGTAAATAAAAATAATTTTAAATTATTCCTTCTTTAAGTGTACTACCATTCTCTTCTATATTTTGCATTTATTGTGCATATTTATAATGTTTTTGAACCAGAGAGTTGGCACAAGACGATTGCCATTTCCATATATTCGTATATTTTCCTTCTTTTTTCGTATGACTATGAAAATGGTGATACGTAGGTTTCTTAAAATTTGTCTGACGCGGTCATATTTTCATTGTCTAGACATATTTCCCAATATTTTGTTACGTTTTAGCATGGGAATTTCAATCAAAACAACTTATTAGAAATAACTTGCAAAGAAAAGAAGAATTCTACTTTCGCTCAAAAATATTTTTAAAAACTTGGTCATTGTGTAAACAAAATGTGTTGGCTGATATTCGTTTTGAAATAAATTTTGATTGGAAAATATTTTTTAGTGGAGTAGAATCGAAAATATTAACGATTTTAGAAAGCCGTAAACTGGTCTTGAGATTAGACGATCCAACAAAAACAAATTAAAACAACAATCCTTGGATTGCGTTACCATGACCATAAAGTGTTTGCAACACCGTTTTTTATGAATTTTATACTTTTCTGTATTCAAACGATTGCACAAAAATTTTGTATATATATATATATATATATATATATATATATATATATATATATATATATATATATGTCTATAATATATATAAAAAATGCAACGTCTGTCTGTCCGTTAGTGCGCTTATCACTCGAGAACTACTTATCCGATTTATATGCTTTTTTTTCAAACATACATATGTTCTTTGGCCAGGTTATAGGATATATTTTATTACGTTAGGTAACAAAAGAAATAAGCTGTGACGATAATAGTGAATCAAGTCGGAAAAAAAGTTTGCCGCAAGGGCGTTCTCTTGCAATACACTGCCTAAACCATTAAATATAGAACAATATTATTTAGCAAAGAACATATTATGTATAAAATGCAACGTCTCTCTGTCTGTCTATCTGTCCGTTAGTGAGCTTATCACTTGAAAACGACTTATCCGATTTACATGTTTTTTTTTTTTTTTTTTTATTCATACATTTGTTCTCTGGCCAGGTTATCTATAATCTTCTATAATATATATATAAAATGCAACGTCTCTCTGTATGTCTGTATTTTTATCCGTTAGTGCGCTTATCACTCAAGAACTACTTATCCGATTTACGTGTTTTTTTTTTTTCATTCATAAATTTGTGTTCTGGTCAGGTTATTTATAATCTTCTATAATATTTATAAAATGCAACGTCTCTCTGTCTGTCTGTCTGTCCGTTAGTGCGCTTATCATTCGAGAACCACTTATCCGATTTACGTGTTTTTTTTTTTTTTAATTCATACATATCTTGTCTTTCCAGGTTATATATTATATATAAAACGCAACGTCTCTTTGTCTGTCTGTCTGCCGTTAGTCCGCTTATCTTTAGAGAACCACTTTTCCGATTTACTTGTTTTTTTTTTTAGATTTATACATATGTTCTGTGGCCAGGTTATAGGATATATTTTATTACGTTAGGTAATATAAGAAATAAGCAGTGACGATAATAGTGAATCAAGTCGGAAAAAAAGTTTGCCGCTAGCACACTCTCTTGCAATACGCTTCCCGTTAAATATGGAACAATATCATGTAACAAAGAATACAATATATATAAAATGCGACGCGCGATTCAAGAATAACGTGAATCGCTTTTTCCGCACACATGCCGCTCCTGGAGCGCTTTAGGGACTTCCCTATAGCATGTGTGCTAGACCCATAAAAAAAAAACCGTCTCTCTGTCTTATTACCCGAGAACCACTTATCCGATTTACGTGTTTTTTTTTAAATTTATACATATGTTCTCCGGCCATGTTATATAATAATAATAATAATCTATATAATATATATGAAACACAATGTCTGTCTGTCTGTCCGGTAGTGTGCTCATCATTCGAGAACGACTTATCCGATTTACGTGTTTTTCTTTTTAATTCTTAACTTAGTATTTATTAAAAAAAATCTATAATATATATAAAACGCAACGTTATCCAATATATATTTTTATTACGTTAGGCAATATAAGAAATAAGCAGTGACGATAAAAGTGAATCAAGTCTACGCGAGCGGAGCCGCGGGCACGGCTATTATATATATATATATATATATATATATATATATATATATATTAATATATATATATATACATACATACATACATATATATATATATATATATATATATATATATATAGAAATTGATTTTTTGAATTAACTTCCTGCATATATGTGTTTCATCGACATGACTTAAGCCTTCGATAGAGTGCAATTAATAGATATTATAAAATTATAACAGGAAAAGGAGACAAACCAGAAGCTAATAAAAATCATACATGATATTAACACAGAATGAAGAACAAATATAAAAGTGGGACATCTACTGAGCAAGGAAGTAAAAATAAACGCCGGAATAAGACAAGGTGATTCACAAGTCCCTTTATCTTCAACCTCGTAATGGATAGAATAAAGGAGAATCTTTCAAAAACTAGAGGCTACAAAATGGGCAACACATACTTCCACACAATCTGTTACGCTGATGATGCAGTCCTCATTTCCGATTCTGAGGACAACCTTCAGAAGATCTTTCATGCCTTCAAATTGGAAGCAAGAAAACCAAACAGGATTATCAACACAACCAGACAAAAGGTATGGTAGCTTCAAAAGAATTATTAAGATGCAAGCTGGAGATCCAAAGAAGTATTATTAAACAAGTTAATAATTTTAAATACCTGGGAACCATGATAACGAACTACGGACACTTAAACAAGGAAGTAAAAGAACAGTCTATGAAAGGATCATTAATAGCAGGTTGTTTGACGGATATAGTATGGAAAAATAAATAACTCACAGTGGAAAGTAAAATAAGAATATACAAGGCAACAGTGAGACCGATCCTCACATATGCTGTGGAAACAAGAGCTGACATATGTAAAGCAGCACAAATGATAAGAACAACAGAAATGAAAATGATTAGGGACATACATGGAAAAACTATCCACGACAGAATCCGCAACAAAGATCTACAAGAACTAAGTAAGATCCAAGAAATATCCAAATGCACTAGAACTAGAAAAAAACAATAGAATAAACACTTAGATCGGATGGACGACAACAGACTGGTAAAAAAGGCCATACTCAAAAAACCCTGCGGTAGAAGAACTAGGGGCAAACCTTCGAAAAGGTGGAAGAAATGCTGGACGTCCACATCGGAAGAGGCCTAATGGGGATAAAACACGCAATATGCCTACTTATATGACATACTATACAAGAAAGAAGAAGAAAAACTTCCTGCATGTGTTTGACAATTCTTTCATTAGACTTGTGAGTGCTGGGCCGTAAGTATTTTTAATATTCTCAAAGAAGGCCACGTGTAGTATTTGAATTTGTAGAAACTTTCACCCACATTTTGATATAGAAAATGATTTTTTCAACCTTTATGTAAAAAAATACGGGAAGTTAGCAACTCGAAACCAACATATTTTCCTATTAAGATGTAAACATCTGAATATTTTCCCAATCTCCTTAAAAAAACAAAATACAACATGTTAAATCTATCAGTAATAGAAACCATAAAATGTATAAATTATTTGACCACTCAAAAAAAACACAAAATAAATCAATTAAAACAAACCATACCAAGCACAACTTTTGACAACTTTGTAATGTTTGAAATTGAAAAATACGAAAAATTACATAAAAAAATTAAACAGAAACAGCAACAAAAAAATATCCAACCTACTCCAAAGGAAGAGCTTATTTTCGAGAAAAGAAAAAAATTTGAAAATGCCAAATTCAGGGGCGAAACGTCAAATAAAAAAAACCGGTCAAGTAGAAGTTCAACTTGCGCAATTAGTGTTTCGTACGTTGATTGCTTTTAAAATAAAAATTTTTGTTACGGAGGTATAAAAATGATCAGTGACATCACAAAACACATCTCAAATGAATTTTCAACAAAATTTTTTTCCGATCTTTACTGAAAACTTTTTTTATATACCGGATAAATTATTAAAGGTAATACATTCGTGATAATTTTCGTTCAATCTACACTCTGTGGAGAATATTCTAGAATTTTTGCAAAATTTTTTGATCAGTACTTTTCGAGATAAGAACAGCGATTTTTCGCATTTTTTTTTAAATAATACACAGTGCGCAAATATTACATTATATATATTTTTGAACTCGTGTTTTCACAAGCTTTCATTTGACACCCCACTCGATGACCTGGTATTTTTTTTTTGGCTTCCGATTTCACCCCCAAAACCAACCCTTTAAGTCAAACTTTAACTTTCAAAACTACACGGCTCTGATGGGGCCATCAATTCCTATATTAGTGCAAAATTTCAGCTTTCTACGTCAAATAATTTCGAAGATAATCGGGTGTGGCAGACAGACGGACATACGTATAGATAGACAGACGGACGAACAGACACCGAAGTGATCTTATAAATGTTCCGTACGGCGCGCATAAGTTATTTTTAATTCAAAACAATATTCAATAGAGAAAAGACAGCTCGCGAAAAAAAACGTAAAAAGCGGAGAGCTTGACAGCTCATGAAAAATATTCGTTATAGGTTTTTTTCCATTAGAAATAACTTTCGCATACTGATATGAATATTATCTTTTATTATTTTATTTCATTTCGTTTTTAATTCACTTACTTAAAACGAGTAGAATTTCGCTTAAATTTTCTTCTTCTTAGTGTTCCGTATCAAAATTGAAAAACGGAACACTGTTACAGCCGATTTTCTCCGAAACTATTTGACATAGGAGGCTGAAACTTGTCACAAATATAGGAATTGATGGCCCAATCACAGCCGTGTAGTTTTAAAGGTTAAATTTGGACTTAAAAGGTTAGTTTTGGAGCGTGAATGCGGCAGTGAAAAAACAATTTAAGATCATCTAATATGGTGTCAAATGAACTTGTGAAAACACGAGTTCAAAAATATATATGATGTAATAAGTAAACTTTTCTTTATATTATTTTTTAAAAAATTGCCAAAAATCGCTCTCTAATTCTGGAATATTTTCCATAAGATGTAGATTGTCACAAATTGTCACAAAAGCATTATCTTTAATAATTCCTCTGGTATATAAAAACATAAATCGGAAAAAAAGTAAAAGCAATCCCAACACGGAACACTAATTGTGCAAATCCGACTTGCACTTGCCCGGTGTTTTTATTACGTAAACTTGTTTAAGAAAAAAAAATATTGTAAACTTACGATGTACAACTTCGAACATGATGATAAAACTTAAATTCAGTTACCCGAGACCCACCACCTAGTATTACATCTGTTAAATATATTGCTGATTATTACGCAATTTCGTTATTTTAACTATGGCGTGTAATGTGTTTCGTGAGTTATCTAATTATCAGTTACATGTATTAGATGCTAAAACGGGACTTACTGATTTTTAAAAATGATGTATGCATCATTGACGAAATCGCCAAGTTGTTTTAATGATTTAACACATACTAATTTCAACTCATATAACATAATGTTAGCATAATCAGTATAGCTTGAACTTGAATTGCTATATCCGATATGTAGGCGACCCTCTCGTCTTTGCCTGTGGTTGGTACCTTTTTAAGTGTTCTACAGGCAAAAAGGAATCATGCAGTTTAGTGCCATTTCCGAACGGTCAAAGTGAGAGGGCTTGACTAGGCATGATATTGGGAACTAAATCAGCGCTATAGTGTGGATTATGTTGGGAATGTGGAATCTTTGGCACAGTGATACTACTCAGTATATATCATCACTAGACCAAACACTTTATTTGTGCACTCGATGCGCGTTTCGCTAACCACGTTATCTTCATTAGGAGCGATGATTGACTAAAGCTAAACTAATGGCATAGGCGAAGTCATCAGTTCCGGTCATGTAACCAGTAGAGGAGACTATAAGGAATAGGCCCTCTGTCTTTACTTAAACTACTTTTAAATTTTATAATTTCCATACTTTCGTATGCGTTCAACAATCCCCGATCAAATACATTTTTAATTAATCTTAGATTATCTAATGTAACAGTATGATCAGCTTCACGAGCATGTTCGGCAATGCTAGACTTTTCTGTTCTACTATGTGCTAAATGTTCTTTAAATCGTGTTTTAATTGACCTATTAGTTTGCCTAACATATTTTTTGTCGCAATCATTACAACTAATTTCATAAATTCCACTTTTCTCACAATTAGGAATATTACCTTTGGGGTTTCCTAAGATATTCCTCAGATTGTCTAATGACTTATAGACTAAGGTGAGGCCTACCTTATTAAATACCTTATTGAGTCCCCTGCTATATTATTATATGGTATGGAGACATACTTGGTCTTATTTTCTTCGCGTGTAAAAAAGTTACAATTCTGAATATTTAACCTGAACTTATGCCTATTTATTAACTTGTTTACTAAACCATCGTCATTTGGTGGTGGTGGCCCGTGGCTCAGTGGTGTAGTACCTTGCTTACTGTGCAGAAGGTCGAGGATTCAATCCCGCAGGCCGGTATACTTATTTATTAAATTATTTAAGTATATTGGGCCTGGCGACGTACATAGGTAGTAGTTGTTCGCAGAAATGCAATAACGTCCGAGGCAGCCGCGTTGCCGATATCCTTAGGCTATGAAAAAAACGGTAAAATCCCTATTCAGGCTGAGAGATGAACGATAAAAAAACCATTAACTCTAGTTATATTTCTAATACAATTCCTTTCAATATTGAAGTTTACTCTTTCAGAGGAAAAGTGACCAAAGATGAACTAAAAAATGTAAAGCGGCTAATTTGTGTTGATTACAATGAAATGAATCATTAGGAATATATCTGTTTGTTACTCTGTTTTTTTCTATAGATATCAGATTCTAACCTATTATTATTTTGAATAATTAAAATATTTAGAAAACGCAGTTGTCCTTTGTTCTCAATTTCGTAAGTGAATTTAATGGAATCATATTGACTATTTAATTTGGAAGCAAAATCATCTACATTTGCTTTCTTTGTATCAAAAATCGCGAAAAATATCATCCACATACCTATACCATGCCCTTGGGAAATACTCAAATTCTTGACTGATTTCGGTTTCGAACTTACTCATGAATAAATTGGCTATGAAAGGTGATAAGCAATTACCCATAGCTGTTCTTTCTTTCTGAACATAAAATTGACTGTTATATTGAAAATAATTGCGTTCCATACAAAGTTTAGATAATGTAAAGTATTCATGAATAATTTCGTCCTCGAAGTCATTCTTCCTAAGTAATTCTTCGAGATATTGTAAAGTTTGTGGTATTGGCACACTTGGAAATAAAGAACTGACATCAAAAGAAATTATGATTTGACCTTCTTTAACAATTAGATTTCTTGTTTTATTAATGAATTCTAAAGAATTTTTCACTGCGAAAGTATTTAATGGTAAATTCTCAAGTTCTTTTAATAACCATTTGGATATCAAATATGTAGGTGATCCGACCGATGAAACAATGGGTCGAATTGCTTTTCCAGGTTTGTGAATTTTGGGGTAAGGGATACAACTTTGGTATGGTCGGATTACTTACATTTAATTTAAATTTTCGCGAATCGAAGATAAATCTTTCTCATTCCTTTAACTACTTTTATGTTTTTTTTGTGAATTAGAATTTGTGTTGTTAATCATGTTTTTGTTATTTGATTGCGATATGCTTCCCTAACAAATGATTTATTATTTTCTGGAAATGTACTAATGGAACTTTCAATGTGAGGAACTATTTCACTACTGATTTTTTGCCTTCTTATAAATATACTCTTGCTTTATAGGAGAATCCCAATAAAATACCCAAGTGTGGTCGCTTGTGAGTGATAAATGTCGTTGTTTTCTAAAGAAGCCAATTGTTCCCAAGATATTTTTTCATCGCCAGTTTCTACTCTGTTGTAAGGATTGTGGACGTTCAGATTAATAGAGTTTTTATTATAGTTTTAGATACTCCAGCTTCTTTAGCAAGCACTGGAATCTCCATTCGTCGATCTCACAGCAGTAAAATCCGCATCAAACCTAATGGTTTCCTTAGTTCTTGCCTCAACTGGTCAACCGGATATCACTGAGTCTTGGTCTTGTCGAAACTGTTTGTACCAAAATTTTACTTGAAAATAAGATGGGCCGTCATTACCGTATACCTGTGATTTTCTTTCATGAATAACCTTTGGTTCATTTACCTCTTTAGTGAGAGCATCCCGCAATGAAAGACTTTATCACAGCTGAAAACTCCAAATTATTATCAGTCATTTTTCGGAAGAAGAAAAATCGTAAAAACTGCAAGTTGAAACGAATTTTGTCAAAGTACTGTTGTATGGTGTTATTTTTATGAGATGATATACCATCTTGCACATTAAAGAAGGTTATAGGCCTCATAAAACTATGGTAGATATAGGACAAGATAGGAAATAGTTTTCTACTAGAATTTAAAAAAAGAGCAAATTATGCAGTCCACTCTAATAAACACTAGAACTCTACAGGATACTCCATTGCAATTTTTTTATGGGCCTAGCACACGTGCTGCAGGGAATAAGTCTCTAAAGCGCTAGAGGAGCGTCACGTCTGCGGAAAAAGGGATTCACGTTGTTCTTGAATCGCTGTAAATTGTACTCGGTGGGAAACACAGTCCTGGGCAAATTATTCCAAAGGGATGATATTCGCCATATAAAAGACTGCTTGAAAAGCGTTGTACGAGGAGTAACAAGCTGAACCTCATACGGATGTGAAGTATTAGCGCGACGTGTACTTCTAACATGCACCGTTCTGGGAGGAATTAAGCGGGCTACATCCTTCGAACACTCTCCATGAAAAATACTTGTAGAACAGACTCAAGTCGCCAACCGTTCTTCGATGTTCCAGCGAATCAAGGCCGCCGGTCAGTTCTGGGTCTCCAATCAGACGAACAGCCCTTCTTTGCACAGAATCCAATAAATGCAGTGTATGTTTGGGAGCCCCAAACATGGGAGCAGTATTCCATAGTTGGTCGAATTTGAGCTTTGTAAAGAATTAACAATTCTTGTGGAGTGTAAAGCTTTCTGGTTCGAAATAGTATTCCCAACTTTTGAGAAGCTCTCCTGGCTATGCCTGCAACATGTTCATGCCAAGATATATTTGCTCCAAAATTAACGCCCAAGATCTAAAACATCATTCCAGTAAAATGACGACTGAGGTCGAAACTCGTACTTCTTTAAAGATGACAGAACTTTAACAGTAATTGTTAATTCGGATCCACATGTAGTCTTTTTTATGGTACACCAGTTATTTAATATTTTTGGATATATCCGAGGGTAACGGAAGTATCAATCACTGTACAGGATGTTCGCTATTTCCGATTCTGTATAAGCTACAAAAAATGTTGTACAAAAGTTTTTTTGGTGTTAGGAAAAAATATATTGTCTACTTTAGTTTTTTAGTTAGAAAAAAAATAATTAATCATAATTTATCCAATGTTTAACAAATAAAGTTCAAGTGATTGCTTAAAACTTAAAATGTCAAATTTATTTTAAATAATTATTATTTACTACGGTTCATTATTTACCAAAAAAGACAGACAAGGTTAATAAGAATTTCGAAGGCGAATAACAAAAGGAATCTACAGGTAAACATAGATTTAGTGGGGTTTGGGAGGAACAATTCTAAAAATTATAGTGTGTAGAATTGTACAGAAAACCGTAACATTTATTTAGAGCAAATTTGGATACATTGTATATATATATATATATATATATATATATATATATATATATATATATATATATATATAAAATACAATCTTATTAAAAATACAATCTTAGTTGGGGAACTCGGCAAGAAGGGGGCGTGATAAGAGATCACACAATTTTCATTAAGCCAATATTTCGGTCCTGGATTGGGACCTTCTTCAGGGCAGAACTGAAAAGAAGAACAGAGCGTATTCACTGATCGTGTCTGGGACAACTTTAGATTAATGATGTTATCGTTAGGTTGTTATAATAAATAAAATTAGTGTAGAACAAGAATAAGATATTAGTCATAATAAGTTAAAAAACTCACATGAGAAGTGCAAAGATTTCGTTAGCCTGAATGGCCGTAGGTTATACATACAAAAGTTGTTACATAAAAAAGTTGGTTAATCCATAAAATATATAAAATACACACTAAAACACTGTAGACAAAATTCTAAAAACCAAATTTAAAACATGGGTGTAATTGGGAACCTTGGAGGTTGAGAACATTGTTATTTATTTCACCTGTGACCACCACATATGGCCACCGCCATTTAGGAAAAATGACAAGGACGACAGAAGATATATATATATATATATATATATATATATATATATATATATATATATATATATATATATATATATATATATATAATATACATATATACATATATATATATATATATATATATATATATATATATATATATATATATATATATATATATATATATATATATAATCGTATATCCTTTCTACCATATGATGTAGGGCAGTTATACATTCTCCTTTTTTTCCCTCTCAATCTCCACATATAAACTTCTTCCATCTGTCTCTATTCTTTGCCATTTTCACTGCTTCTTTCCAGGATTTTCCCTTCTCCTTAAGTATACTTCCAATACTCCCATTCCAGGTTTGTCTAGGTCTTCCTCCCTTCTGTTTTCCCTGTATTCAGGCTTCATACACGTGTTCCACCTGTCTATCATCCTTCATTCCCTGTACATGTCCCCATTATCCCAGCTGTCTCTGTTGTAAATATTCCATAATTGCTTGTCTCTCAGCCTTCTCTTTATTTCTGTATTCCTTATTCTGTCCTTCCGTGTAACTCCTTGTACTGCTCTCAGGTATTTTATTTCGACGGCTTGTATCTTGTTTTTCTGCCTGTCTGTTAGGGTCCATCACATCCATCTGTCAGGATTGTCCTAAAAAATTGCCTTGAACACTTTTATTTTTGTTTGTTTCGTCACCACTTTCTTCCTAATGAATTTATTATTTATTGCATAGTAAAGTTTGTTCGTTTTTTCGATTCTTTCATCAATTTCTTCGTCTTGTTTTCCAGTTTCATCCATTATCACTCCCAGATACTTATATTGTTCCACTTGTATTTTATTCCTTTCTATATAAATGTTTGTTTGTTGGTTTTCCATTGTCATTACTTTTGTTTTATCTATATTAATTTTCATACCTTCTTCCTTAAACGCTGTATTTCAAATATCGAGATTTCCTTGTAATTGTCTCTCATTTTCCGCCACCAGCACAATATCATCAGCAAAAGCCGCTTCAGATACTTCTATTCTTTTCAGCTTCCAGTATCCTATTGTCATTCTTTTCACTTTTATTTCGAATTTCTTGATTATTTCATCCATGTATACAGTGAACAATGTTGGGCTCAAGCTTCCTCCTTGCCTTAAACCTTCCTGTGTTGTAAATCCCTCCGACTTCATGTTGTTTTTTATTACATACTACACATTGGTGCTGTATATTCCCTTTATTATTGTTATTGTCTTTTTGTTTATTCCTTTGTTTTCTAGGCTTTTCCACACTTTATTTCTCGGTACACTGTCAAATGCTTTTTTTAAGTCTATGAAAGCAAGGTGTAGACTCTTATTTCGTTTTTGATCTTTTTTCGATAATCTGTTTCAGTGTAAATATGTGGTCTTGTGTACTTCTTGCTGGTCTAAATCCACTTTGCGATTCCGATAGTTGTAGTTCTATTACTTTCTTTATCCTATTATTAATAATGCCCTCATAAATTTTGACAGTTGTGTTCAGTATAGTAATTCCTCTGTAATTATTACAATCCGTATGTTCTCCCTTTTTATAGATTGGTGTATTAAACGATATTCCCATTCGGCTGGAAAGTTTTCTTCCTCCCATGCACTATTAATTATTTCTAACAATATTGTTTTTTCCTTTCCTCCCCATGTATTTAATCATTTCAGACGTTATCTTATCGCTGCCTGAGACTTTTCCATTTTTCAATTTTCTTATAACTTCCTCCAACTCTCTCCATTCTATTTGTTCCCTATCTTCTGCTTCTTCCATATTCTGCTGTTCCAATTCTTCATAATTTGCATTATCCTTTTCTTCATTACCCCCCAATAGTTCTTCAAAGTATTCTTTTCATCTTTCCATTATTGTTTTCTCTGTTGTTAGGATTTCTTGGTTTTTGTTTTTTACATATAATTCTGTTATAGGTTGGTCCTTCCTGAATGATTTAAGAACTCTGTAGAGTAGCTTTTGATTTTATTTACTATTTTTTTCCATTTTATCTCCGAATTCTTTCCATGACTGTTCCTTTGCTTTTCTTACCAACTCTTTAACTCTTTTCCTTTTTCCTTTATATAGTTCATATTGTTCAGGTGATTTTGTTTTGAGATATTTTTTCCATTCTTTATTCTTTGCAATAATTTCTTCTTGTATATCACCATTCCACCAAGCTGTTTGTCTTTTACTGTTGTTTGCGTTGCACACTCCGCATACTCTGGTAGCCCCGTCCAGGATTATATTCTTGACTTTTCTTCCAAACGTGCATATTTTATATGTCTGTATCCTTTTTCGAATTTCTCCTCGGTTATTTGTCGATATTTGATCATAATTTCTTCATTTCTTAGTTTATATGTCCTTATTGATTTGTATTTTCTTATTGTTGGGCTTTCATCTTTAGTCAACCTTTCTTTGATTATTCCTACTGGTAGGTAATGATCACTGTATATTTCGGCTCCTCTTCTTATTCTTACGTTTTTCACATATTTTCTTTTGCTCCTTTGTACCAGTATATAGTCTATAATTGACCTCTCTTGTTTTGTATGTTGAACCCTTGTGTACTTATATATGTCTCTATGTTGGTAAAATGTATTTGTTATGATGAGATCATGTATTTGGCAATAGTCTAGCATCCTTTCTCCATTATTATTTCTAAGTTCTTCACCGTGTTGTCCTATTGAAGTTGTTTTTGTATTGTTTCTTCTGCCTACTCTAGTATTAAAGTCCTTGGCAATATACAACCTTCCTCTAGCTTCTTCCGTTATTGCATTCAATTCTTCCCAAAATTTGTCCTTTTGTTCGACCTTTTTATTTTCATCTGGCGCATATACCGCTATCACTGTGATTATCTCTCCTTTACCATTTTTCAGTTCTACGGTGAATACTCTTTCCGATACTGCTTCCCAATCTATTATCTGTTTGTTTATTCTTCTGTGTATTATGCATCCGACCCCGGCAGCTGCTCTTTGGCTCTGTTGTACTCCACTGTATATCAATGTATGTTCATTATTGAAACTTATTCTTCCCTGTCCCCTTCTCTTTGTTTCGCTAATTGTCAATATTCAAAGCCCGTCCCTTTAAACTCATCTATCAACTCTACCTCCTTCCCATTCAGTCCTCTTACGTTCCATCTGCCCAGTTTCCCAAGTTTCTATTGTTCTTTCTCTCCTCTCTCCCATATTAAGTTCTTGTTCCTTTTCTCCCTCCTTTCCCATTCCCTTGTCCCTTTTCGTTGCGGTTTTCGTCATCATATTTTCTTGGCCTGTCCTTCTCATTTCTATTGGTTTTTGGATTGTCTTTCTTTTTACATTTTTCAAGTATGTCCCTCTGCACATTTCAGTTCCATCTCTCTCCATCTATCATCTTTCTTCCAAACCCCACCTTAATTCTCCTCCCATTTCTTTCCTCCTGTTTGGCTTGCATTCTAATTTTCTTCTGTATTAGTCTTTGTTCTGGCGACATATCGTCATTGATGTAGATCTTCTGTTCCTTTACTCCTTTCAGCTTATTTTTATTTTCCATTACTATTCGTTTATCTTTTCCATCTTCTAATTCTAGCAGACAAGTTTTTTCCCCTATTTCTCTTGCGTTTTTAACTCTTATTTCCACTCCCTTATATTTCTTAATGAATGTTTTAATGTCTTCCTTTAATGTATCTTCGTCATTGGTATTGACTGTATGACTATATTGTTCCTTCTCTTTTCTCTCTCTATGTTCTCCAGCTTTACATTCATACGTTGCATGTTCTCCTTTAATTCCTTATTTTCTTCTGTAAGTCTTAAATTTTCCTTTTTAACCTCCATAATTTAATATATTGTTTACAGTTTTTAGTAGTCTTCATCCCATTTCGCTGAATTCTGTCCGTTTTTTCGTCAATTTTCTTGTAATTTCCATTTTAATATGATGATACTTTTTTATATACATGTAAAAAATGCATCAAGAATTTCTGTAAATATAAAATTTTGATATATAAAAGAAAATACGAGGATGGATTGAAAAGTTCATGGTCTCACCAAAAAATAATTATAATATTTTCATTACAGTACCCTCAATAAGTTCATACTTTCTTTGGTTGTCACAGTGTAAAATTTTGTTTCTGTAGAATTTGTAGTTTTTAGGTTAAAAACGAGTTTAGTGAGATCAAGTGCAGCGTTTTTGGAAAAATTGAAAAAAAATTGAACAACGTGCGGTCCTCAAGTACCTGTTTAAAAAAAAAATTAACACCAAAGCAGATCCAAAATATTATGAAAACAACACTAGGGGAATCTGCTCCGTCATACACCATTGTGAAAAAATGGGTTACAGAATTTAAACGTGGACGAGAGACCATCGAAGATGACCCTCGCTCCGGCGGGCCCTTCTACGACTGAAAAAAACATTGGCAAAGTGTGTGATCTTATATTGAAAGATCGCAGATTAACTATCAAGGAGATTGCAGACACTATAGGCATCTCGTATGAACGAACACAAAACATCATTGCCAACGAACTCGGATTTTCTAAGGTTTCCGCTAGGTGGGTCCCCAGATTGCTTTCAGTTGAACAAAAACGAATTGGACTCACGATTTCTCGCGACTGTTTGGAGATGTTTGAGGCTGATCCGCAAGATTTCCTTAACAGGTTTGTGACAATGGATGAAACCTGGGTTCACCACAATACTCCATAGTCAAAACAACAATCCAAGCAGTGGAAAAAAATCTGGTGAACCGACCCCAAAGAAAGCGAAGGCAATTCTACCGGCTGGAAAAGTGATGGCGTCAGTTTTTTGGGATGCTAAAGGTATTATTATGGTGGACTACCTTCCGGAAGGCGAAACAATATACTCGACTTACTATTGCACCCTTTTGCGGCGTTTACGTCCCGAAACTAAATAGAAACGCCCAGGATTACTGAGAAGGAAAGTTTTGTTCCATCAAGACAACGCTCGCGTTCACCCGTCTGAGTCTATGGTTCAAATTCGTGATTGTGGTTTCGAATTGCTTTCCCACCTGGCTTATTTTCCTGATTTGGCACTTTCAAACTTTCATCTGTGTCCAAACCTAAAAAAACACCTAGGTGGACAGAATCATCAAATGAAGAAGTCGAAGCTACAGTTAATCAGTATTTTGAAGACCTTGAAGAATCTTTTTTTAAACAGGTGTGAAAGCTTTGCAAAGCAGGTGGAAGAAGCGCATAGAGCTAGGTGGAGATTACGTCGAAAAATAAAAATATTTTTGTACGTATTTTATTTTGTTTTCTTGACTAGGCCGCGAACTTTTCAATCCATCCACGTACTATATTGGCTTAACGAACCAAGATCTTCAAGTAAGTGCTTTGGTATTGCATCAACGGTACGGCCGTCCAAAATTATGAACTACCCAGGCGTGTCATCTATAAATCACCAAAATAAGACATGTATGTTGCGGTCCATATCAGTGCCCGTCAGGAGGCCTAGGTGAAGAGACTAATCGCAAACACACAGTAATAGCAGAACAGCTTAAAAAAGCATACACCCAAAACTACGAGTGTGAAACCGTCAAACCTTTTAATTCAAAAGCAAAACGCATATTTAAAATGAGATTTAGTATCAATGGTACTAATATTGCCATTGAATGAACATCAGTAACACTAAAAGGAGTACTAATGCGACTATTTAGCTCTAACTCCAAAATACAGATCAATATAAATAGGAAAATTGCTAACCCCGGTATAGAAATGTCTTTAGTACTTTAGCCTCTACCTTTGCTAGAAAAAAACGTGAAAAAAACGCATATTGGATCTTAAGATTTACAGAGTGGTCCAAATTGGACACTTTTAAAGGTAAACCCTTTATCTAAAGGAGATAGACGAAAACTGATGTCGGTGTCTGAGGCTCAATTTTTATGATAAACCCAATGGTGAAAACCGCATATCGATATCTAGTACCGTTTCAGATATACAGGGTGATTTTTGCAAAAATCTGCATTTTGGAACAATGTTTGTATTTCTTTTCTTACTGAAAATTTTTGATTTCTGTAAAAACATTTTCAAAGCACTTTTTCACGTGGATTTCAACAGTGTAAGTTACATTTTTTACAACTAATATTTTAATAGTTATTAACGCAAAAATATATTTTTCAAATGGGATACCCTGTATATTTTTCCTTATTCGAATAGAGCTTCAATTTACCATTCTAAAAATATAGCACACTTTATATTTTGCTTAAATCTACTTCAAAATATGAAGGTTTTCAGTTTTTACTCGAGTTTTAAATGCACATTTTGTGAAATAGGCTTTGGTCGGAGCGGCCATATGGTTTAATTCAATTGTTTACTCGTTGTTGTCAAATTTTACTTCAGGATCAGTTATTGAATTGTCAAATAAATCGCAATGAAGTTTGAAAATTACGAAAAATGGGATATGATAGTGTGTTTCATACGAACCAGAGAAAATTCGGAAGCAGCAAGTAATTTGTACTATGAACGGTATCCAGAGAGACGTCAACCCTTCAAGGATATGTTCGCTCGATTGCGACATAACTTAGTTAATAGTGGCCATTTTGAAAAGAAACGACAAAAAAATTATGCATCAAACAGGGATGAGGAGTTAGAAGAAATAGTAGTTTTAGGAACTATCGGAAATAATCCCAACACTTCAACCCGACAGTTAAAAGAATCCACTAGAACACCAAGAACTAACGTAAGTCATACTTTGAAGAAGCACAAATTCAGGCCATATAGGACAAGAAAAGTTCCTCACCTTAGAGATGGAGATTTTCAATGGCGTATGGATTTTTGCCAATGGTTTCTGGAGAATTGTAATCATGTTCCAAATTTTTCATTAGATTGCATTTGGATAGACGAAGCTTATGTAAGCAATGTAGGTATTTTTAACCTTTACAATTCCTATACGTGGACACAATAAATCAAGGCAGATTTGGATTTAATGTGTAGGTTATAGGTCCATTTATTTAGAAAGGACCTCTCAGAGATATTTAGAAATTGTAAGGCACCAAATAGAACTTCTTGTTGATGAATTGCCGTTAATGGATCTTAGAAATATATTTTTTCAACACGACAGGGCACCCCCTCATAACGCTGCAGTTATCGATAACTTTTATCGGCCAATTTCGACAATAACTGGATAGCCAGCCAAGGTCTGAACCGTTGGCCGGCAAGGTCACCGGATTTAATACTCATGGACTTCTATCTCTGGGGAAGATTGAATGACTTAATTTTTAAATTGCCGACAAACACCAGGCAAGAGTTAGAAGTCGCAGTGATACAAAGTTTTGCAGCTCTCACTCCTCTTGAACTAATTAGCTAAAAGAAACTGGTCGACATTTCGAACATCTCTTATAGAAAATTGTTTTGTTTTAGTTTGCTCTACTCGGAATAAATTGTTTTATTTTTGTTGGGTTTTATTTTCTACAGAGTTTAAAGTACTATAGCATTTAGTAAATTTCATTGTAATTATGACTCTTAGAGTTATTTCTGGGAATTTTTTTACGATTTGACTGCTATGGGTAAACAATTGATATTGCCGCTCCGTCCAAAGCCTACTTCACAAAATGTGCATTAAAACTCGCGTAAAAACTGAAAACCTTTTTATTTTAAAGTAGATTTAAGCAAAATATAAAGTGTGCTATATTTTTAGAATGGTAATTTAAAGCTCTATTTGGATAAGGAAAAATATACAGGGTATCCCATTTGAAAAATATATTTTTGCGTTAATAACTATTAAAATATTAGTTTATCATAAAAATTGAGCCTCAGACACCGACATCAGTTTTCGTCTATCTCCTTTAGATAAACCGCTTTACCTTTAAAAGTGTCCAATTTGGACCACCCTGTACACATATCAGGGACCTAACTAACTTTGCCTAGGTAAGGATTTTATGTTATTTTAGAAGCAATCACAAGATGAAACACTAATTGCGCAAGTTCAACTTGCACTTGGCTGTTTTTTTTTTATTCTTTCATCTGCAGCTTAAGATACACGATATAACGCAGTAAAATCCTATGCTGTTAATTTGTTTATTAACAACTCTCTATACATTAACTTTTTTTGTAAACGGAAACTATTTTTATGACACACTGTACTTCTTTTAAGTAATACGTATTAAAAATAACCTTAATATTGTTGTTTTTGCCATCTAAATAGTGAAAATAATTGAATAAGGAGTTTTAATTGAAATAACACCATTAGTTAATTACTAAGCATTACTAAAAGAGTGATGGCGTTCCATTGACCTCGCTGAAATCCTTTACAGTTTATAAAGTTATTTATGAATTACGGGAGAATTCGCATGTTATTTCATATTGTTTACCGTTCACGACAAATGCCACTTCTCAACAATAAAAAACGGGTCAAGTGCAAGGTGGACTTGCGCAATTAGTGTTCGGTCCTTTAAAATAACCTAAAATCCTTACCTGGGATAAGTTAATTAGGTCCCTGACATGTATATAGCTTAAGATCCAGTATGTATTTTCAGGTTTTTTTCTTAGTCAATAATAGTATCTTAGTTACCTAAGAGCCAATAAGTCAGTTTAGCTCAGTCTAGAATCTAGTAATAAAAGTGTAAAACAAATATATATTACCTAAATATTCATTTAGTTATAAACAATTAAAATAAAATTATTCTCTCGGTACAGTGACTACGCGCGATTCGGTAGGAGCTTATTAAAGAGCCTCCAACTTCCACCAATTGTCAAGGCGCATAGCTTAAATTTTTTTATTTTTTTTTATACCATAAAAATTATCAAACGTAATGCTCTCGTGATAATTTTCGCCCAATTAACACTTTATATATATATATATATATATATATATATATATATATATATATATATACATGTATGTATATATATATATATATATATATATATATATATATATATATATATATATATATATATATATATATATATATATATATATATATATATATATATATATATATATATATATATATATATATATATATATATATATATATATATATATATATATATATATATATATATATATATATATATATATATTTTTGAACACAAGCTTTTATTTCACACCCCACTCGATGAGCTGGTAAAAATTTTTTTTTTACTTCCGCTTTACCCCCTCAAAACAAAATTTAACTCTCTTCTTCTTCTTTCTTATATGGTGTGTCATATAAGTAGACATTCTGCCTGTTTTATCCCCATTAGACGTCCAGTATTCCTTCCACCTTTTCGGAGGTCTGCCCCTAGCTCTTCTACCGCAGTGTTTATTGAATTTGTCCCTTTTTACCAGTCTGTTGTCGTCCATCCGATCTACATGTTTATTCCATTGTTTTCTTCTAGTTCTGATCCATTTGGATAATTCTTGGATCTGACTTAGTTCTGATAGATCTTTGTTGCGGATTCTGTCGTGGATAGTTTTTCGATGTATCTCCCTAATCACCTTAATTTCTGTTGTCCTCATCATTTGTGCTGCTTTACATGTGTCAGTTCTTGTTTCAACAGGATATGTCAGGATGGGTCTCACTGTTATCTTGTAGATTCTTATTTTACTTTCCATTGTGAGGTATTTATTTTTCTATACTATATCCGTCAAACAACCTGTTATGAATGATGCCTTCATAGACTGTTGTCTTACTTCCCTGTTTAAGTCTCCGTAGCTTGTTATTATTGTTCCCAGATATTTAAAATTATTAACCTGTTCAATAATACTTCCCTGGATCTCCAGCTTGCATCTTAATAACTCTTTTGAAGCTACCATACATTTTGTCTTGGTTGTGTTGATAATCATGTTTAGTTTTCTCGCTTTCAAATTGAAGGCATGAAAGATCTTCTAAAGGTTGTCCTCAGAATCGGAGATGAGGACTGCATCATCGGCGTAGCAGATTGTGTGGAAGTGTGTATGCCTATTTTATATCCTCTAGTTTTTGGAAGATTCTCCACTATTCTGTCTATGACGAGGTTGAAGATAAAGGGACTAAGTGAATCGCCTTGTCTTATTCCGGCGTTTATTTTTACTTCCTTGCTAAGTAGATGTCCCACTTTTATATTTGTTCTACATTCTGTGTTAATGTTATTAGCTTCTGATTTGTCTGCTTTTCCTCCTATAATATCTGCTAATTGCACTCTATCGAAGGCTTGAGTCATGTCGACGAAACACATATACGCATTATCTGCCTCACTATAAATATGGCATCTATGGTCGATCGATTTTTGCGGAATCCCTGTTGTTTCTCTCTTATTTGAATATCCTTGCTCATTTCTTCCAGTATGGTTTTTGTTAACATTTTTAAGATAGTATTTAGGAGCGTGATTCCGCGGTAGTTTTCGGGTGACGTCTGTTGTCCTTTTTTGAATAGTGGAATTGTTATTCTAGTTTTCCAATCTGTAGGTATTTGTCCATATTTTACTATGTTTGTAAAGAGCTGTGCTAGTTGTTGATATAGGTTTTCTTCTCCATATTTTAACATCTCATTTGTAATGTCAGCTGGTCCTGAGGCTTTTCTATTTTTAAGACTTCTTATAATTCTTTCTGTCTGTTCTAAACTTACTTCTAGATTTACTTCTTCCATGTCTTCAAGTATGGTTTCATTATTTTCTTTGTCTTTATATAATTTCTCAAAATATGTTTGCCATTCTTGAATTGAATGTTATTAGTTTGTACCGTGTCTTTTATATTAAGTTGATTTGGTCTTAACATTTTCCAGTTTTTTTTGAGCGCCATCCCTTTAGTAAATGTCTCCCAATATTCTTCTTTAATTTGTGTTCTTCTTCTATTCATTAAGTTTATTTCTGTGATATATGCGTTCCAGTTGTCTTGGCTTTTGTTATGTACGTAATGTATATATGCCTCCTTTTTCTTCTTAGCCAGCTCCTTTATTTCTGGTGTGAACTAAGGCATTTTACTTGTTTTGTTGATGTCTGCTCTTATCTGGCTTAAGTTTTCCTTTGCCCCGTTAATAATATTTAACTTTCAAAACTATCAATTCCTATATTTGTTTCAAATTTCAACTTTTTATGTCGAATAGTTCGGAGAAAATCGGGTGTGACAAACGGACAGACACCGAAGTGATCACATATGTAAGTGTTCTGTACGGAACACTAATAATGAATTTTTTTGCTATCTTAATAAAGCTACATGATTTTTAATAATTTTAAAGAACAAAATTTGAATCAACACGTTTCCGTTTTATGCAAGCTTTTTCTTCATATTGGATCAGTATCTGGATTAAACTTAGCGTCAAAGTCACAAAAGTGTGGTGCGGGTAGAATAACTGTCCATAGACAGTAAAAGTATAGGCTAGGCAATCTCCATACAGAATGACCTACTTGCAGCTATGAAGGTCTTCTTTGAGAATATCCAGATACAACGTTAATGCAAGTGATAACCTAGACAAACATGTAAAGAGGAATCCGTTGAAAATGACGACTCCATTTAGTACAAAATTTAAGAAATACATACACATAACTACTGCCGAAATGGACCATCTGAAATTAATACTAATTTATCTCGGTAAAAAAAAACAGCGTAGCCAAAAATTAAATACTACTTCAAACGGAATTAAGAATACCATTTAAGTCAAGGACTACAAATGTTAGAAAATTACTTATATGGTAATAATATTCTAAATATATCCCAAAATTTTATTACGATCAAATTTAGATTAGTCATATCAAAAAAATCTTATCTAACAGAGTAATTCTGTTATCAGATTCGTAATTAGCATGCCAAAAACTATTAGAAAGAGTAATTTTTGAGCCGGCATCGAAACCTCTGTTGACCTATGTAGTAAATAACGACCATTAAATAAGACCCATTATACTTTTGAAATCGTACAACTTTATTTATAACTTTTTCTAACAACCATCCCAATTAGGTTACGAAGTTTATTTAATTTTAGTTACATGGTGAATTAAAATGAATGACGTGACTTATGACAATAACGCTCTCCACCACCTTCTCATTGTCATATTACACTAAATATTGACTATTGCTAAAAAAATATCAGTATTACTAATAGGGAGAAGAATATACGACATAATAACAAGCAAATGAATAGAGGCCGTATTTAAAAATATAGAGCAGTCGCAGCTCTCATTTTGCGAACAGCTTTTTTTTCAGATCCAAATAGTGCTGCAAGATATTATCTACTCGTCCACTTGAGTTGTTCATAGCACTAATCTCACGCACCTTCACTCTGCTATCATCTATCACCATATTATGAATTTTATCAATGATTGTGTAGTAACCCCATCAGGGTGTCCAGAACAATCATATCGTCACTTCGAAAATTTTAAAACTTCCTATACAGTCTGTCAAGTAAGAACGTGACAGCTTGTATTCTTGAAAAAATGTGATTCGAGAACATGGCTAAGTGCTAACAACGGCGCAATTACCTTAGTAGGTTTCTGTCTCCTGCAGCAATAATCGCCTGGCATCTTCAAGGCATGCTGTCGACCAGATTTTCTGCATACTCGCGCGGTAATGATCTCCAAATTTTTCGAATCTCTCGAGACAAATGAGTCAAAATCCTCAGAGTCTTTCCTCTGAGCTTTCTCTTTACAAGGGACCAAACTTTTCAATAGGGTTGGCGGTGATTGTGAGTGCCACTTTAGTTTCTTATCGTGGAACCAAGTGACCCGCTTCGCGACGTGATTCTCACTCAGAAAAAGTTTCTTCAATGTGCTTCGGAATTTGACATCATGAGCATGAAGATGTTGATATGTCTTTATATGAGACACATTCAAACCCGATTTTCCTAATTTTGCCGCTCCTTGATCCAGCATCAATTTCGGGTCCCTTGAAACAAAGACACGATTCGTTTTTTGACTCGCGGTGTTGATTTTGGCAAGTCGTCGACATTTTTCGTCTCGTTAAAACAATTCTTCACTTCTTCACAAACGATACCGACTTTTTAATATATTTAGCTGCCGCGAAATATGTCATTTTAGGCTCCTTTGGACGGGAACAAAAAAAGACTGCCTCGAACCGACGCACAAACCAGTGACTCATTTTGGATTTTACTTGATTTCGACGAAACTTCGGAATCGACTGATACTTTTACTAAAATACGTCGTCGACAAAGGTTGCCTCTACCAATTTTTTGTTGAATTGCTAGAGTCGCATCTACCAAAAATGAATTATCGCGGACACGTTCCTACTTGACAGACTGTAAACTGTTGCAATCGACAGTGCAGATTTACCATCTAGTTTTATCCAGCTTCTGTTTAGTCTCTTGAGGCAATTTATCTTTCATAAAGTAATTTTGAATCCACACATGAGAGTCTCAACCTTTTTTTTCAAACATTTTCTTTATAAATTAGAGGAGATAGTCTTTTTAAGTCCATAATCACTGTTTCGTAAAGTTTTCGTTAATTCTATGTTCATAAGAATGCACACAGTATACCGTATTTAAAGCTGATTGGTAAATTAATGAAACTTTTGCATTATGTAAATTAAAAGTAGATTATACGCTGTGAATTTAAAAATTTGGATAGTGTATATTTGTCATTAATTTCCATCGAAATAAGAAGACTTGATGTACTCTACTCCAAGAGTAATTTTGAAATATTACCTAGTTATTTTGTTTAAAAACCATTCTACACTTTTACCTTTTACTATAATTTTAAATGATTGATGATTTTTGTGATTTATGAGTCTAACTACCTATATAAAACTGAAGTCCATAGCGTATTATTATATTTTTATGAAGAAAAAATTCTAACGTCTTTATTTTCTTCACGGTAATAGTTTTTCTGAACATAGATTACATATTCTTTAAATTTCTGTTGTATTAAAAGGAAAGCCTGCCTGTATATTTGTTGTACGAAATTCTTGTGTTGTCATAGTTACAACTAGATGTCGTCGATTTTGGGAAAATCTATTCCAAATGTTGCGTTAGTAATTTAACATAGGCACACTGCTTTAGAAGTTATTATATTTTTGGGAATAAATTTGGTAAATTTTATTTATTTTTGTTGTCTCAAAAATATAGTTTTAAAATGATAGAAGTAAGAATATTCTAGGACTAGAAAAATTTAATATATCTAATTCCAACGTAGCGTAGCGTAATATCTAGAAGTTGAAAATGTTCAATTTCGGCTAATTTTTGTTCTTAATTTGTTAAAATATATATTTAGGGAGTTTTATAAGCCAGAACAGGGGTTTTCAAGGGGTCCAGTTTTCACAACATCTTGCGTGCCGACATAGATACTTACTACAACTAAAATTAACAAAAATTAACTTAAATTAACTTAAAATATTGCTTTTAGAAGGTTTAATTACAAAAAAATTTTAACATTTCGCAAATAATTTTATTATACTAGTCCTAGGACCTAGTGTGAACCCTGTGCTTGAAGTTCTTTAGAGAGTTTTCTTATATCCGGTTCATGTCTGGTTATTTTTAGTGTCACACATGCTTTCGACTTGTGTGTTGTCAGCCTGCTTCGGTACAGGTTTAAAATCACTCTCATATGGGAAAAAAGTTGTTCACAGATATAGGATGATCCGAAAGCTGTAAGCATGGCAAACGCTACTTTCTTAAGACAAATAAATTTCTCTGGTAAACTCATCCAACAACTGAGTATCTCGTTTGAATGGTTCTGGCAGTCACCTTCTAATACCCTTCTTAATTCTACAAATTTCGTGTTCCATAACTCGGAGCTTTTAAATTCAATGTATTGAAGATCATTAATGTTCATCCATGAGAAAAGAGATATGTCAAAGCAACTGCTGGAAAAATCCATTAAATCTGGTTTGATTAAAAAAGCAAACATGGGACCATGTTTATCAAAATCCTGACCCCTCTCCATAAACTCCTCTTTTAAATTAGTCACATATTTAAGAATTTCGTCTATTAGTGCACCATCGTCGACACTGGATATATAAGTTTTTAAATTTGGAAAATATTTATATGTGTTTGTAGTAATATCGCTGATAAATAAATCTATTTTTAATTTGAATGATTTCCAGGATTTGTATAAATCCAGAACTGTTTTGTCTGAACCTTGTAACTTTAAGTTGAGTTCACTGAGATGGTTTGTAATATCAGTAAGAAAACATTAATATACAGATCCAGTTCTTATCTTCTAGTTCAGGATAAGCATCCACTTGATTTTTTTCCAACAAGAACGATTTAATTTCGCCCAGACATTGCACAATTCTAGAGAGCACTTTACCACGGCTGAGCCAGCGCACATTATTTTGCAATAGTATATCTGAATATGCACTTTCTAATTCCTGCAGAAACGCCTTAAATTGTCTATGGATCAGTGAAGAATGACCGACAATGTAGTTAACTATTTTAACCACCCTATCCATCACGGATTTTAAATTTCCAGCGGAGATTTTAGTGCACAAACTCTCTTGGGGAATTATGCAATGAAAATTCAAAACTGATCGACCCATGCGTTGAATAAGAAGGAAAACAAATTTATGTCTCCCAATCATAGCAGGAGCGCCATCTGTCGTTACGCAAAAATTTTTATTTAAATCAATGTTCCGCTTTTCAAAATGTTTAACAAATTCTGAAAATATATCCTCTCCTCTTGTAGTTCCCTGCAATGGGAACAGACAAATCAGCTCTTCATACACACTGCCATCATCGAAGTATCGCGCAACGATTGCCAGACGGGCAATGTGATTAATATCGACACTTTCATCCAGTGCTACACTAAATACAAAACTCCGTTTGATAGCGTCTCTCTGCTGTTTTTGGACATTTTGTGTCATTTCGGTAATTCGCTCTCGATGGTCCGCGCTGATGCCGGTATATCCCTAATCCTGGCCAATATTGTATCCTTATTGGGCAAGTCGTCGAATAAAATCTCGCCAGTACTCAAAAACGTTTGCTTCATAAATTGTCCGTCAGTGAACGGCCTACCCTTTTGTGCCAACGATTGTACAATTTTGAAACTGCATTCAGTTACCTGATTTTTTCCTTGAAAAACTTTGCTAAAGAATGTTGACTGTTTCTCGTATTGTTTACTTGCTTATCTTTAAATGACGATTCATGTTTTATCTGGAAATGTTGTTGAACACTAGATGTCCGGAAAACTACGCTTTCCCGACATAGGACACAAATGGTCCGATCGTTTTGCTATACAAAACCGTAATCTGTTGTCCATGAAGTTTGAAATCATTGAACGTCTACCTTCTGTTTCTTCGCGGCCATAACACAACGTAATTTTAATTTTTAAACTTTTCGACGACTATTAACTGGAACGTATGTTACTTCTATACTAAATGATCCAAACGTGTAGCCGCTTGCTATATATAGAAAAATAATGTTTCCAGAAAATTCCATTAATTATGTTTATTAAATTCTTAGAACAAAAATTATTATCTACAACGCGCCCATTGCAATCAAAGGGCCACCTAGAAGTTAAATCTAATAAAAACTAAAGTTCGGCAATATAAAAAGAGTTGCGGCGCGCGCCGGAACGATTGAAGTCAAGTCAAACAAAAACCGCCTTATAGCGGCTCTTTTGATCTGAATTGAGGACGTTTATTTATGTTTTTGCCTAGGCTTATATTTTGAGGCTTGTCGTCTTTAATACTTGCCGAAATTAAAGCCAAACCAATGCATTCAGTAAAATTATAAATTACAAAATACATATTTTGTAGTTTTTGGTAATAATACCTAGTGACCTATATAATATATCGTTTTTGTCTGTATCGTTAAAGTAATACTGTCTTCGATTATTTACTTAATTTCGAAACATGTCACAAATTACAGAATTAATGTGTAAACTTTGAATAGGTACGCGTGCCATTCAAAATTGCTTGGCGTGCCAGTGATGGCACGCGTGCCATAGGTTGCCGACCCCTGATCTAGAACCTTATAGAGTTCTAAAAAGAACGTTCTACAATAGAAAAGAAACTATCTCGATGTCCTAGGTCCAGTTATAGCTACCGATTATTCCTGTAATTGTACTCAACTTTCTGTAACCTTCCTAGTTCTTATGTAAATTTCTATAAAATTATATAGTAGTTGGATCACATAGATATGTAAAATATACTCAGCATATGCAATAAAATCGAGATATTTATGTAAATTCCATCATTCACAGGGAGTATTTGACGTTTAAAATATATAAATTACTTTTCATTATGTGACATAGTAAAGGAATGGGAGAAATTAAAATAAACCAGAAATAACAAGATTATATACACAATTAAAAAACATAATACGTACGTTGAAAAGTTTTTGGTTTAGCTGACTTAAAACACATTTTTTTTGCATAATTCGACTTTATTCATCAATATAGTCTCCTTCAAGAGCGATATAATTAGTCCAACGCTTTTCTAACATTTCTATGTCTTTGCCTTGTAGAAGAATTGTCTTTGCCTTCAAAATAGGCCTCAGTTTCGGCGATAACTTCTTCACTGGAGCCAAACCTCTTTCCCGCGAGCATTTTTTTGAGGTCTGCGAATAGATAATTGTCGCTGGAGGCCAAATCTGGAGAATACGGGAATGAGGAAGCAATTCGAACTTCAATTCATGCAATTTTGCCATCGTAATTATTGGCTTGTGGCACGGTGTATTGTCTTGATGAAAGAGTACTTTTTTCTTGTTCATTTGGGGCCGTTCCTTTGCGATTTCTGCCTTCAAATGCACCAGTAACTTTATATAATATTCGCTATTGATGGTTTTTCCCTTCTAAACATAGTTAATGAAAATTATTCCATGCGTATCCCAAAATAGAGAGGCCACAACCTTCCCAGCCGGTAGTTGTGTCTTTAGTTGTTTCGGGCGGCTTTCACCGGATGCTGTCTGCCGATTTGATTCCGGTGTGTAGTGGTGATTCCATGTTTCATCCATTGTCACATATCGCATGAAAAAATCCTTTTTATTACGCTTAAATAGGTCCAAACAGCGCTCAGAATCATCAACATGTTGTTTTTTTGGTCTACTGTGAGCAAATGCGGTACCCATTTCGAACAGAGCTTTCTCATGCCCAAATGTTCATGCAAAATATGACCAACACGTTCTTTTAATATCTTTAGGGTGTCAGCTATCTCACGCAGTTTTGTGAAGTTTTTTGATGTTTTCAAGTGTAACCTTCTTATTTGGGCGTCCAGAGCGTTCAGCATCATTTGTATCTCTACGACCGCGTTTAAATTCAGCATACCAGTAAATGATGAGTGATTTTCTAGGGGCAGAGTCCCCGTAATACTTATCAAGCTATTGCTTTGCTCGAACAGTATTTTTTCCCATCAAAAACCATGTTTAATCAACACACGAAAAGTAGCGTCACTAAAACCGCCGTAACTTCTAAACTAATAGTCGAAATGTCATGAAATTTTTACATGTATCGTTTAAAGGTTGGTACTTCCTAAAAATCATATGGATTTTTTTGGAAAGGGCGGCATCTATGTTGCAGGCCAAAAACTTTTCAGCCTATGTGTTATTTCGAATATTTTTTAAAATTACTGATTTCATTGAATGTACTAAAATTATTTAAACATTTGTTGTTTTCGGCCGAATTACAAGCAAATGATCTAGAGCTTTGTAAAGACTATGTATTTCCATATAAAACATTCTGATATTCTGACTCATTGTTACTTACAGCTTTGCAAAAACTGTCTATTTGATCTTAGTTATAAGGAAAATGTTTTAGGAATTTGTATTTATTTTGTGTGCTTACCACTTTTTCAGTATTTTTAAACAGCATGGCATGAATTAAATTGCACTTTTGTTCATCTGATATTATATGTTGCACCTTTTTTCACCTGATATATATTATAAAAATCATACCCAAAAACAGTCACTATTTCGTATAATAATATGTATACAGTAAAACTGATCGTGTAAGGGTAGCATTAGATGGCGCCCATAAGCGGAATATAAAAACGAATTTAGAATATATCCTTCAACAATCAAATATGAATCTCGTTTATTGAAACAGTATTTTCAATGACTAGCAAACCTCGTCAATATCCTTTTCGCCTTCCGTGCCACCTTGGTTGCAACTCGCAATTAAATAAAAAGGCCAAAAACTCATTTAAAAATTGAGTTATTGAATGGTAATTAGCCATTAACATTAATTACAGCAAAATGCGGAATTATCGACGATTTTTTCCGCTAATATATTTGCATGATCATCACATCATATACATAGATAGTTTGATAGGCAAATAATGAAGGCTTCTAAAGAATGGTTATAATAAAAATGTTATCAAGATTACTTAAATATAATCTATATGTTCGTTGGGATTCCTTGTTTTTTTTTTAACTTATACAAAATATCTTTTTGATTTTTCGGCTCCCAATCTTGTGCCTTTATCAAAAATAATAATTAAAATTGAAACAATTACCAAGAATTATTTTTAGAAACTGAAAGAAAAATAATCTTGGTATGAAAATCTATTAAAATTTGACGAATTATGAGAATCGATTAGTGATATAAAAATACAATATTCATATTAAAACACGGTCAGTCATTTATTTTGCACTCAAATTTGGTTAATTTCACGGACTAGTAATGAATTGGACAAATTTATAATGTTGCTAGACTTCCAGATTTATTCTTTGGACCACCAGCTTTCAAAATAATCTTAATAGGTTAACTTAACGGAGCGCATAGTTTTCCCTAATAGGGAAAAAATGTAAACAATGTTATATTTATAGTTAACAGTACTGGTAGCAAGGACAGAAGGAGACTTGGAGCTGAACATGAATATATGGACAGTTGAGTTAAAAAGTATAACCTGTTTATTAATCTTGAAAAAACAAAACTGATGGTTATAACTAACAGACAAGAAACTATGAACATTAAAGTGGAGGGACAAAAAATTAAACAGGTGAAGCTGTATAAATACCTGGGAATAGTTATAAACTTCAAAGGAGGACACAAGAGGATGAAATTGAAAATAAAATGAAAGCTGGAACAAGATTATACTGCGCGCTGTATAGAAGCTTTCTGAGTAAAAAAGAAATATCAGTGAAAACAAAAATGGCAATTTACAAAACAATATATACGCCAGTTATAACCTACGGGGCTGGGAATTGGAGTCTGACAGATAAGTATGAAAAACGATTACAAGGCACAGAAATGAAATACCTGAGGAAAGTGGTAGAGGCAAGAAGAATTAATAAAATAAAGAATGAAGATATTAGACAGGAACTTAATGTAATATCGCTAAAGGAAAAAATAGAGGAAAAGAAGTTAAAATGTACTGGATACAGAGTGAGAATGAATGATGATCGGCAAGTCAAAATGGCGTGGAATGCAAGAGTGACTGGAAAAAATAGAAGGGGGCGACCGAGGGAAACATGGAACGATAGTGGGAATGAAATACTGAAGAAAAGAGGAAAATCCTGGGCTGAGGCGAAACAGCTAGCTTTAAATAGAGATGAGTGGCGTAAATTTGTGGAAAAAAGTAGAGAATGATTAGAGAACGATCCTCAACACCTATGTACGGGTAAAAGAAGTTTATCGATTATGTTGTGTTATAGTTAACAGCTGAATATTTTCTAAATTTGTATTTAATTCCGGTTAGATATAACCATATGTAATCAGCTATTAAAATTAATAAACATAGGTGGCAACACTGCTATGGTTGCAAAAGTGGTTTGTACTATAAAACAACTGGTGGCCGTTAGGTTTTCTTTGTGGCTTTTGCAGGGACTTACAAGAGCATATTGATCTCGTTTCAAATTTATTCACTTAGTTCAATCGTTGTAAAGTAACTATAGTCTTCTCTTGTCAAAACAGCACATTTTTAGACACTTTTCCTCGGCACTTTTCCACAATTTTTTAACCAAGATTAGTTAATAATGAAGAGTAATATTCTTCAGTCACTGTTTTACCGTATTCGAAGTAATTTGTAGGAGGTATCCCATCCTTATCACATAAAACTAAAGCAGAGATTTCCCCTTTTGATTTCTATGATCAAAATTTCTTGGGACGAGGTAAGCTATTCAATCCAAAAAGTTAGATGAACCCTTTTCTAAAGGATTATAAAACAATTTCAATGTTATGACTCAGTCGTTTTTGGTCGGCCTTCAGACATGTAAAAATCCATTTAGCTGACAGTTTTCTCATATGCAAGTCAGTATCTTCTTCTTCTCATTCTAACATCACAAGTGATGTGTAGTGTACCTATACACAAACTGTCATATTCGTCAACTTTTATTGTCTCTTTGTTTCTTTAAGATTCCGAGAACCGTTTCGCGCCATTGGGGCCGATTTTTCAGCAATTCTGATCGTATTTCCCTTTGATGTGTTAGTGAGTTTCGGGACTAAATCTGTCCATCTAGACGGGGAACGCCCACGCCTCGGTTTACCCATAGGTTTGCCCTGAACAATTAATTTCTCCATGTTGTTATGTTTCCAGATGTCTCCAAAAAATTTTAAGATTCGATGATGTTATCCTGCTTAAATGATTGGCTGTCTTGATTATTTTTAAAATTGAATGAATTAAAGTCAGTATGGACAATGTCAAAAACACGTTCATATGAAATGTTCAGAGTCTGTCTTTTCAGCTTAATTCGTCGATTCTCTTAAATCACTTTATGCACAGCCTCGGATATTCAGTCTGGTAGATACAGAATCGGGTCTTCAAACCCAGTGTTCACCACTGATATAGGTTCTTTTATACTTGAAATCAGCACCCCAATTTTTGATAGTGGCGTAAGAAGAACATAGTTCGTCAATGTATTAGGTATATCCCCGCAAAGTTCTTGAGCGGACAGTCCTTTCAAAAAGAGGTACTTTATCACCGATCAGTTTTTGATTTTTAGTAAATTTCCAATTTTTCTCAGCCTTCTTTAAAAATTGACTGTAAGTAGTAAGCGCGTGGTAGAGTTTATCTACAGTCGGTAAAGGGATACTTCGAATTTTTATATTCGACGATAGGTTTCACCTTTGTGTTTCAGGCATTATAACTAAAGTACAGTTACTGTTTGAATTATGTTAGAATAATACTGCATCAGGATACCGATTTCAAATATCAAAGCCAGCTTTGCACGCTCTGGAAAGAAGAAAATAACATCGAGACACTGGACTGGCCTTCACAATCACCAGATGGGAATGACATTGAAGATGAAAGATCACTCATTAAGAGGAAGTTTAGTGGAAGACCGACATCAACCTCAAAGCATTTAGATTTGACGAATCGAGGTCTTTGCCACATGAATATGCTATTTATTTAGTGGAAAGTGCCTTAGAGATGCCAGTTGGGGTAGTTGGCAGCATTAATGTAAATGCATTGCAGCCGTATCCTACTCTATATAATCAATACTAAATCAAAGCTAATAAGTACCATACATTTTTCTTTTTGATAAGCCATCCGCACTCTTAATAGACAGACTGTATTTAATAAGTGTGAAATTGTTATCCATAGTAACCGCATTTGTTTTGTACAATGGTAACTGATCTAGGTTAATTAGCATTAAATGCTCGTGGTAGAATAAGATAAATTTTTGCGTATCATTACTACGTAGTAGGAATAGGGTAGTCCACCTGCCTAACCTTACTCACTCACTGAAATTTTAAAAGAAAGGTTGAATTAGCGGGGAACACTTTTCAGTGTTTTTAAATACCATTTGTTATTTCATTACCCTTGAAAAAACTATTTAAATGTATTAACGAAAGTTGGCCTTAGTAGTACACATATTCAAGCAATATACAACATTTACAAGAATCCACAAAATGCGATAAAGACTGGAAACGAAATATCTTTACTGTTTAAAGTAACTGAAGGCTTGAAACAGGGATGATGTCTATCACCTACCCTTTTTAAGAATGTGGGGTTTGAACATAAACATGAAGAAGGCAGAGTATATTAGGGTGGTTAAGGATGGGGAAAAAGAACCAGATTTGAAGCTGAGGGAAATAACTAGATGCCAGGAGTTTAAGTACTCGTGAAGTGTAATTTCCAATAAAGGATCATCAGAGAGAGACATAAAGTACAGGATTCAACAGAGTAAAAAATGCCTAGGAATTCTAACCTCTTTATTTCAGTGCAACTGGATAAAAATGAAAACAAAACTGACATACTACAGGGCAACTGTAGAGCTGATATTGACGTACGGATTGGAATACTAGCAAATGACAAAAAAATATAAGCAAAGGATAGGCGCTGCAGACATGTTTAAGGAGAATATATAGAATATCTAGAGAGAAGCACGACCAAAATAAAGAAATCAGAAGACGGGCGAGAAGAACACAGACAGTTAATTTGGTACGGACATGTGAAAAGAATGTTATACATGCATACTAGATGGCCAAAAAGAGCATTTGAATATATTCCGTCAAATAAAAGAAAGGAAGGAAGACCAGCACTAACATGGATCAACAGAATAATTAACATAATGAGAGAATGATTGGAGATATAGAAGAATATGGCGGCCGATATGCGAGATGTAGCAGAAGCTGTAGGATCCTTTATATATATATATATATATATATATATATATATATTATATATATATATATATATATATATATATATATATATATATATATATATATATATATATATATATATATATATATATATATATTATATATATTATATATATATATATATATATATATATATATATATATATATATATATATATATATTTTTATATATTTATATATATATATATATATATATATATATATATATATATATATATATATATATATATATATATATATAAATATATATATATATATATATATATATATATATATATATATTTATATATTTATAATATATATATATATATATATATATATATATATATATATATATATATATATATATATATTATGATAAAAGCCAGGCAGGCAAATGGAAAAACCGACGGAAATTGAAAAAAAACAAAGTCTTTTGTGATCTAGAGATCCCGAAACGTGAAGAAATGCAAACATTTTTCACTAAAAGCATATTCCATTCACGTGGAAATTAAAGAGTTAAAATTTGTGTTTATCAGGAAAATGTTACGGTTGAATATTTCCATAGTGGTAAAGTTTTAATTACACCTAATCTATGCGTACTTCTAATATGATTTTTATTTCGCTCGAGCTCTATCAATATTGTATCAAGAGGATATATTATAATGACAAGGACGCGATTAATGCAGTTATTCTAGAGTTAATTTTTTAGAAAGCATCTGTAGGGTGTGATCGACATAGGAGAATTAATTACATAAAAGCATCGAAATGTCATGGAGAGGTCCCTGTTTTTTCCTTATGTTCGCTAACAACTTTTGTTTGTTAGTGGAATGGTAGATTAATACTTATTAAGGTTAAAATTCCTTGAACATAGTCCCATTGCTCAGGGGCGGAACTAGGATTTTGTCCAGGGGGAGCGATCGCACGCGAAACGGTATTTTGATTGTGCGTTCTCCATTTCGCAGAAAGAACAATATTATATGCTATGAGGTTCGAAGAACCAGAACTAAATTACGCCTCATTACAAGAACGCCTTTAATTTTTATGTAAAACTCTGCTCCACCTTCAGATCTGCCAATATCATTAGTTTAAATGGACAAAAAATTGAGGATCGGATGCTCTGAAGTAGATACTTTTTATCGAAAATATAATCATCCACTCAATATTTCATGAATTTAATATTGGATTTGTATGGATGCTGGGTTTTCACCCTTCATATCTGATTTTTTGTCTTCTGTCTTCTGTCTTGATTCTTTAACACAATATTCAATTTCTCACTACATTTAAATATTAAATTTTTGTTTGAAAATTGTATATTAACATGGCTGGACGAAAATGCCTTTTATTACTATTTTAAAAATTGACACGTAGTATCAACTACAAAAATTAAATTTCTTAAAATAGACAAATTTACATCACTGAACGAGATAATACCTTTTTTTTATTGTTCACCTCCTCGCTGGAGCAGGGATTTTACCCTTTTTTCATATCCTGGGGATATCGGGAGGATGTCTTAATACCCGTCAAGATTGTCCAAGTGCTGAAACATACTTTTTTCTATTTCACAGCACCTTTTAGACAACGCTGTGGTGTTGCCACAGACGTTATTGCATTTTTGCCAGCAACTACTACCTATGTACCTGGCCAGGCCATATATACTTAAATAAAAGTATACCGACCTGCCGGAATTGGAATCCGAGACCTGCACCGCAAGCAACTACTACGCCACGGAGCTACGGATCGCACAGCTATCAGCGATTGCGACGTCATAAAACCATCGGCACTGTTTCAAGGCGCCTAAATCGCCTGCTAAGTTTTGTTGTGATTATCCTGTTTCGCGATGAGAATTTTGAAAAGAAGCCTAAAATAAGTGAAAACCTTGAGAACAACGCCAGTGGCTGATGATCTGTGAATATCGAGGGAAAAAATCGCGAAATTCGTAATTTAAATTTTTGTACTTAGAACGTTTTTCCTCCTCTTTGATTGTTGTATGTGTTTCTGCAGGTCTCGAAAACAGAATTACATAAATTTTCTTTGCTGTTTTATCGAGAAATTTTATCAAATTTGTTAAATTACAAACGCCTTGTGGTCGAAAAGGCAAACTTCCAGTAAATGCGCCACTTGTTACTTCTTACAACTGACTCGATCTCTCCCGGTAGATACGGCGGTCTGGGAACGTCATCAGTACCATACGAATATCTAAGATGGTAATATAAGACACGCAACGCTGCATTATGATGATGGATGTAAGATGATACACTATGAACAGGACACGCTGAAAATAAATGCATCAGTGATTCTCGTTCTTTGTTGCATGCTCTACACTTAATATTGGCTAGTTTGGTAATAATTCGGTAATAAAAATAAGGAAAACTCAATACTTCGGACATATAATGAGGGCAAACGATCGATCGGAAGACGATAGAATTCTTGGCTGGAGGACATGAGAAGGTGGTTTGGATGTGCTTCGAGTGATATTTTTCGAGCAGCCGTTTCTAAAGTTAGTTTAGCTGTATGGATCGCCAACCTACGTAATGAGACGGCGTGTAAGTAGAAGTTCGGTAAATCGACTACAATACAATAGGCTATTAATCACACCATCCTGACAAGCTAGTAAAAATCCCTCAGTCTCTGACTTAAGACTTGCTGACTGGAGAAAACTAAATGTTAGTTTTCCCAACAGCTGCAGCGAATCGATGCTCCTATAAAACACTCCATGTTGGGGTGTTTCTGTGTGCTGCCTATAAAATAGTTGTTGTTCTGCTGTTTTAATGACTGTCTTAAATCTAAGCAGTTCTAAATCTAGGATGTTAACCTCATGATTTTATTGTTCGATGTCGTTGCTGAAGTTTGCTGCCAGACCAAGTTTTCCCGCTGCATCCTTCGCAACACTAAAAAGAAAGGCTTCCACTCCTCTCTGTTCATGGTCGCAGACCAATTTCAGGAGAGAATCGGAACTCTTTGCAACCGCTAGCCCCACGGCTATTCCATTATGCAGACACTCTAAGCTCAAAAGTCGCCTTCCCCCTTGATGACGTTAAAGGTATAGCCGAGGATCGAGGATGAAGACTTCTATTTACGGGCATTTTTTTCGTGTGCTACCATCCAAATCTCTCTTCTTTTATCCACTTGACTACTCTAAAGGAATAGAGAAGTACTGATACCAATATGCCGGGTACAGCCAGCATATTGGTATCAACAACTTTATTACGTCCTGCGAGTGTTGACAACTAGATCTTTTTAAATCGTTTTATATACTTGCAGCGGAGATCTGTTTTAATAGTTGCTGTTTCTTGCATGCGATGTTGTGCATCTAAATGGTGTGGAATGTTCCCATCAGATAACTGCATGTTCCCTGGATGTTCATGATAGCGTCCTCGGTCGAGCTTAACAACGATACATTATTATTATTATTACTTCTCACAGATTACTTTGAATGCGGCAAAACATTAACTGGAAAATATTAATCTTCACTATTAACTAAACTTCGCTAAAAAATTGTGGAACAACAGTAAGGAAAAGTGTCTTAAAAGGGTGCTGTTTTTTCAAGACGCCTGTTCTCAAATCGCTGTTAGTTTTGCAAAAGTAAACGAACCAAGCTTTAAACTAATTGATCATTCCCATACTGCCCTGATTTAGCTCCCTATTCCTAAAACTGAAAAAAAAAACATTTGAATGGATACAATTTTCATTTAAATGAATAAGTAATATATATTGTTGAAGATTGGTTCGCAAACAAAGAGAAGAAATTTTTTCTGAAAGGTCTAGAGCAGTGATTCCCAAAGTGGTTCAGGTGGATCCCCAGGGGTCCACGGGAAACTCGACGGGGGTCTATGTTGCGTGAAAAAAAATGGGGGTTCACAAGTTATAAGTGGGGGTCCACGAAAATTTATCTGGTTTCGATAGTAAAGAACAAAAATGTTGGCTTGGCTTTACCTATCAATGTATGCAGATAATACAGTACTCAAAAAAATTAAGGGAACAAAAAAATTCCAAATTTTTCGGTGATTTTTGACAGGTTGTATTTCGGTGAAAAATGGTCGTATTGTGACTTTAAAAAAAAGCATTTTGAAGCTTTAAGATTCTAATTTTCAGATTGGCTAAAATTTTTTAGGAGCTACGGTTCTCATGCAATCCTAACAGATAGCGCGAAAAAATAATATTGCAAATATTTTGCTTTTTTTTTGGTCCACGGGCTTGAAAAAAGGTTTTCAGTTAGGCCGGCATATGGATCAGATAGCCTGTTTATTTAGCATTAATTTCCTTGTTTTAAAACCTCCCTTAATTTCTTTGAGTAGTGTATTTTAAGAAGGTCAGCGACTGTTACTTGTAAAAACTTCCATATTCGATATTCAGCACAACGCGCGTCGAGACTTGCAAAGCGCCGCCCGCCTGCTAGCAAAGCAACCCGTTCAGACGTGCAAAGGGACGAAATACGACTTGTGCTGTGCTTGCAATCTTGCATGAACTTGTTTGATTCTTCACCGATATAAATGCGAATGCCAAGAACAAACGTTACTCATTTGTTTCCGGAGATATATATGATTGACCTGCATGTTTGTACATATTTCAGTGCCCTCGTAGTTGCTAATGCTAAATGACTAAAAATATTTTCATAAAATGTACGTGTCTTTATGTACCACTCGTAACTTACATCAAAGTAATAAATAAATCATTAAAATCGCGAGTTTTGATGTCAAGATATTCTTTAAAAGTATTTTCTCTCGAATTTACAGAAATGTAGCACAATATAATTAATCAAAAAATATTTTATATTACATTAAAATAGGTTCAGCCGTTTTGTGAAAACCTCTATATGGGTCTTAGCAGTTTATTGCTTTTAATAATTAAAATCAGTTTTGCCGCCGGCATTTTGGTTTTTTTTCATTGCAATAATTAATTAATCCTGTTTTATTCTGTTAAAATAGTCATATCCTGTTAAAGTCGCCTTATGATTACTAAAACAAACATTTTTTTCTTTACAGGTAGGTAACTGATACGAAACATGGCTGAATCTAAGAAGAAATGTCGACAGTATAGTGTTGATTATTTGAAATTTGGTTTTCTTCCATCAAAGGCAGACAAACGATTGCCCATATGCCTTTTATGCAACAAAGTTTTGAGCAATGACTCTATGAAACCATCGAAGCTCGAAGATCATCTAAGAAGGTATCATCCTGATAAAATAGGTAAAGATTTAAAATATTTTCAAATATTGAAGGAAAAATATGAAAATAGACCCACCGTGCACAGTAGGTTCGCTTCAACGTCTCAAAATAACGATGATGGCTTGCGGGCATCTTGCTTATCGCGAAATCTGGAAAACCGCACACCATCGGAGAACAGTTAATTTTACCCGCTGTTGAAGAGGTTTAAAAAACTGTTCAGCACAAATCTCCATTTGACGTACTCAAAAGAATTCATTTCAGTAACAACACTGTACAAAGACGTATTGATGAAATGAGCTCTGATATTGAAAGCTTCTTGTGTAATTCTCTGCAAACAACTCATTTTTCTATTTAACTGGACGAGTCAACTTTACCTGGTAATGAAGCATTATTATTGGCATATGTGCGATTTGTTATGGACGAAGAAATTCATGAAGAGCTGCTATTCGCGAAAACTTTGAAGACGGACACTAAAGGCGAATCAATATTTAATGTCCTGAGTGATTTTTTTAAGGAAAAATCGATTCCATTTACAAACATTATTTCGGTGGCAGCAGATGGAGCTCCTGCCATCTTCGGGCGATATCGTGGGTTTATAAGCCATCTTAAAAGAATTATACCAGGAGTAACTGCAATTCACTGTGTCATCCACCGACAACACCTGGTAGCAAAAAATTTGAGTGATAGATTGCACCAATCGCTTCAATTTGTGATTAAAGCAGTTAACAAAATAAGAAGCAATATGTTGAATACCCGTTTATTTGCAAAATTGTACGACGAAAATGATGAAGACTTTCAACGATTGCTCTTACATACTGAACTACGCTGGTTGTCGAAAGGTGTATGTTTAACAAGATTTTACTCACTTTTTGAATCAGTTTTAGAGTTTCTGGAAAGTAAAGATTCAGATTTAAAAGAAAACCTGATCAAATTGAAAGCAGACATCGCGTATTTGATAGATTTGTTTAAAAAATTTAATGACATTAACTTTCAGTTACAAGGGGACAGCCTAAATTAATAAAAACAAAGGGAGCAATTTTGGCTTTATGAAGTAAAATATTAGTCGGCGCGAATTCTCCCAGTTTCCAAACTTGTCACAGGCAGAATGTCTTGATGAAGTTATTCAGACATACGTTCAACACTTAAATGCCCTGCATGATGACTTCAAAAATAGATTTGAAGATATTCTGACGATGGAAATACCACCATGGACCATAAATCCATTTGATGAAACGGAAGTGGCGAATGTATTACAAGAGGAGCTACTCGAGCTTAGCACCAATGAGGAGCTGAAGGTGAAATTTAAAAAAGGCTATCAAACATTTTGGCTGCAGGCAGAAATACTCGAAAAATATCTTGGGCTGTGGGAAATCGCGAGAAAACTTTTGATAGCGTTTCCCTGGTCATACCTTGTCGAAAAAAGTTTTAGTGTCGTTACAAACCTATTAACAAAAAAAGGAGCAGATTGAACATCACAGAACGGGGAGATTTGCGGTTATTCCGTACAAAACTGAGGCCAAATATTGATAATTTGCTGTCAATCCATCAAGTACATCCCTTCCATTAAAATTATGACTATTTTTTTTAATTGTTGATTTGCATTGTTGAAGTTACGGTACGTTATTAATGTTTAATTTTAATTCTATTAAGTCAGTAATCATATTATTTTAATAAATAGAACACAAGAAAATATACTATTTTTCTTTTTACTTTTACCACTCCGAATTTGGGGTTGGAACTCAGCCACGACGCGAATTTCCATCGTTAGATCTAATCTTCCCAGTTTTTGACGAGTTTTGGGAATATGGTAGAAATGTAGCAGCAGGGGGTCCACCGAAACCAGTAAAATTTTGAAAGTGGTCTACGAGAAAAAAAAGTTTTGGAATCTCTGGTCTAGAGCTACTTTTTGCACACTGAAGATTATTTTTCTTTTCACTTACTATTCAACGAAGTTCTTTTAATAGTAATACCTAGGCTGTCTGAAAAGTTCTCTGCCTGACACATAGATGGCGTTAGAAACTGTGAAATTATAATTGTAAAATTTTATTTCGATCTGTCAATTCATCCGAGTAGTAGCAGATGTCTAACATTGACGTGTCATTGATGTTTTTAAAACGGAAAAAATTGAATATTGTGCAGTGATTAAATTCTTTGTTTTAGATGATTTAACACCAATAGAAATTCATCCGAAATTGTTAAAAGTGTATAAGGATGCATCACCTTCACTATCCTATGTAAAAAATGGTTCTTTTTAAATCTGGTCGTACAAGCCTCGAAGATGATCCACGCGAAGGTCGTTCAAAAACTGCTACAACACCACAAATCATTCAACAACACCATGATATGGTATTAGATGATCGACGAGTGAAAGTGCGTGACGGATCGAGACGGAGAGTTCGCCAGTCTTCTTGATCTGTTTTTAACCACCAATCCGGAGATTTACACGGTCAGCGTAAATCCGCCGTAAGGTTCTTCCGACCATAAACTGCTTTCGACATCGAGTGTCCTACCAATCAGTGACAGAGAGACGCCTAAACCGCGCAAGATTTGGCACTACAAGTCTGCTAAATGGGAAGATCTCATGGAATATATAATAACTTTCCCTTGGTTAGACGTTTGTTTTCGATCCGACGACCCATCTGACTACGCCAGGATGTTATTTTGGCCGGTATGGAGGCTTACATCCCTCTTTTTCGAAGAAATGCCCTCCCAACGGCAAGCCTTGGTTTGACCGAAAATGCAAAGAAGCTGTTGCTTCTAAACACCTTGCATACCAACAATGGCATGAAAATCCATAAATCGTAACACATTTGTTCGTGCCAGAAACAGATGCAAAGAGGTTATCGACGAAACCAAGGAGGTACACAATCGACGGATTAGAAACAAACTTCTCGCTTGTCCCGAAAATTCCAGGTCCTTTTGGTCGGTCGCTAAGGCAGTTAGTCAAAATTTCACCAAATCCACCATACCACCACTCACTCGGCCAGATAATTCTATTGCAACGACACCTGTTGAGAAAGCGAACTTGTTGGCTGAACTCTTTGCTTCACATTCTACTGTCGATTTCCAAGGAAAAACACCACCTACTATTCCCATAGTGCAGTCAAGAATGCCCGATATTGTCTTTAGACAGCGTATCATAAAGCGTATACTGATGAGGCTAGACACCACAAAGGCTTCTGGCCCTGACGGAATACCTGCCATAGTTCTTAAAAACTGTGCGAGGGAACTAACACCAGTTTTCTGTAGACTTTTCAACCTATCCTACAGAAGGGAATATTTCCTTCCTGCTGGAAATATGCTACAGTTCAGCCGATACCTAAAAAAGTCAAGAAGACCTTGCCAAATAACTACCGACCAATCGCACTGTTTTCAATCATATCGAAAGTCATGGAAAAGGCATCTTCTAAAATATCTTGAAGGATTCAACATTATTAGCGATCACCAATATGGCTTTCGTAAAAATAGATCAACAGGAGATCTTCTGACTTATGTAACACATGTTTGGAACAACGCAATTGAACACTTTGGAGAATCTCGAGCGGTTACTCTTGACATGTGTTTGGCACGATGGGCTGTTGGCTAAGCTACGTTCTTATGGTATGTCTGAAAGGTTCTGTTTGCGGCTCTCATGTTTCCTCAAAGAGCGTTCTTTACGAGTGGCAGTCCACGGATTTCTTTCTAACACCTTCACTATCAACGCCGGTGTACCCCAAGGCTCCATACTGTCTCCTACTCTCTTTCTCATTTACATTAACGATCTGTTGGAAAAGACCGAGAATCAAATCTCCAGCTTTGCAGATGACAGTGCACTTATCTCTTCATTCACTTTGAACGCTCGGACATCGGCTACTCAGACGAATATCCGCAGACATCAGGAAGTCATTCAACTTAATAAAGACCTGGAAGAAATTCTAGCTTGGGGTGACAGTAACAAGTGGAATTTAACGCTACAAAAACCCAGGCGGTTCTCTAAAAAAGTTAGCGTTGCTGAACCCGACATAATTATATCGGGGCACGGATGTGGCCAGCTTAATTCCTCCCAGAGCGGTGCATGTTAGAAGTACACGTCGCGCTAATTCTTCACATCCGTATGAGGTTCAGCTTGTTACTCCTCGTACAACGCTCTTCAAGCAGTCTTTTATATGGAGAACATCATCCCTTTTTCCTTTCCCACCGAGTACAATCTACAGCGATTCAAGAACAACGTGAATCGCTTTCTCCGCACACATGTCGCTCCTGTAGCGCTTTAGGGACTTCCGTGTAGCACGTGTGCTAGACCCATAAAAAAATATATCTGAGGCCATAGGCATCTCAAAAGAATGAGTTCTCAAGCGTGTTTGGATCGTTTTAAGCAAAATAAAATGGATTTTAAGCGTCGCTTCATAACTGTTGATGAAACATGGAACCACCACTATACACCAGAGCGAAAACAACAGTTGAAACAACGGATTGAAGCCGATGGAAGTGCACCAAAGGAGGCAAAGACGTTTCCATCAGCAGGGCAGGTTCTGGCCACAGTTTTTTAGTATTACAAAGGTATTTTGTTGATCGATTGATCGAAACAATAAACTCTGAATATTATTCTAACCTTTTGGATCAGTTGGATGCAAAAATTCGTGAGAAAAGACCTGCTTTAAAGAATAAAAGAATTTTTTTTTTCCATGACAGTGCAGACAATGCACGTGTTCACACAAGTGTTTTGACGATAGCAAAATTCAACGAATTGCCTAAAAATCCAGCGTATTCAACAGATTTGGCTCCCTCTGACTATTATCTGTTTTCAAACCTGAAAAAATTCCTGTCTGGAAAGCGTTTTACATCAAATGACGAAGCTATTACAGCCGTGGATGGATATTTTGCAGACCTTCCGGAATCACACTTTAATGATGGTATTGAATTATTGGAAAAACGTTGGAATAAAGGTTTCAGTAGATTATATTGAAAAATAAAACATATTTCACGTCAAAAAAAATTTCTCTCATTATTAGGCGGAGAACTTTTCAGACAGCCCACGTTTTTACTGAGTTGAAGATATACATGTTTTTAGAATGTAAAGATTTCATAATGTAGATGTTGGTATTAGACTATGTCAAATTAAAATGACTTTCCAACGTCCGGCCCACGATTCCACGAAATATATTCAGAAATTTTTACTCTTGGAATGTAAAACGTCGAATGAGCTGATTATCTGATTAGTGTTTACTGTCCCGTGACGCAGAATAATAATCAGTTTCTATGTATAATTCACATCATAACCTCTATCTCCGTTCATGTGGTCAAGATGTTTGAAAATTTCGATTGATTTATTTATATTTAAGTTATTGGAACTGATGACCACTGATGACCAAAGCTTTGGTTTCTCTTACATTGATGGACTGTCCCGTAAAATATTGTTATTCAGCTGATTGTTCAATTTGTTGCTTTTTTACACATTTATCATGTTTCTTAATTTTAGTGGATCTTGATCTTCCAATGGACCGTATTATATAAACAGTTTGTGTAAAAGGAAATTAATTACAAAATCAGCTGTAACTGACATTTAACTAGAGGACTCACTATCATTCTAAGATAAACCGAAGTTCTTGCTTTAGGCTCGAGTTTATATTAACGAGAGAATAGGGAATTAATTAGCATTTGACAAAGACCTTAACAATATTAATAGAGATTTGGGTTATGGTCTACATCATACGTGGAAATCAATTATTACACTGGGTCACTGTTCGGTGAACGCCAGTCGGTTATAAACATTTGCCTTCCGACTTTTGCAGTGTCTCGAAGATCCCATGTATAACTGTGATCACTCTAACTTTACACTTCTAATCTCAAGAACCATGGTTTCTTATTAATATGTTTATTTGATATTCAGCAAGAATAAATCCATTATGAACGTGGTTGAACAGAAATATATTTTTTACTCTTTGGCTAATTTTATGAATATGATTGTAGCCTTTGCAGTTACATAATATCATAACAATGTTATTTTCCTTCTGTCGTGGAAACATTTCAAATACCTATAATTTTGATTCTCACGCGAATTTAAAAACTTGATAGCAAGTAAATTAATAAATTAGAAAATAACGTTTGTTTTATGTATTTTCCTTGTTTACGAGGGAACACTTGTTAAGCGTGCATTATAATAAAAATTAATTTATTATTAATAACTTGTTTATACAGGGAGTTTTTCGAGTTAAAGCATTTTTGTTAACCACACATTTTTATGGGATGTATTTCAATAAACATTTTTAATACTATCTATAATAATCTAATAATATTACAATTAATATAATATTCAATTAACACCTTTCAGATCAAACCTGATTATTTTATACAGACTTAAGCCCTTGAAAGAAGATGATAGAAAAATGCTCACGGTCTTCAATAACACGTGATGTCTTCAAATAGTTTTGCTCGACCGGACTAATAACAATTTTGGGATGGCTATTTTTAAATCGTTTTTTGATAAGTTATATATACCGTATTCGGACAAGTGATTTATTTTAGTGAGTAGTGTAACCTCTGTAAATATACCCCTACTTAGAAAACACTCTGTGTGTTTTTTTTTTCTTGGCTTAGCAGTCGCGTTTCCGGTAAGTCCCCCAATCAGTAAAGGAATCTTGAAATGCTGCTATTGATATTTGTAGACAACACAGTTATGGACAGTATTTTCCATAGGGATAGGTTCTTAGAGAGGGTGGTATAAAGAGACCGAAAACACATACGGATGTGTTGTATTAGCGCGACGACTATTTCTAACATGTACCGCTTTGGAAGGAATCATGTCTGGTACATAAGTGGAATACTTCTTATGAGTATCTATGAATGAAACTGAAGTGACGATTTTGCTGGCCCTCAATCATCAAATTGGATATAATTAAGAAATGTAAAGCATGTTTGGGAGTAGAGTCTGTCATCATTGGTCATATTGTACATTTGTAAACCTGTTGTGGAACTTTGACAAGCTTTTGTTATCATGCCTCCAACCAATATGATCATGCCAAAACTTAGTTGCTACCAAGTTAACACGTAGCGAGCGAAGCTGGATAAAGTGTCCTGATATCGTATAAGTAGCAAAAAATGCAAAAGAAATGTCACAAGCCGTGTAACTCGAAGAATCTCCGATTGTATGCACTTCCAAAAATTCATAGGGCCAATATATAATTCCGTCCAATCGTCAATGCATTATATTCTCCAACATATAAAATAGGTAAATATCTTTTAAATATCTGAAATCCTTTTACGGAGAAAGCTAGTTCATTTATTAAAAAATCGGCGAAGTGCAAGTCGGACTTGCTCAATTAGTGTTCCGTACGGTGATTGCTTTTAATACAGAATAAAAACTTATCTTTATCTAGGTTAAGTTAATTAGGTTCCTGATATGTATATCTTAAGGTCCAACATGTATTTTTTAAATTTTTTCTTGTAATCTATAATCGTTATAGGATCTTCGGTACCTAATAGCCAATAAATCAATCTAGCTCAAACTAGAATCTAGTAATAAAAGTGTAAAACAAATATTTGTTTAATTATAAACGAATGAAATAAAATTATTTTGACTCGGTACCTATCCGATGGTCACCAGTGTGTGTACTGAAATATATATTAGAAAATCATCACATTAGCGAGCCAAATAGTTTCTTTTTATATCAGATAAATTATCAAACGTAATATACTCGTGATAAGTTTCGCTCAATCTACACTTTATGGAGAATATTTCAGAATTTTCTCAAAATTTTTTGATCAGTACTTTTCGAGATGGGGGAAGAAAAATAATACACAGAAAAGTGTGCGCAAGTATTACATCATATATATTTTTGAACTCGTATTTTCACAACCTTTCATTTGACACCCCCACTCGATGACCTGATAATTTTTTTTTTGTTCCGATTTCATTCCCTAAACTAACCCCTTAAGTCAAAATTTAACTTTTGAAACTAAACGGCTCGAATTGGGCTACCAATTCCTATATTTATCCCAAATACAGTAGAACCCCGGTTATCCGAGGTAACGTGGGGGGGCACCGTCCTCGGATAACTGAAAACTCGGATAATCCGGATTTTTTTTTTATTCATTCAAAAAATAAACACCAATACTTTAAACTGATGTATTAACGTTTTTAACATATAAATAGGTACATACATTATAAAACAGTGAGATAGGTATCTATGCGCTTCTGTTTCATATTGCATCTTCTTTTTCTCGCTGCAATGTTTCTCCATCTATTAAGAAGAAGCAAATCCGCTGGGGTTTCCTCTGGTTGTTGTTCGATATACCACAAAGCTTTTTCCAAAGAAGCAAAACCTTCTTGATGAGAGATCTTAGTGGGAGACTGTTCATCCACCGCCGCTTCATCATACTCATCGTCATCTGATTTTTCGGTTTCCTTAAAGGCATTCGTTATTTCTTCAGTACTCATTTCTTCTTCTAAATCATCTGCTGTAATCCATTCAAGAACATCTTCTCTTGTCACATTTTCGCAACCTTTTAATTTTTGCATTAATTCAAATAAACTTTTTTTCTTCTTCTTCTATCTCGCTGTCAAAATTTGAACAGGACATTTCTCCATGGCTTCTCAATTTCAAAGCTAATTCATTTAATGGAGTATCATCTTCACTGTCATTAGAGTCCTCAAAATCAATAACTTTTGACCAAGATTTTTGAATAGTGGTAGTATGCACAGAATCCCAAGCTTGACTTACCCAGTAAATAACATTTTTCAGTGTAACCTTTCTCATCCCATTGATAATATCCTCCTTTTCTGTGTATTCTAACAGATGTTCAAGATATAAACGCCTATAATTTTTTTTAATGTTTTCGAGGATGCCTTGACCCATTGGTTGTATTATGCTGGTTACATTTGGAGGAAAAAATTTTACAATTTCGCCCACAGGCTCTCCAGGGTGGGAGGGGGCGTTCTCCATTAACAAAATTGCTTTAATAGGAAGACGGTTTCTGTTCAAAAATTTAGTCACAAATGGCACAAACTCTTCTTCACAAACCAGTTAGTAAATAAGGTCGCATCCATCCATGCGCTCTTCTGACTTTTGTAATAGACTGGTAGGGCTTTGGGTGAGATGTATTTTAAAGCTCTTGGACGTGCAGACTTGCCAATCACCATCAGTGGGATTTTGTGCTTGCCAGATGCATTGGAACATACCATTATAGTTAATCTTTCCTTATTTCTTTTGTGCCCAGGAGCTGATTTTTCCTGTCGAGATGCCAATGTTTTTGATGGAAGCATTTTATAATTCAGACCAATTTCGTCACAGTTGTAAATTTGATCACATGTGTATCCACAATCTTCGATTTGCTTTTTAAAGTTCTGCTTAAATTTCTCAATTGATGACACATCAGCAGAAAGTTTTTCACCACATACAGTCAGTTGTCGTACACCGTACCGTTTTTTTTCCAGCGGTCAAGCCATCCAGAACTGGCGGTAAACTGATCTATCTCTGGGAATTGCCTACTAATCATTATTGCTTTCTGTTGTAAAATTGGACCTAACAGAGGCACACCTTTTGATCTCTGTTGGTTAAACCACATGAATAAAGCTTCGTTAACCTTTTCATAGTCGCCGGTTTTCATTGATTTTCTTCCTGAGGACGAGGAGGCTTAATTTATACACCACTCTTCTATTTTTGTGCGGTTTTTTTTCCAATCTCCAACTGTTACCTCACCTACTCCATAATCTCATGCAACAACTATAATTGTCTCTCCTGCTTCAATTCTTCTGATGGCTTTTAATTTTTCTTCAATAGGAACGACGATTCTTTTACGCTTGTTTTGCTCCATTATAATACGACAACCAAAAATTCAAGCAAAGCAGTTCATATTAATTACACTTAACTACCAGAACTCCAACCAAATAAATTATGTAAGTATACTCGTACTTCTCCATAGTAAACGCTATAACGCACTGCATTCAAGCAAATTTACATGCTGAAAGAGTCCAAAAACATAAATAGGGGAACCCCTCATACGGGCCAGGGAGATTCCCCGAAGGCCCCGACGATTTTAAATGGAAATATGTACATACATATTTTAGAAGTTCGGTTAATATGCAGCATAGACGCGCGTACCTCGGATAATCAGGTTCTTAGATTGGCTCGGTTAATCCGGAGCTCGGATAATCGCGACTCAGTTAATCGGGGTTCTACTGTATAGGACTTTCTATGTTAAGTAGTTTCAGAGAAAATCGGGTATGACAGACGGACACCGAAGTAATCCCATAAGTGTTTCGTACAAAACACTAAAAACCCACATTTTATTGAAAAGTTATAAAATTAAGCTATGGAGATATTCTGGTTAGTTTTTACTTTGAATGATCCAATAGACGTTTCAATTTCTATAATATCAGACATATTTCGGCATAGTAATCTTAATTCATCTTTGGTACATTTAATAGAAATATGTATATCTGTTATCTACGTACTTCATTGTCTAAAGAACATTTTGCTAACAAACTTCAAGAGCAATTATTGGCTCTCTACTGTCGCTTGTGCCGACCAATATTTTTATGGAAGCTTTGGAGAAAATTCGTCTAAAACCAAAAATTGGTGCAGATATGTTGACGATATATTTGTAAGCTGCTCACAGGGTGAATAAAATCTAAGTACATTTTTGAATCACCTCCAACAACATTTAAATATAAAATATACAATAGAAACTAAATCACATCGTATTCTTCATTTTCTAGATGTACTGGTACAAAGGAGAAGTAACAGCATCTTGGGATAGTCGGTCTATAGGAAGCCAAGTAATACCAATAGATAATTGAATGAGAATTCACACCATCATCCTTCTCAAAAACTGTCGTCAGCTCACTAGTATTTAGAACTTTATTAATATGTGATGAACATTCTATCTCATAGAATTAGATAAACTGACCAGTGACTGGGGTTCCAGACAAGATAGAAATAAGGATCTACCAGAAGATTTTTAACACATTAGTTAAAAGATTCAACATGCACTCAATCTTCAACATTTGTAAGAAAATTGGGCGATGCTTGAGATCACCAAAAACGCAGTGTATGGAGGAAAAACTGAAGGATCAATATTGACTAGAATGAAGGAACATGAAAGATATATTAAAAAGAAACAAGCTGTACATGCACATCAACACTCTACAGTTATACCATCATTTTAAGAGAAAACCAAAGTTCTTCCTTCTATTTTCAATTTTTACAAACGAGAGTTTATGGAACTATTTGAAATTTACTTAAACCCTAACAACATTAATAGAGATTTGGTTTACGGTTTGCATGAACGTGGAAGACTGGATCATGGATTGGTAAAACCCGGTTAGGCATAAGTATTTTGGCTGCTTTGGGCTCATTCCGTGTTCCAATCTTGAAAAGTAAAAATCCCTGAAGATGTCTAGGGAAGTTACTCCCAACTGACACGTCTAATCTTAAAAACTACGATTTCTCATCTAACTAAGAAAGAGAATGCAACCGTTTCATCATAGTATTTTTTTATGTTGGTATTTACGCAGTGGCACGCCCCCGGAAAGAATTCGGTTTTTCGGATACTCGAAATCAACTATTTATGATGTTGTAGCCAAGTATAGTCCAACGAAGGTTTCATTACGCTGGCGAGGAAGCGCCACTTGAAAGAATGTTCTGTGAGGACCCCTGAAGTCAAGGTCTAAGAAATTTTAGCCTTCTAATAGTCCAGATTTGAATCCCTTGGACTACTACGTATGGGGCGTAATTAAAAGAGTCACAAACAAGTTTCGACATCCAAATGTAACATTATTAATTACTGCTATTGAGGCAGCATACCCCAATATGAACACTACGGACTTACCTAGGGCGTACGAGCGTGTCAGACCGAGAATGAAGGCCGTTATTAAAGCTTATAAGGGATACATTGAATGATTTATATTAACATAGATGCCCTAAGTGCCATATGAAACGATTTTTTCTCAGACTGCATTTTTCATTATAAAACTTACCTTTAAAAAAGCTGTTTGATTTGTCCGGATTCTGGTAACGCACCCTATATATGTAAATGTCGAATCCGATCTTTTTTTTCGTTTAATAATTAAATAGTTAGGGATAGACTCTCTAACTATTATTACATGAGCTGAAATACATGGGCATACAATTTAGGCCTTAATGTCAGTAACGTGGATAAAAACTGGAATATATCTGAGACTATATATTTCACGAGGAATTAGTAACTTAAAATTAAACATGATCGAGTTCCATTGTTACCCCTAACCTGAGGAAGGGCGACCAAAACAGAACTTGAACAATTGGAAAAAAATTGTTATTTCTCTCTAGTTATGAGCTTTCGTGTTTCGGCAATAAATACTTATTTTTTACCTAAGCTTTAATTGTTTCGATATTAGAATGTGACGACACGAACGACACTGTCGACCGGTTGGTAGGCAAGGCTAATAGACTAGTAGTTGTGTGAGGTCAGAAGGTTCCAATAGAATATTTAAGGTGATAATGTAAATCTCAAGATTAGTCAACAAGCAGAGACAAGGCCACGGATAATTTAAGAGTTTCTGTTTCATTGCTATATTTGTCATTAGTAATAATATTTAGGTTTGTTAACGTAACCTGCTTATTATGGCGGTTTTGGATTTTTAAATGTATCTGCAGGGAATTAATGGTATTTGCATTTTGAATTTTCCTCATGACCTAATAATTGGGCAGACTCATTGCACTATTCGACTGACAAAGTTCGGATCGATCCAAATCACCTTACAATCTTTAAATTATTTCTAAATTGTAATTATACTGATTGGCTTTAATAGTGTTAGCATGTCATAGCTTCATTCGATGTTAAACAGAAAATAATAATTTCCCACACGATCCTCTGTAGTTGCATTAGAACATTCGCCCGCCTGAATTTGCCCGTACAAGAATACAAATTGCGGTTAACTCTCATCTCGAGCAACCTGCTAAAATTTCCCTTTTCTGGAATGTCAGTTTCATCGATTTGACCATAGACATAGAGGATGGACTGAGCATTAACCTCACAAAATTGACCACTATCTAGAAAGAGACAAAGCGACTTTGCGGTCAATACCTCTCTCTTTTCTGTAGGCCTGTAATAAACAAGGCGCAGTACCCAGAGACGGAATTTAAGGCAAGAAAAGCCCTAACCCGATTTTTGTTCAAATAGAACACTTACAAATATTATTTTTAAGAGCGCCGTAGCTTAGCGGCATTCTAGAAAGAGACAGCTACTGGCTGCTCATTCACTTTGTCTCTTTCACACTGTTGGGTCCGTATTTACTTCACAGCGGGATACTGAACACTCAGTCCATCCTCTATGTCTATGGATTCGACCAAGAGTCATTTACCGAGTTTAAAAATTTGGAAAAATGTACATCTTGATTTTCTTTAAAAAACATTTATAAAGAATGTTTGCATTTGGAAATTTGCAAGCAGCAATACTACAAGGGTTGTATAATAAGTACCTGGCCTCGGCCAGAGATGGCGCGACCACTATTTAAAAAATTATATTTTTCGTGAACATAATTTTTCACAAAAATCCCGTCAAATTTTCAAGTCGCCTCGTGATTTAGTTTGTTAGTGGCAGCAATTTAAATAGAACAACTTTTGTGATTTCACAACAATGGAAAAAATTGAATATCGAGCAGTGATAAAAGATGAGATAACAGCGGATCTCTGCGAAGTTTATGGGGACGCTGCACCTTCGTTATCGACCATAAAATATTGGACAGCGGAATTCAAACGCGTCCGTAGAAGTATTTTTGATAAAGAACGTCCAGGTGTTCCAAATGAGGTCATAAGATCAGAAATGATTGAAAAGATCCATGATATGATAGTGATAAATGATCGGAGAGTAAAAGTGCGTGAAATTGCTGAGACTGTAGGCATCTCAGTTGAATGGGTGCAGAAATTTTAACAACTCATTTGGATATGAGAAAGTTTTTCGCAAGATCGGTGCCGCGATTGTTCATAATAAACACATATGTGTGTCAACTTCAAAACAATGTTCGGTGATGTTAAAGCGCAATCGTCGATTCATAACTGTTGACGAAATCTGGATTCATCACATCACACCAGAAACCAAAGAGCAGTCCAAACAGTGGGTTTTCCGTGGCCAACCGGCGCCCGAGAGTCATGGTCGCAGTGTTTTGGGATGCACGCCGCATAATCCACGTCAATTACCTTGAAAAGGGCAAAACGATTAATGCAGAGTATTATGTCAACTTATTGGATCGTTTCAACCCTACTGTAAAAGAAAAAAATTCTGTTTCATCAAGACAATTCACGCGTCTATACTTGTATCATCGCCATAGCAAAATTCTTTGTGTTAGGATCAGTGACACAGAGGCGCCTAAGCCACGCAAGATTTGGCACTACAGATCTGTTAAATGGGAAGATCTCATGGAATATTTTCGAATTTTTCCTTGCTTATACGTTTGTTTTCGTTCTGACGATCCATCTGACTGCGCCAAGGAGGTTTCCGATGTTATTTTGGCTGGTATGGAAGCTTACATTCCTTTTTCGAAGAAATGCCCTTCCAAGCCTTGGTTTGACCGAAAATGCAAAGAAGCTGTTGCTTCTGAAGATCTTGCCTACCGACGATGGCGTGAAAATCCTAACAGCATAAAGCGTAACACCTTTGTTCGTGCCCGGAATAGATGCAAAGAAATTATCGACGAACCAAGGAGGCACACAATCAGCGAATTAGAAACAAACTTCTCGTTTTACCCAACAATTCCAGGTTCTTTTGGTCAGTCGCTAAGGCAGTTGCCAAAATTTCACCAAATCCACTATACCACCACTCACACGGCCAGATATTGCAACGACATCTGTTGAAAAAGCGAACTTGTTAGCTGAACTCTTTGCTTCACATTCTACTGTCGATTTTCAAGGAAAAACACCATCTACTATTCTCATAGTGCAGTCAAGGATGCCCGATATTGTCTTCAGACAGCGTATCATAAAACGTATTTTAATGAAGCTAGACACCAAATAAGCTTCTGGCGCTGACGGAATACCTGCCATAGTTCTCGAAAACTGTGCGAGGGAACTGACACCAGTTTTCTGTAGACTTTTCAACCGATCCTACAGAAAGGGAATATTTCCTTCCTGCTGGAAATGTGCCACAGTTCAGCCGATACCTAAAAAGGGTAAGAAGACCTTGCCAAATAACTAACGACCAGTCGCACTGCTTTCATTAATATCGAAAGTCATGGAAAAGGCTATCAATTAACATCTTCTAAAACATCTTGAAGAATTCAACATTATTAGCGATCACCAATATGGCTTTCGTAAACATAGATCAACAGGAGATCGTCTGACTTATGTAATACATGTTTGGAACAACGCAATTGAACACTTTCGAGAATCTCGAGCGGTTGCTCTTGACATATCCAAAGCATTCGACCGAGTTTGGCACGATGGGCTATTGGCTTAAGCTACTTTCTTGTGGTATGTCTGAAAAGTTCTGTTTGTGGCTCTCAGGTTTCCTCAGTGATCGTTCTTTTGCGAGTGGCGATCGACGGATTTCTTTCTAACACCTTCACTATCACCGCCGGCTTGCCCCAAGGCTCCATACTGTCTCCGACTCTGTTTCTCATTTACATTAACGATCTGCTGGAAAAGACCGGAAATCCAATCTACAACTTTGCAGATGACAGTACGCTTATCTCTTCCTTCACTTTGAACGCTCGGCCATCGGCTGCTCAGGCGAGTGTCCGCAGACAGCGGGAGGTTGTTCAGTAACAAAGATCTAGAAGAAATTCTATCTTGGGGTGACAGTAACCAAGTGGAATTTAACGCTACAAAAACCCAGGCGGCAGTTTTTTCTAAAAAGTTAACGTTGCTGAACCCGACATAGTTATGGCGGGGCACTCCATTCCTCTAACAACGTCACTCAATTTGTTGGGCGTTAATTTGGGAGCAAATATATCCTGGCATGAGCATGTTGCAGGCATAGCAAGGAGAGCTTCTCAAAAGTTGTGAATATTATTTCGAACCAGGAAAGCTTTACACTCCACAATAACTGTTAATTCTTTACAAAGCTCAAATTCGACCAACTATGGAATACTGCTCCCATGTTTGGAGCTCCGCTTCCAAACATACACTGCATTTGCTAGATTCTATTCAGAGAAGAGCTGTTCGTCTGATTGGAGATCCGGAACTGACCGGCGGCCTTGATTCGCTGGAACATCGAAGGTTGGCGACTTGAGCCTATTTTACAAGTATTTTCATGGAAAGTGTTCGGAGGATGTGGCCCGTTTAATCCCTCCCAGAGCGGTGCATGTTAGAAATACACGTCGCGCTGATACTTTACATCCGTATGAGTTTCAGCTTGTTACTTCTCGTGCAACGCTTTTCAAGCAGTCTTTTGTATGGAGAAACATCATCCCTTTGGAATAATTTGCCCAGGACTGTGTTTCCCACCGAGTACAATTTACAGCGATTCAAGAACAACGTGAACCGCTTTCTCCGCACACATGTCGCTCCTGTAGCGCTTTAGGGACCTCCCTGCAGCACGTGTGCTAGACCCATAAAAAAAAAATTAAAAAAAAATAAAATTGCTTCCACATCCACCATATTCGCCAGATTTAGCCCCCAGCGATTATTTCCTATTTTCGAATATAAAAAAAATGACTCAGCGGAAAAAAAATTTGGCTTAAAGGATGAGGTCATTGCTGAAACAACTATTTTGAAGGATTGGAGAAATCGTATTTTCTAGATGAGATAAAGATAAAAAAACGTTGAACTAAGTATATCGAGCTAGAAGCAGACTATGTTGAAAAATAAATTTTACACATAGAAATGTTTTTTTCGTATTAAGTTAGATAGTTATCATACAGCCCTCGTAGATTTAAATTTTAAATATGTGTCGTAGTTTAGTATTTAAACGGTATGGGAAGCAATTTTTTTTTATAAAATATAGTTTGTGATGACTTCTAGATGTGTTTACAATTACCTACTGTTTAGTACATGTAAATTTTATTCTTAGTTTTAAATAAAACGGTCTTGAAAAGACATTTAAAATATAGTGTAGTGATTTCTTAAATGTGAACAAATCCGTTTTTTTTTGTCGCTCACCTCTCGCCTCAGTAGTGATTTTACCCTTTTTCCATATCCCAAGGATATCGGCGAGGATGTCGTAATATCCGTTAAGGTTGTCCAAGTGCCGAAACATACATTTTTGTATTTCATGACACCTTTTAAAGAACGCGGTAGTGCGTAGTAGCGTTATAAGGGTACCAATATTTTAAACTTCAGTGACTTAAAAAAGTAGCTAGGAAATTTATCCAGAACCGCAATTAATATATTAAATAACCTTTATATCTACATACGACGGCCGTTCCAAAAGACCGTGCAACAGCCAATAGATGGCTCCACCTGTCAATACCTTATTAGTGTACCTGGGTTTTTAGTCAGACTACTGACCTTATGATGATCATAATTCTGCAAGTAGTGTCCTTTTCAGTCTCTCAAATTGTGTCACTCGATAAACATGGACGAAAAGGAATTCCGTGTCGTGATCACACATTATTTTTTTAAAAAAGAGAATGATTCAGAAAACTAAAGCAAAGTTTGTTAAAACTATGGGGAACCTGCACCGATTAGGATGCTCCAGAATGGTTTGACCACTTTTGAACTGGCCGAATGACCTCAGAGGACGGGGAATGATTTGGAAGGCAATCTGATGTTACTACACATGACAATATCACAAAAATTCATAATTTGGTGTTAAACGACAGAAGAGTAAAGCTGCATGAAACCGCTAAGACTTTGGGCATGTCTAATGACTGGGTTTACAATATCTTACATGAACACCTTCCTCGCGGCATGGTAGGTAGCGCGACTCATCTTAGCCAATCAGAAACGTGAACGTGCCAGGTTGTGTTCGGCCAATTTAAAGCTGTATCAAATAAATTCTAAAAAAAATTTGCGACGATTTATTCCTGTCAGGAAAACATGGATTTACCAACCAGAATCTAAGAAACAGTCCAAACAGTGGGTACTAGTGGAGAATCTGCCCCTTACAAGGCGAAAGGCACTAAATATCATGGCGACTATTTTCTGGAATTCAAAAGGCTATATTTTAATAGAATATCTAGGGCAAACTAATTAGTACATCTCTACTCGGTCATTTAGATGCAGAAATAAGAAACGTCTGTATGGTCAAAGACAAAGTTGACGAAATTTCTTCTTGAACTTCTTTCTTAAACCCCATATTCGCCAAACATCACACTATCATCTGTTTCTAAATATGAGGAAATGTCTGCGAGGCAAGAAAGTGAAAAAGTCTTAGCAAAGACGGACTCCTATTTCACAGACTTCCGAAAAGAATACTACCGGAACGGCGTATGGAAACTGGAGAAGCTATGGCCTACGTATACAGCCCACCGCGGGGACTGCGTTGAAAAATTAATAGGAAAGATTTATGATTTAATTATTCAGATTTTATGTAAAATATATTTATTTAGTGACTAATCTGTCTCAAATTGCTTCAATTTAAAAAACATTGGGAATATTTGTTATTTTAATTAATTTAATTTTTAATTTATTAGAAAGGAATGAAATATTTTTGAATAAACCTATTTAAATAATGATATTATTGACCAGTTTACAAAAATACTTTATTACAAAGTGCATTAAAATCATTAACTAGTGTCAAGTTTTCGTCTATGCTACAAAGGTGACCAATTACTTTTTTTGCTAGTTATTTTACTTGTCATTTTTTAAATTAATAATTATTTCCATTGTATAGTGTAGTAATTTGTAGCCTTTATTTTACACGTTCACACACATTTTTTTGATTGGTGATAAAAGATTTCTAACAAACTTATATATCTACTCAGCATATATCACCATTTCACCAAACACTTTATTTTTGCACTCGACGCGCGTTTCGCAAACCATGTTAGCTTCATCAGGAGCGGTGATTGACTCAATTATCGCTCCAGTGAACGATAATGTGTCACAGTGCCAAAGATCCCTCATTCCTAATATAAACTTATGTATGTTAATTTAACGATATTTATTTATAAAACAAATAGTACAAAATCAAAATGATGTTTCAATTAAAAATCACTATTTCCTTATAGCTAGTACTTCTTTTTTTTAGGGGTCTAGCAGACATGCTGCAGGGAAATCCCTAAAGCCCTACAGGAGCGATGCGTGGACGGAAAAAGCGATCCACGTTGGTCTTGAATCGTTGTAAATTGTATTTGGTGGGACACTAGTCCTAGACAAATCATTTCAAAGGAATGAGGTTCTCCATATAAAAGACTGCTTGAAAAGGGTTGTACGAGCTGAACTTCATACGGATGTGAAGTATTAGCGCGACTTCCCGCATTTGAATTGGAGTGGCGTGCATCTTTTTGCTCGTTTTGTGCTAAAACATCTAGGTTTTTTGCAAAGCGATAGATTTTCACATTTTGCACCTTCAATTCTTTGTTAGATTCCACCATGAATAAGGTTTTTTGCCTCTTCTATGTAGAGATTAAGAAGTATTCATAACAGAGCACTCTAATATCAGCTGATTTGACCTCATCTTCAGAGACATGTATGAGTCCTAGAGTATTCCTATCGTACATGGTGACAAGATTACCTAATCTAAGCCTTGTTGTGTTTTCAACTAAAAATATCCCAATACTTTTCACCCCCAGTCTTTTAGAGGCACAGCTTGTTGCATGCAAGTTTCATGCAACATATTTTAGATAAAGTTTTACTAAACTAATTTGTTAGAGTGTTTCTCTTATTGCATTATGTATTTAATTAAATACATGCACCTTTTGAAAATATCGCCTACAACGTAACAGTTTTCCCGATGGGCTATTTTTGTTTAATTTATTCATTAATAATTGCTTCCTACGCCGAATAAGACAAGGCGATTCACTTAGTCCCTTTATCTTCAACCTCGTCATGGCCAGAATCGTGGCGAATCTTCCAAAAACTAGAGAATACGAAATGGGCAACACACACTTCCACACAATCTGCTACGCCGATGATGCAGTCCTCCTCTCCAATTCTGAGGACAACCTTCAAAAGGTCTTTCATGCCTTCAATTTGAAAGCGAGAAAACAAAACATGATTATCAACACAACCAAGACAAAATGTATGGTAGCTTCAAAAGAATTATTAAGATGCAAGCTGGAGATCCAAGGAAGTATTATTGAACAGGTTAATAATTTTAAATACCTGGTAACAATGATAACAAACTACGGAGACTTAAACAGGGAAGTAAAACAACAATCTATGAAAGCATCACTAATAGCAGGTTGTTTGACGGATATAATATGGAAAACTAAATACCTCATAGTGGAAAGTAAAATAAGAATATACAAGAAAAGAGCGAGATCGGTCCTCACTTATGCTGTAGAAACAAGAGATGATACATGTAAAACAGCACAAATGATGAGGACAACAGAAATGAAGGTGATTAGGGACATACATGGAAAAACTATCCACGACAGAAACAGCAACAAATCTCTACAAGAACTAAGTAAGATCTACGAAATATCCAAATGGACCAGAACTAGAAGAAAACAATGGAATAAACATGTAGATGGGATGGACGACAAACAGACTGGTAAAAAGGGCCAAACTCAATAAACCCTGAGATAGGTGGAAGGAATGCTGGATGTTCACATTGGAAGAGGCCTAATGGGGATAAAACAGGCGATATGCCTACTTCTATGACACACCGTATAAGATACAAGAATAAGAAGAATTGTTTCCTAGGTATTAGTGGAAGCTTGCTGTACTATATTGGCTTTTCTTTATTTGTTTTTTTAGCATGGGAAAGTCTTAAAGCTTCATTTTTCATCACATAATATTATTAGGGTAACTTTTTCCTTGTTGATATATATTTTTTATTAACATTTATTTGACCTTTTACTCTATTCATGTACGTAGTCTTCTGTTAAGGTAAAGCAAGTAGATGTTTCGGTATTTGCTAAAGTTTTTTTGAAAAATGACATATTTTGAAGTTAAATTGCCAAAATAAAATAAAATTTTACCTAATTTAGGTTAGAAAATTTTAAGGGGTTAGTTATTCCTTACAAGCTAGTCTTTAGCTAATTTATATTCGCTGTTAAGAAGAGATTGTACGTGTGAATTTGAAATGAGTTGCTTGTTAAATATTTGAATGAATATTTAAATGACAGTAGTGTTATCAAAGAATTCAGCCAAAGTTTCCATTTGCAGGTCTCTGTGGATGATTCTATTCGGCGTATATCTAGGGACATTTACTGTCATTTTCAGGATGTTATTCTCGAATATTTCAAGTTTTTTAAAGTTGGTTTAACTTAAAATGCCCCAAACTGGTGCACCCTAAGTTAAAATCGATCTTACTAGTGCTTTGTACAGAATAACCTTGGTTTTAAGGTTAAGCTTACTTGGATGCTAAGATATTTGACGTCCTTAGACCAGTCGTTTTTTTTTTTACAAACCCTTACTTTTGTTTATAGAAGATAAATTATTGGTGTAGAAAACTAAATCGCCTTAGTTTTATCTGGATTTAAGTTAATCTTCGAGTTTTTCATCCACCTTTGTAATTGGTTATTAGCCCCTTGAAAACGTGAAATTACAATCTTAGGTTGTTTAGATTTTGCTCTTAACGCTGTAGCATCAGCGAAAAGATATAAGTTTGTTAAACTGTATTGAGAAATATCGGAAGTGTAAATGTCGATTAGGGCCGGAGTCAGAGGCGAGCCCTGTGGAACTCCTGCCCTCATCAATTTAGTTGTAGACACTTTGTCTTCAATCGATACTACGAAGGATCTATTCTCAAGGTAACAAATTATAATTTTGATTATATAATTTGACAAATAATTTTAATAATTAAACTATTGTGCTAAACTCGGTCGAAGGTTTTACTATGTTAAAAAATACGGCTCCGGTACTAAATCTTTTATTAAATCCTTGTAGTGATTAGTTGGTGGACTGATATACCGTACTCTGATTCGCTCTAAACCCAAATTGTTCCAGTGGCAAAATATTTCTGTGTAGTATAAAATCATCTATTTTAATTCGAATAATTTTTTCTACTACTTTACCCAAGACCAGACAAAAAGTAAACAAAACACACAATTATCAACTAATTGTGTGTTTTGTTTATTTTTCAGAATTAAAATAACCTTGGCTTTTTTCGTAAGGATCGAAAGTATCCAAAGTTAAAAAACCGATCAAATGCAAGTTGGACTTGCGCAATTAGTGTTTCGTACAGTGATTGCCTTTAAAAAAACAAATGCTTAGAGCAGTAATGTACTGAGTAGAATTTGTCAAGTAAGAACGTGACCGCTTTTATTCTTGAAAAAATGTGTTTCAAGAATATTTTTTGTCATCAATGTATTGTTTGGTGTGTTAACAACAATTATCTTGTCCAATCACCACCTGCATCAATAATCGCTTGGCATCTTCCAGGCAGTTGACGAGATTTTCTGCATACTCTGCAAACTTTTCAAATCTCGCTAGTCAACTGAGTCAAAGTCCTCAGAGACTTTCCTCTGAGCTTTCTCTTTACAAGGGACCAAACGTTTTCAATAGGGTTGGCATCCGGAGATTGTAAGAGCCACTCTAGTATCTTATCGTGGACCCAAGCGAACCGCTTTGCAACGTGATTTTCGCCCAGCAAAGGTTCCTTCAACTTGCTTCGGAATTTAACATCATGAGCGCGAAGATGTTGTCGAATGGTCTCATGCGACACATTCACGATTTTCTTAATTTTGCCGCTTCTTGACGCAGCATCAATTTCGGGTCATTTGTGAAAATAAAAATACCGGCACCGACTTTTTAATATATTTAGTGCCTGCTGAATGTGTCATTTTAGGCCCCTTTATATGAAAACAAAGAAAGACTGCCTTGACCGACGCACAAAAAACTGACTTATTTCGGATTTTACGTGATTTCGACGAAAGTGCGGAATCGACTGATACTTTTACTAAAATGTATCGTAGACAAAGGTTTCCTCTACAGATTTTTTGTTAAATCGCTAGAATCGCATCTACCAAAAATGAATTATCGCGGACACGTCCTTATTTGACAGACTGATTGCATCGAATACGTATTGATATTTCACAGCTCTTAATCCCGTTTAAATTCATAACTTTCCACGAAGAAAAATCCCCACCATATTCTCAATCCACCATAATCTAAACTTTACAAAGACTATTCCATAATTTTTTAAAAAATTTTTGATTAGTACTTTTCGAGATAGGGGGATAGAACTGCGATTTTTAGCCATTTTTTTAAAAGTAGTATGAAGAAAAGTTTGCGCGAGTATTACTTCATATATATTTTTGAACTCGTATTTTCACAAGCTTTCATTTGATATCCCACTCGATGACCTTAGAATTTGTTTTCTTTTCCCCCACAAGATCACCGTTAAGTCAAAATTTAACTTTCAAAACTACACGGCTCTGATGAGGCCATCAATTCTTATATTTATGCCAAATTTCAAATAGTATCGGAGAAATCGGATGTGACAGACAGACAGACAGACACCGAAGTGATTCCACAAGTATTCCGAACGGAATACTAAAAATGGCCTTCGAAATTAAAAACATTCATTGATAATATTATTTGGTAAATTTTTTAAAGTTTGATTTGTAGTTCCGTCCAGATCAGGACCTTTTTAGTGTTCCGTATGGAACATTTATAGGATCACTTCGGTGCCCGTCTATCTGTCTGTCACACCCGATTTTCTACGAAACTATTTGACGTAGAAAGTTGAAATTTGTCACTAATATAGGAATTGATGGCTTCATCAGAGCCGTGTAGTTTTGAAAGCTAAATTCTGACTTAAGGAGTTAGTTTTGGGGGGTGAAATCGTTAGTGAAAATTTTTTTTTTATCAGGTCATCGAGTGGGATGTCAAATTAAAGCTTGTAAAAAGACGAGATCAAAAATATATCTAATATAATACTTGTAAACAATTCTCTTTGTATTATTTTTAAAAAAGTGAGAAAAATCGCTGTCCATCCATCTTATCTCGAAAAGTATCTATTAAAAAATTTTGAAAAAAGTGTGAAATATTCTCTACAGGGTGTAGATTGAACGAAAATTATCACGAGTGCATTACCTTTAATAATTTATCTGGTATTTAAAAACAAAACTTTCAAGGTCATCAGTTTTCACTAAAGATCGGAAAAAAAACTTTGTTGAAAACTCATTTGGGATGTGTTTTGTGAAGTCGCTGATCATTTTATACTTCTGTAACGAAAATTTTTATTTTAAAAGCAATCAACGTACGGAACACTAATTGCGCAAGTCCAACTTGCACTTGACCGGTTATTTCATATTTCAACCATTTTTAAAAATATTTATTAGATCTTCAGGTAAACTGTGAACATTTTCAGGAGAGTATTACATATTTTTGTAGACATTTATTTTTCTATTTATTCTGGCTTCTTTATTTACGTCTTAAAGGGAATCTCATTAACTTGTTCATATAGAGAATTAGTAAAAATCTCAGATTTTAGAGATAGATTATATGTATGACCTCACTAATTATACATATTTTCGCGACGATTTTCAACGGCAAGTTCCGCAAAATCCACTAAAGTGTTCATTGCTTCTCCTTTAAAGGTGTCTACCTGTCTGGCTGACGTTTTGATGTCGGGGTTTTTAAGAGCATGCATAGATAATAGAGTGGTTTAGATTAAGAATCTAAACTTGTTAGCTAATTTTGCTTAATGCGATACATGGCAGGAGTCTGGTTAAAAATAAAGAAAACGTGATGGGAACCTTCGTTTTTCTTTCTGAACGTTTGTATAGTCAAATAGTGGTGCTAAAAAGGTCCCAAAAATCCGTTGTAATATATGGAAAATCTCTTGTACTGGCATCAAGGTTATTAAGGGTAGATTATAACATTAATATAATAACAGTCATTACGTATGTACATATATTTTGCGATTGACCATTATCATTGCTCAGTTAACTCTTTTGTTTATCCTTACAAGCGGATGTCGTTTATAATTTTAATGAGATATTCCAAATTAAACGATAAATTTCGAATAATTATCTAGTCTCCCACTTTTCAAGTAAAACCTCAATGACGTATTGAGTAATAACAATTTTTGTAACACACGTAGTATTTATTAAACAAACTAAACCTTGGGATCGTCGTTATTTTATCCTCGATGTATTAACACGTTTGTAATATACTGTAGAGAAACTATTAGGGAGTCTTCGCATTAGGACGGTATTTGTTTAGAAAAAATGTTTGTAAAGTAAATCCCAAGATATAAGATCCTGCCTTTTTGCTTTTTCAAAGGGGCAATAAACGACCCTATTAAGGTTTTGTGCATAGTTGCCAGGTATTACGATAAACCTATTTTTATTTTACCTGCTCTGTATACCGCCCTCACTTGCACCTGCAATCATATTGGACCTATTTTTACCTATATATTTACTACCTGGCAGCCCGGTTTGGAGCCCTTTAAGTATTTGATAATATAGCCCTAATGACCACAGGTCCCCATTAAGATTCGAAAGATACTTTTTATTATTTTTATTTTTAGTTTTACTTACAACTTACAACGTAACGGTTCTATTTTAATTATGTGGCGTTCGTGGGAAAATTGCAATAGTGGCTATCGCGAGAGAAAACATTTATCACTTGACGCTAAACAAATAGTGAAAAATATTTACGACAGTTTGGTAAAAAGAAATTTGAATAACCAAAGTGCTTTGCAAGAAACCAGTGAACTAACAAAAACCCCAATTTCTACGATTAAGGGTATTGTAGGAAAACCATCACTCAGGAACAAGAAAAAACGGAAAGATTTTCAAATGCATCATGTAAACGATTGTAAAAAAGACGTCATCAGGAGAAAAATATATTCTATGTATGAAGAGCAGTTGGTGCCGACACTAGACAAAATAAAATTAAGACTGGTGCAGGACGGGACCAATATATATTGTGGCCGATCAACCCTTCACAGAATTCTCTTAAGAATGAGATTCACGTTCCGAAAAATCAACAAAAGGCAAGTAGTGATGGAGTCACAAAGATTACGAATCTTGCGACATACTTATTTACAAGAAATTAAAAAGTATCGATCAGAGAATTGGCCAATAATTTACCTTGACGAAACATGGTTCGAGACCCATGACACTGCAAAAAGGGTGGGTTGACAGCAGTACAAAATGTCAGACTAACGCACCTTCAAATAAAGGTAAACGAATAACCATTTTGCATGTTGGATCTCAAAAGGGCAGGGTTTCAAATTATCTACTATTATCTGCAAAAAACATAAAAGATTCTAGTTTGGACTATCACGAAGCAACGACCGTAGAACTTTTTGAAAATTAGTTTCAAAATTCCCTTTTGCCAAATGTTCCCGAACAGAGTGTTATAGTTATGGACAATGCAAGTTACCATAGTCGCCTACTAAATAGGGTTCCTAATGCAGCCAACACCAAATCGGAAATACAGGAATATATGTTAGAAAATGACATTTATTTTGACTTTAGTTATAAAAAAAGTGATAGTATGGCTGAGAAAATGGGACACACTGTTTTGCGGCTTCCTCCGTATTATTGTGTGTTTAATCCAATTGAACATATTTGGCATCAAGTTAAATCAAAAATAAGAGCACAAAATATTTCTCCTACTTTAAGCGTGTCAGTGGTTGAATTAGTAAAAAGTTATAACTGATATACCTTGTGAAAGCTGGAAGAATTTCATTCAGCACGTTGTTAAAGTTGAAAATTCGTATATTTAACATATGTAAATATTATAAAACCACTGATAATTACCTCAGCTGATGACAGTGATAGTGAATCCGAATTAGGCTTAAGTTAAAATATATTTTTATTTATACAATATATCATTTGTTTTTACATGCACCTATAAATAAACATCTCCAAAAACACATATAATTTTATTTATTTGCATTAATGAATAAAATTCTTAAGTCCATTTCTGCATAAAAGGTCAGAATTTTTATATTGCCCACTTAAAACGGCAAAAATCAGGATATTATATTTTGGGACAGGCTATACACTTTATATAATAAATTATGGCCCGTTGCAGTAATTATTCAATTAACAGGTAACAAATTGAATGGAAATTTAATGAAAAATTTAATATATATTAAAGATGGATATATATATAAAAGATGGCTTTACTAATACACTTGTTGGTATAGACTAGTGACATATATGGCGTTTTGGAAACCCATTAAAAGCTAGTTCGTTATCAATTGTCAATGTGCGAAAAACATAGTTCTTCATAGTTTTGAATATGTCGTGTTTCATATCAGAAAAAGACGTTTTGCGGGAAGTTTAATAACCTTTTTTTATTTGAAGAAAACGGCGCTGAAAATTATCGATTGTTGGTTAAAGCTTATGATGAACATGTTCCACCCCCAAAAAAATTGGGTAGACCCAGGCCAGCCTTCAACATCACAACCAGCGCGCAATATACAGGGAAAGAAAGCTTCGCTGTGTATTTGGTGGGATAGTAGAGGAGCTGTGTATTAGGAACTGCTGAAACCTGGTGAAACGATTTCTGGCAATCGATACCGACAACAATTGATAACGTTGAACCGAGCATTGAAACCAAGGCCGAAACGTCAATAATTTTTTCTTTAAAAAAAAAAAATTCAAATATATTAATTGAATGCACCTTGGGTACAGGTTATAGAAGATTATAGCAATAGATTTATATATAACATTGTTTGTTTCAATGTTCCGTACGGAACACTTACGAGATCACTTCGATGTCTGTCCGTCTGTCACACACGATTTTCTCCGAAACTATGTGATACAGAAAGTTGAAATTTGGCACAAATATAGGAATTGATGGCCCAATCAGAGCCGTGTAATCTTTAAAATTAAATTTTGACTTTTGGGAGGTGAAATCGGAAATGAAAAAAAAAAAAATTACTAGGTTATCGAGTGAGGTGCTAAATGAAAGCTTGTGAAAACACGAGTTCAAAAATATATATGATGTATTACTTACGCACACTTTTCTTTGTATTATTAAAAAAAATGGCCATTAATCATTGTCCCCGCCTGTCTCGAGAAGTTCTAATCAAAAAATTTTGAAAAAAATCTGGAATATTCTTAATAAAGTGCAGATTGAGCGAAAATTATCACAAGTGCATTGCGTTTGATAATTTATGTGATATAAAAAAAAACTATGAAAACTATGTTACTTTACAATATGGTGAATGTTTTGGTAATATAGTTTTCAGTACATTACTGCTTGCGCGTGTCTTCTGAAGCGAGACAAGAGAATTTTATTTTATTTGTTTATAATTAAACAAATATACAGGTAGTAAATATTTGTTTTACACTTTTATTACTAGATTATAGATTGGGCCAGATTGATTTATTGACTATAAGATAGCTAAGATGCTATAACTATTATACATTATAGACTAAGAAAAAACGTGAAAATATATATTGGATCTTAAGATATATAGTCAGTAAAAGTCTCCACCTGCTTTCTATACTATTTTTCTGTTATGTTTAACTAATGAAGTGGAACTATGAGAAAACATATTTAAATTAATATTTGAAACTTAACCAACGAGGATTAGTATTAAAAACAACTACGGAAGTACAGAAGTTACATTATTGTTACAAAAATGTAAACAAAATTAATGTCAAAAGAGTCTCCATACACTCAAAAATTGCTTTTAAAAAAACACGTTATAATCAGCCAGATTTTATCAAGCTATCTATTGCTCGCTAAATTGAAAACATATGAATAATTTTCGGACATACTTTATGATTTGTCACTTGTTGCTAATAATTTTGCAGTGGGTTTTCAAAGTAGTATTGAAAATGAGCGAGAGAAATTGTGAAATTCCATTTCAAGTTCGAAAGAATTGATTAATATTATATTGATTGATAATTGATTTGTGGAAAGATGGAAAATCGTACAGAAATATAGGAAGAATTGTTAAAAAGTCGCATGCTACTGTTCAGTACATTGCAAACCAGTATAAATCAACGAGTTTCTTTAACATTCGACCACTCTCCGGTCGATCCAAGAAACTGACTCCACGTGAAGAGGCCAGTATTGTTAGACAAATAATTATAGATCCCAAGAAAAGTGCACCAAAATTAAAAGAAGAAGTACGGAAACTATTTTCGAAAAATGTTTTTTCATAAACACTAAAAATTTGTCTCCATATGGCAGGCCATAAGGGGTGTGCAGCCAGGAAGAAGTGGTTAATTTCGGAAGCTAATCGCAAAAAGCGGTTAGCTTTTGTTAGGGAATTCCTTTACTAAACCTTCTGAATTTTTAGAATTCGTAATCTTTAGTAATGAAACTAAAATTAACCTTTCTGGGCCGGATGGTAGAACTAAAGTTTGGAGAAAGAAGAATACCGTATATGATATTAAAAAATTTGTTCCACGGTGAGACAAGGAGGTAAATTCCCATTTTGTCGATTGACCGTTTCATCGACTGGGCATTCGTACCTGTTTTGTTACCCTTTCGTCGACTGAGGCCGTTTGACCGTTGACCATTTGAAACCGTTCCCTTTTTGTAGATTCACCGAATTAAAGCTACCAAGTAAAGCTGTAGGTGCCCTTCAACCCGCTACAGGTACTTTTACCTAGGTATTTATCTTCATACAATATAAGGGTGCGGCCGGTTAGTTCAGGTTAGTTCAAAAACAACAAAGTTCTACATTGATTTTGAGATGGCAACAACCAACGCATTAAAAACGGTTTTTTAATATTTACTCTTAATATAGATTTCCATACCAGATAAAGAGGTTTAGTTAATTGACAAAAGGGGAATTGTTAATGACACCGATGTATTTTTTTCTTAAAGTCGTCAAAACGGGAATCGACGAAACGATATTAAATCGACAAGGGGGTGACAGTGTTCTGCTTTGGGGATGCATGTTCGCTGGAGGGATTGGAAATTTACATTTTATTAATGGTACCGTAGATCAGCATGTTTATCTGAACATTTTGAGAGACAATTTAAGAGAAAGTGACCAAAAATTAGTACTCGAAAAAGATACATTTTAGAACAGGAAAATAATCCGAAACATACCGCAAACTTGGTGTGAGAATGGACGATTTATAATGTGCGACAGCAGCTTCATACACCTCCGCAATCATCCGATGTTAACCCCATCGAGCATCTATGAGAGGAACTTAAACGGCGCCTTCGCAAACATAATGTTTCAAATAGAGAAGAATTAAAAAAACAGAATATTGAACGAATGGGAGAACGTGCCAGCAGAAGTTACTGGAAAGCTGGTTGCCAGCATGACAAAAAGTTACAGGAGATTGTAAAGGCACTAAATATTAGTTTAAACGAAGTTGTTATTTTCCGGTAAACTCCGTCAAACTATTATTGGTAATTGTTAAGTGTATGGATACTTTTTTGACATTTTTATAACAATGATGTAACTTCTAAATAAAATGTTCCGTAGTTGTTTTTAATACTAATCTTCGTTGGTTAAGTTTCAAATATTAATTTAAACATGTTTTCTCGTAGTTCCCATTAATTAGTTAAACATAAAGGAAAAACAATATAGAAAGCAGTATATAGTACATGTCAGGGACCTAATTAACTTAGCCTCGGCAAGGATTTTATTTTAAAAGCAATAAACGTACTAACTACTAATTGCGCAAGTCTGACTTGTACTGTTTTTTTTTTACTATAAATATTATAAGAGTTTAATCAGTTTTTATCGTGATACTTTGTATATCGAAGTAAAATCTATTTTACTTATTTAACTTGTGTAAATATGCTTAAATAACCATCTAAAAACCCAAGGTTATAGAAAATTATACCGATAAAGTGGTTTGCTGCCTAAATTTTGCTATGTAAAAAGTACTTCATCGCGATACCGATTTTAATTGCACTGTTTCGACATCGGCCAACATAAGATTTTTTCGGTCTAAGCGTACTAGTAACCTATATTAGAAATTTCGGAAGATTATGTTTCATAGTTTACATTTACCTGCGTATAATAAACAACCTTTGTGAAGTTTACCGCGGAAAAAAAACTATGTAAATACAGAGTGTTCCATAAATAAGTTCAAATTTGTTTGGCTTGCGGCACCTAATCTGCGAGAGCTTTACAGCGATCATGGAAACTACTTGCTGATTTAATAATTAATTCTTTTTATAGGGTACTTTGTATGAATCACCGTGGAATATTTCACTTGGTCATCTGCAAAATATCTAAGTTACACAGATAACAGAGAAAAAATACCTCTAGAAAAATTGCGTTTTTTGATTTTTAACTTTAATGATTTGAGATTTTTAATGCAAGTTTGCTAATATAGGGCTCCTTCATATAAAAGATGATTTGTAAGTTGGGACTTTTTAAAACTTGCTATAGTATTTACGATAATAATTCCCTTGGCCAAATGTAACCAATGTAAAAGGAGATAGGACCTTTTGAAATTATTTTTTAATTTAATTTTAAAATCTACAGCGCTGTACAACATGGCATATTCATTGTGATTTTACTTACGAAGCACATGGAATAATTTTCGTCGACTATGCTGGGAAGGGAAAAACCATCAATAGCGAGTATTATATAAAGCTATTGGTGCGTTTGAAGGTAGAAATTGCAAAGAAACGGCCCCAAAAGAACAAGAAAAAAGTACTCTTTCATCAAAAAACAATGCATCGTGTCAAAATTCAATGGTTACGATGGCAAAATTGTATGAATTGAAGAACGAATTGTTTTCTTATCCATCGTATTTTCCAGATTTGGCCCCCAGCAACTATTATCTATTCGCAGACCTCAAAAAAATGCTCGCGGGAAAGAGATTTGGCTCCATTGAAGACGTTATTGCCGAAACTGTGGCCTGTTTTGAAGGCAAAGACAAATTCTTCTGCAAGAAAGGTATAGAAATGTTTGAAAAGCGTTGGATTGATTCTATCGCTTTTAAAGGATACTATATTGATGAATAAAGTCGCTACATGCTGGCGCCAATCTTTCACTCTTTGTCTTTCTCAAATGGTGCGATAGACTCAGAGTTTGCGAGTAGGTTTTACAGTAAAATAATATGAAGATAATTAACTAGAGTAAACGCTCAGAGAGCGTTCTTTACGAGTGGCAGTCGACGGATTTCTTTTTAACACCTTCACTATCAACGCCGGTGTACCTCAAGGCTCCATACTGTCTCCTACTCTTTTTCTCATTTACATTAACGATCTGCTGGAAAAGACCGAGAATCCAATCTACAGCTTTGCAGATGACAGTACACTTATCTCTTCATTCACTTTGAACGCTCGGACATCGGCTGCTCAGACGAATATCCGCAGACAGCAGGAAGTCGTTCAACTTAACAAAGACCTGGAAGAAATTCTATCTTGGAGTGACAGTAACCAAGTGGAATTTAACGCTACAAAAACCCAGGCGGCAGTTTTTTCTAAAAAAGTTAACGTTGCTGAACCCGACATAGTTATGTCGGGGCACTCCATTCCTCTAACATCGTCACTCAATTTGTTGGGCGTTAATTTGGGAGCAAATATGTCCTGGCATGAACATGTTGCAGGCATAGCAAGGAGAGCTTCTCAAAAGTTGGGAATATTATTTCGAACCAGAAAGCTTTACACTCCACAACAACTATTAATTCTTTACAAAGCTCAAATTCGACCAACTATGGAATACTGCTCTCATGTTTGGAGCTCCGCTCCCAAACATACACTGCATTTGTTGGATTCTATTCAGAGAAGAGCTGTTCGTCTGATTGGAGACCCGGAACTGACCGTCGGCCTTGATTCGCTGGAACATCGAAGAACGGTTGGCGACTTGAGCCTATTCTACAAGCACTTTCATGGAAAGTGTGCGAAGGATGTGGCCCGCTTAATTCCTCCCAGAGCGGTGCATGTTAGAAATACACGTCGCGCTAATTCTTCACATCCGTATGAGGTTCAGCTTGTTACTCCCCGTACAACACTTTTCAAGCAGTCTTTTATATGGAGAACATCATCCCTTTGGAATAATTTGCCCAGGACTGTGTTTCCCACCGAGTATAATCTACAGCGATTCAAGAACAACGTGAATCGCCTTCTCCGCACACGTGTCGCTCCTGTAGCGCTTTAGGGACTTCCCTGTAGCACGTGTGCTAGACCCATAAAAAAAAAACATTGATCTATCAATCAAAGGAGAATGTCGAAAAAAGGCGATTTTTGGTCTAAAGATGTAACCTAAAAATCAAATAGTTTTTGATTTTTAGGTTACCTGATCAAACCAATTACAATATTCATACCAACCCATCACGTTAAATGTTTTTCCTAACCTTAAAATATACCTCAAAAATGAAAAAATAGGTAAAAGAGCAGGTCAAAGAATAAAGACAAAATATAAAAGAAAGCATTAGTGTTATAGTTACAAGACCTTTTTACCTATTTTCAAGTATTTTTTCCATTTTTGAGGTGTTTTTTGAGGTTAGGATAAGAATGTACCGTTATGTATCGGTGTGTGTCAAGGCCTGTAAATTCTCAGGTTGCATTACGCTGCGGCTTACTGGTGAGAGGATTGTGCGGTGCGGTAAAAGTAACGCAGTCTGGCGACCCTAATCATATATTTGTTTAAAAAAATACAGTGTTTTATCATGTTTTGTTCGCTGTTGGGAGCTGCTTGAGTTCATATTTTGTTTACTTAACGATATCAGTGATTTTGAACGAAATTTGCTCTTTAACTACTAGCAGAATTGTGTTTATTTGTTACTAGCCATGTCCGCGTGGACTTGATTCACTATTATCGTCACTGCCTATTCCTTATGTTACCTAACGTAATAAAATATATCCTGTAACCTGGCCAGAGAACATATGTATTTTATAAAAAACACGTAAATCGGATAAGTTGTTCTTGAGTATTAAGCGCACTAACGGACAGACAGACAGAGAGACGTTGCGTTTTATATATATTATAGATTTTTTTTGATACATATTAAGATAAGAATTAAAAAAAAAAATGCGTAAAGCGGATAAGTGGCCCTTGAATGATAAGCACACTAACGGACAGACAGACAGACAGAGAGACGTTGCATTTTATATATATTATAGAAGATTATAGATAACCTGGTCAAAGAACAAACGTATGAATTAAAAAAAAAAAACACGTAAATCGGTTCTCGAGTGATAAGCGCACTAACGGACAGACAGACAGATAGACAGACAGAGAAATGTTCCATTTTATATATATTATAGGTTAACGTTAAGACGGACAATAAGTGGTACGTTAGATTTTTAAAAGAAGTGCCCGTTAGTTACTTCGGTGCTTTGATTAGGCAAATGTGATTATTAATTTTTAGTTCTAGACCAAACAATATGCCTGGAATGCGATGTACAGTTGGTGTTTGTAATAATAGCAGATTAAATTCTAAAAAATGTGCCAAGCAAATTTCATTTTATCGGTTTCCTAAAGAAAAAGATATTCAACAAGTATGGATTCAAAGATGTAAAAGGGATTGTAAATGGAATTATGAAAACTGTCGTGTTTGTTCAGAGCATTTTACAGCAGAGGGCTATGAGTACGAGATACAGGCTAAACTTCTTGATCTGTCATCCAAACAAAAGTTAAAAACTGGGGGGTAAGCAGTGGCGTACCTAGGGTGGGGCAAGTAGGGCACGTGCCCTGGACGCCAGTCAAAGGTGAGGGTAAAATTCGCAAATTATTGAACTTAAAAATCAGTAATCAGTAAGCTAAAACTAACACTTTCGTATTTGAGGGCTACAATAGGTCAAAAAAGGTTATTTGACCTAGCTTTGCTCAGTGTAGAGCGAGAAGAAACCGAAGAAACAGATTTCGGAAATGTTATAAATCTATTTGTGTCGCAGAAGGCAAGGAAGGTGCAATTTTAAGTTTAGGACTATTAAAAGTGCACTTTTACGGACTAACTGTCGTTCTAAAACAGAAAAAAGAAATGTTTTGTAAGATTTATAACTGTTTTATTTAGTGTATCTGTTTATTTTATATTTAGACTAGCCGTGCCCGCGGCTCCGCTTGAAGGGACTTGATTCACTATTATCGTCACTGCTTATTCCTTATGTTACCTGACGTAATAAAATATATCCTATAACCTGGCCAGAGAACATATGTATGTATTTTATAAAAAAAACACGTAAATCGGATAAGTGGTTCTTGAGTGTTAAGCGCACTAACGGACGGACAGACAGACAGAGAGACGTTGCGTTTTATATATATTATAGATTCTTTTTTGATAAATATTAAGTTAAGAATTACAAAAAAATACGTAAATCAGACAGAGACGTTTCATTTTATATATATATATATATATATATATATATATATATATATATATATATATATATATATATATATATATATATATATATATATATATATATATATATATATATATATATATATATATATATATATATTATTATATTCTTTGCTACATGATATTGTTCCACATTTAATGGTTTAGGCAGTGTATTGCAAGAGAACGCGCTAGCGGCAAACTTTTTTCCGACTTGATTGACTATTATCGTCACTGCTTATTCCTTATGTTACCTAACGTAATAAAATATATCCTATATATATGTATGTTTTTTAAAAAAGCACATAAATCGGATAAGTGATTCTCAAGTAATAAACGGACTAACGGACAGACAGACAGAGAGACGTTGCATTTTATATATATTATAGATAAAATATCCAGAGAACATATGTATGAATTTAAAAAAAAAAACACGTAAATTGGATAAGTGGTTCTCGAGTGATAATCTCACTAACGGACAAATAGACAGAGAGATGTTGCATTTTATATATGTTATAGAAGATAGATAACCTGGCCAGAGAACAAATGTATGAATTGAAAAAAAAACATGTAAATCGGATAAGTGGTTCTCAAGTGATAAGCGCACTAAGAGACGTTGCATTTTATATATATTATATCTTTGATACATGGTATTGTTCCATATTTAATGGTTTAGGTATTATTTTGCAAGAGAACGCGCTAGCGGCAAACTTGTTTCCGACTTGATTTATTATTATCGTCACTGCTTATTCCTTATGTTACCTAACATAATAAAATATGTCCTATAACCTTGCCAGAGAACATATGTATGTTTTTAAAAAAAAGCACGTAAATCGGATAAGTGGTTCCCGAATGATAAGCGCACTAACGGACAGACAGACACACAGACAGAGAGACGTTGCATTTTATATATATTATAGATATAACTTGTTTTATAGCAAATATGAGAGAGAGGAGAGGGAGTCCAAGAGATTCGGCGGTCACCTTGTGACGTATTCATGTCGTCGGTGGGGACTGAGGTGAGGGAAAGCGTAATGCAACCTGAGAGTTTACAGGGCTTGGGTGTGTGTACCAAAATCAGTTTCAATATGTCAAAATGCATAGAGATTCACTATTAAAATTCCAGGTACGAGACAAGACTATTTATCATACGATTTCTTCTTGGACTAACAGCTGCTATTTCCAAGTAAGTCTAAGTACACATAACTCAAAACTATTTGATTTTTAAGTTACATCTTTATACCAAAAATCGCCTTTTTGCGACATTCTCCTGTGCAACAACGATGTTTAATAAATGTATGGGTTGGTATTATTGACTACATGCTTACTGGTCTATTGATACTGCTTCATCGGAGACTGACTTAGATTAACTGCTTGTCTAACAGAATCACTTACTGTAAGATGTGCCCATAAGGCTGACTTGCGCGGGGCGGAGCAAGTCAGGTGGGTTTCATTGCAATATAGGAGTTTGGCATGTTTTCGTTACCGAATCGGTACTGAGCAGACCGAAAAAAACGATATTGCACCGACAAATCAGAGAGTGGCCTAAATGTTAGACAAGCAGTGCGGTTATCTCATAATAATGTGAACTAACATTTTAGTGTGCAGAAGAATGCGAAAGTTTTTCGTTATATGGATAGAGTGAAATAAACAAATTTCTTAGCCTCCAAAATAACCAGGCTGCGCAATGCGGCCCCGAAGAATATCTGTAATATAGCCCGTTTATTTATTGTCAGGCGATTCACTTTCGCTCTCGTACGGACGTGCAGACAAAAAATAATGGTGTTAGGTTGTAAACAAGACGAAATGGATGTAGCGTCAAAATATTAACGGGGACGCTATCCCAGCCGTAATAAATTCATTTTATGTAAAATTTTTCCCTTCATGCTGTAAAAGGTTGCGCAGTTAAAACAATCTCTACATATACTTATAACAATGTGATACCACATTAGCCACACGCTTATAAAGGAAGGGAGAGAGCGAGAAAGATGTAACTAACTGTGAATTATTTAAACTACCTGTGAAAAAACACCTGAGCTTATTGAAAACGTAAAGCAAATTCGATACACTACAATATAAAAAATCAATTTTCTAAATGGGCGGAATATACATATATCTCATAACTTTTATAATATATAAATCGAAACAAAAAAGGGGCGAAAAGTAATAACTTTTATCCTCGGCCATCAGACACCGCCGTCGAAAAGACAAAAGGGCAAAAAACGTAACTCCGCTTAAATTCAAACAAACTCGCCCCCGACCCCTAAACGCCGCCGCCCACGAATACCACCCTTTCTTGCCCGCCACCAAACGGGCGGCAGATTTACAATTCATGAAGCACCACTGTTTCTATCAACGAGTCTGAAGAGTAAGGAGTGTTTATAGTAAGATTGAAGAAGTAAAACAGGCCAAAAAATTGTATATTCTTAACAGGTAGGCTGACAAGTTTTGGTCTAGCTAATTAAAACACATTTTTTTTGCAAAATTCGACTTTATTCGTCAACATAGTCTCCTTCAAGAGCGATACAATCAGTCCCACGCTTTTTTTTTTATGGGTCTAGCACACGTGCTGCAGGGAAGTCCCTATAGCGCTCCAGGAGCGGCATGTGTGCGGAAAAAGCGATTCACGTTGTTCTTGAATCGCTGTAAATTGTACTTGGTGGGAAACACAGCGCTGGGTAAATTATTCCAAAGGGATGATGTTCTCCATATAAAAGACTGCTTGAAAAGCGTTGTACGAGGAGTAACAAGCTGAACCTCATACGGATGTGAAGCACCAGCGCGACGTGTATTTCTAACATGCACCGCTTTGGGAGGAATTAAGCGGGCTACATCCTTCGAACACTTTCCATGAAAATACCTGTAGAACAGACTCAAGTCGCCAACCGTTCTTCGATGTTTCAGCGAATCAAGGACGCCAGTCAGTTTCGGGTCTCCAATCAGACGAACAGGATTCAACAAATGCAGTGTATGTTTGGGAGCGGAGCCCCAAACATGGGAGCAGTATTCCATAGTTGGTCGAATTTGAGCTTTGTAAAGAAGTAACAGTTGTTGTGGAGTGTAAAGCTTTCTGGTTCGAAATAATATTCCCAACTTTTGAGAAGCCCTCCTTGCTATGCCTGCAACATGTTCATGCCAGGACTTATTTGCTCCCAAACTAACGCCCAACATATTGAGCGACGATGCCGAGGAATGGAGTGTCCCGACATAACTATATCGTTAACTTTTTTAGAAAAAACTGCCGCCTGGGTTTTTGTAGCGTTAAATTCCACTTGGTTACTGTCACCCCAAGATAGAATTTCTTCCAGGTCTTTGTTAAGTTGAACGACCACCTGCTGTCTGCGGATATTCGCCTCAGCAGCCGATGTCTGAGCGTTTAAAGTGAATGAAAAGACAAGCGTACTGTCATCTGCAAAGCTGTAGATTGGATTCCCGGTCTTTTCCAGCTGATCGTTAATGTAAATGAGAAAGAGAGTAGGAGACATATGGAGCCTTGGGGCACACCGGCATTGATAGTGAAGGTGTTAAAAAGAAATCCGTCGACCGCCATTCGTAAAGAACGCTCTCTGAGGAAACATGAGAGCCACAAACAGAACTTTTCAGACATACCACAAGAGCGTAGCTTAGCCAACAGTTCATCGTGCCAAACACGGTCGAATACCTTGGATATGTCAAGAGTAACCGCTCGAGATTCTCCAAAGTGTTCAATTGCGTTGTTCCAAACATCTGTTACATAAATCAGAAGATCTCCTGTTGATCTATCTTTACGAAAGCCATATTGGTGATCGCTAATAATATTGAATCGTTCAAGATGTTTTAAAAGATGCTGATTGATAACCTTTTCCATGACTTTCGATATTATTGAAAGCAGTGCGACTGGTCGGTAGTTATTTGGCAAGGTCTTCTTGCCTTTTTTAGGTATCGGCTGAACCGTGGCACATTTCCAGCAGGACGGAAATATTCCCTTTCATTTCACATTTCTATACCTTTCTTGTAGAAGGATTTGTCTTTCTTTCAAAAGAGACCTCAGTTTCGGCGATAACTTCTTCATTGGCTAAATCTCTTTCCCGCGAGCATTTTTTTGAAGTGTGCAATTAGATAATAGTCGCTGGGGGTCAAATCTGGAGAATACGGTGTATGAGGAAGCAATTCGAACTTCAGTTCATGCAATTTTGCCATCGTAACCATTGACTTGTGACACGGTGCATTGTCTTGATGAAAGAGCACTTTTTTTTGTTCACTTGGGGCCGTTTCTTTGCGGTTTCTGCCTTCAAACGCACCCATAATTTTATATAATATTCGTTATTGATGGTTTTTCCCTTTTCAGCATAGTCCAGTTGTTTTTGGTTCACTGTGAGCAAACGCGGTACCCATCTCGAACAGCACTTCTCATGCCCAAATGTTCATGCAAAATATGACCAACACGTTCTTTTGATATTTTTAGGGTGTCAGCTATCTCACGCAATTTCACTTTACGGTCATCCAAAACAATTTTGTGGATTTTTCCAGTGTAACCACCACATTTGGGCGTCCAGAGCGTTCAGCATCATTTGTGTCTTTACGACCGCATTTAAATTCGGCATACCAGTAAATGATGAGTGATTTTCCAGGGGCAGAGTCTCCGTAACACTTATCAAGCCCCGGCTTTGCTTGAACGGTATTTTTCCCATCAAAAAACAGTGTTTTTAATCAACACACGAAATTCGATTTTGTCCATTCTTTCGAAAATATCAAAAGTAACGTCACTAAAACCACTGTAACTTATAAACTAATCGTCGAAATGTCATGAAATTTTGACACGTATCGTTTGAAGGTTAGTACTTCCTTAAAATCATATAGATTTTTTTGGAAAGGACGATATATAAGTATGTGTCAGACCAAAAACTTTTCAGCTACGTGTTATGACTTAAAACGGTCACTTCGCTCGAAATTTAGAGTAATATACTTTTTTTGGTTAACATTAGTAAAAGCGTATGGAACGGAAGTTTTTACGGCTTTGGTTAGATGAGGAACTATTGTTCTTGAGATCAGACCCAGTAAAAGGATAGTGACTTCCTGACTTTTACGTACGATTACACGAGGCATTCTCAGGAATTGTTTACTCTTCGAGATTAAAACACTGAGGATTCCTCAGATAATCGTAGGCGAAACGTCGGAAAGTTTCTCCAATATTACACGTCCAATCTCAAAAATGATGATTTCTCATTTAGTGAAAGAGCGTTGACGTTGCACGATAGGATTTTAAACGTTTAATTGTGTTCAACCTAAAAAACAGGGAGATTTATAATTCCAATCTTAGTTTTCTTTCAAAACGGAATTTTGGAGGAAGCAATAATAATCACACACACACATACAAAAATAAAGACACCAACAGAAATATTAAATCAAAACACAGATGAAGCACTGGAAAAACATATAAAATACATAAACTACCAAACCGAATTAAACGCACAAATAACCAACAGTTTACCCATTACTGCAAAACAAATAGTAACATCGAAAAAAAAAACACAAAAATTAAATAAAGAGACACAAAATCTCATGAAGCCGAGACGACTATTAAGAAATGATTCTAAAAATTGCAGATTAGAATTGGCAGAAATAAACAAAAAAATAAAGAAAAAGATCGGAGTAGACGTCAGACAGTAAGGAAACTCGAAAATAGGAGAAACATTGAAAGAGGGGAAAAGGTTGAAACATCTAAACAAGCAAATGAATGAAGGAAGAAAACAAATAACAAAACTTATAAGTAACGATACCCAAGAGATCGCATAAATCAACGAGATAAAGGAAGTTACAGAGAAATACTATATGACACGAAAATATCGCCATCGCCCGGGAAAGAAGAAGGAAATAGAGTGATAGTTAGAAATGTGGAATCTGAAGAAATTTTCCATGTAACAACAGATGAAATAATGTACGTCCTACAACATATGCACAACAACAAAGAACCAGGGGACGATGAAATAACTATAGAAATCATAAGGTATGAAGGGGCATCGATAATACAATCTCTTTAAGCTCTATTTAACAGGTGCCTCATAGAAAGTAAAATACCAACACCTTAGGTAAACACCTTGATTGTGCCACATCAAATAATGCTTGAAGAAAAAACAAATAAAATCAAAATTAAAAGAGGAATTAGACAAGGCCACGCGATATCTCCAAAGCTGCTCACTTTGAGTCTAGAAGACATGTTCAAATCGTTAAACTGGGAAAATAAAGGAATACTAATGGACGGTGAACGATTAAATCACTTAAGGTTCGCAGGTGATACCACTCTTATCGCCAACACAAAAGAAGAATTACAAGAAATGCTGATGGAATTAAATAACAAGTCTCGAGAAATAGGTCTAAAAATAAACTTCACCAAAACCAAATATTTGAATAACGACAGTGAAGATAACAGCCAGGAACTATTAAAGAAGGTGAAAGAATAGGAAAGGTACAAGCATTCATATATTGACTTGAATAGAAGAATCTTGTTAGCTTGGTCTCCGTTCGGAAGGTTACAATCTAGATTTAAATTGGACATCCCAAATACAATAGAAGCCAGAGTATTCAATCAATATGTACTGCCGGTATTAACATATGGCACTGAAATGTGGTCTTTAAAAAAGTATAGTAAATAAACTCCAGGTAACCCAAAGAACAATGGAGAGGAAAATGCTAAATATTAGACTCTAAGATCGTATTCCTAACATCGAGATACGAAGAAGACCAAAAGTGACAGATGTAATACAACGAATATGTATATAAAGGTGGAATTGGGCGGGACATACTGCAAGGCTGAATGATAACAGATGGACATGTCGTATAGTTGAATGGAGGCCTAGAGAACACAAAAGATGCATAGGTAGACCACAGACAAGATGGACCGACGACATAAAAAGATTAGCAGGACACGATTAGATGCAAAAAGCAAATAACAAAGCTCATTAGGGGCAAGTTGGGGAGGCTTACATCCGACTATGGATGGAATAAGCTAATGATGATGATGATGAGTAATAATCAGTTATAGATTTAATAAATTAAAAAAATCCAAGCTTTAAAGTTAGGTCTAACTTAGCATGACGTAAGAATAGACCAAACGCCTTACTTGCTATATTAAGGAGAATTTAACAATCGAAAAAATTATGAGTGATGGGAATACGTGTTCTTAAGCGAGAATGGGCACTAGAGAACTGAAATATCTTTAATCACCAGAAGTAGACAAAAGACACACAGTTTAGAATATCTAGGAGAACTCTACTATAAGATGTTATAGATAAGACTTTCGGTAATATTTGAAAATTTTTCGCCAGGATGAACTATAAATGCCTTCATCTACTTTACTGATAATAACTAGTATCTATATGAAACAGTTTTAACCTTTGGCAATAAAACAAACAAGGAAGACACTACAAATCTAGCTAAGGTTTTACCCTAGAAAAAAAAAAATTTCTTCGGAGATCTAAACTGTACTTACCTCAGAAACACGAACTTTTACGCTTATTGCTATATGCTGTATTTAAACAAATTTAAATAAAATAATAAGGCGGTAGCGTTCTTGAATCTTATCGTATGTATTGAATTTTTCGTGACATCTCTTTTTATTTTTATCCTAATTTGGAATTCAAATTGCTGAATGCTTCATTCTTGATTGACATTTTTATCGCCTGTGAGGGCAACATACACTTCAACAATAGAAAAAATTACATATTACCGACTTTTCTGAAGTCATTCAGGCAAAAAAAACAAATATCTATATTAAAAATACAAATATCAAGTTGATATTTCAATCCGTTATCTTTGCGATCACATGAAAATATCCTGGATGTTAAAAATGAAAGGAAGTTAACAATAGCCAATCTCTTTTGATGTCTAATAATGAAGCTGAAGATAAGGCTGTTCAAGGGAATCCCAGCATATATATTTTCTTGGTATTTTTTTTTAAATTAGCAGCTAGAATTTTAGGGAAATGTTTACGTAGTCTTGCTATAAGGCGTGCTCCTCATACTATTATCATTACTAAAAAAAGTGAGGTAAAATTATTAGTATTCGTGTCCTTCACTTATTATTTACTAATTTAAAAAAAAAAAAAAACTGATTGTGTTTTGCTTTCACTTCATCTGATAGTCCTATAACTTCTTGCACTACAGAGGTTGCTCCACAGTGCCGTGATATTGCAATAACATTTAAAGTAAGTTCTCTCCTCTAAAACATTATATAATCACTAATTCACATGATTAGGATCCCCCAATGTCCGTCTATATCGTTGGGGATTATTTGATGTTCCTCTAAAACACAGTTTAATTTTAGGAGTCCACTATCTTCTCCAAAATATAGTTTTGGTAGTGGACTGAATGTGTTTTCAGCCACTGCTTGCGAATTGCAGTTCAATGCCATCCCCTTAAGACAGTTCCCACCAAACCATTACCAAAATTGGATAATAATGGCTTTCTACTTTCGGAACCTTTTGTATTGCTTCTCTAGAGCTGTGTGTGCTGACTCTATCATTTTGACGGTTAAATTGTTTCCCTACACATGAGAAACATCATCTGTAAAGAATACTTACTGTTAACGGGCATTAGCCTATAGCTGATACAACTTCTCAGCTCTTCTTACGGGAAGTCTCCTTTAACCGTTGTGTGGTATTTAAAGTATATGCTCCTGATCTAAGGCCATTTTAGTGTTCCTTACGGAACACTTATAAGGTCACTTCGTTGTCTGTCCGTATGTCTGTCTATATGTCCGTCTGTCACACCTGATTTTCTCCGAAACTCTTTGACGTAGAAAGTTGAAAATTGAAAATTGATACTAATATAGAAATTGATGGCCTCATCAGAGTCGTGTAATTTTGAAAGTTAAATTTTGCCTTAAGGGGTTAGTTTTAGGGTGTGAAATCGGAAGTGAAAAACATTTTTTTTTTACTAGATCATCGAGTGGGGTATCAAATGAAAGCTTGTAAAAACACGAGTTCAAAAATGTATATAATGTCTTACATCCGCACACTTTTCTTTGTATTATTTTTAAAAAATCAGGAAAAATCGCTGTCCTACTCCTCTATCTCGAAAAGTACTGATTCAAAAATTTTGAAAAAATCCTGGAATATTCTCCACGGAGTGTAGATTGAACGAAAATTATCACGACTGCATTACCTTTAGTAATTTATCTGGTATATAAAAAAAAAACAAAAATTTCAAGGTCATCAGTTTTCAGTAAAGATCGGAGGCAAACTTTGTTGAAAACTCATTTGGGATGTGTTTTGTGAAGTCACTGATCATTTTATACCTCCGTAACAAAAATTTTTATTTCAGAAGCAATCAATGTACGGAACACTAATTGCGCAAGTTCAACTTGCACTTGACCGGTTATTTAATAATACGAGACAGCGTCCTTGGTGGGATTTTTATTTTTTCTTACAATTATTTTCTGGTTACGAAGAAAATTTCTGCGAATTCTTTTTGCGGTTGCTTTGATAATTGCTTTGGTTCCTAGGAGGGTCGCCTTTTAAGTTATTACAAACGACCACTAGATGGCGCTGTTGAGATGTGACATTATCATTCTTGTAAAATTTGACATTTGTTATTGTTAAAACAGTGGTAGCTCAGAAATTGGCAGAATAGTCTGTTTACAGTGAGCGTTTAAAAAAACAGTTTTGTGAACAAATGGAAATTTTATATGAAGGTTTTTGTTGGCTGATTTTTTACGATTTTAGTAAGGGCCTAACTCAAAAACAATACCTCGAATCGCTTCGTTGAACTTTAGATAATGAATCACAATCAATAAAAGCTGTATACAATTGGTTTGCAGAATTTCATTATGATCGTGCTTCCGTCAGCGATGAATTTTGTGAAGGTTGACCAAAATCGGTTGTTATTTCAAAAAACATCGATGCTGTGCGCAACATAATTGAAGAGGATCGGCATGTGACTTACCGTGAGATAGAGGCATCCTTAGGCATATCGAACACTGCAGTACATTTAATTTTGCATGAAGATTCAGCTGTGAAAAAGATCTGTTCTATATGGATTCCCCATAATTTGACCGAAACTCAAAAACAGGCTCGTATCAATTGGTATAGGGAAATGCTCAAAAAATGCGACCAACCATATTCAAAATCAGTATACAATATCGTAATAGGATACAACACTTGGATATATTTGTACAAGCCGAAAATTAAGCAACAGTCAACTATTTGGGTGTTCCAAATCCAACAAAAATGCTTTGTTCGCGAAGCACTTCCAATAAATTGATAGCTTGTTTTTTTGGTTATACTGGACATGTTGCAACCATTGCCTTAGAGGATCGAAGAACAATTAATGCTGAATGGTATATAACAATTTGTTTGCCAGAAGTCTTTGATGAAATCAGGAAACAACCGAAAATTTCGCCTCATTTTTTATCATGACAGTGCCTGCTCTCACACAACCCAGCAAATAATTTGACGGAGAAAAACATCGAATTAATGTCGCATTGCCCGTATTCACCTGATTTATCGCCTAACGACTTCTTTTTATTCCCGAATGTCAAAAAAATGCGTGGCAGTGATTTTCATCATCTCAAGAACTTGTTGAATCCTTCCAAAACCATGTTTTTGCGATACCAACTTCAGAGTGGAAAAAATATTTCGAGAATTGGTTCGAATACATGCAAAATTGTATAAATCGATTCTGGTATCGATTTATGATTCGATAAATATTTTTTTCCATATTGCGCTTGTGTAATGCGATTACAGCGATAGAGTTTTTTTTGACACCCACCCCTTGTCTACTTTATGACGTATCGAGCTGAAATAAATTGTTTAATTTAGTTTGAGACCTAGTTTCGTTGCGCTAAATAAAAGTCACTTCAATATCACTTGAAAGTAGTGAGAGAGTTGGATAAGTCCTAAGTGTAATATGGATCGATAACATGACTGAGAACATTTCTTGGCCCAGCGTTCACTTTTGCCCTTACCCAATATTTCTCTAGGGATTAAACCTTGTTGGTTTTTCTCCGAAATCGCGTCATCATTTATGCATAGCTAGAAATACGGCAACGTAGGAGAGGAGGCATCTTGAAGCGCGCAACCGCGCGCGCGTTTCTCCGGTATAACACCAGATCTAAATAATTTATTACGTGTATGTCTGCCACCACTCAACCGATGTCACCCGTTAACGTTAAGGTCAGAATATGAAACTTGTTTTTATCGCACAAAAAATTGTCGGCATTAATTAGCTGTAAGGTTTTGTACTATGACACAGATCCGTGTTTAGGTTGAAATTGTTTGCATGTTTTATTGGATTTTTTTGTATTCCAAAATTTCCTGCTTCAATCCGGTTGCCTACCAGGAAAAGTCATCATTTTTTTTTAAGTCAGATGAATGTCATTAAGTTTATTTTTCTAAAGTTTATTTTACACACCAGCTAGACTTTGACGCATTGGTACAGAACCTGGAATTATTAATTGAAGTTTTACTTTTTGGTTAATGCTAACAACCAGGAACAATTAGGTCACTGTTGTCATCAATAAGATATAACCGTCTTTGTCAATTATTTTGGTAGTTAACACGTAGCCTCAAAAGTTTTTGGTCACATAGATGTCACCCTTTTCAAAAAATCCGTCTGATTTTTAGGAAGTACCAACCTTCACACGATACGTGTCAAAATTTCATGACATTTCGACGATTATCTTACAAGTTACAGTGGTTTTAGTGATGCTGCTTCTGATATTTTCAAAAAAAATGGAACAAATCTAATTTCTTGTGTTGATTAAACATTATTTTCTGATGGGGAAGATACCGTTCAAGCAAAGCAATGCTGAATTTAAACGCGGTTGTACAGATACAAACGATGCTGAACGCTATGAATGTCCAAATGAGGTAATTACACCGGAAAACATAAAAAAATCCACAAAATTTTTTTGGATGGCCGTAAAGCGAAATTACGTGAGATAGCTGACACTCTAAAGATATCAAAAGAACGTGTTGGTCATATTTTTCTTGAACATTTGGGCATGAGAAAGCTCTGTTCGAAATGGGTACCGCGTTTGCTCACAGTGGACCAAAAACAATAACATGTTGATGATTTTGAGCTCTGTTTGGACGCAAAAAAAGATTTTTTTAAGCGATATGTGACAATGGATGAAACATGGATTCACCACTACACACCGGAATCAAATCGGTAGTCAGCAGAGTGGGCAGCAGCCGGTGAAAGCTGCCCGAAACGACCAAGCGACTCCAAAAAATGCTCTCAGGAAAGAGATTTGGCTCCAATGAAGAAGTTATCGCCGAAACTGAGGCCTATTTTGAAGGTAGACAAGTCCTTTTACAAGAAAGGTATAGAAATGTTAGAAAAGCGTTGGACTGATTGTATCGCTCTTGAAGGAAACTATATTAATGAATAAAGTCGAATTTTGCAGGAAAAATTTGTTTTAAGTAGCTAGACCAAAAACTTTTCCGCCTATGTGTTATATTAATTACACAAGATCACAATTTTTTTTTTTGGTCAGTCAGACCAGACCCTATTTTTGCTTGTAGTTGGATTTGTGTGTCTGTGTGTTTATTTTTATTGAATCTACAACCACGTGATCTAGTCAAAACTTTTTAAAAATATCAATTCTGTAAAATATATACACACAGAGCAAATGATTTAACCCTTGGAACTAATATTTAAATGGTAGCCAGCCAAAACAGTTTATTCAGACAAACTATGTCATTCATGAAATCGCTTCCCGCCAAATCAACATACATTTAAGATTTCAATGAATTTACAAAATCAAAAGAGTATAGGAATATCACTTTGCCATTTATCTTTGTTCTTGAATCCCTTGAGAATCTCCAAAGATAGTGGTCAAGAATTATTTTTTTGCTATCGTGTCACTTTTCCTTGTTTTCCGCGAGGATCCAGAATGATGACACTTTATAGTTTCCCATTTAGTCAAAAAATAATCATACAGAACAATGGTTTTGTCATCTGCAACAATTAAGTCAATCACATCTTTGTTTTACTCTTCACAGAGTGTTAAACATGACCGCACGATACTCGAGATTCATGTATCGGTATTGTTGAATCCGATAATGAAGTAACAAGGAGGTAATACTGTTTAAAGTATTATCTGTAAAGTCATATTATCTTCATCTACTAATTATCCTGGCATTGTCTGTTGCTTCATAGAAATAGCATATCTTAGATGCTAATATAGTGCGAGGGTGGATTGATGAGTCTCCAAAATGGTGGGTAATTTTGTTAAGCGTGATTCTTGTCACGGTTGTGTTTAAAGTTTCAAGCAGATGTAAGGCGCAGTTGTTTGATGGCAGCTATCGTAAGTGGTCGGTGTTACATAGTTTGTAAAAACAGATAGAGCCGAGTGCAGTGGAGTGATAAAACATTATTAGTTAAAAAAATTTCGAATGGGTCCAGATAGAAATTGAACTCAAGAAATTTCATGGGTACTTCGCATCAGTGCTCAAGACCATTTATTACTAGATAAATGAGTTTAAATGTGGTCGTTCAGGATGCCCGAATGAGATTTCTACTAAAGAAATGGTCCATAAAATTCATGGTATCGCAATGGAAGATCGTCGCATTAAACTTCGTGATATTGCTGAGATGGGAGACATCTCATTTGAATGGGTACATAATATCCTGTATGAAGTTCTAAAAATGAAAAAACTTAGGGCGCTATAGGTGCCGCATTTATTGATTCCAGACCAAAAACGCACGAGGAAAGACGTTTCAAAATCGATTTTGGAAAGGTTGCAGCATAATACGAAGTACTTTTGGCGTATTTTTATGAGTAGACGAAGCGCAGATTGACCATTACAGTGCAGAGACAAAATGGCAGCCAAAACAGTGGGTTGGCGAAGGTGAAAGTACACCGAAAAAAAAAAAAAAAAAAAAAAAAAAAAAAAAAAAAACAAAAAAAACAAGGAAAAGAATTTTATCGGCGGGAAAAAGTGATGGTAACTATTTTTTGGGACCGTTTACATAATGAGTTAAAGTAGAAGCGACCAAGATTAGTACGCCTTCACCAGGACAATGCGCCTGCTCACACATTGGTTTTGCAATGGCAAAAGTACACGAACTAGGGTTCGAAATAGTTCCCCACCTACCTTATTCCTCAGATTTGGTCCCAAGTGACTTTTTTTGTCTCCTAACCTCAGAAATTGGCTTGTGGGGGAAGAAATTTTTGTCGAATGACGAGGTTATCTGTGCTGTAAACGAGTATTATACACAGTTCGAAACAATTCTTCTGAGGAAATAAAAAAAATTGAAATCTTACTGGTCCAGGTGTATTGAGCTCAATGGAGATTGTTAAGAAATAAGTTTTTGTTTTTTGCAAAAAATATTATTCACATAATTTTTACAAGATTTTTCAATCCACACTCGTATATTTAAAATAAGATACGTTACTTAGAATACTATTGTAATCAGTTTTAATATATTTTTTGCAAGGAACTTTAACTTATAACGTATAAACATGGATATGGTTGTATTGCAGTTAAATATCAAAATATTGGAGTGTGATATGTAGTTGAAAATTTCCGCTATTGCTCTAGACTTCAGGCTAAAGTTAAGTTTAAAACGTCACAATTTAAGTCACTTACCTCGCTTATTGTTTCGAAATTTATTTCCTGTTTTTATTAAATTCCTGCCAAAGACTATTTTTATCCTTGGCAGACAAAATACATCCCGAAATAAGAACACTGATTTAATTTTAAATTAATTGTAGCTTAAATTCTCTCTTAACAACAACCTTTAGTTTGTCAAAAAAATGATAATAATAAATTCCGTTAGTCAAATTTATTTTTTATTTTCTTACGCTTTATTCATCATTTATTAACATATTTATTGCAATTCTTTTCAATGACTATTACTCTTTTCAGAGAACAAAGAACAACTGAAATATATTTTTTTAAAGTCAATAACTCTCAAGCCTGTCATGATACTTTTCCTGGTAAAAATTCTTTTTGATTTTGAAAAATGTTGAATTTTCGATCTTCTACAGACCTACATAGCTGAGACGAAAGCTAATACAGCTTTATTAAGGTATTTGGCTCTCGTTTTCGTGATATGCCACAACCCAAGGCAAAATGTAGTTACCTGTTCTATAGACTATCAGCTTCTGACAAAGTCAAACCTGAACTTAAAAACAAGGTCATTACATTATTAAAAGAGGCATACTGATTTATTGACTACAGTCAGCTGATGAGAGCTTTAGCATATGTACACTGAGAAAATATTTCATGGAACTCAGACTTTCACGGTTTTGGCTATATCGTGGCTCTTGAGATTAGAACATATTAATTTGGAACAAGTGTTTGACTCTTCAGGAGCTCTACTTTTCGTGATTGGAACACTGAATGAGTGTGCAGGCAATACGCCGGAAAGTTACTTTAAATTGACACAATCTAATTCCAAGAACCACAATTCCATAGGAATTATTACACATAACTCCAGATAATCTAAAGCGAGGTAGCAAAGTCAATGCTGTATAGTGGCAATAAATAATATTCGTTATCCGCGATCTGAGACAACAACCGTGAAGACCTTTAGTCAATTCCTAATAAGCTTAATGAACTCTCTAACATCGAGGAACTATTGAACGAGTCGCAAAATTCAAGAGCCTCAGCTTCTGTCTGAATGAAATGTGGGACTATGATGAGAAAGTGGAGGGAAGAATTGGCTCTGCAAAAACAACTCAAGGATTTCATTCTTCTTAGAAATCTACCACTGGACACTCGATTATGAACCACTGAATTAGAACAACAATGTTGTCGAAACCTGGTTTCCTAAAACGTTCAACCATGAATTGTGGACATTTCACAGAGTACTACGTATTCCTTAGAGAGCTTTTATATCAAATGATAAACTTTCGCGAAAAGTTAGTGTGAAAATAGAGCTTAGGAATATAAAACAACGTAAGATGACGTAATAAGGACACATAGCGAGAGGAGCTCAATATTTCATGCCAAAACTTATCATCCAAGGGAGAATCGAAAGATGATGCTGGCTAGATCGAAAACAACATTCATGGCACCGCAACATAAGATACTGATGCGGTATACCAAACGTTGCGACTATACTTAGATAGACTGAGGAGGGCACCACACTATATTTTGAGAAATGACGATGACTGGAATAGATAAGTAATGATCGACGGTCGGTATAGCAGATGATAGCCAAAGAAAGCAGAGGATATCTCATTGAAACTCTAATATGTCACTGTCAATACGAACGCGCCTAAAATATTTACAGGTGCCTGTGTTATTTTACTTATTTTACTTTTTTACTTATTTTACTTTTTTACTTATTTTACTTATTTTACTTATTTTACTTATTTTTTTACTTATTTTACTTATTTTACTTATTTTACTTATTTTACTTATTTTACTTATTTTACTTATTTTTACTTATTTTACTTATTTTACTTATTTTACTTATTTTACTTATTTTACTTATTTTACTTATTTTACTTATTTTTACTTATTTTACTTATTTTACTTATTTTACTTATTTTACTTATTTTTACTTTATTTTTTACTTATTTTACTTATTTTTATTTTTACTTATTTTTTTATTTTACTTATTTTACTTTATTTTACTTATTTTTTATTTATTTTACTTATTTTACTTATTTTACTTATTTTACTTATTTACTTATTTTACTTATTTTACTTATTTTACTTTTTTTTTTATTATTTTAATTTATTTTTTTATTTTTTTTTTTACTTTTTTTACTTATTTTACTTATTTTACTTATTTTTTTACTTATTTTTTTTTTTATTTTACTTATTTTTACTTATTTTACTTATTTTTACTTTTTACTTTTTTTTACTTTTTTACTTATTTTACTTATTTTACTTTTTTATTTACTTATTTATTTTTATTTTACTTATTTTACTTATTTTTATTTATTTTACTTATTTTACTTATTTTTATTATTTTATTATTTTACTTATTTTACTTTTTTTATTTTTTATTTTTTACTTATTTTACTTAATTTACTTATTTTACTTATTTTTTACTTATTTTTACTTATTTTACTTATTTTATTTTACTTTTTAATTTACTTATTTTACTTATTTTTATTTTACTTTTTTACTTACTTTTTTACTTATTTTACTTATTTTTACTTATTTTTTACTATTTATTTATTTTATTTTACTTATTTTACTTATTTTACTTAATTTATTTTACTTATTTTTTTATTTTTACTTTTTATTTTAATTTTTTATTTTACTTACTTTTATTTTACTTACTTATTTTACTTATTTTACTTATTTTTATTTTATTATTTTACTTTTTACTTTTTTACTTATTTTACTTATTTTACTTATTTTATTATTTTACTTATTTTTTACTTATTTTTACTTATTTCACTTATTTTACTTATTTTACTTATTTTACTTATTTTTTACTTATTTTACTTATTTTACTTATTTTACTTATTTTACTTATTTTACTTATTTTACTTATTTTACTTATTTTACTTATTTTACTTATTTTACTTATTTTTATTTTACTTATTTTACTTATTTTACTTATTTTACTTATTTTACTTATTTTACTTATTTTACTTATTTTACTTTTACTTATTTTTTATATTTACTTATTTTTTACTTATTTTACTTATTTTACTTATTTTTTATTTTATTTACTTTTTTACTTTTACTTATTTTACTTTTTTATTACTTATTTTACTTATTTACTTTATTTTACTTATTTTACTTATTATTTTACTTATTTTACTTATTTTTTACTTATTTTTTACTTACTTATTTACTTATTTTACTTATTTTACTTATTTTACTTATTATTTTACTTATTTTATTTTACTTATTTTTTTTATTATTTTACTTTTTTCAAAAAGTGTTAAACCTCCGCGGTACGAAGTAGATCGATTTACGTCTAAAAAACGCTAGAAATTATTAAAAAAATATTTCCCAAGTGAATGCTGTGTTGCCGAAACTGCGAAAATTTGAAGAAAAATTTTGTCAAAATTAAGCGCCTTCAGCTATTGGTGTAGGGAAATTCGTAAAGAAAGTTCGCAAAACTGGCAGGTTTATTGATAACCTGTCCTTTCTTCTTTGAAGATGAAGCTGGCAATAACGTTTCGGTAAATGGAGTGCGTTACAGAGACATGTTAACTGATTTTTTGTGACTGCAATTGGATGATCTGGAGTTAGAGGAGCTTTGATTTCAGTAGGATGGGGCAACCTGTCACACCAGCAGTGAAATAATCGCTCTTTTTCGATAAGCGTATCTGTAATTTGACGACATTAGACTTTTTAGTATTCCGTACGGAACACTTATGGGATCACTTCGGTGTCTGTCCGTCCGTCTATCACACCCGGTTTTCTCAGAAACTATTTGATATAGAAAGCTGAAATTTGGAACAAATATACAAATTGATGGCCCAATCAGTACCGTGTGATTTTGAAAGTTAAATTTTGACTTAAGAGGTTAGTTTTGGGGGATTAAATTTTAACAGCTCATCGAGTGGGGTGTCAAATGAAAGCTTGTGAAAACACGAGTTCAAAAATATATATGATGTAAAATTTGCACTCTTCTTTGCATTATTGTTAAAAAATGGCGAAAAATTGCTATCCCCCATCTTATCTCGAAAAGTACTGATCAGCAAATTTTGAAAAAATTCCGGGATATTCTTCATACAGTGTAAATTGAACGAAAATTATCATGAGGGCATTTCGTTTGATAATTTATCTGGTATATAGGGGTGAAATTGAAAGTGAAAAAAAATACTAGGTCATCGAGTGTGTCAAATGAAAGCTTGTGAAAAGACGACTTCAAAAATATATATGATGTAAAATTTGCGCACGTTTTTCTCTGTATAAATTGCCAAAAATCGACGTCTCCCTTTATTTCGAAAAGTACTGATCAAAAAACTTTTTAAAAAATTCTGGAATCTCATCATATCTCATCATTAATCATTTTATACCTCTGTAATAAAAGTTTTTATTTAAAGGCAATTACAATACCGAACACTAATTGCGCAAATCGAACTTGCACTTGACCGGTTATTTTATGGGGAACCGTTAAGGACCGCTGTTACTCCAACAATGCACAAGCAATCAACGCACTTAAAGAAAATATCCATCGAGTTATTAAATATAGAGCCACAAACGATCGAAAATGTGCTGAAAAATTAGGTTAACAAGCCAGCGGTGGCAGCCATTTGAATAAAATTATATTTTATCATTAATGGGAAGGTTTACCCTTTTCAATAAAAAAAACTTTGAAAAATATTAAACGGTCTTTTTGTTATTCTTCTTCTTCTTCTCTTCTTCTTCTTCAGCCTTTAACTCGTCCACTCCTGGACATAGGCCTTTCTTAATATTTTCCATTTTGCCCAGTCTTGTGCTTTCTGGTGCCAGTCTCTACCAGCTCTCCTCTTGATATCATCTATTCATCTCAATTGGGGTCTACCTCTACTTCGTTTTGTTTCCCAAGGCGCCACTGTATGATTTTCACTGGCCATCTTTCATCTTGCTGTCTTGAGACATGTTCAGTCCGTTGCCACTTCAGTGTGGCAATATTCTCTATAACATCCGTAGCCCCTGTTTTTCGACGGATCTCTTCACTTCGGATTCTATCACTCAGAGACAACCCCAACACTGACCTTTCCATTGCCCTTTGCATCACTCTCAGTCTATTGGCGTTCTTCTGCGTTAGACACATTGTTTGCAGTTCGTATGTTGTTACCGGTAGAATACAGGCATCGAAAACTTTCTTTTTTAAATTTATCGGGATACTACTATGCTATCTCTCAGCACAAAGGAGAGTCTGCCCAGGAGAGCTGAATTCGCTTGGTAACCTCCCTGTACTGATTCTCTTTTCCTAGAGCGATCGAATGGTCTAAATAGTTGTATTCACTAATATTCTCTATGTCCTGGTTCTCAATTGATATATGCGGATCTTCTAGGCTCATTATTTTTGTTTTCGAGTAATTCATTTTGAGGCCAATCTGTTTCGACTCATAACTCAGTTGTTGAAGCATTGATTCCAATTCGTTCAAGTCACTTGGTATCAATAAAATGTCTTCTGCTAATCGGAGATGGGTCAGATATACTCCGTCAATTCTGATTCCCTTATCTTCCCATGGTAGTAGGAGTTTCTTAGATATTCTCGAGTACAAGTGTAAATAATTTTGGTGATATAGCGTCGCCCTGACTAACACCTTTTTCGACTTTAATGCTATTGATTTTCGACTCTTCATCTATCTTTATATAAAGAGAAGCGTTTTTGTAAATATTTTCGATTAGTGTAGTACATCGAGTGTCAATTCGTGCTCGGTCCATGGTCAGCTTTCTGGAAGTCGATAAAGGCTAGGTGTATTTGTATATTATATTTAGTTATTTTCTGTATAAGGGATCTTATGGTTTGCAAGTGGTCACTTGTGCTGAAGCCCTTTCGGAAACCAGCCTGTTCCACAGGTTAGAATGTGTCAAATTTTGATGTTAGTCGTTGGTAATAATTTTTGTAAATAGTTTATACAATAAACTTATCGGTCTGTAGTTTTCTATGTTTGCTGAGTCTCCCTTCTTAAACAGCA
>CM032452.1:47713196-47913038 GCA_019049505.1 Pachyrhynchus sulphureomaculatus
TATATATATATATATATATATATATATATATATATATATATATATATATATATATATATATATATATATATATATATATATATATATATATACAGTAATACCCCGCTTAGCGCGACCCCCGTTACGCGCGGTTTCACTATAACGCGAATTTCAAATTTCGCGCTCATGTAGTCATTAACTTCTCTATGGTCGCGGGGGGATCCCCGCTTTCTCTGAATATTCTCTTTGAAGAATTGGGAATTCCCTGTCCTTCGACTTTGTTCTATGGGGATTTTCTCGTTCGTTTCGTGTGTTCATTTGTTCCGTAATGTTAGTTCGGTCGGTTGGCAGTTTTGTTTTAATATTTATTGGAGATACATACATACATAATTTAACCCTACGTTAAAAATGCCGCCTGTAAAGAAAAAAGAGCGTAAAAGCGTCACTTTGGAATTGAAGATGAAAGTGTTAAGAAGAATGGAAAATGGAGGCAAAGCAACAATTGTTGGGAGAGATTTTGGACTCTCAGAATCGACTGTGAGAACGATTTATAAAAATCGGGAAAAAATTAAAATCTCCAGCGAAGGTTCAACACCTATAAGTGCAACAAAACTTTCTCGTTCGAGATCATCTATCTTAGAAAGAATGGAGAAATTACTGTCAGTCTGGATCGAAGATTTGAATAAGAAGAACACACCACTAAGTCAAGATCTCATATGCACAAAAGCAAAATCTTTGTATGAGATGCTGAAAACAAAAGAAGGAGAAGGGAGTGCCACTCCGACTTTTGCTGCCAGCAGAGGCTGGTTCCATCGGTTCAAGCAGCGTTCTAATCTTCACAATATCCACATAACAGGCGAGGCGGCCAGCGCGGACATTCAAGCTGCAGCTGAGTTTCCAGACAAGTTTCAAGACTTCGTTAGACGAGAGAAAATTCCTGCTTGTCTCATCTTCAATGTTGATGAGACCGCACTTTACTGGAAAAAAATGCCATCTCGAACATTCATTTCTAAGGAAGAACGTCAAGCCAGTGGTTTCAAAGCTGCGAAAGATCGACTAACACTTCTGCTGGGTGGTAATGCCACTGGTGATTTCAAACTGAAACCTTTACTAGTGTACCATTCAGAAACACCCCGTGCAATGCGAGGCACAGACAAGACAAGTCTACCAGTTGTGTGGCGATCAAACAGAAAGGCGTGGGTTACACGGGAAATTTTTCAAGAATGGTATTCTAATAGTTTTTGCCCATCAGTCAAATCATACTGTGACAGAAATGGGCTTGAACCTAAAGTTATATTACTCTTAGACAATGCCCCAGGACATCCAACCTCACTTGATACGCCCAGAGACTTAAAAGTGTACGTAAAGTTCCTTCCACCAAACACTACGTCAATATTACAACCTATGGACCAGGGAGCAATAGCAAACTTCAAAGCTTATTACCATCGCCGCACTTTTAGCCAACTAATTCATGAAACTGACGGGGAAGGAAGACAGTCTATGCGAGAGTGGTGGAAGTCATACAACATTATGAAGTCTATTCACAACATAGAAGAGGCTTGGAAGGAAGTTAAAATGAGTTGTATGAATGGGGTGTGGCGTAATCTTTGGCCAGATGTAGTGGAAGCACCTAGAAGAATTGTCCAGATGCAGAGACAAGTGCTTGAAGACATTGCTGCAATGATTGAGGGGTCTGAACTTGAAGATGTCACGGTAGAAGATCTCGTAGAACTTGTAGCAACGCACGACGATCCTATTAGCAATGAAGATCTGATCGAGTTACAGAATAATCCTATCTACGATGAGGAAGAACAAGTAGAAGAGAAAGTTTTATCTTCAGGGGAAATACAAAATGCACTTTCAAAAATTTATTCAGGTTTGGACATATTGCAGAGTATAGACAATAATGATGACCGTGTCTTGACCGTGTGTCAAACAATTAAAAACAGTGTTGGGTGTTATGAACGTATTTTACAAGAACGTAAACAAAACGTTACCCAAAAGACAATAGATGTATTTTTCCGTAAAAAATAAGAGTATGTATTGCATAAAGTGTTCTTAGAATTAAAGTGATTGATTAAAATGATTTGTATTTTTTTGTATTAAATTTTGACTATGTTTAATCATAAACCTCGATATACGCGAATTTCAGTTAACGCGATTTTTTTCGGAACGTATCCCTCGCGTAAAGCGGGGTATTACTGTATATATATATATATATATATATATATATATATATATATATATATATATATATATATATATATATATATATATATATATATATATATATATATATATATATATATATATATATATATATATACTTAAATCAATATATGTCATGATTCCAAAAAAAAGAACCGATTGTAGCGACCATCGAACAACTAGTCTCACGAGCCATGTTTTAAAAATATTTTTGAGACAGATGGAAGGCAGGATATATAATAAAGTTGAAGAAAGAATTGGAAATAATCAGTTTGGATTTCAAAACGGATTAGAGACTAAAGAGGCACTGTTTGGTATCCATGTGATGATCCAGGGATGTCACGATGTCAACCAAAATGTGTTCCGTTGTTCGACTAACTTTGAAAAGGCCAATGACAAGGTACACGAGGAAAAACTTCTAGAGATTTTAAAAACGACCGGTATAGATGCAAAAGATATTCGCATCAGTGTCAGTTTGTACTAGCAACAAAGAGCTGAACTACGGTTGGAGCATCAACTATGGGATGAAATTAAAATCAAGCGAGGAGTGCGTCAGGGTTTTATTCTATCGCCCTTGTTGTTCAATCTCTATTCGGAGGTAATATTCAATGAAACACTCACTGGTACCACTGAAGGAATCAACATCAACGGCGTCAACATAAATAACATCAAATGATGCATTAAGTATCACTAATAACGGAAAAGATATACAAAAACTTATGGATAAAATAACTGACACACAGTTTGGTTTAAGACTCAATGCAAATAAAATAAAATATATGATTATAAGCAAAGAATCTATTATTGAAGATGTTGGTATTACAGTCAGTGACACAAATAGAGAAAGTTGGCAAATTGATGTATCTCGGTAGCAATATCAACGACCACTGGAACCCAACTGTGGAAGTTAAAATTCGAAGAAAAAGCCCGAGCTGCATTTATGAATCTTAACTAGTCACGACCTATCATTAAAACTGCGGATGAAAATGGTAGGTTGCTATGTCTTTCCGAATTTCTTGTACAGCATGGAAGCGTGGACGCAAACTGAAGCAATGCTTAAAAGTCTGCAGGCATTCGAGATGTGGGTGTATCGACGACTGCTTGAAATCAGTTGGACGGACAGAATTAGTATCAACAGTGGTCTCACTCGGATAGACAACGACTTGGAGGTGGTCACTACCATCAAGCGACGCAAATTAGAATATTTTGGCCACATTATGAGACATCCAGAAAAATATGAAATCTTGCATCTGATTATAGAGAGGAAGATTCCAAGCAGTCCTGGTCCAAGGAGAAAGAGAACATCGGGGTGGAAAAATTTGAAGCGGTAGTATAGAAAGTCTACGGTTCAACTCTTACGAGCGGCTGTCAATAAAACGATCATCATCAACATGATAGCCAACATGATAACCAACGATCGATGAACGGTTATGGTACCCGAGAAAAAAATTTTTTATACGTATATATATATATATATATATATATATATATATATATATATATATATATATATATATATATGATGAAGTTGGAAATTACCAACGAAATATAGAATTTAAAAAACAAATGAGTTTCTTCTTATTGACCGATTTCCCGAAAATAAAAAGATAAAACTTTAACTATATATATATATATATATATATATATATATATATATAGTTAAAGTTTTATCTTTTTATTTTCGGGAAATCGGTCAATAAGAAGAAACTCATTTGTTGTTAAATTCTATATTTCGTTGGTAATTTCCAACTTCATCAGGAATGTAAATACTGAAAGTAGAAGTTTTCTTTTGTAAATGCAATACATGGCTTACGGCTACCAACTAATGATGTTCTTGTATCGCTGGATGTTGTGTCGTTACTAATATACCTTTGGAGTTAGTGATTGATGTTATTAGTAGTGATTGGGATCAGATAGCTGAATATACCACTATATCAAAAAATAATTTTATAAATCTAATTTCATTCATTTTCCAACATACATATTTCGGTTTTAATGATAAGTATTATCGTCAGATTTTCGGCTTACCAATGGGATCCCCCATTAGCCCTATTCTGGCCACCATTGTGTTGGACCGATTATTACTTTGTGTATTACCTAAATTACCATTTGAAGTCCCATTCATATATAAGTATGTTGATGACATCATTTGCTCCATTCCGGGTGGTTCAGCTCAAGTTGTGTTCGATATGTTTAATTCATTTCATGATAGATTACAGTTTACTATTGAAATGGAACGTGATTCAGGTGTTTCCTTTCTTGACACCAAGGTTATTAGAGATAGATAGAACAGAATTATATTAGATTGGTACCCAAAACCCACAACAACTAACAGATATCTGAACTTTTCATCAAATCATTCGACGAGTCAAAAATATACAGTAATACCCCGCTTTACGCGAGGGATACGTTCCGAAAAAAATCGCGTTAACTGAAATTCGCGTATATCGAGGTTTATGATTAAACATAGTCAAAATTTAATACAAAAAAATACAAATCATTTTAATCAATCACTTTAATTCTAAGAACACTTTATGCAATACATACTCTTATTTTTTACGGAAAAATACATCTATTGTCTTTTGGGTAACGTTTTGTTTACGTTCTTGTAAAATACGTTCATAACACCCAACACTGTTTTTAATTGTTTGACACACGGTCAAGACACGGTCATCATTATTGTCTATACTCTGCAATATGTCCAAACCTGAATAAATTTTTGAAAGTGCATTTTGTATTTCCCCTGAAGATAAAACTTTCTCTTCTACTTGTTCTTCCTCATCGTAGATAGGATTATTCTGTAACTCGATCAGATCTTCATTGCTAATAGGATCGTCGTGCGTTGCTACAAGTTCTACGAGATCTTCTACCGTGACATCTTCAAGTTCAGACCCCTCAATCATTGCAGCAATGTCTTCAAGCACTTGTCTCTGCATCTGGACAATTCTTCTAGGTGCTTCCACTACATCTGGCCAAAGATTACGCCACACCCCATTCATACAACTCATTTTAACTTCCTTCCAAGCCTCTTCTATGTTGTGAATAGACTTCATAATGTTGTATGACTTCCACCACTCTCGCATAGACTGTCTTCCTTCCCCGTCAGTTTCATGAATTAGTTGGCTAAAAGTGCGGCGATGGTAATAAGCTTTGAAGTTTGCTATTGCTCCCTGGTCCATAGGTTGTAATATTGACGTAGTGTTTGGTGGAAGGAACTTTACGTACACTTTTAAGTCTCTGGGCGTATCAAGTGAGGTTGGATGTCCTGGGGCATTGTCTAAGAGTAATATAACTTTAGGTTCAAGCCCATTTCTGTCACAGTATGATTTGACTGATGGGCAAAAACTATTAGAATACCATTCTTGAAAAATTTCCCGTGTAACCCACGCCTTTCTGTTTGATCGCCACACAACTGGTAGACTTGCCTTGTCTGTGCCTCGCATTGCACGGGGTGTTTCTGAATGGTACACTAGTAAAGGTTTCAGTTTGAAATCACCAGTGGCATTACCACCCAGCAGAAGTGTTAGTCGATCTTTCGCAGCTTTGAAACCACTGGCTTGACGTTCTTCCTTAGAAATGAATGTTCGAGATGGCATTTTTTTCCAGTAAAGTGCGGTCTCATCAACATTGAAGATGAGACAAGCAGGAATTTTCTCTCGTCTAACGAAGTCTTGAAACTTGTCTGGAAACTCAGCTGCAGCTTGAATGTCCGCGCTGGCCGCCTCGCCTGTTATGTGGATATTGTGAAGATTAGAACGCTGCTTGAACCGATGGAACCAGCCTCTGCTGGCAGCAAAAGTCGGAGTGGCACTCCCTTCTCCTTCTTTTGTTTTCAGCATCTCATACAAAGATTTTGCTTTTGTGCATATGAGATCTTGACTTAGTGGTGTGTTCTTCTTATTCAAATCTTCGATCCAGACTGACAGTAATTTCTCCATTCTTTCTAAGATAGATGATCTCGAACGAGAAAGTTTTGTTGCACTTATAGGTGTTGAACCTTCGCTGGAGATTTTAATTTTTTCCCGATTTTTATAAATCGTTCTCACAGTCGATTCTGAGAGTCCAAAATCTCTCCCAACAATTGTTGCTTTGCCTCCATTTTCCATTCTTCTTAACACTTTCATCTTCAATTCCAAAGTGACGCTTTTACGCTCTTTTTTCTTTACAGGCGGCATTTTTAACGTAGGGTTAAATTATGTATGTATGTATCTCCAATAAATATTAAAACAAAACTGCCAGCCGACCGAACTAACATTACGGAACAAATGAACACACGAAACGAACGAGGAAATCCCCATAGAACAAAGTCGAAGGACAGGGAATTCCCAATTCTTCAAAGAGAATATTCAGAGAAAGCGGGGATCCCCCCGCGACCATAGAGAAGTTAATGACTACATGAGCGCGAAATTTGAAATTCGCGTTATAGTGAAACCGCGCATAACGGGGTCGCGCTAAGCGGGGTATTACTGTATTACAGTGCTTGCCATGAAGAATAGAATAACTCATATAAGTAATGATAGCTTCCTTCAAACTAATCTAAACAAACTCTATAACATTTTCGTCAACAATGGTTACCAAAAATGTATACTGAAAAAAAAACATTTTAATTCCTTTGGATGATAACAATCTTGAAGTGAAGTATGTTAGGTTGCAATCACTGACCTAAGTGATAGGATAGTCAAGATTTTCAAGAAGTTTTCAAATTTGAAGATAGTAGACCAATTATTTATGTAATGGCAAGTTGTTTACCAAGACCAAACAAAGAACTCCTCTGATGTTCAACAGTAGTGTTGTTTATAGATTGCCATGTCTGGGTTGTGAAGGTGTTTATATAGCACAGACCTCTCAATGGTTGAAAAATCGGCTGACACCGCACAGGAGTAATTGCATGATTAGGAAAAACTTATGTGCCATTTGAATACGGGACATGTTTTTGACTATGCGAATACTAAGATACTTGAAATTGAGAACGTATATAATAAACGGTTATTCCTTGAGATGTGCCATATTATCAGAGATGATAAGACAATTAATTATAAAACGAATATTGTAACATTCAACATCAACAAGAATAGAAAAATAATATATATATATATATATATATATATATATATATATATATATATATATATATATATATATATATATATATATATATATATATGTTAGTTTATTGATTATTATTATTGGCATAATTAGGGTTATTTGTTATTATTGAACGTTATCGCTCCAATGTTCCGCCACTGTAAATGTGATATGTTTTAATCTAATCTAGCCCAGCGACTACTATATACACTATTGCGTCAAAATCGGGGTGGCCGATCGATCGATCGTGGGCCTTTTCATTACGGGGCGACCCTGCCGTGTTTGCGCTGACATGATACACTCCAGATAATCAGTTTTGTTTTTCAATAAATACGACATGAAGCCCCACTTTGTCCCTTTTATATTAATAATTAGTTTATTTGATTTTGGTATTTTAACTATACGATTTAGGTTAGATAATGTGTAATATTATAACAAGTGTGCAAGATAAATATAGCATAAAGAAAATGGAAAATTATCAACCAACCATAAGCCCTCAGTTAACCAGTTAAGTACAGAACGTATACAAAGTCTACATTTGATAAAATTTAAACAGAACTGTTTGCTTGCTACATCCTCTGTACACAGGAAAACCGACATTTTCAAAAATAAAAAAAAGTAACGCCAGCTGTTATAAATTTTCGTTGTTGAGGCGGCACTCTTAATGAGTATTATATCAGCTGCTTTATGACCATTAGACGCCTAGTTATGGTGGTAAGAGTGGAAGTGTGTCTAACGAGCGGTAGGAAAATAGTTTTAAAACAAAGAGTTGCTATCGACTGAACTAACCTGATTCAGCATCATGTAATTTCTTTCTGTTATCCTGACTTCATTTGTCGATAAAATGAAAGCAATACACTACGTCTGAAAATATGCCAGCGATAGTGACTATGACCCTTAAAAACCGAAAAATAAATTTAATGAGTGAACTAATCGCTATAAAGCTGCAGAAGAGTTCTAATACAAATCTAGAAGTTCAATTCAATTATCGTTCAATGTAACTTGACAATGACTTAGCATATTTAAAATCTTGACATAACTTTCAACGGCTAAGGCGCTTGAAATTTGCCTACCATAATTAAGACTTAGTTTAGCAAAGATAACCAAAGATACAACATACATTCAATAATGATTTATAGAAATACCATTTTTCTCCAATACTCAGACACAAAATTGTTTGCGTTGTCATTGTCTTTATTGGCTTACGAGCAAGGCATAGCCTCTTACTTATATTAATGATCGTTGTTACTACATAGTATGAAAGATTACTTATTCTAACTTATCCTAAGCATTTACAAGAGTGATCCTATACTAACTTAACCTAGGAAACGTGCCTATTTTACATGATTGTGAACTAACCGAACTTAACCTAGGACTTATACTAACTCAACCTAGCTTTACAATCTTCTGTCATGGTGGGTGTGGTGGGTCATCGTTTTCATCAGAGAGCGGGTCTGTTGATTTCGGGTATTGGTGACGGGCATACGGTTGGATCAAGAAGACGTTCCTGATGATTGGGTTGTGGTGTTGGGATGCCTTGGCAAGGAAGTTTGTTTGGATGTTCCTCATGTGTGCCTTTATGGTGGGCACACTGAGGTCTCTATATAGTTGGTTGTTTCTCATGAACAATATAGCTCCTGTGTTCATCCTCAGGGCCATGGAGTTGAGCTCTTCTTGTCTTGGAGAGCTGGCACCATGTGGAGCAGGCGTAGATGAGACCTGCCTTCATAATGGTGTTGTATACCATTAGGTGGACAACTTGCTAGAGCGATTTATAATTGGATAAAATTTTCTCAGCAGTTATTTCACTTTCCTGGTGGTTGTGCTGACATGGTCCTTCCAGACAAGCTATTTATCGTACTAGATACCTAGATACTTGATGGTGGTTGCCTACTGAATGCAGGAAAAAATTTTTGGCAAAATATATCTTAAGTAAACAATGTTGCCATATTCCAGGAATGCAAAATAAACAATGACATCACCTCTCAGAAACGATAATTATTACTTTCCCGGCTGACGGTACTGCTTTGAACCTTTGGTTCCGGTGAACCCTTACGTCTGAACTCCATAGACTGGCATTTCATTCTAGTCATAACTGCTTACCTCCGATTTATCGCTGGCCAAAATTCTATGGAAAAAATAATATTACTTTGTGCCTTTTATCAAGCTAAAAGGCATATTTGGTTTAGCTTGGCTTTTCATTTATCAGGAAGTATTCGGGACACCCAACGTGGGTATACTAGTACTTCAGCACGTTACAGCTAATGTGATGTACTCTTTCTTGTGAATTTCCTACCCTCTCAAGGTGTCAGTCTGTTTACACCTGCAATTCTAGTGAACCAGTTCATTCACAGCAGCCATCTGTCTTTTGTCATATATAAACACTGGTCGTCCAAGCAGTTTTCGATTCTTCAGGTCCGTTTCAGCAAGTTTCTCATCTTTCATAGTCCTTGCCCACCTCACTCAATAGTCAAGTCGCGTGCATTAGTTGTGTAAGGTAAATGTCAAATTACTTGTGACATGGTCTATCCCGACATCATAAAAGTTACTGCCAACGAGGTCTTAATTTTTGTTACATCCTCCGTACCATTTTTTCGATACAAAACACTAAAAATGTGAAGAAATGTTTACTCGCATCATTGCTCTACATTCATGTTCCTGAAAATTTACTCGCTAATCAATTATACTAACAATAGACCACTCATATGTAGTCGGAATCATGCAAAAAGAAAAAGTTATACACAAGTGTAAAATCTCACGGACACATGACACTCCTTGAATTATCTGGTCATGGGATTATTTCCTCGCTACCGAACATGTTAAAATCTTGATGTTAGAGTTTTCTGATAAAATTTTTCTAGTAATCCTATAACGTGGTATAACATTGCACAATAATGATTAATAATAATGTAAATTTAATCAATATGTAACAAATATTGTACAACGTTTGCCATGTTATAAGAGATTCTTCGCGTTATCTCCTTGTTATAGAAATAGTGGACATATTTCTTATTTGTAGTTTTATTTTCAACTTGTTTTTAATCAACAAGTTTCTATAATACACGTTTCATTAAAACTGTGTTATCAATTATTATTATTATTATTGTTTTTGTTTTTCTTTCTCACATTTGGTTAATGTGGTTCCATGTCTGGCTGACGGGCCTAAACCAAGTCAGCACAAACGCATTACCATTATGTATTAAGGAATGGCCTGACAATGTTACATGCTTTCAAAATCACTGACTTCTGAATGTTTTGTGTATGTTTGTGTTGAGTCCTAATTGTACTAAGTGTGGAGTAAATCTTGTTGGTGTAAGGCCTGTGGCTGATATGACGAGAGGGACAATGATGACTTTTTCTTGTTTCCATAGCCTTTTTATTTCTGTTGCAAGGTCTGTGTATTTGGAGATTTTTTCTGTGTATTTCGTTTGGATGTTTGTGTCGTTGGGGACAGCTATGTCAATTAGATAAGTGACTTTTCCTTTTTTGTACTAAAAAGTAACATCGGGTCTATTGGCGGAGACTGTTTTATCTGTATGGATACTGATGTCCCGGTAGAGCTTGTAATCTTTATTTTCAAGTATGGATGTTGGTGTGTATTTGTAGTAGGGATCTGTGTTTTCTGTGAGTTTGTATGTTGTGGCTAGTGCTTGGTGAACCACTTTTGCCGCTAAATCATGTCTGGCTGTGTATTCCGTACCGGCCAACATTTTACATCGGCTTGTTATGTGCTCAATCGTCTTTTTCTGCTGGTGGCACTTCCTACATCTATCTTCTGTAATAGCTGGGTCTTTGACGATATGCTTTTGGTAGTTTCTGGTTAATAAGACTTTATCCTGGATGGCAAGTAAGAAACCTTCGGTTTCCGGGAATAGCTGCCCATCCTGTAACCAGGTGTAAAATTGTTTTTTATTTATGTGGTCTTGTTCTATGTGGTATCTGTGTTTTCCGTGGAGTGTTTTTTCTGACCACGTTTTCATCTTTTCCTGTTGTAATTGGGTGTGACTGTGTGTCTGCTGGATGGTCTACCCGGGATAAGTCGAGTGGGGTGTAGTTTTTGTCTGCTTTGACAGTTGCTGTGGAGGCTGGTTTGCTTGGTGTGAAAGAATTTCCTAAGTGCTCGTATTTGTTTTGTGTGTAGTGATCTTATGTCTATGATTCCTCTTCCTCCTACCTTCCTCTCGATGGTAAGTCTCTCTTTGCATGCGTTGGGGTGTAATTTCCTGTAGTTGGTAAATTGAGAACGTATAAGGATGTAAATGTTTTCTATGTCTTTGATGATACCAAATGAATATGTGAGTATAGGTATAGCGAACGTGTTGATAGCTTTAGTGAGATTCGTTGAGTTTTGTTTGTAAAAGTTTCGTCAGTCTGTTTTTGAATTCGGTTATTCGGTTTATTATTATTATTATTATTCCTCAAGAAGAAACTATGTATGTTTCATCAGACCGTTCCACTAAGAGAGACATGATGAAATAAGGCAAATCAGGAATCCGACTTGTCGACGAGTAAAACGACTTGGTTCCAAATTTCAGAGTTAATTTTACAAAAATCAAGTTAACGGCTCTTCTCTACAATGTCTCTGAATTTAGGTGTCCATAACACGCGAGGCAATAATGTGGATTTTGACCAGAAATGTTTTTTTAGTGTTCCGTACGGGATACTTATTAGATCACTTCCGTGTCCGCCTGGCTGACTTTGGTGTCCGCCTGTCCGTCTGTCATACCCGATTTTCTCGGAAATTATTTGACATAGAAAGTTGGAATTTGGCACAAATATAGGAATTGTTGGCCGTGAAATTTTGAGAATTAAATTTTGACTTAAGAGGTTAGTTTTGGGGGGTAAAATAGGAAGTAAAAAAAATTTTTTACCAGGTCATCGAATGCGATGTCAAATGAACGCTTGTGAACATAAGAGTTCAAAAATATATATGATGTAATACTTGCGCACATTTTCTTTTGTATTATTGTTAAAAAATTGCCAAAAATCGCTGTACCCCCCATCTATCTCGAAAAGTACTGATCCAAAAATTTTGAAAAAACTCTGGAATGTTCTCCATAGCGTGAAGATTGATCAAAAATGATCACTAGTGCATTACAATTGATAATTTATCTAAAAACTATGTGACTCCACAACATTGTAAAGCTTCTTTTAATATACTTTTCAGTACATTACTGTCGCGCGTCGCTTCTGTACCGAAATAATTTTATTTTATTTGTTTATAATTAAACAGGTAGCTAAGACGCTGTAACTCTTATATATTATTGACTAAGAAAAACGTGAAAATACATATTGGATCTTAAGATGTCAGGGACCTAATTAACTTAGCCTAGGTACGATTTTAATTTTGTTTGAAAAGCAATCACGGCACGGAACACTAATTGGGCAGGTTCAACTTGCACTTGACCGGTTTTTTAACTATTCATTCTTGTATACATTCTGATGAAACGATAACCATACAAGATTACAAGACATTTAGCATATATTTTCAAATGGATTTAAAATTATTAATTTAAATATGATGTTTCCAACTTGCACTTGATCCATTTATTAAATAAATTTTGACTTCTTAAAATGTCACTTATTCCCATGCACTAAATCAGAAACGTAATATACTATATCAGTATTTCCTGGATCCGATGCTGGGAGGTCTCATAAGCAGTTGATAGTACGAGTATTGAAAACTAGTTAGCTTCTCATTGTCAAAAAGAAATGTGGTTCCTATGGATAGTAGCAAATATGTACACAAACTTTGGTAGTCCAGATTCAATCGTGCTATTTACAGTGAATTTTTGAAAAATACATGACCGACAAAAATTATTAATTTAGTAAAATCGAATATCGATTGATGATTATGATTACGTACCTCTTTTTAAAAAGACTGTATATTAAATAAATTTGCGACGACATACTTAACACATTGAAGTAACAATGTCATTTCTAGGCCACTATCAAAAATTGCGTTGAGGATTTCAAGAGAGGAAGAACCGATATCACTGATGGATATCGTGTTGGAAGACCCGTTTCTGTGCCTATACGAGATAACGTTGATACTGTTCATGAAATGACTTTGGAGAATTGACGAATTGGGCTAAACCGTATACTATATTTTTCACATTGTCCATTCTGATTTGGGTATGAGAACATTATCAGCTAAATAAATCCCTACATGTCTGAACGCCGAGGGCTGGGAGGTCACAGTATCCAAGATATTGATCTAACTTCTCTGGTCGAATTGGTAATTACAGATGAAACACAAGTCCATCATTATGATGCAGAAACAAATATGCTGGTTTACCTCACCCCATGAAATTTCGCTTACAGAGACCAACATGAAATTTTTTTTCTTTCGTTTTTTTGGGACAAGGATGTGATATATCTTACAAGTTACTTGACACTGAAAAAATATTTGAAAAGATACAAATTTCGTTCAAATAAAAAGTAATAAATACTGCCAAAAGCTGGTTTGTAAACCATAACAAAGAATTTTTTTATTTTATTATTATTTCGTTCAAATAAAAAGTAATAAATACTGCCAAAAACTGGTTTGTAAACCATAACAAAGAATTTTTTTTATTGTATTATTATTTCGTTCAAATAAAAAGTAATAAATACTGCCAAAAACTGGTTTGTAAACCATAACAAAGAATTTTTTTAAAGTTTGGGTATACTACACTACGTGTACATGGTAAAAAGGAGATTAGGTTGAATAAGCAGTTTTTGTTTTTGAGATTTACTTATTCTTTCTGTGGTAGGATCACATCGGTGTCCGTTCGTCACACCTGATTTTCTTCGAAACTATTTGAAATAAAAAGTTGAAATTGAACAAATATACGAATTGATGACCCAATCAGAGCCGTGTAGTTTTGAAAGTTAAATTTTGACTTAAGGGGTTAATTTTGGGAGGTGAAATCGGAAGAGGAAAAAAAATTACTAGGCCATCGAGTGAGATGTCAAAAGAAAGCTTGTGAAAACACAAGTTTAAAAATATGTATATATGATGTAATAGTTGCTCAGACTTCTTTGTATTATTTTAAAAAATGGCCAAAAATCTCTGCCAGCCTCCTATCTCGAAAAGTACTGGCCAAAAAATTCTGAAAAAATTCTAGAATAGTCTAAATAAAGTGTAGATTAAGCGAAAATTATCATGAGTGCATTTCGTTTGATAATTTTTCTGTTATAAAAAAAAACTATCTAGCATGACAGAATGGTGAAGGTTTGGAAAGTTGGAAATTCAACCGGGACCAAAAGCAACGAAATATAAATAAATATTCGGTGCAGTCAATAATATCACTTTGCTTCACATTCTACTGTCGATTTCTAAGGAAAAACACCACCTACTATTCCCATAGTGCAGTCAAGGATGCCCGATATTGTCTTCAGACAGCGTATCATAAAACGTATTTTGATGAAGCTAGACACCAAAAAGGCTTCTGGCTCTGACGGAATACCTGCCATAGTTCTCAAAAACTGTGCGAGGGAACTAACACCAGTTTTCTGTAAACTTTTCAACCTATCCTACAGAAAGGGAATATTTCCTTCCTGCTAGAAATGTGCCATAGTTCAGCCGATACCTAAAAAAGACCTTGCCAAATAACTACCGACCAATCGCACTGCTTTCAATAATATCGAAAGTCATGGAAAAGGCTATCAATCAGCATCTTCCAAAATATCTTGAAGGATTCAACATTATTAGCGATCACCAATATGGCTTTCGTAAAAATAGATCAACAGGAGATCTTCTGACTTATGTAACACATGTTTGGAACAATGCAACTGAACACTTTGGAGAATCTCGAGCGGTTGCTCTTGACATATCCAGGGCATTCGACCGTGTTTGGCACGATGGGCTGTTGGCTAAGCTACATTCTTATGGTATGTCTGAAAAGTTCTGTTTATGGCTCTCATGTTTCCTCAGAGAGCGTTCTTTACGAGTGGCAGTCGGCGGATTTCTTTCTAACACCTTTACTATCAACGCCGGTGTACCCTAAGGCTCCATACTGTCTCCTACTCTCTTTTTCATTTATATTAACGATCTGCTGGAAAAGACCGAGAATCCAATCTACAGCTTTGCAGATGACAGTCCACTTATCCCTTCATTCACTTTGAATACTCAGACATCGGCTACTCAGACGAATATCCGCAGACAGCAGTCATTTAACTTAACAAAGACCTGGAAGAAATTCTATCTTGGGGTGACAGTAACCAAGTGGCATTTAACGCTACAAAAACCCAGGCGGCAGTTTTTTCTAAAAAGGTTAACGTTGCTGAACCCGACATAGTTATGTCGGGGCACTCCATTCCTCTAACATCGTCACTCAATTTGTTGGGAGTTAATTTGGGAGCAAATATGTCCTGGCATGAACATGTTACAGGCATAGCAAGGAGAGCTTCTCAAAAGTTGGGCATATTATTTCGAACCAGAAAGCTTTACACTACACAATAACTGTTAATTCTTTACAAAGCTCAAATTCGACCAACTATGGAATACTGCTCCCATATTTGGAGCTCCGCTCCCAAACATACACTGCATTTGTTGAATTCTATTCAGAGAAGAGCTGTTCGTCTGATTGGAGACCCGGAACTGACCAGCGGCCTTGATTCGCTGGAACATCGAAGAACGGTTGGCGACTTGAGCCTAATCTACAAGTATTTTCATGGAAAGTGTTCGAAGGATGTGGCCCGCTTAATTCCTCCCAAAGCGGTGCATGTTAGAAATACACGTCTCGCTAATCCTTCACATCCGTATGAGGTTCAGCTTGTTACTCCTCGTACAATGCTTTTCAAGCAGTCTTTTATATGGAGAACATCATCCCTTTGGAATAATTTGCCCAGGACTGTGTTTCCCACCAAGTACAATTTACAGCGATTCAAGAATAACGTAAATCGCTTTCTCCGTACACGTGTCGCTCCTGTAGCGCTTTAGAGACTTCCCTGTAGCACGTGTGCTAGACCCATAAAAAAAAATCATGGTGACCAATGGATAGATACCAAAGACAAAATAATTTTTATTTTATTTGTTTATAATTAATCCAATATTTAAGTAGTAAATATCTGCTTTAAACTTTTACTATTAGATTCTAGATTGAGCTGGATTCATTTATTGGCTATTGGGTACCTAATTTTTATTGTAAAGGTAATCGCGGTACAGAACACTAATTGTGCAAGTCCAACTTGCACTTGACCGGTTATTTTCTCACTGTAAATAAAGTTTTTCAAAAAAGTTTTAAGGGACTCTAACTACAGAGACCAACACAGGTTTTGACTGATCCAACTAAATTATGTTGAAAACAAAAGCCTACGAAAATATCATATTATACATTTTAGATGATTATAAATTACTGGATTTAAGTGCAAAATCAATAAGATTTAATGAAACTAGATTTAACAACAAAATAAGTGTAAAAACCACCATTCTTAATCTTCATAGGCCCGCTATTATATAAACATATCATTTCTCCTAGAACAATCCAATATTTCAAAAACAGAAACCCACGAAACTTTGTTTATTTACAAACACGAAACCGTTGACCTCAAAAAGTGTCGCCAGCACGTTTTTTAAAAACATCAAAATAGTTTATGACTTATTAGCGTCGGGTCGACTGTCCAACCCTGTACATCGTTCAGTTTCACAAATATTTTTAAAATCTTTATTCGAATATTAACACATACCAAAAAATTACAAATTCTGCATTAAATTTATTTTCGTACCGCCAGAAAATATTTTTAGTACGTTAAAAATAGGTTGGGAGGTGATTCCTGAACTTCTCAATTGACCATTATTGATTAGCTGATTAGTCAAATAATAATTATTGATCAACAAGTCACTTTAATGAGACAACGTATGCTCTGCAGGGAAATTCTCAAATCGCTCAAGTTATAGACCAAGAGGGCGACACGAAATTTTATCCTGTCGACTAACCTTTTGCCTATTTGTTCATTCTATCGGGCGAGTCGAACGTTAATTTTGCGGCCTCCGTACCCTGAATGCCCAGATAAGGCCCAAAATGCTACATCTAAAAATGGACTATCCTTTCTTACTACTTACGGGGTCTCCAAGATTAGTAAAGTCTTGGTTGGTTGGTGTCAGTTTCTTCCCTCTCCCTGGTACATTACCACCGGACTTGCAATTGCAAAAATGCACATCAGTAATATAACAATCGAATAAAATCAAAGAGAAATTATAAATCTTGTGATTGGATGCCGGCAAACTGGAGTAGGACCCAAAAACCGTTGATCCAAAAAGTGAACTATCATTTAACCATGTAAAATCAATAAATGTAGTTTGTTCTTGATAAAACAAGAGGGAACCTGCAAAAGGCGGACGCGGACACCGCCAATACAGGAAGACGAAGCTGCACCCGCTTTTTCCAGCCAAAAAGATCCTTTTTCGAGTTTTTGAACTCTTATTTTATCAAGAACAAACTAAATTTATTTATTTTAACTATATGGTTACATGACAATCCATTTTTGGATCGACGATTTTTGAGCCCTAAAGTTGAGTCCAGTCTCGGCGGCGTCTGCCCTTTGAGGCGCTCGATTTTTTTAGTGTCAATAAATGTTATGCAACTTGATTCGAGTGGTTAAACGACAGTCCATTTTTGGATGTAGCATTTTGGGCCTTATCTGGGCGCAAAATCAACGTTAAAGGCTTTTATTCGACTGGCCCGATAGAATGAACAAGTAGGCAAACGGTTAGTCGACAAATCAAAATTTCGGGTTGCCCTCTTGGTCTATTATACTCCTTGGAGCTCAGGTTCAAGCAGTGCAGAATAATGCCTGAGGATGATCACGGGAGCCCCGTGGTTCATGAGGAACCGTCAAATTCACAGGGACCTCGGTGTGCCTACCGTAAAGGCACACATGAGGCAAATTCAACAGAAGTTCCTCGAGAAGGCGTCCCAGCACCCCAACCCGTGCATCAGGGACGCCTTCCGACCCCACCTCAAGCTAGCCGCCAGTTCCCTAGGCCGTCGGACCCGCTGCTGCTCTCGGACGAAGACGATGACCCCCCTTGCCCGCCGTGACAAGAAGAATGTCATTCTAGGTTAAGTTTAAACTAGTCCTAATTTAAGTCTTGTTACTTCCTAGTTTAAGTTAGCGTAAGTCTTAGTCTAAGGTAGTTTTAGTCTTAGTTCTAAGTCCTAGCTTTAAGAAACTTCATGTATATACCAAACACATTTCCTAGGTTAAGTTAGTATAGGATTCCTATTGTAAGAACTTAGGTTAAGATAGAATAAGTTTACATTTAGTATTAGAAATTATATAATTATACTTTCACAATTATAAGAAAGAGGCTTTGCCTAGCTTAGAAATCAATAAGGACAGTGATATACTCCTTGGAAAAACAGTTCAAGCAGTTTATTGTGAAGAGATGAGCTTCTCAATATAAAACCTTTTCTAAAGAGAGTGTCGCGAGGAGTGCGAAGCTGAGACTAATATAAAGGTTTGGCTTAAATGAAGAAGTCGAATGGAAAACTGAGGCTTATTTTAGAAAGCTATACAAACATATCCAAATGTGAGAAGATCGTTGGAATAAGTGTATCGCTCTTGAAGGAAACTATACTGAAAAATAATATCAATTTTTGGCAACAACATTGTTTTTTATTTACAAGTCTAGGGACTTTTCACCCCATGTGAGTAAAAGTATTAACTAGAGCTGTACTCTTAAAAATTTTTTTAGGTATTTGTTTAGTTGAATAACTTCCTACTGTCTGCGGATATTAGCATAAGCAGCACGAGATCAAGCGTTTAAGATAAATGAAGAAAACAAACGCGACCTTATGAGCAAAGCTGATGATTGGATTTTGGTCTTTTCCTGCAAACCGTTAATATAAAGAGGAAATAATGTGGGACATAGTATGGGGCCTCGGAGTATACTGGCATTGGTAGTGAAAATATCGGAAAGAAATCAACTAATAGTCACTTGCAAAGAAATATCTCTTGCAAAACTTGAGAGCTACAAAAAATAACCTTTCGGACATATTATAAGAGTGCAGCTTAGCCAACTATCCATTATGCCAAACACGGTCAAATGTTTAAATACATCAAATGCAACCGCTTACGTTATCCTAAAGATGCTTGACATAAGTCCTGTCGATTCTTTGCTTACTAAAACAATAATATTAAATCCTTCCAAAAATTTTAAAATATGGTAAATGATGGCCTTTTTCAAAACTTCCGATATCAAAACGGAATCATCAAATGACTTTGGAATTTGTTTTTCTACCCCTTACATAGTAAATATATCATTACCACATTATTTCCAAACAGGTAAATAAAATAATGCAAATAAGAATACTTACCATTGGCGACAGAAAGTATGTGGAAACTCACTTTTCCTAGGGCGATTCCTAAGTGATTTATTCGTTACTAGCCGTGCCCGTGGCTCCGCTCACGTTGACTTGATTCACTATTATCGTCACTGCCTATTCCTTATGTTGCCTAACGTAATAAAATATATCCTGTAACCTGGCCAGAGAACATATGTATTTTATAAAAAAAAACACGTAAATCGGATAAGTGGTTTTGAGTGCTAAGCGCACTAACTGACAGACAGAGAGACGTTGCGTTTTATATGTGCTATATTTTTTTTGATAAATGTTAAGTTAATAATTAAAAAAAAAAACGTAAATCTGATAAGTGGTTCTCGAATAATACGCACACTAACGGACAGACAGACAGAGAGACGTTGCGTTATATATATATATATATATATATATATATATATATATATATATATATATATATATATATATTATAGATTATTATTATTATATAACCTGGCCAGGGAACATATGTATGTTTTTAAAAAAAAAGTATGTTAATCGGATAAGTGGTTCTAAGTAATAAGCGCTCTAACAGACAGACAGACCGTCAGAGAGACGTTGCATTTTGTATATATTATATTCTTTGTTACATGATAATGTTCCATATTTAATAGTTTGGGCAGTGTATTGGAAGAAAACGCGCTAGAGGTAAATTTTTTTCCTACTTGATCCACTATTATCGTCACTGCTTATTCCTTATGTTACCTAACGTAATAAAATATATCCTATAACCTGGCCAGAGAACATATGTATGTTTAAAAAAAAAGCACGTAAATCGGATAAGTGATTCTCGAGTGATAAGCGCACTAAAGAACAGACAGACAGAGAGACGTTGCATTTTATATATATTCTAGATTAATTGAAGATACCTCTGGTTACGAGTAAAAAATTTCAAAATAGCTATATGTTTTAGAAGAAAGTCAACAATGTTGTAGAAAGTAATCTACAGCACTGTACAAAATTAATAAAAACAATTAATTAGAAAATAGTTTCCTGCCTAGAGCAAGTAGACACACAAATAGCATAATCTAGTTTATATTAAAACGAAAATGACAAAAAAATCCAGTATGTTTCTGTTTCTGGAAGATGGCATCTATTACATACCTCGACTTTTAAGTTAGTGCTAAGGGATTTCCTTTCATTGTTCTCTAAATCGGCATGTGATTCTATCAAGCAGTGGCCTACTCTTCACTCTTAGTCATCTAATATGGGGTCACTCGGTAGCAGGTGCCTGCCCCCCACATTTGGAGGGGGGAGTGGCATGACGTGATATCATATCCAGGAATTGCTGTTGTGACTTGCTGCTAAATTGTAGCAATGTCTGGATGTCAAAATCTCTGTGTATTTAATTATTTATAGGATTGTATAATGCATTAATCGCTAGGGGCGCAGATAACCCTTAACTGATCCAAAACGGTAAATTGGTTAAGAAAATTCTACTAGTAGGGAAGGTTTTTAAAGTTCAAAAAATAGAAGACTAAGATTTTTTTTATTGCCCACTTAGTAAAATCTGGGTCAAAAATTTGATTTTTGGATTTTTACATTTTCTTTTAGTATGATATCTTAAGAATATTTTCTGTAAATTTCATAAGAATCGGTAAAACTGACGAAATTATAACAGAAAGCAGTGCCGTTGCGTAAAGTTTTCAGAGCTGGTAGCGAGCAGCTGCTTTCGAGTCAGCCTTCGCCGACCTTAACTCGATTTTAAAGTATTTTAAACTTTTTCTTCTATAATATAATACATAGAGATTCTTCAATTGTCCAACCCTAGAAAGTGCGAGGAATATCGGAATATAAGTCTAATAAACCACATCTTGAAACTCTTCCTTAAAATAATCCACCAAAAAGCATACAAAAAACTAGATGAACGTCCTGGACAAACACAATTCGTCTTTAGGAACAGACTAGGAACGAGGGACTCACTATTCTCCATTGATTCTGATTGAAAGATGTAGGGATGTTAACTCTGATGTGTATTTATGCTTCATAGATTTCCAAAAAGCCTTTGATATGGTAAATTATGAGAAAATGATGGAAATACTACAATCGTGTAACATTGATGTCAAAGACTTTTACTATACTGGAACCAGACTGCCAAAATAAAAGTTGAGAATCGCATGTTCAAAGAAATAAACATAAAGAAAGGCGTACGTCAGGGTCGTATTTTGTCACCCCTGTTATTCAATGTCTATTCGGAGGAAATTTTCAAAAAAGCACTTTCTGATAAAAAAAAAAGGAATTATTAATGGTGTGTGTGTAAATAACCGCCACTACGCTGATGATACTATCATTCTAGCGGACAGTGAAGAAGGCCTACAAAGACTCATGAATGGAATTGTTGATGCATGTGAGGAATATGGAATGAAATTGAATACGAACGAAACAAAAACAATGGGGGACAGAAAGAATCCTAATAACAGACATAAATATTAAAGTACATCAACAAACACTTAAAAGGGCAACAAAAATAACGTACTTAGGAAGCGTAATTAGTGAAGATTGGGACAACTCTATTGAGAATTGAAAAAGCCCGAAGTTCCTTTAATAAAATGCTCAGCATGCTCTGTAACTGCCAACTAAACTTAAAAGCAAGAACAAGAGTGCTAAAATGCTACGTGTTCTCGGTCATGTTATACGTATAGAAGCTGCAACAATCACGGACATAACATAATAAAGAATGGAGTCATTCGAGATGTGGTACTATCGCCGAATGCTGCGTATTCCTTGGACAGCGCATACCACAAACGTGGAAATACTTGATCAGATAGGAAAATAACGAGAGTTGATTCCAGCTGTTAAAGAGAGAAAAAGCACTTACTTTGGTCATATCATGAGAAGCCCCAAGTATGAGCTCCTGCAACTGATAATTGAAGAAAAAAGACAAGAATAAATTAGTATTCCAGAAGCTCAAATAGTCGATGAAGATTCAGCATATTGCCCTGGAGTCGAGGATTCATTTACAGGTAAAAATTTATTTTTGTATCACTGTTTTTAACCTGATTTTTCAAACCTAAAACTTTAATCGCGTTTTTCTCGAAACTACTTTATCTTGAAAACCGCTTGGCGGTGTGCAAGATATCTCAAGAATCAGTAAACCGATTTTGATGAAATTTGGTACATACTTTCTCTATACATATTGCTTGTCTTTGAAAGAAGCAGTTTTAATTTTATCAAGAATTTTATTTTTAATTAGCAAAAATTAGAAATACAGTAACGTCATTTTTTGATTTTTTTGTTTAAATTAATGTCATTTGACAAAATTTTTTTTAAATCCTTCGTTCAAAGACAAGCTTGACCCGCTAGTAAACTCATTTCTTTGGAAATTTTAATTTCAAATGATCCAGCTCCCAGTAATCGTGCACACCACAATGCTCCTTATAAAACGAGATCGCAGGGAAACGGTTGTAACGCCGCCATATTTTTTTTAATATAATTTTACTCGTTTTCGACTCCATGACTAGATACATCCCCTTAATGATTTCAAAAGTAAGCTTAAAATATTCCCCTTCGGCAGTAAAACTACATTTTTCGTTAAATTAACCACATAATTGAAGACTTAAGTGCATATAGACAATATACGTTGTAAATATTCAATCACGTTTCATAGTTTTATCTAGTGTATTATGTATTATTAATATAATAACCGACCAAGTGCAAGTCGGACTTGCGCAATTAGTGTTCCGTACGGTAATTACTTTTAAAATAAAAATTTTTGTTTCGGAGGTATAACATGATCAATGACTTCACAAAAAAATGAATTATCAACAAAGTTTGTTACCGATCTTTGTTGAAAACTGATGACCTTGAAATTTTTGTTTTTATATATACCAGAGGAATTATTAAAGGTAATGCACTCGTGATAATTTTCGTTCAATCTACACCTTATGGAGAATATTCCAGAATTTTTTTGAAAATTTTTTGATCAGTACTTTCCGAGATAAGCGGCGGACAACGATTTTTGGCAATTTTTTTAAAAATAGTACAAAGAAAAATGTGCGCAAGTATTACATTAAACATATTTTTGTACTCGTGTTTTCACAAGCTTTCATTTGACATCCTACTTAATGACCTGGTAAAAATTTTTTTTTCACTACCGATTTCACCCCCAAAACTAACCCTGTAAGTCAAAATTTAACCTTCAAAACTACAGGGCTCTGATGGGGCCATCAATTCCTATATTAATACTAAATTTCAACTTTCTATGGCAAATAGTTTCGGAAAAAATCAGGTGTGACAGACAGACATACAGACACCCCCCCCCCCCCGAAGTGATTTTATAAGTGTCCCGTACGGAACACTAATGAAATATATTTAGAAAAATTATGATAAAATTTATAACAAAATCGAAACAGGAATCTGGGCAAATTTGGCTAGTTTAGGGATTTCTGGGAAGATTCTCTTATAATACATGACATGGTCTACCTCACTCCCAAAAATATTGCGGTTACGAGCCACCACTGCAGCAGATCCTGGTATTATTATAACACAATTTATTACCTATTATTACTGCACAAGGATTTCAACAATCACTCCCCCGATTCGTTTAAAAATAAATCTAACCGAAAAATGCAAAGAGGGGCATTTCATTTTGATGTACTATTTCAAAATTAGAGAAATATATCTCGGGAACATCTAAAAATATATTTTCTTTGTGTTGCAGGTTTTTCCAAAGCTCGGGCGCTTAAGAATACATAATAAAATCGCCCGAATTTATTATTTTGTTAAAAGCCGTTAAACGGTTTGTTATTTTAAAGGAAAATAAATAAATTCTTCGTTTTGCGTAAAACTAAGTATATTACATAACTTTTTTTTATTTATTTTACGTAAATGTTCATTTCGGATCTGTAAGTGGTTGAGAATGTTTGTGAAAGTAATGCAAAATATAAAGTAAAAAGGAAAATGATTACGTTTTTATTAGAAATAAAACTTCATTTGAATATGATGTTGTGCAAAAGATAAAACAAATACTCTCCCTTAGATATCGATGCTGAACAACTTTTACAACATATTTACTATCACATTCATAAGATTTTTTCAAAAATAAGATTTACAAACTAAATCAATTAATGCCCCTCCCTTTCTAGATGTACCATCAGCTGTTATACAAGAAAAACTATAGATATCATTTTTGATATTTATAGTCGAAACTAAAACCTATATACGCTAACAAATATAACATCGAATCCTTCGATACCGAAAGCACAAAACAATTATGTGAGAACCGCTTGAGACAAAAAATAACTCTACACCCAATCAGCGAACAAGAAAGCATAGACCAACAGTGGACATCCATAATGGTGGAATAAAGCTCCTCAATACTACCTTAAAAGTATTGACAAAAATCATATCGGAAGATATGAACAAGGATATTCAAATAAGAGAGGAACAATAGGGATTTCGCAAAAATCGATCAATCATAGATGCCATATTTATAGTGAGGCAGATAATCGAAAAAGCTAAAGAACTTAACAAACCTGCATATGTGTTTGGTCGACATGACTCAAGCATTCGACAGAGTGCAATTAACAGTTATAAAAATATTACAAGAAAAGCAGAAAAACCAGCAGCTAATAAAAATCATACATGACATTAATACAGAATGCAGAATAAATATAAAAGTGGGACATCTACTGAGCAAAGAAGTCAAAATAAACGCCGGAATAAGACAAGGTCCCTTTTTCTTCAACCTCGTCCTGGACAGAATAGTGGAGAATCTTTCAAAAACTAGAGGATACAAAATGGGCACACACACACTTCCATACAATATGCTATGCCGATGATGCAGTTCTCATCTCCGATTCTGAGGACAACCTTCAAAAGATCTTTCATGCCTTCAATTTTCAATTTCGAAGCTTCAAAAGAATTATTAAGATGCAAGCTGGAGATCCATGGAAGTATGATTGAACAGGTTAATAACTTTAAATACCTGGGAACAAGCTACGGAGACTTAAACAGGGAAGTAAAACAGTCTATGAAGGCACCACTAATAGCAGGTTGCTTGACAGATATAGTATTGGCAAATAAATGCCTCACAGTGGAAAGCAAAATAAGAATATACAAGACAACAGTGAGAATGATCCTCACATACACTGTAGAAACAAATAATGAGGACAACAGAAATGAAGGTGATTAGGGACACACATGGAAAAACTATTCAGGACATAATCCACAACAAAGATCTACAAGAACTAAGTAAGATCCAAAAAATATCCAAATGGACCAGAACTAGAAGAAAACAATAGAATAATCACGTAGATCCGATGGACATACAGACTGGTAAAAACAGCCAAACCACCACATTCACCACGTAAGATTTTTTCAAAAATAAGATTTACATACTGAATCAATTAACGCCCCTCCCTTTTTAGATGTTAGGCGGTTAACAGGAAACGTAACGCCACCTAGGGACATTCGGTTTCTTCTTCTTCTTGAAGTGCCATATCCGATACAGATGTGGGCGACCCTCTAGCCTTTGCCTATAGTTAGTGCGTTTTTTAAGTGTTCCACAGACAAAGGTGGCCTATAGTTTAACGCTGATTTCGGACGGCCATATTGAGAGGGCTTTACTAGGCATGCTACTATAGGTAGTTTACCATTGCCTTCCCGAAAGAGACAACTGTCACGTTGTAAAAGCGTTTTGTTTAATACTTTCCCGAGCCGAAATACGAATTTTGGTCGCCGGCGTAGAAAGCACACACCTTACTCACTACTCTATGGCTGCGTCTACATTCGGTTTACCGAAAGTCAGTTCGTACAAATCGATATCTGAACTGTAGTACTTTGTAGTATTTTTAAGATATATCCTAGTTTCTCAAACTGGAAACGATATGTCTCACTAAAGCATCTGTTAAAAAGCTCGTGACTTCACAGAGAGCTATGGAGAGAAGCATGCTTTGTATCTCTCTTAGGGATAGAATTCATAACGAGCAGATAAGGAGACGAACCAAAGTCACTGACATAACTGCCGAGGCGGCAAAGATGAAGTGGTGATGGGTAGGTCATTTGGCTAAATCATCCGGAAACAAACGGGTGTACAGGATCACGGAATGGAGACCCAGAGAAACAAGAAGAAGCGTTGGACGTCCACAGAAACGATGGATCGATGTTATAAGACTAGTAGCGGGCACGCAAGTGGTTAAAGGTGACAAAAGACAGGAAAGCATAGAAGAGATTAGAAGAGACCTACGTCCAGGAGTGGACAGACTTAGGTTGAGAAGAAGAAGAAGATACCTGAATGCAAACTCGCGCCACCATTTCTCTAAGAAAATATTTGTTATTCCCTCATTAGTATTTAGAGCCTTCTCACTAAGTGATGAACATCCGATTTCGTCAAAAACAACGAAACTGACTAGTGCTCCAAAAAGCAATGGTTATTATTAAACGCTCTTGTACCTGTTTTAAAAATCCAATACCCGGACGAGATAATAATAAACATCCAGCAGTTAATTATGCATTTTTAATCTACATAGACGGTATTACAGACAAAAGAGCCAAACTATCTTAAAAATCCAACATTCGTACAAGTTTCAGCACTCGTAAGAAAATTGACGAATGCTTGAAATTCCCAAAAACAACATTGTGAAGATATTGGAACTACATTAGATTGAACCCAAAATAAAAGAATTTTTAAAGCATACCATGAAAAGCTGGGCTACTATTATTTACTCAAAAAAAAATAACAAAATAAAATTCAAATCAGACCAATTAACTTGTGTAGAGGAATCTTTCAGGGTGACCCACTGAGTACCTCTTGGTGATATTTGGCACTAAACCGATTATCTTCCTCAATAGACGAAAGAACATAAAAAGGTATAAAATGGAAACAAATTGTACCACCAGCTGTTATACAAGGAGGACTATGAATATCATTATTTATATTTGTAGTTAAAATAAAAACTCCACCGAAACTAAAACCTATATACGTTAACAAATATCACATCGAATCCTTCGACATCGAAAGCACAAAACAATTTATGAGAACCACTTGAGACAAAAAATAACTCTACACCCAATCAACGAATAGGAAAGCATAGACCATCGGTGGACATCCATAAAACAAAACATTATTGACGCGGCAAAGGAAACCTTAGACCAGAGACGAGAAAACATCAACAAAACGAATACAATACCTTGGTTCACGCCAGAAGTAAAGGAGCTGGCAAAGAAGAAAAAGGAGGCAACAAAATCCAAGACAACTGGAACGCATACATCGCTGAAAGAAACTTAACAAATACAAGAAGAAAATAAATTAAAGAAGAATATTGGGAGACATTTACAAAAGGGATTGAAAGTGATCTGTATTGCGCTCAAAGAAAAGTCTGGAAAATGTTAAGACGAAACAAACTTGATATGAAAAACACAGTACAAACTAATAAAATTACAATTCAAGAATTGAGAATAATGAAGTCGTACTTGAAGAAGTGAAAGAAGTAAACCTAGAAATAACTTTAGAACAGATAGAAAGAATTATAAGAAGTCTTAAAAACAGAAAAATCTCAGGACCAGACGACATCACAAATGAGATACTAAAATATGGAGGAGAAAACCTACATTAACAATTAGCACAGCTCTTTACAAACATAGTAAAAAATGGACAAATATCTACAGACTGGAAAACTAGCATAACAATCCCAATATTCAAAAAAGGGCAAAAGACGTTACCCGAAAACTACCGCGGAATAACGCTCCTAAATACTACCTTAAACGTAGTAACAAAAATCATAGTGGGAGAAATGAGCAAGGATATTCAAATAAGAGAGAAACAACAGGGATTCCGCAAAAATCAATCGACAATAAACGTCACATTTATAGCCAGGCAGATAATAGAACAAGCTAATGAATTTAATAAACATGCATATATGTGTTTCGTCGACATGACTCAAGCCTTCGACAGAATGCAATTAACAGATGTTATAAAAATATTACAAGAAAAGTAGACAAACCAGAAGTAAATAAAAATCATACATAATATTAGCACAGAATGCAGAACAAATATAAAAGTGAGACATCTACTGACCTCTTTATTTTCAACCTCGTCATGGATAGAATAGAGGAGAATCTTCCAAAAATTCCACACTTCCACACAGTATGCTACGCCGACGATGCAGTCCTCATCTCCAAATTCTGAGGACAACCTTCAGAAGATGCCTTCAATTTGGAAGCGGAAAAACTAAACATGATTATTCACACAACCAAGACAAAGTATGGAAGCTTCAAAAGAATTATTAAGATACAAGCCGGTGATCCAGGGAAGTATTATTGAAACTGGGAACAATAATAACAAGCTACAGAGACTTAAACAACAGTCTATGAAGGCATCACTAACAGCAGGTTACTTGCCAGATATAGTATGGACAAATAAATACCTCACAGTAAAAAGCAAAATAAGAATATACAAGACAACAGTGAGACTAATCCTCACATATGCTGTAGAAACAAATGATGAGGATAACAGAAATAAAGCTGATTAGGGACATACATGGAAAAACTATCCACGACAGAATCTACAATGAAGTTCTACAAGAACTAAGTAAAATCCAAGAAATATCCAAATGGGCCAGAACTAGAAGAAAACAATGAAATATACACGTAGATCGGATGGACGACAACAGACTGGTAAAAACGGCCAAACTCAATAAACCTTGCGGTAGAAGAGCCAGGGGCAGACTTCCGAAAAGGTGGAAGGAATGCCGGACGTCCACATCGGAAGAGAACTAATGAGGATAAAATAGGCGGTATGCCTACTTATATGACACACCATATAAGAAAGAAGAAGAAGATATTTATAGTAGAAAAATGATAGTTGTAAGAAACCTAGAGCGATGGCTGTTAGATGATACTTTAAAAAAATAGTTATGATTTTTATAATAACACCGTTGGTGTGTTACATCAATTCTAGAAATTCCCTCAATATGTTCCTCCCGACAAAATCCTGTGAATATTACTTTCTCGTAAGGTACAGCTCATTTTGAAGCGTGGGGTGGGTAGTCTAAAATGACAATGTAAACCAAGACGCCACCTTTTTTATACCCTACAGTCAGTAAATGGCTCTAGTGTTCCAAAGAAAACCAAAACAGGAAAAGACTGGGAGTTATTAATTGAAAGAAAAAGGAAACACCTTTATTTGATAAACAGAAATCAAAAACAACTGTTAAGTTGCAGAAGCCAATAAGAGGAAGGAAGCGGCTAAAGCTAGCGAAAATATGGCTGTAATTTAGACAATCACATTAGATTTAAAGGAGCACCGTATAAAACTGAAGCTCAGGTTATTTGTCCTCTTCGGTAATTTATGGTTAGTTATATTAGATTTTTTATTATATTGCAGGCATTTCTCAAGTTATACCAGTTATAGTTCAACCTAAAATAAAGTCTCAGTGGTCGCAAATTCTTTAAATATTACGTACGTCAAACAATGAAAACTGACTGATTCTGGCACATAATCGATTTGTTAGTTATAAATGATCGAGTGGGTTCAGTTATGAAAGCTATATATTCATCAGACAAGATGTAGGTCCCACGATGGTAAAACCTATTCTGATACTGCTAGGTTACGACAGGCAGTACTGTACTATCCTTCCATGCACCAATAATACAGTTGGCCAAGCACTCGCAGGCCATCTTCATACATTCACACAAGAGTTGGAAACATCTGGCAGATAACTGCAGAAAAAATTCCTCTTCGCTTTAATGTCGTAGGACTTGAAAATCGTAGATAAAGAAGGAAGGAGAACAACGAAAGAAAAGAAGGGGGAGTAGAGGCAGAAGAAAGCCTGTACGGAAACTAGTTTTAGTATCGTAGATACAAATATTTTAGGAGATATTTCTTACGAGAAGACAGAGAGAGCATTATGTTAGAGAGACGCAAAATTTTTCAGGGTATAATGAATGTGGCAACGTAGCTTCTCACTTGCTTCCCGCCGCACGCAATCACGTGTTATTTATAATAACCTTGATGATATACAATAAAAATTATGTATAATTAATTAAAACCATACTTTGGATTATTTATTAAAAATGTATCAATTATTAAGTATTGATAACTGAATAATTGCAAGTGCAAGACACGCGTTTATTCTAGTATCTTTTAAAAGAAAGTCGGATCACTGCAACGCATATATGTGATTCAAAATTTGAAAGAACGCCCAGGTCTACGCGCCCAATCTTCTTCAAGCTACGTTGCCACAGCGAAAATTCACTTCATAAAATACATCAAAAAGTAATATTTATCTAATATTTTTGAAACAACTAAGAGGTAAACTGCCTTCATATTTTAACAAATGAAAGCAAAGTATTTTTTTATGTATTTTTCTGTGACTTTTTACTTTTTAATAAACAAACAACAAAAATTGTAAAAAGAGCATGCTTTTCATAAGAAAAAGTACAGATTCCTATATTGTACGTATTAACTATCTGAAACTTTAACAATTAATTATGACAATACGGCGTGGTAAACCATCTTTATATTGAAGCAGTGAATGCACGATGCTAAAATCTATTATTTCTCAAAATTTCAAGCAAAACTACTTTTAACAGTTACTAGTAAAAAATACCTTAACATTGTAAAAAATTGTTATAATAAAAAAAATTATAAAAAAATTTAACATCAAATTTAGTAATTCGAAGATAAACTTTCTCGTGATACTATGTATGGTCTTGCCTTATTACAGAAAAATGGAAATTTGGGTTGTTTCTTAAAAAAAAGAAGCAAATATTACGTTAACGTAACAGTAATGCAGTTTGATGTAAAATTGTTCTTTCCATTTATCATTTTCTTGTTTCTTTTACTATAAATATTTGAAAATTATCTTTTTTATAGGACACCTTGTATTTTATTGTATATTGTTAAAAAGTATAATGGAAGAGTTTAAAAACAAAATCGTAGGAAATAATACAGTAAAATTTTCAAATGAAATATCTTTTATTTAATGTGTCAACAACATGATATTTGGAACTTGGTTCATTAACTTAGGTAATTTTTCGATAAACTCCTGGTGGTTAAAAGTATTTTTCGATTATATTATGGTCTCATTTCTAAGAATTTATTATTCCCAACATTATATTCTAATTACGTTTAGAAAGTTTATGGAGGTTATTTAAATAAAATGCCGAACTACGAGGGTAGCATGATAAGTACCTGGCCTGAACAAGAAAAAAAAAACATTTTTATGTGTAAAATTTATTTTATTTTTCCTTTTAGCTCGATAGATACACCTAATCCAACGTTTTTCTATATTTTGTAGCCCATCTAAGAAATACGATTTCTTCAACCCTTCAAAATAGACGTTTGTTGCAGCAATCACCTCATCGTTTGAGCCAAATTATTTTCCGCTAAACCATTTTTTGATATTTGGAAGTAGGAAACAATTGCTGAGAGCTAAATCTAGCGAATATTGTGGATGCGGAAGCAATTCATATCCTAACTCATGGAATTTTGTCATGGCGATGACACAAGTATTCACGCGTGCATTGTCTTGATCAAAGAGAATTTTTTTCTTCGCCAAATGCGTTTTTCTTTCACAGCATGATTGAAACGATCCAACAAGTTAACATAATAGGCTCCATTAATCGTTTTGCCATTTTCAAGATAATCGACGATTATACTGCGTGCATCCCAAAACACTGTAGCCATGACTTTGTGGGCCGATAAAGTCGCCTTGACCTTCTTTGGAACCGATTCGCTACGGAAAACCCACTGTTTGGACCGTTCTTTGGTCTCAAAATCATTTTGATTGCGCTTTAACAACGCCAAACATTCTTTGAAGTTGACTCACGTGCGCGTTTATTCTCAATTGTGAGCTGCGCCGCACCCATCTTGCGGAAAGCAATCTCATATCCAAATGAGTTGTTAAAATGTTCTGCACCCGTTCAATTAAGAAGCCCACAGTCTCAGCAATCTCACGCAGTTTCACTCTCCGATCATTTTTCACTATATCGTGGATTTTTTCAATCATTTCTGATGTGGCGACTTCATTTGGACGACCTGGACGTTCTTCATCAAAGATACTTGTACGGCCGCATTTAAATTCAGCTGTCCAATATTTTATGGACGATAACAAAGGTACAGAGTCCCCATAAACTTCGCCAAGTTCCACTTTTGTCTCATCATTCGTTTTCTTTTTCAAAAACAGATATTTTAACAGTTCTTGATATTCAGTTTTTTCCACTGTTGTAAAAAATCACAACAGCTGTTCTATTTAAATGGCTGCCACTCACAAACTAAATCATGCAGCGACTTGAAAATTTGACAGGATTCTTGTGTAAGGTTATGTTTACAAAAAATATAATTTTTTAAATAGTAGTAACGCCATCTCTGGTCGAGGCCAGGTACTTATCATACAACCCTCGTAAAACTGTGACTCTTTCAGGTAATAAGGGTAAAGAGGTAATTACTTCTAATAAGGGTCAAATATTTTAAATAAGAAATTTCAGGAAGTCCTTTATCTTAACGGTTGGGTTTGGTTCGGTTGTCAATGCTTGTTTTGTAAAGTTCTTAGTAAGTTGAATCACCTGATATAACTTCATAATATACACGTACCTATTTGTCGTCACAAGTTTTTTACAGGAATATACAACCTTGTTAGAACCATTGGAGATTATTTTCTAGGTGTTTTTCAATTGTGCTTCTTTTCTCGAAGTCTAGAAAGAAGCACCTATGTTTCCTTTTTTAAAAAAATCTAGTGGCAGAAACGAAATTAAAAATCATGAAATACTTTTCTTATCTATAAAGTTGTGATTTTTCGAAGTTATAACTCTCGAATTGATTTAGCCGATACTTGGTGGAAATCCATAACTAGAAGTTTTGCAAGAAGTAAAACACTACCTAAATTTTCACTAAATTTTTTATTTTTAACACCATGACATGTTTCGCTATACGACAGCTTCTTCAGAGGATTTGTAAATAAAAAATTTAGTTGAAATTTAAGTAGTGTTTTACTTCTTGCAAAACTTGAAGTTATAACTAATGAGCTGTTTGAATGCTGCAACTATCTAATCGTTAATGAACGACGCGGCTTCTACAACATTGCTCTCTACGTATCAATAATAGTCACAACTGGATGTTATTACCACGGACTTGGAGAAAGCCTTTGATACTTATGTTACGTTCTTCTTCTGAAAACGCTAAAATAATGAGTTGTGGATTTCTTCTTACTTGTGTGGTGTGTAGAGAGTTAAGCAAGGTGGTGCAAATTCAAATATGATAAAAGTATCTTCGGCTGAGCCGCAAGGGCTAATTTTTCTGTTAACTATATGTGTTTGCAGAGATCATCTCAAATTTTATTATTTTTTTTTATGGGTCTATCACACGTGCTACAGGGAAGTCCATAAAGCGCTACAGGATCGACACGTGTGCGGAGAAAGCGATTCACGTTGTTCTTGAATCGCTGCAAATTGTACTCGGTGGGAAACACAGTCCTGGGCAAATTATTGCAAAGGGATGATGTTCTCCATATAAAAGACTGCTTGAAAAGTGTTGTACGAGGAGTAACAAGCTGAACCTCATACGGATGTGAAGTATTAGCGCGACGTGTATTTCTAACATGCACCGCTCTGGGAGGAATTAAGCGGACCACATCCTTCGAACACTTTCCATGAAAATACTTGTAGAATAGGCTCAAGTCGCCAACCGTTCTTCGATGTTCCAACGACTCAAAGCCGCCGGTCAGTTCCGGGTCTCCAATCAGACGAACAACTCTTCTCTAAATAGAATCCAACAAATGCAGTGTGTGTTTGGGAGCGGGGTTTCAAGTATGGGAGCAGTATTCCATAGATGGTCGAATTTGAGCTTTGTAAAGAATTAACAGTTGTTGTGGAGTGTAAAGCTTTCGGGTTCGAAATAATATTCCCAACTTTTGAGAAGCTCTCCTTGCTATGCCTGCAACATGTTCATGCCAAGACATATTTGCTCCCAAATTAACGCCCAACAAATTGAGTGACGATGTTAGAGGAATGGAGTGCCCGACATAACTATGTCGGGTTCAGCAACGTTAACTTTTTTAAAAAAAACTGCCGAGTGGGTTTTTGTAGCGTCAAATTCCACTTGGTTACTGTCACCCCAAGATAGAATTTCTTCCAGGTCTTTGTTAAGTTGAATGACTTCCTGCTGTCTGCGGATATTTGTCTGAGTAGCCGATGTCCGAGCGTTCAAAGTGAATGCAGAGATAAGTGTACTGTCATCTGCAAAGCTGTAGACTGGATTCTCGGTCTTTTCCAGCAGATCGTTAATATAAATGAGAAAAAGAGTAGGAGGCAGGGGGTACACGGGCGTTGATAGTGAAGGTGTTAGAAAGAAATCCGTCGACTGCCACTCGTAAAGAACGCTCTCTGAGGAAACATGAGAGCCACAAACAGAACTTTTCAGCCATTACATAAGAACGTAGCTTAGCCAATAGCCCATCGTACCAAACTCGGTCGAATGCCTTGGATATGTCAAGAGCAACCGCTCGAGATTCTCCAATGTGTTCAATTGCGTTGTTTCAAACATGTGTTACATAAGTCAAAAGATCTCCTGTTGATCTATTTTTACGAAAGCCATATTGGTGATCGCTAAGAATGTTGAATCCTTTAGGATATTTTAGAAGATGCTAATTGATAGATACCTAATCAAAAAATATGATAACTGTGATTTTATGACAGTGATTTAAATAATCTTGAAATGTTGAAACAACAACAATTATTTGAATTGGCATTGGCATTTTTCTAGCTGTCTGCATCCCATATTGCGCAATGAATTCAGTAGAAATGCTATATTAGAGACCGCCGACACATTAAATGATTTAGATGTTTCATTTGATAAGGAAGTCACTTTTCGCAGACATGTAGACAGTGTTGTAATCAAAGAGTTTCGTCCGTTAGGTTTTATCAACGGTAATTGTACAATTATTTCAGACGCGTATGTAAATTCGTAGAGTTCTATATTTTACCTTATTTCGCAATATACTGGAAAATAACTCTGTAATTTAATCTCAATATACATTTTTATCGGCTAGAGATAGTTCAAAATAAATTTGCTGGTCTGCTTTGGTAGCATTTTCTTAAACACAATCTCTCCTATTATTGTTGCTCGAAGTACAAACTATACCAGAATGGTCCAGACGAAACGAAAAACTCATTACACCAATTACGGTCTTGCTTCTTTTGTAGATATACCTATGTACAGACGAATTAAAAATTGATAATAAATGTTGTACAAGACACATATTTGTTTTTAAAACAACTTTGAAGCTTTTGAAGACATATTTATCATTAATAACACAGGCCAACAAAAAAAATATTTGTAAAAACTTTTTAAACCAATATATCTAAGTGTTATGTATTTTTGGGTGCTGAAACCGTATCTGGTATCAGTTTTTTTGTATCACCCACAGTTCTCTCACAATATGACATCGATTAAATTTCAAAATAGGGAAAATTTGATACAAAAAAAAATAAAAACATAAACCGTACTCTTATTTGATTAGGCTACAATTTTGATCTCTTGTTCTATAATGGTAAATAGATGTTCCACATTCCAATAAATGTTTTTCTTTCAGCCTAGAACCAAGCAATTCTGCTTTTTCCTTAGTCAAACCCAAATCTCTCACTAAATCATTTAACTCAGCTTGTGTAAACTACTATGGTTTTAAATTTTCTAGAGAACATTGAAACTCATCATCCGGTCGACTTTCATTAAATCGGGACTGGACTGTAAAACATCATCAATAAACTAAGGTGGCTCAGAGACAGGAAGTCCTAGTCCATGTCCTACGGGCCGATTAGCTGAAGTAAAGTTACGATAGACAATTACTTTTTTATTTTTGGAGTTATATCCAGAAATATCAACGCTGGAAAAATAACAATCTTTGAATGATTTTCTTACTCTCTCCATACCATGGGTACTGCAAATCTAAAAGCTTTCTTTTCTTTCTTATACCATTTCCTAAGATTCTCGACACAAACATAACATACTTTGTAAGGAACCCAACATTTTTCTTGATTACCGATTTCTACACTAAAATAGGCAAAGTATACTTTTTTTACAAAGTCAGTAATGTTTCTTTGATGTTTTTTAACTACAAACTCACCACATACAGAAAGGAGAGTTTTTATAACCACCATTAGCCATACTTTGAGTGTGAATTATGCACATGGGTTAAACACTGCAATGCGAGGTTATATTAACTGGAAGAAAACAAACAGCTCTGACATTTATCGGAACTGCCAACCTAATAACATCTGATTTTACTGCCAATCTTAAAATTCTGATTTTATTGCCAACCTAACAACATTCGAATGATAAAAAATAAAATTTTCACATTTTGAGTATTAAAATGTGAAAAATTGGTGGGTGATACGACTTTTTTATTATTATTTTCGGACTCAGCACACCAAATAACATCGTTGGCCTGTATAATCGATATCTCAGTTTTTTTTTATTGTTATATATATATATATATAATATATATATATATATATATATATATATATATATATATATATATATATATATATATATATATTCTTTTTCTTTAGTAACGCTTTTTAGTCCATTCCTGGATATAGGCCTCCCCGTTTTCCTTGCTGTCCGTCCTACGCCAACCAGTACCAGAATTTTCCTGCGGTTCTTTTTACATCGTCTATCCATCTTGCTGGTGGCTTTCCTATGCTTCTTTTGTATGTTCTAGGCATTGCACTACCCGTTTCGTTCATCTTGAATCTTCTTGCCTTGCGATATGTCCAACCCAGGCCGATTTCAATGCGGCTACTCTCTCGATAACGTCATCTACTTTAGTTCTTTGTCGTTTTATTTATATATATATATATATATATATATATATATATATATATATATATATATATATATATATATATATATATATATATATATATATATATATATATATATACAGTCCCTGGCCAAATTATTAGACGCACTGTATTTTTTTTTAGTAATTTTATGTTTCTTAAGAGTTTTTATGCAATAATGGTATATTTAAACTACAATATTATTGATTTTTATTTAAAAGAATTGTTGTAGACTACATATTTGTATTTATTTTTAACATATGGCCACACTGTGTTGACAAAGTGATACATGAACGTAAAGAAATACAAACCTGTATCAGTCGCGATCGGAATCGAGTCAGGTACGGACGTGTTTCTGTGGCTTTATGGACTGTGATTGTTTGTTTAACAGTTTTATACTACTCAGTTATTAGTTTATTTTGTATGCAGTGTTTTAAAAAAGTAATTGGACTATTTTCATTATGGGTAGAAAAGGCGATCTTTCACCACGTAAAAAAGCTGAAGTGAAGGCCCTTGTGATTGCGAAAACATTTACAAACCGAGAAATACCACGAAGATTGGAGGTTTCTGAAGCTAGTGTACGACGCATAAAAAAGAAAATTGAGTCAGGGAAGGAATTAAGCCCGAAAAGAAAGAAAAGATGCGGTAGAAAACCAATTTTCACTCCACGGTCAGAGAGATGTTTGAAGAAAATTTGTGTAGAAAACAGATTTGCTACCACAAAGGTAATAAAATCACAACTCCAGGATGCTAGCGTAAATGCTTCTGAGCGCACTGTTCGAAGAAAATTGAAAGAATTAGATTTTAAGGCCTGTCGCCCCGCCAGGAAGCCCAAGTTAACAGCTGCAATGAAAGCAAAGCGCCTGACGTGGGCCAAACAATGGCAAGACAAAGATGTGGACTTCTGGAGATCGGTAAGATACAGCAATTTAATCAATAATTGATACATTATTATCAATTTCAGTTAAATAAAGTAAATAAACATGGAAGTTTATATATTTTTCCTATTTTTGACAGGTCTGCTTCAGTGACGAAAGCACATTCGAAATTTTGCAGAATAAAGCTCAGTATGTGCGTCGTCGTCATGGAGAAAAGTTTCATCCTGATTGTGTCGTCCCGACGGTTAAACATCCCACCAAAGTGATGATTTGGTCAGTCATCAGCGGCAAGGGCACTGGACGTCTGTACGTCGTCAAAGGAATAATGAGGCAAGATCAGTACAAAGAAGTATTACAAAATCGGTTGATTCCGCAGCTCAGAGAATGGTTTCCAAATGGGGAACCATTCACTTTCATGCAAGATGGAGCTCCCTGCCACACTGCTCGGTCTGTTAAAGCTTTTTTGGCAGAAAAAAATATCCCTCTGTTGGATTGGCCGGGTAATAGCCCTGATGAAAAGAGAAGTGGCTAAAGATGTGATTACCAACAAAACCCAGCTCCTAGAAAAGATTATTCATGTGTGGAATCATCATCCTTAAATGCAGGAGACAGTACAATCTTCCAATGATAGCATGCCGCGCAGAATTAAAGCTTTGATAGCAGCTAAAGGTGGCTCAACTAAATATTGACTTTTACTAACATTAATTTCACTTTTCTTTAAAACTTAATAAACTTATGCTTTTCTAAATTAATGCTGTTTTATTTATGTCAAATAAATAGGTAATTGATTGGATAATATAAAAATAAAAAACAAATCAATTTAAAATAATAAAACGGTACAATATCACTCGGTAATTAATATTTTACATGAAATCTTGCAGTGCGTCTAATAATTTGGCCAGGGACTGTATATATATATATATATATATATATATATATATATATATATATATATATATATATATATATATATATATATATATACATATATATATATATATATATATATATATATATATATATATATATATATATATATATATATATATATATATATATATATATGTATGTATAGGTTCACTATGTTCTTCAACTTTTCTGATTTCCAATTGCCATATTTTTCTGTTATTCCAAAGATCTTCTTCTAACTCTCTTTTTCTTCTATAAATTAAAATGACTATTAAATTGCAAGTAAAATTTTGGTCTATATAGTTTCAATGAGGCCGAGACTCCATTCGGGATGACTTCAGATCAAGAAGCCCGGTTTGGTCACGAACTGAAAAAATCATCAGGTTGGTCGAGGCAAAAACTCCGTCGTCTTCTAGCATGCTGATGGCGACCGTTTTTTGGGTCTCAAAAGAAATTATGCCTATTGAATATTTGGAAAACGTCCCCAATTTATGGAGAGGTTTATGGAAGGATAACCTAAAACTTGAGTGAGAGAAAAATCTCCGAATTCATGGAGGACCAAAATTTTGCTGTTGCGCAACGACTACAGCCATAGCTGAGGATTCACCGAATTACAACATCCACCTTATAGTCCTAGTTTAGCAGCCTGCGACTACTAATCGTTTAAACATTTGAAGAACGATCTCAGAGATCAAAAATTATCCTCACATGATGAGTTGAAATTCACTGTATCGTCATTTTTTGAGGCGCAAATGAAAGAATTTCTTTTGGATGGAATGAAACTACTCGAGCAACTCTGCACTAAGTGTAGTAGTGTATATTAGTGGGAGTAGTTAAGTAGCATTGTCAATTTTCCTTCCCAGCTAAGTAGTTTCAACGTGTTTATTAACATTATTATGATTATTTTAGAGCGTTAAAAGTTTTTATTCATGATGGCAGATGCCCAGATCCCACCAGGCATCTCCCGGTGTGATACCATAGCATCGACTTAAGCTGCGTGAGGTTTCTTAACGTTTCATGGCTGAGCCGATTTCTCCAGATTTACTGTAAGAAAAATAGCACGATGAACCTCCCAGGATCAAAAAGTTCCGGTAAAATAGCCCCCCGTTCGGATCGCCGGGTGGGAGCTGATTCGGCGGCGTCAATATGCGGAAATCGCCATTTTAAAATGGATTTTTGTAACACAAGGTTTAAACTCAAACACAAAATCAGTGTATCTGTATTCAAATAAGCTAGCACAGTCAACTTGGTTTATCCTGGGTACGACTTCTAATCCCGGTTTAGACGTAATTTTAGAATCTGTCTTTTTGCCCGAAGCGATCCCTTTGAACAACGTGACGAGGCTTGGAAGTCCCGAAACTCTGAATGTGATTAAAAATAAGATTTATCTGCTGCCTTTATGAAAAAGTCAACTCGTTGGCTGAACTCTGCTTCACATTCTACTATCGACTTCCAAGGAAAAATACTATTCATATATTGCAATCCAGGATACCGGATATTGTCTGCAGACAGCGTATCATAAAACGTATTTTTATGAAACTAGAAGCCAAACAAGCTTGTGGCGCTGATGGAATACCTGGCATAGTACTCAAAAAATACGCAAGCGAACTAACTCCAGTTTTTTGTAGATTTTTCAATTTATCTTACGAAAAGGGAATATATCTTTTCTATTAAAAATGTACTACAATTCAGCCGATACCCAAAGAAGGTAAGAAGATATTTCCAAACGACTACCGCACTGCTTTCAATAATATCGAAAGTTATGAAAAAGAATACCAATTAGCATCTTTGAAAATATTTAGAAGGATTTAATATTATTCGCGATCACCAATATGGCTTTCGTAAGCAAATACATAAATTGAGCAACCAAGGTTCAGAAGATTACCAAAGATAACACTAGAAGAAGTAAGGCTTTCTCTTCGAAAAATGAAAAATAACAAAGCTCCCGGAGAAGATCAGATCCTAATTGAAGCTGTAAACATGGGTAGCGAAGGCTTGTTGAGGGTTGTAGTTTCTCTTTTTAACCTCGGCTTAAAAAATAGCCTAATCCCAAGTACACTGAATAACACAGTGACAAGCCTCATTCATAAGCAAGGAGATATAACCGACGATGAAAATTATAGACCAATTTACTCTCCCATTTGTATAAGTGGTTCACCAACATCATAACAAAACTCCTAGACCGAAAACTAGATTTTTATTAACCACGCGAACAGGCTGGCTTTAGAAGTGGATGCAGTGCTAACGATCATTTACAGACCATCAAGATCCTTATAGAGAAATCTCTAGAATACAACAGACCACTCGCATTAGTATTTGTGGATTTTAAAAAAGCGTTTGACACAGTGGAGTTGCCGGCGATACTGTCTGCCCTGCAACAACTGAGAATATACTACAGATATATTCACTTAATTAAATTCATTTATAATAACGCAACAGCAAGTGTAAGACTGCCACAAGTAAATACCGAGTGGAACGTGGAATCAGACAAGGTGATACGATGTATCCCAAACTTTTACGGCGGTGTTAGAATATGCTATTAAGAAACTTCATTGAGATGGAAAAGGCATAAACATCGAGGGCGCATACCTAAATCACCTGCACTTTGCTGATGATATTATCATAATAGCCGACCATCTTGGTGATGTTCAACAAATGCTTACCGAATTGCAAATAACATCAGCAAATATTGGTCCAAATAGTAACTCAGAAAACCAAGTTTATGACTAATCTAGTTACGAATAGTAATATAAAATTTAACGAGAGCGAGGTGGAGCACGTCCAAAATTATAAGTATTTGGGTCATGAATTACAAATTGGCAAAGATAACCAAACCCGTGAGATACACCGTCGTATAGGTTTGGGATGGACGGATTTTGGGAAGCTGAGAGATATGTTTCAAGGTAATTTGCAAATGTGCTTAAAATTGAAAGTTTATGAACAATGCGTTCTGCAGGTAATCACATATGGCGTAGAGACACTCACATTAACAAAACAGTAAGCAAACAAATTGAGAGTATCGCGACAGGCAATGGAGAGAGCTATGCTGGCTATCACAAGGAAGGGATGATACCCGATGGTGTAGAAGGCTAATAGAATGAAGAGCCAGACAAGCAAAAGAGGTAGACTACCAACAAGATGGAGCGATGCCATTAAAAGAGTGGCAGGAAATTGGGTTAACACCGCTCAGGGCAGAGATCAGTGGAAGTTCTTAGAAGAGGCCTATATCCAGCAGTGGATGAGGACTGCTGAGGGATGATGAAGCAAAGATCAACAGGAGATTTTCTAACTTATGTAATACATGTTTGGAACAACGCAATTGAGCATTTTGGAAAATCTCGAACGGTTGCACTTGATATATCCAAGTCATTTGACCGTGCTTGGCATGTTGGCTAAGCTACGCTCTTATCGTATGTTTGAAAGGTTTTATTTATAGTTCTCGGGTTTCCCCAGAGAGCAGAGTGGCAGGCGTCGATGTGCCCCACGACTCCATACTATCTCATACTCTCTTTCTCATTTACATTAACGATCTCCTGGAAAAAGATCAGAAATTCAATCTACAGCTTTACGAATGACAATACGCTTATTTCTTCATTCGCTTTGAACGTTAGAACATGCTACTAATGCAAATATGAACAGACAGCAGAATGTCGTCCAACTTAACAAAGACCTAGAAGTAATTTTATCTTGGGGTGATAGTAACCAAGTAGAATTTAACGCTAAAACCCAAGCGACAGTTTTTTCGAAAAAAGTTAACGTTGCGGAACCCGACATAGTTACATTGGAACACTCCATTCCTCTAGCATTATCGCTCAAGTTTCTGGGCGTTAACTTGGGAACAAATATGTCTTGGCATGAACATGTCGCATGCGTAGTAAAGAGAGTTTCTCAAAAACTAGGAATACAATTTCGAACTAGAAAGCTTTATCCTCCACAAGTTAATTCTGTACAAAGCTCAAATTCAAACAACGATGGAATACGGCTCCCAAACATACACTGCACTTGTTGGATTCTATTCAAAAAAGAGCTCCCAGAGCGGTGCATGCTATTAATACACGTCGCGCTAATACTTCACATCCGTATGAGATTCAGCTTGTACCTCGTACATGTTTCAAGCAGTCTTTTATATGGAGAACATCATCTCTTTGGAATAATTTAGCCAGGACTGTGTTTTCCACCCAGTACAACTTACAGCGATTTAAGACCAACGTGAATCGCTTTTCCCGCACAGGTGTCGCTCCTGTAGCGCCTTAGATATTTCCCTGCAGTACGTTTACTACGCCCATAAAAAAAAAACTATTATTTTTAAATGTTATTTTAACAGCAAACTTTACCCACTACCTTCCGACAAAATTAGTTTAGATAACAATAATACCTAGAATTAGTTAGAAAGTAAAAATAGTATAAATTGCTTTCCTAAAAAAAAATTGCGATCATTCCGCAACAACAAGGTTGTATTAAATTTTAAGTGAGACGTAAGTGTTATAAAACTTATTTGATTGGTATTTGTAACAGTCAGTGGCAGAGTTTATTTTAGTATTTAAAAATACCTACATTATGATGTTTTTACAAGGGGATTTATTTAATGTTATCCTTGAAGGTCTAAAAACAATTAAATTACAAAAAGTTGTAGAACTAAAATGTGAATTTCTGATATTTTAGACCAATCAAAAATTCTGTTCTATTCTTGATAACTCAAGGCTAATCCATTATAAAGAATGCTAGTAGAAAAATCCCTCGCGAACACATAGTTCGAAAATAAAACTAACTTTGACTTCTTCACACTAAAGAATAATTTAATACAAGCATTTTAAATGCTAGGTAGTTTATAGTGCGCTATTAATGGACCAAAACAGTTTAACAGAGAAAGAAAGAAGAGGCTTCAAAGATATTTACAACCAAAACCTAACAGTTCTCTCTACATACATTTTAATGAAAAAATAATATAATTTTCAGATTCCTCGACTCCAAGACGCCCGAATAGGAGTATAACATAATACATTTACCAGGTGTACAAGTATGAAATGCGGATTTCAGACAACACATGGTGCACCAATGCAGTTTGTGCTATAAAGATTTGACACTGCGCCATTTTATTGTGTCATAAACAAGTGTCAGACGCGCACGAGTGATAAATTGGAAAAGTGTGTGAATAGTGTTGTGTTGTTGTATTCAATATGTCGAAATTTATACCGAACAAAAAGCATTCGCGGACAGCATTAATTTTTTGTTTTCATTTGCAGAAAACTGCTGTTGAATTATACCGATTACTTCAAGAAGCTTATGGTGAACATGCACCATAGCAAGATACGTGTGAACGATGGTTTAGGCGTTTCAAAAGTGGTGACTTCGATGTTGCAGACAAGGAACGTGGAAAACTGCCAAAAAAATACAAAGATGTGGAATTGCAAGCATTGTTGGACGAAGATAATTCGCAAACACAAAAACAACTCGCCGAGCAATTGGGCGTTAGTCAACAAGCTGTTTCCAGAAGCCGGTAGATGGGTACCACATGAGTTGAACGACAGGCAAATGGAAAAGCGCAAAAACACGTATAACATTTTGCTCGCTCGGTACAAAAGGAAGTCGTTTTTGCATCGCATAGTTACAGGGGATGAAAAGTGGATTTATTTTGAGAATCCCAAGCGCAAAAATTCATGGGTAGACCCAGGCGCACCATCCACATCGACCGCAAGACCGAGTCGCTTTGGCAGAAAGACGATGCTCTGTGTTTGGTGGGACCAGGGGGGCGTGGTCTATTATGAGCTGTTAAAACCTGGGGAAACGGTTAATACTAAAGGTTACCAACAACAATTGACCGATTTGAACCGTTCGCTGCTTGAAAAAAGGCCAGAATACCGAAAGAGGCAACACAAAGTCATTTTTCTTCATGACAATGACCTTACTCACCAGACTTGGCTCCTTCCGATTACCACTTGTTTGCATCGATGGGTCACGCACTTGCTGAGTAACGCTTTGGTTCGTACGAAGATGTGAAAAAATGGCTCGTTGAATGGTTCGCACGAAAAGGGGAAGATTTTTACTGGCGTGGTATTCACAAATTGCCCGAAAGATGGCAAAAATGTATAACAAGCGATGGGGCATACTTTGAATAAAGTACTTTTTATCAATCTTCGGAATTTAACATGTTTTTTTTAGAAAAAAAAATACACATTTCATACTTGTACACCTGGTAGACCAACCCTCTCCTCTAATAAGTTAACTCCCTATGTGTTTAACTGTAAATAGTTATGCTCACTGCGTTATCACTACCAAGACTTAAGGAAACTACTTAATACGTTTAAAATTATACAAATTTTACTGAACCCCCCCTTTTCACTTTTTTTCCTTAAGCAGTAGCGTTCAAAAACTATAGGTTCCTTTCCTACTTTAAGTATTACGCGCATACCAAATTTTAAACTTATATGTCATTTAGTTCAAGTGTTATCGTGCAAACAGATACATAAAAAGACCGACGGAAATGAGAGACTATGTTTATCGTGATCTAGGTACCTCGAGACGTGAAGAAATCCAAAATCACAGAAGCCGATTTTTTTGAAGAATACAATATTTGCCTCTAATGAAGAAAGCAACAATATTAGTTATACCATTTCCCTATTATCCTGTATTTCCTACTGTAGTTGAGATTGGATATAATTTCGAATCACTAAACCAAAAACACTGAAAATGACGGGTAACATTGTATTTAATTCGTCTATTTGAAAAAGTTAGTGTGACCAGTTAAATTTCACAAAATATATTGACCTGCATCCCCTCCATTTGAGATTGTTAATTTGAAGTGGTTTATGTCTAGCAAATTTGAAATTGTTATCGCATTTCGTTCTAGAGATATCGAGCCTACAAACAGATGACAACAGACAAACCGAAGGATATAGGAATCTCAATAGTGAGAATTAATGCCAGAACTCTATGGATATATGGCTTTCGTAACTCGGTTTATCCTTTTGAAGGAGATTATTTGACCAGGTGACTGAAAAAAGATATATGCCCAAAATAATTTATCGCTAATAAATTGAAAATTGTTTTATACTAGCATGTAGTACATCATTTGCATCATGGAACTAATAAATGAGATAAAGAAAGTCCCATGAATCCCATTGTCTACCTACTACTAATTCAAACTAATCTCATAGCGCTTCACCATGTACGGAATTGCAATTTTCTATGACCGCGTCAAAACTCTAAGTATAAAGACAGTTGATGCTCTTGACGTTCTGGCATCTTATATAATATTCGATTAACTACCAGTATATGCGAGATATTTATGAATTATATATATATATATATATATATATATATATATATATATATATATATATATATATATATATATATATATATATATATATATATATATATATATATATATATATATATATATATATATATATATATACAGTCGACACCGTTTATAGTGAAACTCTATATAGTGAAAAACTCTTTATAGTGCAATTTTTTCAAGACCTAAAATATCTTACATACATAGCAATATATACAGATTTTTTCTTTATATAGTGAAAAACTCTCTATAGTGAAATTTCGGTCAACATTTTGGTCTTTCACTATATAGAGTGTCGACTGTATATATATATATATATATATATATATATATATATATATATATATATATATATATATATATATATATATATATATATATACAGTCGACACTCTATATGCGGAATAGACGGTATAACGGCAGGAGTGCCGAAAGAATTGGATGTGGATCGCATGGGTCTCATTCATGCAGTTTGCTCGGAGATATGAACATCTGGTAAGTGGCCCCAAGACTGGACTAATTCTATATACGTCCTTCTGTATAAAAAGGGCTCCTCTATGGAATACGAGAATTACAGAACAATATATCTAATAACTCCTGTAATAGAGTACTCCTCACAATGATTAACGAGAAACTGAAGCCTTTCCTACCGCCTCAATTCTCTACAGAACAGTCGGGAATTATGCCTGGAAGAGGTACCCGCAAACAAATTCTTAACCTTCGTCTAATAATGGAGATATTGAGGGAATTCAATCTAAAAATATACTTATGTTTTGTAGACCATTTGAAATCATTTGATTCAGGTAACTGGAGCACCATGTGGAGGATTTTAGCAAATATGGGAGGGAGTCCCTCACCATCTAATATGGCTTCTTAAAAATCGCGAATACTTGTTAATATATATAGCGAATCCATCATGCGTGAAATATTTGACGAATGGCAGAGAGGAGTGGTAGTGTGGTTCTAAAATATTCAGTTTTAGATATGTCAATGATACCGTTGTCTTGAACATCATGAACAGACTCGACACCGTTAGTAAGAGATATGGGCTTAAGCTAAATAAGACCAAGACGAAGGTAATGATTGTCGATAGAGCTCAAAACAATCAGCCTGCAGTTAGCAATCGTACCGGCTGCGAAACAGTGAATCACTTCAACTACCTCGGTTCACTGATAATGAGTCAGGGCGGAAGTGAAAAAGAAATACGGAGGCGTCTCCATCTGGAAAGACAGAGATATAACTAAAAATACTAAATCGCCACTAATAAGAATATTAATATTTCCAATTGCCACGTACCTGTATGCGGCCGAAAGGTGAACCATTAAAAAAGCAGACGCCGATCGTATTAATCAGAGAGCATTCTTTATGAGTGGCAGTCTACGAATTTCCTTCTTAGTATCAATGCTGGTGTGCTCGAAAGACCATAAATCCAATTTGCAGATCACAGTACGCTTATTTTTTCATTCACTTTGAATCCACGAACATCGATTACTCATGCAAATATCCGCAGACAGCAGGAAGTCGTCCAACTTAACAAAGACCTAGAAGAAATTCTAGCCTGGGGTGACAGACAATTTCTTCAAAAAAAAGCTAACATTGTGGAATCCCAAGAATTAAAGCATATCCTTAACTCCGAAAGGTTCTTTTGTTCATTCACACCTCCGGAAATGTTGGCTACTGAAGGTAATAAGGGAAGATGATAAAATCAGTTATCCCTAAAAATCATTTATTTAAATAAGCACGATAAGGACAAATAGAAAACAGGACATTGCACACCGATATTGGCTATTACTTTCCCATCAAGAAGTGTTCCAAGAGATGCAATTGTACAAAATATGTATTATTTAGAATAATAGGCTCAAGATGTTTTTTAATTCCTCATGGAGATTACTCTTAGTAGTTTAAATTGACTCTATTTACCATTTTTATTTGTTTACTTTTATTAAAGTTTAAATTAACAAGCAGGAGCATATCTTATCATTTCCCCAGACCCTCAGACACTCTCGCTGACGAAGACGATAACCCTCCCAATTAACCATGACAGAAGATTATAAAAGTTAGCATAGACCCTAGATTAAGTTAGGTTAGGTCACAATAATGTAAAAAAAACACACACACACATTTCCTAGATTAAATTTAGATTAGGAACACTATTGTACATACTTAGGTTAAGTCAGTACAATAGTGTATACTTTCTCATCATGTCATACCAACTTTCATATATAAGATGCTATAAAGAAAATTTGAAACATCTTATCAAAGTAAAAAATAATAAACTACAGAAAACACTACAGGATAGACAAATGCTTCTTAAAGGTGCTCTGAGTGACTAAGATTTAGCAATTAATTTATGAATTAACTGAAGTTTGCAGTTGTTTAAAAGCTTTATGAAGAGTTAGGTTACCAAGCCTATATGTAGAGGCGTTGAATGTTCCGAATATTCCTTCAGAGCAATGGCAGCATCACTTAATTGCGTTGTTTTTTTAGCGGCCCATAGGCGGTCAATATTATTGTGCAATATGGATTGTACAATATTTTGACAGCTGCCCATAGACTTCAATATTATTACACAATAATTGGGTTTGTACAATAAATAAAATCATATGGAGACGATATTGATTGTTGTGCAATCACCAGTAAAGACGTACAATGTGCTTGGCAATATCCATGTCCAGAGTCGTTGAACCAGTGTCCTCAGCTATGTTCATCATGCTGATTGACGCGGTTGGTGTTTCTTGAGATTGAAGAAACCTCATTTCTTCAAAGTACCATAGTGAAGGTTTAACATCCTCTGTACCTGCACCACTCTTTTCAGCATCACGAATTCGCTTGAGTTCTTTCCGGAAGTTTGTCCGCAAGAATTTACTTTTTTGACAACATCTTGCAACATTTTTAAAATGACCATCGAAATACACTAAACAGTCAAGTCAAACAGAAGTCTATTACGTAAGGATTTTGGAATCTTAGGCATAATAACACTTGACTAAACCTAAGATTAAAACTAACCTATTTATACTAAGATAGCGATTTACTGAACCGAAACCCACCAACGACAGACTTCGACGTAGTTCCGATCAAATAATCAGTACAGAGGATTGTAAGAAGTAGGTCCTCCGTCCTTAGACCATTTTTAAATTTCATAATTTCGTAGTCGTCCAGTCTACTATCGGATACATTTTTATTTAATCTTAAATTATCTAATATTACTATATAATTATATTCAATAGGATGTTCAGAGAAGCTTCATTTTTTTTATCTACCATGGTTTAAAAGAACTAAATATTGAAATCACATTCCAGTTTCCGCAACATACTTCTTGTAACAATCCTTAAATCTTTTCATGTTCGTGAATCTTATCCTTTAGACTTCTTAAGATATTTGTCAAACATCAGGCCTACCAATATTTTCCGTATGCTAGTGAGACAAGACATTATTTTGCTCACGTGTTTTTGATCCATAGAATATTTACATTTCTTTTGGATGATGTAAGATTCAATAACCGGTCAAGTGCAAGTTGAACTTGCACGATTAGTGTTCCGGACGTTGATTGTTTTTAAAATAAAAAATTTTGTTAGGGTGGTTTAAAATGATCAGTGACTTCACAAAACACACCCCAAATGAGTTTTCAACAAAGTTTGTTTCCATTCTTTACTGAAAATTGGTGACCTTGAAATTTTGGTTTTTTTTCTATACCAGATAAATTATTAAAGGTAATGATAATTTTCGTTCAATCTATACCCCGTGGAGAATATTCCAGGATTTTTTCAAAATAAAGTAGGGGACAGCGAATTTTCACGATTTTTTAAAAGTAATACGAAGAAAAGTGTGCGCAAGTATTACATTATATATATACATATATATATATATATATATATATATATATATATATATATATATATATTATATATATATATATATATATATATATATATATATATATATATATATATATATATATATATATATATATATATTTTACTCGTGTTTTCATACGCTTTCATTTGACACCACACTCGATGACCTAGTAAAAAAATTTTTTTTCACTTCCGATTTCACCCCTCAAAACGAATCCCTTAAGTCAAAATTTATGTTACAGTGATATAAAATGATCAGTGACTTCACAAAACACACCCCAAATAAGTTTTCAACAAAGTTTATTTCCAATCTTTACTGAAAATTGATGACCTTGAAATTTCTGTTTTTTTATGTACCAGATAAATTATTACAGGTAATGCACTCGTGATAATTTTCGTTCAATCTACACCCCGTGGAGAATGTTCCAGAATTTTTTCAAAATTTTTTGATAAGTACTTTCCGAGATAAGACGGGTGGACAGCGATTTTTCGCGATTTTTTTTAAAATAATACAAAGAAAAAGTGCGCGCATATATTATATATATATATATATATATATATATATATACATATATATATATATATATATATATATATATATATATATATATATATATATATATATATATATATATATATATATATATTTTACTCGTCTTTTCACAAGCTTTCATTTGACACCAAACTCGATTACCTAGTAAAAAATTTTTTTTTTTCACTTCCAATTTCACCCCCCAAAACTAACCCATTAAGTCAAAATTTAACTTTCAAAACTACATGGCTCTGATGAGGCCATCAATTCCTATATTACTACCAAATTTCAACTTTCTATGACGAATAGTTTCGGAGAAAATCGTGTGTGACAGACGGACAGACAGACGGACAGACGGACAGACACCGAAGTGATCTTATAAGTGTTCCGTACGGAACACTAAAAATGAAAGGAATTGCATTAGCAGTCTAGCTAGAATCGGTAGCTATGACGACAGTTCCAAAAACAAACTCATAAATTGACATAAACTTAGGTTAAATATTCACAATGCCACCTTCTTTACAAGTGACAAAATATTTAAACCAAATGCAGAACCTTAACTCTGAAAGCCTAAATCATCCAATAAGTTTTGATTATTTAGCTCGAACGCAGTAATCATAACTTTTCTGGTTCCTTCGAAATTGTTATCTACTGGAAGTATGTAACAAATTAATACGAGACGTTGAAAGTGTATCTGGTACAATCCTTAACTGAACTAAGACTTGTAGTCATTCGTCATTGCTTCATTTAAATGTTCATTCCTTTCTACTCTCAATATCTAAAAAAAATTAATACCTAGTACTCACGCCAACCGAACTAGACAAAAAAAAATGCAAAAAGCGTCAACAGAACCAATAACATGTAAATATTGAAACCCACGTTAGATTTTTAACTCTGAAAGCTCCGGTCATCCAATAAATTTTGGCTATAAAACTCGAAGGTGGTAATCTTAACTTTCCTCGTCCATCCGAAATGGTTATCTACTAGCAGTATGTAAGAAAGCAAAAGGACTCATTTATCTTTACCTAACTAGAACTTATAGTTCTAAGTTTCTGGTTTTAGTGATCCGCACCGAATACTTATGGGATCACATCGATGTCTGTTGGTCTTTCTGTCACGACCGATTTGACACATGAAGTTGAAATTTGGCACAAATTTAGAACTAAGTTGGGAATGTGGAATCTTTGGCACAATGATACTACTCAGTATATATCACCACTACACCAAACACTTTATTTTTGCACTCGACGCGCGTTTCACTAACCATGTTAGTTTCATCAGGAGCGATGACTGACACGTGTCAATCATCGCCCCTGATGAAACTAACATAGTTAGCGAAACGCGCGTCGAGTGCAAAAATAAAGTGTTTGGTGTAGTGGTGATATATACTGAGTAGGGACAAATTTAGAAATTGATAGTCCAATCAGAGCCGTGTAGTTTGACTTAAGGGGTTAAGTTTGGGGTCTCGAAAAGTACTGTTCAAAAAATTTTAAAAAATTCTGGAATAGTCTTCGTAAAATGTAGATTGAGGGAAAATTATCACGAGTGCATTACGTTTGAAAAATTTATCTGGTATAAAAAAACTAAATCGCTTGACAATATGTGGAGGTTTTTTTAATACACTTCTCAGTACATTACTGCTATCGCGTCGCTGCACCGAGACAAAATAATTTTATTTTATTTGTTTATAATTAAATAAATATTTGGGTAGTAAATATTTGTTTTACACTTTTATTACTAGATTCTAGATTGAGCTAAAGTGATTTATTGGCTATTAGGTAACTAAGATGCTATAACTATTATACATTATTGAGTAAGAGAAAATGTGTAAATACATATTGGATTTTAAGATATATACATGTCAGTGACCTAACTAAGTTAGCCTAGGTAAGGATTTTATTTTATTTTAAAAGCAATCACCGTACGGAACACTAATTGCGCAAGTCCGACTTGCAGTTGGACGGTTTCTTTAATATGTTTATTCGTTTTTGCTCCTAATATCTAATAAAGTTACTAACTACCTCTCATGTCCCCCGAACTGAACAGAAAACGTACAAAAAGAGTCAAGTGTGGAAATTGCATGTAAATATTTAAATCAAAAGTAGATTCTTAACTCTGAAAGCTTCGGTTATCCAATAAGTTTAGCTTGAAGGTGGCCATCGTAACTTTTCTCGCCCCTCCAAATTTATTATCTATTGGAAGGGTGTAACAAATCAATGAGACCTATTTATTTTGAAAACTTCATCTCTCTGGTACATCCCGTTTCCTAACTGACACTTGGAATCATACGCCACTGCTTTATTTAAATGTTCATTCGTTTCTGCTCTCAATATCTAATAAAATTACCAACTAGCACTAATGCCGACCGAACTGAACAGAAAACGTACAAAAAGCGTGAAAAGTGTGGGCAACATGTAAATATTTAAACCAAAGTCTAAATATATCTCATAATCTCTTATAGAAATTAGCGAGAAGCCAGATTATATTTACCGAAACAACTTACGCCCAGTGTAAACGGACTTACTTTGTAACGATATTGTGTTAAAATTGGTTTAGAGTATGGAACAGATATAATGATGATTTAAGTTTTTATGAGGGTTTTTTTATTTTTAGATTAATTAAGTTGTTTTTAACATAATCAGAAAAAAAAGTTATTTAAGAATTTTTACGGACCGAAAAATATGCATACAAATTATAGCAGTTTTCAGGCAAAGTGTTTTTATAATAATATTATTTTATTAAGTTATGATGTCTAACTACAACTACAATTCATAAGAAGAGAAGCAAAGACGATTGCGACAACTACAGGGGGATTGCTGTCCTCAGTTCGGTTCCAAGAGTATAAGGAAGGCTGTTAAATAGACGAATCAATGCCGAGTATCATAATAAGGAAGCTGAAGAACAAGCAGGATTTAGAACGGGCAGATCCACGATTTATTCTCCATCTCTCAGATAATAGATAAAAGAGTGAGCAAAAACCAAGAAACACAGCTTGTCTACATTGACCTTCCGTTCAAAAACTATACAAAAATAACACCTTCAGAATAAAAATGGGACGGTCCATCTCCAAGGGATTCAAAATAAACAAATGACTAAAGCAAGGATGCTGTTTATCACTAATAATTTTCAAAATTTATTTGGAACAGGCATTGGATATTTAGAAAAGGAAATGTAGAAATATGGGTATCCCACTCAAGGATACAACTGTGTATACTATGTGCTTTTCAGATGACCAGATAGTACTTGCGCACGACTATGAAGATGTAGAATATATGACACAGAAGTCAATAGAACAATACAGAAAGTGGGGCATGGAAGTTAACATTAACAAAACAGGGTACATGTGTATTGGGGGAGAATAACAAGATATAATTAATGCTGGAAGTACAGCAGCAAGAAATAAAACAATGAATGAAATATAAATATCTGGACATGTATATTACGAATGATGGAAGAATGGATGAAGCAATTAAACATAGAAACAACGAAGGAAGAAAAGCAATAAGATAATTCTATAGCGTATTGTATGATAGAAATATATCAAAGGAAAATAAACACAGACTCTACAACATCACTCTAAAAAGCATGAACACATATAGCAGTGAGGTGTGACCAATTAAGGAAAAAACGATAAAAATTCTTAAGGAGACAGAAATGGACTTTTAGAGATGTACTGCCGGGAAATCAGAATTGAACAGGGTGAGAAATAACAGAATACGGAAAATCGTGAAAGTCACATATACAATAACAGAAGATATTAAGATAGATCAATTGAGATGATATGGCTACGTACGCGGGATACGGTACTTTTTTCCATAAGACAGCTTTAGAATTCTGTCCAGTGTTTTCTACTTGTCCTTACTCCAACGATGTTATCAATGACATAGTCTACCTATTCTTGTGTCTCGGGATAGTACAATGCGTGTTTTGCGACTGATACTGTGAAGCATAAGGGCTAGTTCTTCTGAGTCAAAACTATATAAAATAACAGAGGTTCTGTTCTTTAGAGTCCATTGCTGCGCAAGAAGTAAGCAATTTCTTAGCAACGTCAATTAGATCGAGAACCTATTAAATCCATTTTTGCTAACAAGATATCATCACTGATATACATTTGTGTTACTCCAAGAATTGTATACTTAAGTCTCCCCGCCTCTTTAAATGTAGAAAATACGACTCCTTAGAGAAGGAACTTCACTTAGGTGCCCATCCGTCTGTCTGTCTGTCACCCGATTTTCTCCAAAACTATTTGACATAGAAAGTTAAAATTTGGACCTAATATAAGAATTGATGGCATCATCAGAGACGTGTACTTTGGAAATTTAATTTTAACTTAAGGGGTTAGTTTTGGGGGTAATTTCGGAAGTGACAATTTTTTTTTTACCAGGTCATCGAGTGGGGTGTCAAATGAAAGTTTGTAGAAAGCTTGTAAAAAGTGGGGTTCAAAAATATACATAATGTAATACTTGCGCACAATTCTCTTTATATTATTTTTAAAAAAGTGCGAACCTCGAAATCAAAAAATTTTGAAAAAATTCTGGAATATTTTCGACAGGATGTAGATTGAACGTAAACTTATCACGAGTGCATTACCTTTAATAATTTATCTGGTATATATAAAAAACAAAAATTTCAAGGTCATCAGTTTTCACTAAAGAACTGAAAAAAACTTGGAATGTGTTTTGTGAAGTCACTGATCATTTTATACTTCAACGCCGGTGTGCCCCAAGGCTCAATACTGTCTCCTACTCTCTTTCTCATTTACATTAACGATCTGCTGGAAAAGACCGGGAATCCAATCTACAGCTTTGCAGATGACAGTACGCTTGTCTCTTCATTCACTTTGAACGCTCGGACATCGGCTGCTCAGGCGAATATCCGCAGACAGCAGGAGGTCGTTCAACTTAACAAAGACCTGGAAGAAATTCTATCTTGGGGTAACCAAGTGAAATTTAACGCTACAAAAACTCAGGCGGCAGTTTTTTTCTAAAAAAGTTAACGTTGCTGAACCCGACATAGTTATGTCGGGACACTCCATTCCCCTAGCATCGTTGCTCAATTTGTTGGGCGTTAATTTGGGAGCAAATATGTCCTGGCATGAAAAGTTGGGAATATTATTTCGAACCAGAAAGCTTTACACTCCACAACAACTGCTAATGCTTTACAAAGCTCAAATTCGACCAACTATAGAATACTGCATTTGTTGGATTCTGTTCAGAGAAGAGCTGTTCGTCTGACCCGGAACTGACCGGCGGCCTTGATTCGCTGGAACATCGAAAAACGGTTGGCGACTTAAGTCTGTTCTACAAATATTTTCATGGGAAGTATTAGGAGGATGTAGCCCGTTAATTCCTCCCAAAGCGGTGCATGTTAGAAATACACGTCGCGCTGGTGCTTCACATCCGTATGAAGTTCAGCTTGTTACTCCGCGTACAACGCTTTTCAAGCAGTCTTTTATATGGAGAATATCATCCCTTTGGAATAATTTGCCCAGCGCTGTGTTTCCCACCAAATACAATTTGCAGCGATACAAAAACAACGTGAATCGCTTTTTCCGCACACATGCCGCTCCTGGAGCACTTTAGGGACTTCCCTGCAGCACGTGTGCTAGACCCATAAAAAAAAACTTCCGTAACGAAAATTTTTATTTTAGAAACAATCAACGTACGGAACACTAATTGCGCAAGTCCAACTTGTACTTGACCGGCTATTAAATTGAGTGTTAAGTTTTTCGGGTTCTATTGTAGGGTTCTTTTTGTGAAAATATCCCTCTCCTCTCTGGTTATCGATTTTTAGTTTACAGTGTTATGAGGGTTTAAATTTGACGCCCCCCGGTTTGATGTCCCCTCTCTCTATAAGTAGCTCTGCCTTTAGCGTTCTTTTTTTTAAAAAACGCCTTTTGAATCCATATCCCCCCCGACACTTGAACCTAGCCACGCCACTGAACAGATCCTATTTCCTCGAGATTAAAAAAATATCATAGAAATAAATACGGTAATCACTCCCTAACCCCATATAATTTGACGGGAGTCGATTCATCAGCAAAATTAGGGGTTGACTAGCGGTGGTACAGTTGACGGGAAATTTCATAAATATTGTCGACCCTTCTGTCACGCGGAGCCGATTCTTTGTGTCAGGCCCTTTGTACTGATTTCGAAGTTTAGTGGGTATAAAATTTTAGCTCTTTTACAACCCAGTGTTTAAACGATAAACGCTTTGCTCTTAAAGGGCTGAGAATTTCTCGTCGATGGCTATAATAATGCCGAAATAATGTTTTGTGCATGTTTTACATGACAAAAGGCTTATCAAATTATAAACGCTTTTGATCGTTAACTATTAAATTTTCTAATTATTTTTTCCCTTTACTAATTTACTGAATAAAAAACAAATACTGGAATAATTGAACACAAGCTATTTCAAAAAATCAGGTGCAAGTTGGACTTGCGTAATTAGTGTTTCTTACCGTGATCGCTTTTAAAATAAAATAGTTAATTAGGCTAAGTTAATTAGGTCTCTGACATGTTAAGATCTAATATGTATTTGCACGTGTTTTCTTAGTCAATAATATATAAGAGTTATAGCATCTTAGCTATCTAATAATCTAACTCAATCTAGAACCTAGTGGTGAAAGTTTAAAACAGATAGTTACTACCTAAATATTTATTTAATTATAAACAAATAAAATAAAATTATTTTCACTCGATACCTAATGCTTAAAGCAGTAGCTATCACTCTCGGTTTAATTCACAACTTTCGCAGAAATAAACCTTCACCATTTCGGCGGGCAACTAGTTTTCTTTTTATACCAGATAAATTATCATACGCAATCCACTCGTGATAATTTGCACTCAACCTACACATTATGGAGACTATTCCAGAATTCCAGTCGAGACGATAACTCTCAAACGAAATACAATTTCCACAAATCATATTAGAAGCAAAATAGCACTTATAGTTTTTTAGCGCTAACCTTCCAAAAAACATTATCAACTCCTTATAAAATTTACTAAAACTATTTCCCATTATTATCTCTAAAAATTATGTCAAAATTTATAACAGATTTATTTTCCATATCTAAAAACTTCCTGGAAAATGAAGGTAGCGATTGTCTGAAAGACTCCTGCATGAATTTTCTTCAAGATCAATTTTCGATTAGGAAGATTATCAAAAAAATCAAGGGTTCAAACCGTAATCTTTAGAAAAATGCAATCCCAGCAGGTCGGTATGCTATTATTTATGTTAAGTATATATGGCCTAACCACGTACATAGGCAGTAGTTGTTTGCAGAAATGCAGTAATGTTTCGGCACTTGGACAAAGTTGATGGATATTACGACCTCCTCGCTGATATCCTCAGGATATGAAAAAGGATAAAATCCTTACTCAGGCGGGGAGGTGAACGATAAAAAAAAAACTTGTCAAGATCCACCTAGGTAAACCTCTCACGGATGAAATTTGGTTTGTGTACAAATAAATTGACATTAAACAACAATTGAATTAATTAATTAGTTCTATTGACACTTATCCGAACTTTTCTCTGTAGTCGTGACTTAAAATTCGTTTTTCTGAAAGAAGAGTTGATTCAAAGACAATATTTCATTACTTCTTTTGAAAAGTTACCAAATACCGAAATTTTGATGGGCAAAATTTTAAATCGAAAATTTTATTTTCGGGAATTTTTCCAAGTCTGTCAACACATATTTTTTGACCAAATCCAAAAACAAATTAAAGCTACCCTACACACTTTGTGAAATAACAGAGATACAAACTGCAATCTACATCATACACGGTTATAACATTACGTCCCGGTCCTCGACGCTCGAATTGTGCCTCTACCAGGCATTCTAATCTCGCAAAGAACAGAGCTTCGAAAATGCTTCGGGCAATTGTAAACCGAACGTCGGAACTTTATCCAATTGAAATAAGACGAATGATCTGAGATAGAAACGTCAGAAAGGTAGCATTGTCTAACCGATCTTAGAACAGGAGAACTAGGATAAATCATAATAATTAAAGGGGGTCCACCACCCACTCCACCTCCGATCTTTCATGAATACCCCAAAGGTTTTCGCCCTTCAATTATTCTCCTGTTTCCATATTTATTGGAGATTTTATGAGGGTTGTCCTGCCTATTTTTGGGTCTATACCCGGGGATACTTTTAACTCCCCTAAAGAGAACCAGAATAAAAGCTATAAGGAGATCTAATTATTAATGTGGTTATTGGTTATTTCTAATCGATGTTTATATTATCCAATACTAAAACGACCGGTCAAATGCAAGTCGGGCTTGCGTATTTATTGTTCCGTACGTTGATTGCTCTTAAAATAAAAGTTTTTGTTACGGAGGTATAAAATGATCAATGACTTCACAAAACACACCTCAAATGAGTTTTCAACAAAGTTTATTTCCGATCTTTGTTGAAAACTGATGACCTTGAAATTTGTTTTTTTTATATACCAGATAAATTATTAAAGGTAATACATTCGTGAAAATTTTGGTTCAATCTACACCCTGTAGAGAATATCTTTGAACATTATATATATTTTGAACTCATGTTTTTACAAACTTTCATTTGACACCCCAATCGTAATTTTTTTTTTCACTTCCGATTTCACCCCCCAAACCCCTTAAGTCAAAATTTAACTTTCAAAACTACACGGCTCTGATGGGGCCATCAATTTAGTGCCAAACACAGACAATTTCAACTTTCTATGTCAAATAGTTTCGGAGAAAATCGGGTGGGACAGACAGACACCGAAATGATCTTATAAGTGTTCCGAACGGAACACTAAAAATTAACAAAATAGACCCTAAGAATCAAACATACAATTGTTCATATGACAACTGCCTCAATATTATTAAGTTAGGAATAAGAATCTTTGTAGAAAATCTTGAAGGTGTCATGAAATTCAACAATGGGAAGTGAACAGCAGGACTATGACCTCCCGCAATGACCTTGAAATGTAACGAAAATGCAACTTCTTCCTGTATGACTGTAACAGATGAATAAAGCTTTGCAAACAGTATGATCTTGAACTTTCGGCATGCCGTCGAAATGTCGACATTTTGAAAGATTACTATTTTGGGCAAAAATAACACTGTTGACCGAATTGTCATAACAACAATAGCCACCATCAGTCAGCGTCATCTTTACCAAAAACATGAATTTTTGAAAAGTATCATGAAGTTTTTATCATCTGTTGTAGTCGTACTACAGAAAGGCAGCAAAAAATAATCAATCAGCCAATCTCCAAGAACCGAAATTTCAACACTGAGTATTTTTTACAAGGTGACACTTCAATTGTGGGCTAATTTGGTGATGACAATTTGTTCGACAGTCGACAGTTTTACAACAGCAATTTAAAGCACTTTTCAGATTCTAAACGGAATAAAGCCCAAGGTCGTGTTCTTCGTGATTTTTTTCCATTTCCTATAGTCGTATCGCTTTACTTACGAAATTTTCAAAATATCAAAAAAAATTTTTGCCAGAAATCTCTAATCAGCTAATATTAAGTATATACCAGAATGTAGAACCGTACCACACTGTAACCAATACTCGATATATTACCATTACTAATTCTAATTAATACAATATCTTCATACTTTCTTCTACGCCCTAGTTGGAGTACTGCTCTTTGGTTGATTCCCCACTTTTCAGAGAAGCTTTTAAAATTGCTATGATTTAAATTAGATGACATCTATAGGCAAAGGGAATTTGACAACGATTTACCTTTATCAAGAATTAATTCAAACAGTCTCAAGCTCTCTTATTTTTCTATATGAATTACTTCATAACTCACTTCACTAAATCTACTATACCACTCCGTACTCGGCCAAATGAAACTATTGCAACAACACCTGTGGAGAGTCAACTTTTAAGCCGAACTCTTTCTTCACTTTTCCAAAGAAAAAACCACCATCCATTCCCTACGTACACTCGAGGATATCTTCAGGCAGAGTGTCATAACACGTAATTTAATAAAGCTAGACACCAAAAAAGTTTCTGGCGCTGATGGAATAATTTCAACAGGACCCAAAAAATGCTCTAACGAACTAACACCAGTGTTCCGTAGACTTCTCAACCTATCCTACAAAAAGGAAATGTTGCCTTTTTGCTGGAAATGCGCTACACTTCAGCCGATACCAAAAAAGGCAAGAAGACCTTGGCAAATTACCGACCAGTTGCACTGCTTTCAATAATATCGGAAGTTATGGAAAAAGCTATCAATTAGCATCTTCTAAAATATCTAGGATTCAATATTATTAGCAACCATCAATATAGCTTTCGTAAGCAAAGATCAACAGTATATCTTCTCACGTATGTCATACAACAATGCAATTCACCATTTCGGAGACTCTCGAGCAGTTGCATTTCATATATCCAAGGCATTCGACCGTGTTTGACATGCCGGATTGTTGGCTGAGCTGGCTTATGGTATATCTAAAAGGCTTTGTTTATGGGTCTTGTGTTTCCTCAGAGAGCGTTCTTTACAAGTATCAGTCGACGGTTTTCTTTCTAATACTTTTGCTATTAAGGCCGGTGTGTCATTTACATTAACGATGTGCTAAAAAAATCAGGAATCCAATCTACAGCTTTGCAGGTCATAGTAAGCTTATTTCTTCATTCACTTTGAACGTTCAAACATCTGCAAAGGGTACAAATATTCGCAGGCAGCAGGGAGTCATTCAACTTAACAAAGACCTGGAAGAAAATCTTGGGTGACAATAACCAAGTAGAATTTAACACCACAAAAATCTATTTTCCTCAAAAAGGGTAACTTTGCAGAACCCATACTTATGGCGGGACACTTCATTCTTCCAGCACCCTCACTCAACTTGCTGCTTGTTAACTTGGATGCAAACATGTCTTGGCATGAACATGTTGCATGCATAGTAACATTTTTGGTCTTATACAAGGTGAGTCAACGATAGAGTAAAGTTCTTTATTTCATTTGTTTCGGTAATGACGAAAAAATGTTAAATACAATAGTTTTAGGGAATGTTAAGGTGCACAGTTTAAAATTATTTTCGAGTATACAGGGTACTTCAAAACAGTGTGGCCGATATAACATATGTTTTTTTAAATGGTATATCCTATTTTCTAATTTATTTTTAAATTCCGCGTAAAATTTTATAATTTTTTTATTAATAATGTTATATACCTAAACCTAGTAGTTTTTCTAATATTTCAAATTTTTTTTTTTAAAAATACTAGTTTTCAGTTTTGTAAAAAATTGCGAGTACCGCCATTGTTTCTGAAGGTGGAATACTCATAATTGGTACGAGCGTTCTATAAAGATGAAAAAAAGATATATATATAAAAAAATTTGAGTTAGATGCTACAGGGTGTTCAAAATAACTTTATGCATTCGACTATTCTCATCTCAAATTTTTTAAACGGCACACCCTGTATATTATTATTTTTTCTGATAGATTTTACAAAATCCTCCAACTTTTATTAAGTATATCATATACTATTTCTAATAGCTTTCGATTTATTTTGAATTTTTCAATTTTTACCCTTGTTTTTAATACACTTACGCTATAACATCATAGCTGCCAAGGCAAAACAAAAATTTAGCAAGTAAAAATAGTTTAATTTGTTGTAGTAAGTAACGTATAAATGTAACAGTTATGGATTTTCCTAAAAATGAATTAATTGATATGGTTTATATACTGGGCGAGGCGGGAAAAAAATGTCTTTTGGCAGTAAGGCTTTACGGAGCGAAGTACCCTAATAGACGTATACCATCTAGAAAATCTTTTCAGTGCTTAATGGAACGGTTTGATGGTAGTGGTAGCGTTGAGTATACGAAACGGAAAGTAGTAAACCAGAATGCTACCAATGAGGAAAAAGAAATGGAGATTTTACTTCATGTTGAAGATAATCCCCAGGTCAGCAACCGTCAACTAGCTGACTTATCTGGTACATCCCAATCTACGGCTAATCGCACCACGAGAAAATACAAGTATCATCCCTTTCATATAGAACTACACCAAGAACTTCAAGACCGCGATTTTGAACGACGAGTAAATTTTTGTACCACCATGAATGGAGCAATAAAGGCCGATCCAAATTTTTTATCCAAAATAATATTTTCTTATGAAGCTACTTTTCGCAGTAATGGAGCAGTTAACAGCCATAACATGCATTATTATTCAACATTTTATCCATTTTGGGTCCAGGAAGTTTAAAACCAAAACCATTGGTTGTTTAATGTATGGTGTGGAATATTAAATTTTCGAATTATTGGTCCGTACCGCTTAACGGGCCTAGATATCTAAGTTTTTGCAAAACGAATTACCCCAACTTCTTGAAAAAGTGGATAACTTCGAAAGGGAACAAATGTGGATTCAACAAGACGGAGCTCCTACTCATTACCACAGAGAAGTTCGGGAATTTTTAAACGATCGTTACCCACAAAAATGGATCGGTAGAGATGGATTCATTCAGTGGCCCCCTCGATCATGTGACTTAATACCTTTAGACTTCTTTTTGTGGGGCTACATAAAAAAGATCGTGTTTATGTGAATCCACCTACAACCCCAGTACAATAACGCCCTTTATGCTAAGGAAAGTGAAGGAAAATATAGTAAAACGACTAAACAGGTATATTCAAGTAGACGGGCATATTGTTGAACATTTAGTATGTCATAATAATTAATCATTAGATAAGTTAAACTATATTAAAATTATTATTAACTATTTGTTTATGTTTTCCCAATAGCGTAAGTATATTAAAACAAGAGTAAAATGAAAAAATCGAAAACTATTAGGAATAGGTATATGACATACTTAATAAAAGTTGGAGGGTTTTGTAAAATCTATCAGAAAAAATAATAATATATAGGGGGTGCTAATTAAAAAAATTTAAGACTTTTTAGTTTAAAATAGTCGAAATGTATAAATTTATTTTGAACACCCTGTAGCATCTAACTCAAATTTCTCTACATATATATTTTTTTCATCTCTATAGAACGCTCGTACCAATTTTAAGTATTCCACCTTCAGAAACAATGGCGGTACTGGCAATTTTTTACAAAACTGAAAAATTAAAATATTAGAAAAACTACTAAGTTTAGGTATATAACATTGTTAATCAAAAGTTATAAAATTTTACGCAGAATTTAAAAATAAATTAGAAAATATTTTAAAAAAAACATATGTTATATTCCACACTTTTTTGAAGTACCCTGTATACTCAAAAATAATTTTAAACTGTGCACCTTAACATTCCCTAAAACTACTGTATTTGACATTTTTTCGTCATTCCCTAAACAAATGAGATAATGAACCTTACTCTATCGTTGACTCACCCTGTACAAATACCTTCATAGAAAGGATTGGATGGACGTAGCCAGCTTAATTCCTCCCAGAGCGGTGAATACTAGAAATATGCCTCACGCTAATACACTTCACATCCCTATGACGCTCAGATTGCCATTCCTCGTACCACCTTTTTCAATCAGTCTTTTATATGGAGAACCTCATCACTTGAGAATGATTTGCTCAGGACTATATACGATCTACAGCGATTTAAGATCAACGTGAATCGCTTTTTCCGCATACAGGTCGCTCCTATAGCGCCTTAGGGATTTTCCGGCAACACATGTGTTACACCCATAAAAAAAATAACTATGGTAATTCTACACATATATTTTCAATAAAGAATTTCCGTATTCCGCATAATAACTCTCGACTTTCTTCACTTTTCATTGTCAATCCTAGTATGCCAATCTTACAAAAATCACAGAGTTATGTAATAACTTCAACGTCAATATTCAATAAAATAACTAATTAGTATTATTATGGCAGTTTTCGCCCAACTAGTTAATTAAAATTTATAAAAGATAGTGACTATGCTCAAACAAGATAGCATACTGTTTATACTTTTAGTTTTAGGATGTTCATTTTTAGTGTTCCGTTCGGTATCTGTCCGTCTGTCACATCTGATTTTCTCCAAAACTATTTGACAAAGTTGAAATTTGGCACTAATATAAGAACTGATGGCCCCAGCAGAGTAGTGTAGTTTTGAAAGTTAAATTTTGACTTAAAAGTTAGTTTTTGGTGGTGAAATCGGAAATGAAAAAAAAATACCAGGTCATCGAATGGGGTGTCAAATTAAAGCTTGTGAAAACACGAGTGTAAAAATGTATAATAATATAATGCTTGTGCACACTTTTCTTATTTTTTAAAAAATGCCAAAAATCAGTGTCCCCCTTTATTTCGAAAAGTACTGATAATTTTTTTTTTTTTTTAATTCTGGAATATTCTCCACAAGGTATAGATTGAACGAAAATTATCACGAGTTTATCTTTAATAACACAGGACCGAAGACTAGACTACCGTTGTTATATGTTTTCGAGGTCGCTGAAAACGAATTCAATTTTAGTTTTGCTCTACCACCTCTCATTTTTTCTCTAACCTCAAAACACGCTATTTTAGAAGTTTTAAAGACATGTATGTATAACCACAATTTTCGAGGGAAACCTCGATATTATGTATGAGATGGCCAAGACTATGTGCTTATGGTTTAGTTGGCTCCCATAAACCCAAAACCATCCAACCCCATAAGTCCAAAATACCATGATCCAAGGTATGAAGGCATGTATAACCATGAAACTCGAGAGAAATGTGAATCTTATGAATCAGATGACAAGGCAAGTGAGCCAAACCCGCAGACTCATATAACCCGATAACCTCATAACGCCATAGCCCGTAACCCCATACTCTGGAATCCAATAACCCAATATCTCTGTAACCACAAAACTCTCGCTGTGTAGACACTTATAACCCCATAACCCGAGACATGCAGACTGTATAACCATAAATTCCTGGGTTTGCAGACTCATAAAACCCTATAACCTGATAACCCCCATAACCCTATAACTCCATAACCAATAAAAATTATAGGGTTATGGAGTTATCAGGTTATAGTGTTATATGAGTCTGCAAACCCAGGAATTTGTGGTAATATAGAAATCTGCACGCCTGGGGTTATGAGGTTATAGGGGTCTGCACGCCGTAGGTTTTAGGGTTATAGGGCTATTGGGTTATTGGGTTATTGGGTTCCAGAATATAAGGTTAGGGGGCTATGGGGTTATATGGGTCTGCTGATATGGCTCATTTGTCTTGTCATCTGATCCATAAGATCCACGTTTCCCTCGAGTTCCATGGTTATACAAGCCTTCGTACCTTGGATCATGGTGTTTTGGACTTGTGGGGTTGGATGGTTTTGGGTTTATGGAAGCCTACTAACCCACAGGCATATAGTCTTGGTCATATTCTTCTTCTTAGTGTGCCTTATCTTCTAAGGACGTAGGCGATCACATTTGCCCATCTGATTTTATCTATTGCCGCTCTAAACAGTTCAGTAGATGTTATGTTTGTCCACTATCGTAAGTTTTTCAACCAGAAATTGCGGCGCCTTCCTGGTCCTCGCTTACCGATTATTTTTCCTTCAATTATAAATTGCAGGAGCTCATACTTGGAGCTTCTCATGATATGACCAAAATAAGTGCTGTTTCTTTCTTTAACACCTGGAATCAACTCTCGTTATTTTGCCATCCGATCAAGTATTTCCACGTTAGTAGTATGCGCTGTCCAAGGAACACGCAGAATTGGGCATAGCACCAGATCTCGAATGACTCCATTCTTTGTTGTGTTGTCTCTGTGATTGTTGCAGCTTTTATACCGTATAACATGACCGAGAACACGTAACAACTTAGCACTCTTGTCCTTGTTTTTAAATTTAGTTAGCAGTTACAGAGTATGCTGCGCATTTTATTAAAGGAGCTTCGTGCTTTTTCCATTCTTGAGCGTATTTCAATAGTGGTCCTAATCTGCACTCATTACGCTTCCTAAGTACATTATTTTTGTTACCCTTTCAAGTGTTTGTTGATGTACATTAATATTGATGTTTGTATTAGGACCATTATTTTTGTTTTGTTCGTATTCAGTTTGATTCCATATTCCTCACATGCATCAACAATTCCATTCATGAGTCTTTGTAGGCCTTCTCCGCTAGAATGACAGTATCATCAGCGTAACGAAGGTTATTTACACACACACCATTGTAATTCCATCTTTTTTATCAAAGAGTGCTTTATTGAAGATTTTCTCCGAATAGACATTGAATAACAGAGGTGGCAAAATATAACCCTGACGTACGCCTTTCTTTATTTTTATTTCTTTAGATATGCGTTTCTCAACTTTTATTTTGGCAGTCTCGTTCCAGGATAAACTTGATATTACGAGTATTTTTAAGTCTTTGTCATCAATCTTACACGATTATAGTATTTCCATCATTTTCTCATGGTTTACCATATCAAAGACTTTTTGCAAATCTATGAACCATAAATAAACATCAGAGTTGATATCCCTACATCTTTCAATCAAAACGCGAATGAAGAATAGTATATCCCTCGTTCCTAGTCCGTTCCTAAAGTCGAACTGTGTTTGTCCAGTACGTTCATCTAGTTTTTTGTATGCTCTTTGGTGGATTATTTAAAGGAAGAGTTTCAAGATGTGGTTCATTAGACTTATATTTCGGTATTCCTCGCACTTTCTAGGGTTATTCTTTTTTGGCAATAGTATAAAAATTGATGTCAGCCAATCATGAAGTACGTCACCTGTGTTGCATACGCTGTTGAAGAGGTCCTGTATAATGTCCATATTTTTTCAAGAAATATTTTAATGATTTCTATAAGTATACTATCTTCTCCTACTGCCTTTTTGTTTTCCAGCTGATTTGCTCTACTAATATTTCGTCTTTATCTACGGGGGGGGGGGGGGGGGGGGGGGGGGGGGGGGGGGGGGGGGAGGCGTTGTATTAAGCTTATTATGTTGTCCAGGGTGAGTCAACGATAGAGTAAAGTTCATTATCTTATTTGTTTCGGGAATGATGAAAAAATGTTAAATACAATAGTTTTAGGGAATGTTAAGGTGCACAGTTTAAAATTATTTTTGAGTAAACAGGATACTTCAAAAAAGTATGGCCGATATAATATATTTTTTTTTAAATGGAACGTCCTATTTTCTAATTTATTTTTAAATTCTGCGTAAAATTTTATAACTTTTTTATTAATAATATATTATATATTATATTAATAATAATACCTAAACCTAGTCGTTTTTTTAATATTTCCATTTTTTTTTAAAATACTGGTATTCAGTTTTGTAAAAAATTGCAGTAGCTCCATTGTTTCTAAAGGTGGAATACTCATAATTGTAAAGAAATTTGAGTGATGGTACAAGATGTTCAAAATAAATTTATGCGTTTCGACTATTTTAAACTGAAAAATCTAAAAAAATTTAACTGGCACACCCTGTATATTATTATTTTTTCTGAAAGATTTTACAAAACCCTCCAACTTTTATTAAGTATGTCATATAACTATTTCTAACAGTTTTCGATTTATTTTGATTTTTTAATTTTTACCCTTGTTTTAAATACACTTACGCTATAACATCATAGTTGCCAAGACAAAACAAAAAAGTGGGCATTGTCAAATTTTGACATGTCTATTAAGCAAGTAAAAATAGTTTAATTTGTTGTAGTAAGTGACGTATAAAGGTAATAGTTATGGATTTTCCTAAAAATGAATTAATTGATGTGGTTTATATACTGGGCGAGGCGGGAAAAAAATTGTCTTTTGGCAGTAAGGCTTTACGAAGCGAAGTACCCTAATAGACGTATACCATCTAGAAAATCTTTTCAGTGCTTAATGGGACGGATTGATGGTAGTGGTACCGTTGAGGAATGAGGAAAAAGAAATGGAGATTTAACTTCATGTTGAAGATAATCCCCAGGTCAGCAGCCGTCAACCAGCTGACTTATCTGACACATCCCAACCTACGGCTAATCGCACCACGAGAAAATACAAGTATCATCCCTTTCATATGGAACTACACCAAGAACTTCAAGACCGTGATTTTGAACGGCGAGTAAACTTTTGTACCACCATGAATGGAGCAATGGAGGCCAATACAACTTTTTTATCCAAAATAATGTTTTCTGATGAAGCTACTATTCGCAGTTATGAAGCAGTTAACAGCCATAACATGCATTATTATTCAATAGTTAATCCATTTTGGGTCTGGGAAGTTCAAAACCAAAACCATTGGTCGCTTAATGTATTGTGTGGAATATTAAATTTTCGAATTTTTGGTCCATATTTTTTCCGCGAACCGCTTAACGGGCCTAGATATCTAAATTTTTTGCAAAACGAATTACCCAAGCTTCTTGAAAAAGTTGATAACTTTGAAAGGGAACAAATGTGGATTCAACAAGACGGAGCTCCTACTCATTACCCCGGGAAGATCGGGAATTTTTAAACGATCGTTACGCAGAAAAATGGATCGTTAGGGATGGATTTATTCAGTGACCCCCTCGATCATGTGACTTAACACCTTTAGACTTCTTTTCGTGGGGCTACATTAAAGATCGTGTTTATGTGAATCCCCCTACGACACCAGTAGATATGGAAAATAGGATACGGGATGCGTGCAGGACAATAACCCCCTTTATGCTAAGGAAAGTAAAGGAAAATATAGTAAAACGACTAAACATGTGTATTCAAGTAGACGGGCATATTTTTGAACATTTATTACGTCATAATAATTAATCATTAGATAAGTTAAACTATATTAAAATTAATATTAACTATTTGTTTATGTTTTCACAATAGCTTAGGTGTATTAAAAACAAGGGTAAAAATTGAAAAATTCTAAATAAATCGAAAATTATTAGAAATAGGTATATGACATACTCAATAAAAGTTGGAGGGTTTTGTAAAATCTATCAAAAGAAATAATGATATACAGGGTGTGCCATGTAAAAAATTTCAGATTTTTCAATTTAAAATAGTTGAAATGCATAAATTTATTTTGAACACCCTGTAGCATTTCACTCAAATTTCTTTACATATATATTTTTTTCTCTATAGAACGCTCGTACCAATTTTGAGTATTCTACCTTCAAAAACAATGGCGCTACTGGCAATTTTTTACAAAACTGAAAACTAGTATTTTTTTTTAAAAATTGAAATATTAGAAAAACTACTAGGTTTAGGTATATAACATTATTAATAAAAAATTATTAAAATTTTACACAGAATTTAAAAATAAATTAGAAAATAAAATATTCCATTTAAAAAAAACTTATGTTATTTCAGCCGCACTTTTTTGAAGTATCCTGTATACTCAAAAATAATTTTAAACTGTGCATCTTAACATTCCCTAAAACTAGTGTATTTAACATTTTTTCGTCATTCCCGAAAAAAAATGAGATAATGAACTTTACTCTGTCGTTGACTCACCCTGTACATTTCCCTTATATATTTTTCCCATCTATCTATTCTTTCTTGTATGTTCAATAGTAGTTTACCTTCTTTATCTTCTATTACTTGTTATTGCCTTTGCAACCTTGGTCATCTGATACATAAAATTCACGTTCCCCCGAGTATTTTGGTTATATGTTACATACATGCCTTCAAAACCTCTAAAATAAGGTTTTTTGAGGTTAGGGAAAAATGAGAGGTAGCAAAGCAAAACTAAAACTGAATTATTTTTCAGCGACCTCGAAAATATATAAGAGACGTAGTCTAGTCTTCGGCACATAAAAAAAAACATATTTGTGGTTCTGTATAAATAAAGAAAAAAAGAAAAATTGCAAGGGCATCAGTTTTCAACAAAGATCGGAAACGTAACTTTATTGAAAACTCATTCGCCGTGTGTTTTGTGAAGTCATTGATCAATTTATGCCTCCGTGACAAATTTTTTTATTTTAAAAGCAATCAACGTACGGAACACTAATTGCGCAAGTCCGACTTGCCTTGGCCGGTTTTTTCATTAATTTTCATAATTTTGCCCTGTAAATGGAACAAATAAATCATGCATTACAAATGTCAGCCGATGGCTTTAGGCTGCTACCGCAGTAACTCCCTAACACCGACTAACGGGTGGTGTGTATGTTTAGTGACAGGGAGACGGTGCATGGCAGCTCTCCTCGTAACCTCCACACTCGGTAACAGATGTGAGAAAAGAACAAAAAATTAATAAACCGCGTGTTACACGCTTTACGTACCTATCAATACGATTGTTGTATTAGACTATACATATAACAACTGGTATCACAAAATTGGGTTTATTAAGGGTCATTTGATGGGCATTTCGTATATTACAAGAATAATAATTCCAATAAGTATTGTTATTTTAGATACCTTTATTTCGTCAATGAACCGCTTAGCGCACAATACGAATGCGTTTGAGATGCAGTGGACAATTTTAGTAGAATTGCGTAAACAATTCTGCTATAATTTCGTAAATTTATTTGATAATGACACCTATAATTTATTTTAAAAACATAAGTAAATTATATCTTTATTCTGTGTGTACTTCAAACCAAATTGCTGAAATGTATGTAAATGTAAAATATTTTTTTACAATATTGCGTTCCTTTTTCATAGAAAATGTTTTTAGATGCATAGCGTAATTCTTGGAAATTTAGCTCTATGGAGCATCTCGACGGAGTTGACCGTAATTTCATTGAGTCAAGGGCTTCACAAATATTTCTACACCTGACGTTTCCTTCTAAATATTATTTCTATTAAAATTGGGAACAGTAACATAATTTTCAGATTTCTGGACTCCCAGGATCCTGAAAACGACGCCAACCCCTCTCACCACCTCTTTCACCACACTAACACCTTTTATGTTTGGCTATAAATAAGTATACTTAAAATTGGTTCAATATTTCCCCAATAAACGAAAAATTCTCATAATACTATAAAAAAAAATACAAACTTATCGATCCACACCCCTTTAATCCGCTTCTTGGTAAGCGATATCGCTAAAATAGGTCCTTTCCTAGTATTATGTGTAGGTCAAATTTGAAATCGATATCTCATGTCGTTCAATAGTTGTGTGCCAACAAACGAACAGATCGATAGAGCGACCGACAAATAGACTGACACCCAGACCAGCGGAAAATGAAAGCTATCTCATTGGTAACCTGATTACCCTGAAACATAAAGTAATGCAAAAAAAGAAATACAATACTTGGCAATGGAAATAAAGGACAAAGGCTATTAATTACTTCAAATTTTCTAAAACAACAACTAAATTAACAAGGATTATGAGTATAAACCAGTAGATTTCGTTTCAAGTAAACCCTCATGACTGTTCATTTAGACCATTATCGGACAATACATAAACCAATTAATCAATAAAACAACGTCTAAATAACTAATTCTTTTAATTTCTTCAAAACAAATTCGGATTAATTTATTATTTAACTTCGAGGCCCATTAAATTAGGCCGAACGGCTGCTATTTATATCAACGCCATTATTCCATGGCCGCGCCACCATAATCGGAGTGATATTCCACCCTTCACTTAGGGGTCGCTTATGCTTGGAATTTGGGGAAGGTTTACATCGTTTTAAATAACTACTCAGTAGCGTATACCTAACATAAATCCTGCGAACTCTTAAAGTTGGTCAAAATAAACAAACTAAGAAGTGAAATGTGGCGATGGGATGGACGTATATATATATATATATATATATATATATATATATATATATATATATATATATATATATATATATATATATATATATATATATATATATATATATATATATATATATATATATATATATATATATATATATATATATATATATATATATATATATATATATATATATATATATATATATATATATATATATATATATATATATATATATATATATATATATATATATATATATATATATATATATATATATATATATATATATATATATATATATATATATATATATATATATATATATATATATATAGTATATATACTTTAATCAGTGTTGTTTTGACTTGTTACTACTCGCAGACGTTTTGCCGAGCTCTCATTTGGCATTATCGATGCTCATTACTCACTGGTCGCTGTTTAACAATAAACTAAAGCTGCATACAAAATAGAAAAAAGTGGAATTTTAACCCGCAAAGGGCTTCATATATGACACTAATTTTTTCTAAACATATTAGTTAGGGTTCAGTGTTTGGAAATATTATTTTTAAACCACTATGTATTAACAAAGCTTCTTGACATCAGAATCTCTTTTGGTGAACTTTTTACTTTCTAGTCAACTATTTTTCTTTTGTTCGGTTAGACAACTTATATGAATTCGTTTCCGTCACCAGAGTAAACGTAATCAAAATATCTATGTCTACCCTCTTACACACTATTTGAGGGTTGTTCATAAATTGTTTAGTAGGCTATTGATTTACTTATTTTGGCTCTATACCATATCGTGCACAGTGAAATGAAAGTAGTATTTTCTATAAGAGACACGTTAGAGAGCTGCTATATGACATACGACAATTTATACCTATGTATTAACCAACTATCACTATACTGGTAAACAAATTGCAGTAAAATTTTTAGTGTTCCGTACGGAACACTTTTAAGATCGCTTTGGTATCTGTCCGTCTGTCAGTCACACCCGATTTTCTCGAATTTCGTGTGTTAATTAAACACTGTTTTTTGATGGAAAAAATACCGTTCAAGCAAAACAATGGCTTAATAAGTGTTACGGGGACTCTGCACACTCATCATTTACTGGTATGCTGAATATAAACGCAGTCGTACAGATACAAATGATGCTGAATGCTCTGGAGGCCTAAATGAGGTGGTTACACCGGAAAACAAAAAAAATCCACAAAATTGTTTTGGATGACCGTAAAGTGAAATTGCGTGAGATAGCTGACACCCTAAAGTTATCAAAAGAACGTGTTGTCATATTTTGCATGGACATGAGAAAGCTCTGTTCGAAATGGATACCGCGTTTGCTCACAGTGGACCAAAAACAACAACGTGTTGATGATTCTGAGCGCTGTTTGCACCTGTTTAAGCGCAATAAAATAAATTTTTTCATGCGATATGTGACAATGGATGAAACATGGATCCACCATTACTCATCGGAATCAAATCGGCAGTCAGCGAAGTGGACAGCAGCCGGTGAAAGCCGCCCGAAGCGACCAAAGACACAACAGTCGGTTGAGAAGGCCTCTGTAATTTGTGATGCGCATGAAATAATTTTCATCGACTATGCTGAAAAGGGAAAAACCATCAATAGCGAATATTATATAAAGTTATTGGTACTTTTGAAAGCAGAAATCGCAAAGAAACTGACCTAAATGACCAAGAAAAAAGTGCTCTTTCATCAAGACAATGCACCGTTTCACAAGTCAACGGTTACGATGGCAAAATTGCATGAATTGAAGTTCAAATTCTTCCCTCTTCCACCGTATTCTCCAGATTTGACCCCAGAAACTATTATCTATTCGCAGACCTCAAAAATATGCTCGCGGGAAAGAGATTTGGCTCCAATGAAGAAATTATCGCCGAAACTAAGGCCTATTTTGAAGGCAAAGACAAATCCTTCTACAAGAAAGGTGTGGGACTGATTGCATCGCTCTTGAAGGAGACTATATTGATGAATAAAGTCAAATTTTGCAAAAAAATGTGTTTTAAGTAACTAGACCAAAAAGTATGTGTTAGGTAAGCAAGCATTAGGTCTAAATTACGATTTTTTCTCTAAGTCTAAATTCTATTTGTAAACTTTTAAATAAGTATAATTAAAAATTTTAGTTTAATTCTAGATCATCATGCTGTAAAATTTCCAATAATAATTTTTATTTAAAAAAGCAAAGCTAAGCTTGTAAAATCTGAGCTAAGCGAAATTTAATGAAAAGAGCCTAATTCGAAAAAAAAAAATTAATACCAACAATATAATTCAAAAGGCTTTTATTTAGATCATGAAATATTAATGCATTCGCCAATTGTTTCTTATTTCAGACTTACTGTATGAAGGTGGATTGAAAAGTACTGTAAAAAACAAGATAAATAATATTTTTTTGCAAAAACAAAAAGTTATTTCTCAGTATAATTTCCATTGACCTCAGTACATTTGGTCCAGCGAGATTCTAATTTTTTTTATTCCCCCAGAAAAAAAATTGTGACTCGTTTGTAGCTCAGATACCTTCTTCATTCAACGAAAATGTCTTCCCCCTAGCCAATTCTAGAGGTTAAGAACTAAAAAAAGTCAGTTGGGGCCAAATCTGGGAAACTATTTGGAAGCCCAACTCACGCACTTTTGCCATTGCAACAGCCGATGTGTGAGCAGGCGCATTGTCCTGGTGAAGGAACACTTTTTTGCGCGCTGATCTTGCTTCAGTTCACTATGAAAACGGTCCAATAACATTGCGTTATAAGGCCAGTCACTATTTTATCCTTTTTCAAATAGTCAGTCATGCTGATGAGCCCCAAAAAACAGTTGTCATCACGTTTCCCGCCGATAAAACTGTATTCGCTTTTTTCGGTCCACTTTCGTCTTGGCCAAGTCACAGTTCTGACTGCCCTTTTGTCTCCGGGGTATAATGGTGGATCCACGTTTCGTCCACAGTCCTAAGACGATGCCAGAAATCCTTCGTATAACGCTGCAACTTTTCCAAACACGATTTTGAAATGTCCTTCTTTGTACATTTTTGGTCTGACGTTAACAAACGCGACACCCCTCGCGCACTAAGCTTTTTCATTTTTAGAACTTCACGCAAGATATATTCACTCATATGAGATGTCTACCATCTCAGCAATCTCATGAAACTTAATGCCGATCTTCCCTCACCATATCATGAATTTTATCGCCATTTCTTCAAAAGAAACCTCAATCGGGCATCCTGAAGGTGCAGTATCTGCAGTGCTCGTTCGGCCACGTTTAAATTCATTTATTCAGTAATAAATGCTCTTGAGTATTGGTAGTTCAGCTTCTATCTGGGCTGAAGTCCAATTTGTTAATAAAGATGTTTTATCGCTGCACATCCATTTCTATAAAACGTGTAACAGCGATCATTTACAACAGCTACCAACAAAAAACTGCGCTTTGCATCTGTTTGAAACTTTGAACATAACCAATACAAGAAACATGCTTACCAACAGTCATGCCGCTTAACAAAATTTCCCGCCATTTCGTAGAAATTTCCCATCCTTATCAATCCACTCTCGTATATCTAAACTCCGTCAGAGAGTCAGACTTTGCATTGTAAGCTATCTATTCTTTCATATACAGTTTATAAAAATGCTGCTCAACTTATACAAGAAGTAATTTGTATAGTAACAAGCCTTTGTTAAAAATATACACAATATTTTAAAAGAAAAGTGTGGTTAGATATTATTCGCAAAAAAGAGTAGAGTAAAGGAAATTCTTCACAGATATTTACAACCGAAACTTGACATTTCCCCCCACATTTGAAACCGATATATCATTTCATTAGCAGCTTATTATTCCAACAGGCAATCAAACAAATCGACAGAGATTAGAAACTATGTTTTTTTTGTGATCAAGAAACCTTGAAACGTGAAGAAATGCAAAAATCTCTGACGATCATTTTTGACGAAGACCATATTTCCCTTAGCAAAAGTATTTTTTAAAAAATGTGTTAGTTTTCCGGTATATTTTAACAATAATCCCCTATTTTACCAAAAAATAACAACGTACTGCTTTTTGTTATTATTATATCAACTTCGTTATATATCATGGGTTAACTCTATTATTTTTGTTAATGACATGTTTAGCTATATTGAGGTGGGTTTTATTCGTTAAGGCAATCTATGGTGGTCGTCAAATTGTTGCTTTATTGTTTTTTATATTGATTACAAAATAAATAATATACTATTACATCATCAATAAAAGAATCGTTAATTATGAAGATGTAATTAGAAAAGTAATAATACATAAATATTTATAAATAAGAGAAAAATGATTTGAGAATACAGACAAGTTATATTTAACTAATTTAAGGCGTTACGTACACCTCGAATTTTCAAACATTCGATTTTTTTGACGAATTGTTATTCTCTATTCTTCTAAGAATTATTCGAAAAAAAATTTTAAGGAAATTTGATTCCATGACAAAGTTATAGCATTACATGTGACCTGGCGTCGGTTTGGGACCGCTACCTGTTTTCAGACAATGTCTGCAATATTACTCAGTCAATTTTTAATATTTTTTAAATCTTAATAATTACTTTTTCTACAAAATGTCAAGAGTTTTTTTTAATTTTTCTACTAGACTAGATTAAATAATTAAACGTAAATTTTTTGGTCGGAAATTGCATACTAAAGTTTGAAACACCGCCAATTTTTTTATTTTTGAAAAAAAAAAAACCCTTCGACAATTTTTAACTACTACAATTATTTTACAAGATTAATTTTTATTTATGCAGACTGAATTATTTCTTGTGAAGTTATTCTGCAGACAAGGAGACGCCATAATTTTCATCAGTGGTCCATTTAACCCGATAAAAAATAACATTTAAAACATATTTAAAAAAAGAAATCTTATAATTTAAAGTATCACGTAGGCTGAAAAGTTTTTGGTCTAGCTACTTAAAACACTTTTTTTGCAAAATTCGAATTTTTAGTCTCCTTCAAAAACGTTACAATCAGTCCAACGCTTTTCTAACATTTCTTTCTTGTAGGAGGAGTTGTCTTTGCCTTCAAAACAGGCCTCAGTTTCGGCGATAACTTCTCTATTGAAGCCAAATCTCTTTCCCGCGAGCATTTTTTTGAGATCTGCGAATAGATAATAGTCGCTTGGGGCCAAATCTGGAGAATACGGTGGATGAGGAAGCAATTCGAACTTCAGTTCATGCAATTTTGCCATCGTAACCATTGACTTGTGATACGGTGCATTGTCTTGGTGAAAGAGCACTTTTTTCTTGTTCATTTGGGGCTGTTCCTTTGCGATTTCTGCATTCAAACGCACCAATAACTTTACATAATTTTTTCGCTATTGATGGTTTTTTCCTTCTTAGTATAGTCGATGAAAATTATTCCATGCGCATCCTAAAATAGAGAGGCCAAAACTTTCCCAACTGACTGTTGTGTCTTTGGTCGCTTCGGGCTTCAGCTGACTGCCAATTTAATTCCGCTGTATATTGGTGGATCCATGGTTCATCCATTGTTACATATCGCATGAAAAAATCCTTTTTATTTCGCTTAAACAGGTCCAAATAGCGCTCAGAATCGTCAACACGTTGTTGATTTGGTCCACTGTGAGCAAACGCGGTACCCATTTCGAACAGAGCTTTCTCATCCCCAAATATTCATGCAAAATATAACCAACACGTTCTTTTGATAGTTTTAGGGTGTCAGCTATCTCACGCAATTTCACTTTACGGTCATTCAAAACAATTTTGTGAATTTTCTTGATGTTTTCCAGTCTAACCACCTTATTTGGACATTCAGCATCATTTGTATCTGTATGACCGCGTCTAAATTCAGTATACCAGTAAATTATAAGTGATTTTCCAAGGGCAGAGTCCCCGTAATACTTATCGAGCCATTGCTCTGTTTGAACGGTATTTTTTTCCCATCAAAAATCATTATTTAATCAACACACGAAATTCCATTTTTTCTATTGTATTGAAAATATCAAAAGTAGCGTCACTAAAACCCTGTAACTTGTATACTAATCGTCGAAACTTCATAAAATTTTGGCACGTATCATTTGAAGGTTGGTACTTTCTAAAAATCATATGGATTTTGTGAAAAGGGCGACATCTATGTGTCAAACCAAAAACTTAGCAGCCTACGTGTTACAATAAAAATATTTAATCGCCATTTTTTGGTATTATTCACTTAATAACCTCTAAAATATATTTTTTTTAAATATACATACTTTTTGCAGCGCCCAGGTGTATGTAGCCCCTTAATCAAATTGTACGAGGTGTCTCAGAAAGTTCCATTTGAAGTTGAGCCTTTGAACAGTATCTGTAGGCGCAGATATCAATATTTACAAAATTGTCCTGTAACAAACTGCTAGACCCATCTAAAGCAGTTGATGGTTTGAGTGTTAAAAGGTTGGGATTCTCGCAAACAGACACTTAAACACATTCCGTTATTACCTCGGATATCCACAGAATTATTGTTTTTGTAAACTTGCACACAAAAACCTCGCAGAGTAACTAAATTTCTAAGGCACGAGGTTACGCCCTGTGTTGCCAACTTGTCATTCCCGTCTTTTCCATAATCGAAATAAACGAAAAAAGATTTGACTTATTTATAGAACAACCTGTATGAACATGTCCACCCTTTAAAATGACAGTCCACTGGCATGGATCAGATTTCTTTTCGGTGGGGCCATATAAGATTTCTAGAGTTCAGGGAATATGCGAATATAGATCCACGACTATTCCGAATTTCAAGGTAACAGCTTAAGCTTAATAACAAATAGCGGTGGATGTGAGAATGAAATACACAGAGGTCTTGCTATAGCCAGAACAGCGACCACCAAGCTAACAAAAATATGGAAAGGCAATGACCCGACGAAGAATACCAAATTACGGCTCCTTAATATGCTAATATCACCAATTGCTACATACGCAGCCGAATCCTGAACCAAGTGCCAAGTGCAAGTCGGACTTGCTCAATTAGTGTTCCGTCCGGTGATGGCTTTTAAAATAAAAAATTTTGTTACCCTAAATGAGTTTTCAACAAAGTTTATTTCCGATCTTCGTTGAAAATTTATGACCTTAAAATTTTCGTTTATTCTTTTATATATCAAATAAATTATCAAAGGTGATGCACTCGTGATAATTTTCGTTCAATCTGTACTCTGTGGAGAATATTCCAGAATTTTTTCAAAATTTTTTGATTAGTACTTTCAAGATAAAGAGAGGCATTTATCGCAATGTTTTAAAAATAATACAAAGAAACGTGTGCGCAAGTATTACATTATATATATATATATATATATATATATATATATATATATATATATATATATATATATATATATATATATATATGAACTCGTGTTTTTACGAGCTTTCATTTGATTCCCACTCGATGACCTGGTAAAAACATTTTTTTTCGCTTCCGATTTTTCGATTTCACACCCCAAAACTAACCCTTTAAACCAAAACTTAATTTTCAAAACTAAACGACTCTGATCCGGCCACCAAGTCGTATATTAGTGCAAGATTTTAAATTTCTATGTCAAATAGTTTCGGAGAAAATCGGGTGTGACAGACAGACGGACGGATGGACAGACAGACAGACAGACGGCCAGACACCAAAGTGATCTTATAAGTGTTCCGTATGGAACACTAAAAATGACAAGAAACGAATCAGCGCATTTGAGATGTGGGTATACAGAATAATGCTCCGGATGCCCTGGACCGCGCACCGCACAAATGCCTCCATTCTAAATGAGTTCAACATCAAAACAAGACTGACTACTAAAGTCAACAGAAACATACGGAGATACTTTGGTCACAAAGCAAGAGAGAAAGATACAGTAGACCGGTTGATTGTGGAAGGCAATGTCGAAGGCAAAGGACCACATTATAACAACAACTGATCTCACATTCCCGAAAGCATCACATCAAGCCCAAGACAGAGAACTATGGGCTAAAATAGGGGCACAAATACCATAAGATCACCACCCTAGGACGACGGATAGAGGAGAGGCGTTTAAACCACTGGGTTTCAAATTTTTTCCATTCTCGATGCCACCAGCAGCTAAAAAATAATTAATAAATCTAATGGTATCTATACCTTCTTGACTTTTATAAAGCTACATACCACATAAAAACTTAATATCTATTAGTCCACCATACTTTCTCACAAGGGGGAATTCTAATCCGTTAAGTTAAACAAAGACAGAAAAAAAGAGGAAATAAACGAACTGATAAACGCTTGCCAAACAAAGAATTCCCCTGTATATGTACAGCTCGTTTTTTATCGTGTCCTAAAGTCATAATAGACCACATCTTTTAAAATCAACAACTGTTACAGAGTAGTTAGGAAGTCAATGAACACTAAAATTTAGAGATAAAAAAAAAAACGATAAATACTTTCTTTTGAATGTACAATTGTAAAAATTACTAAAATCAAGAAATATCCATTTTTTGGATTTAAATGAGTTATTTTATTTTCTACATATTATCATAAAATTTTAAATATTTTATTATTCAAATTTACATTTTGTTACATTAGTAAGTTCTCAAATCGCCTCCTGCATCAAAAATCGCCTGGCATCTTCGAGGCATCCTGTCGACGAAATCTCCAAAATTTTCGAATCTCGTGAGACAACCGAGTCATGGTCCTCAGAGTCTTTCCTCCGAGCTTTCTCTCGACAAAGGGCCAAAAGTTTTCAATAGGATTGGCGTCTGGCCATTGTGAAGGCCACTCCAGTATCTTATCGTGGACCTAAGCGAGCCGCTTCGCGAAGAGATTTCCGCCCAACAAAAATTTCTTCAACGTGCTTCGGAATTTGACATGGGACACATTTAAACCCGATTTTCTTAATTTTGCCGCTCCTTGACGCAAATAGGTAGGTGCCGTGAAAAGAAAGACACGATTCGTTTTTTTCGACTTTCGGAGTGACTTTGCCTATCCAGCCACGTTTTGGCAAGTCGTCGACATTTTTCGTTTCTTTAAAACAATTTATCCACTTCTTCACAGACGTTCCCGACTTTTTAATTTTTTTTTTCTAGCACACGTGCTACAGGGAAGTCCCTAAAGCTCTCCAGGAGCAGGTGTGCGGAAAAAGCGATTCACGTTGTTCTTGAATCGCTGCAAATTGTACTCGGTGGGAAACACAGCGCTGAGCAAATTATTCTAAAGGGATAATATTCTCCATATAAAAGACTGCTTGAAAAGCGTTGTACGCGGAGTAACAAGCTGAACCTCATACGGATGTGAAGTATTAGCGTGACATGTATTTCTAACATGGCTCTGAGAGGAATTAAGCGGGCTACATCCTTCGAACACTTTCCATGAAAATACTGGTAGAACAGACTCAAGACGCCAACTGTTCTTCGATGTTCCAGCGAATCAAGGCCGCCGGTCAGTTCCGGGTCTCCAATCAGACGAACAGCTCTTCTCTGAACAGAATCCAACAAATACAGTGTGTGTTTGGGAGCACAGCCCCACACATGGGAACAGTATTCCATAGTTGAATTTGAGCTTTGTAAAGAATTAACAGTTGTTGTGGAGTGTAAAGCTTTCTGGTTCTAAATAACATTCCCAACTTTTGAGAAGCTCTCCTTGCTATCCCTGCAACATGTTCATGCCAGGACATACATATTTGCTCCCAAATCAACGCCCAATTGAGTGACGATGCTAGGGGAATGGAGTGCCCCGACATGACCATGTCGGGTTCAGCAACGTTAACCTTTTTAGAAAAAACTGCCGCCTGGATTTTTGTACCGTTAAATTCCACTTGGTTACTGTCACCCCAAGATAGAATTTCTTCCAGGTCTTTGTTCAGTTGAACGACCCCCTGCTGTCTGCGGATATTCACCTGAGTAGCCGATGTCCGAGCGTTCAAAGTGAATGAAGAAATAAGCGTACTGTCATCTGCAAAGCTGTAGATTGGATTCCCGGTCATTTCCAGCAGATCCAGCAGAATATATTTTGCGATCGCGGAATGTATCATTTTAGGTCCCCGACGAAAGTTCAGAATCGACTGATAATTTTACTAAAATGCGTCGTAGATAAAGGTTCCCTCTATCGATTTTTTTTTGAATCGCCAGAATCGCATCTACCAAAAATGAATTATCGCGGACACGTTCTTACTTGACAGGCTAACAACTTCCTGTCCAATTTAACCTGTGTGCCTTTGGCCGCTACTAAATATAAGTAACATCTTTAAATCTTTTATATTATCATTTATACAAAAATATTATAGAGAGTTTAAATACCGAATTTTATATATCCAACTTCAGAAACTCATGATATATGGGTATCCCTATAGAATAGATACAGTATATCATTCATAACATCTTTTCCCGTCAAATCAGTGATCCAATAGAAACTGCAATGAGTGCGGTAAGGACAAGTAGAAAACACTAGGAAAAATTTGAACGTTGTCTTATGGAAGAAAATTACCGTATCCCGCGTCCGCATAGCGCCGCTAAAATCCTGAATAATCACCTTTTAATAATATAGCGAAAACCGGTGAACCATTGAATATTTTGAATTTTAGAAATGTTACAACACTTACATTCAACCAAATCGAAACACATCGTACCTAGTCACTCTTTCTTGAGTTCACTGTTATTGTTGGTTGGAACGTGTTTATAGATGTACTGTAACAAACAGAACCTTGGGGTATTCTACAAAATATGATGCTTACATATGCTCATTTAATAAGCAACTTTACATACCGAATTTGACATGTTTAACGTTAGAAACTTTTCAGCTTTAGGGATTTTTTCGGAGTTTAGGCATTCTTCAAAAATAATGAGCTTCCTTCAACTCCTAGACGGAGCAAAATTCCGAGATACGCCCTTTTAGTCAGCGTTTATGCTATATAAAGATTGTACGTGTCAATTTACATGATCTTGACAGAAGCAATTTAAACAATCGATTAGTTAGTCGGTCTGTAAGATATATTCTTTTAGACAGTCTGGCCGTAAAGTTGCAAGATATGGAAAAAATCTTTTTAGAATTAGAACTTTCTCATCTTCATCTTAAATTTCATACCATACTATACATTTCTTTATGGCGGACACTGTACATAATAAGAAATATCTCCACTGAATGAATCACTGATTAAACTAGTATCAAAAGCATGGCCATTCTCCATGCTACGTATGTCAACTTATGCTGGGAAGTGTATAATTAAGATCGCTCAAATAATTACTTTTTATGCCAAGTAACTCTAGGGGCATTTATTTGTGACTTAAGATATATAGGTAAGCACTTACTAGAAAACAAAAAACAATACGGGTAATTACAGTTTTTCCACAAAAAGCTATTGCCAATAAGCGACTAGGAATGAGAAATACCTAACTAACCAGAATAATTTCGATTTTATCAACAAGACGAACATATTTCTGCGAAAAATAATTATAGGGATCAATATGGGAAAATTACAAAAGGAATGTTACGAGCATTGGCAGAACATGTTAAAAATGACAAGATTACAAAAAAAAATCGAACACTTATTCACTTTGTTCCACCTACGAAACTATTTATAGAAAGTTGATTTGGTACTTTGGTGTCTGTCCGTCTGTTAAATACCTTAAAGGGTTAATTTTGGGGGGTAAAAAAATGAAAAAACAAAAATACCAGGTCATCGAGTGTGGTGTCAAAGGCTGAAAAGTTTTTGAAAAGTCTGACACATAAATGTCGTCCTTTTCAAAAAATCCATAGGACTTTTAGAAAGTACCAATCTTCAAACGATACGTGTCAAAATTTCATGACATTTCGACGATTAGTTTACAAGTTACAGTGGTTTTAGTGACGCTACTCTTGATATTTTCAAAACAATAGAAAAAATCGAATTTCGTATGTTGATTAAACATTGTTGTTTGATGGAAAAAATACCGTTCAAGCAATGGCTTGATAAGTGTTACGGAGACTCTGCCCCTGGAAAATCACTCATCATTTACTGGCATGCTGAATTTAAACGCGGTCGTACGGATATAAATGATTCTGAAAGCTCTGGACGCTCAATGAGGTGGTTACACCGGAAAACATCAAAAAAATCCACAAAATTGTTTTGGTTGACCGTAAAGTGAAATTGCGTCAGATAGCTGACACTCTAAAGATATTAAAAGAACGTGTTGGTCATATTTTGCATGAACATTTGGGCATGAGAAAGCTCTGTTCAAAATGGGTACAGCGTTTGCTCACACTGAACCAAAAACAACTTGTTGATGATTCTGAGCGCTGTTTGGACCCGTTTAAGCACAATAAAAAGGATTTTTTTATGCGATATGTGACAGTGGATGAAACATGTAGCCACCACTGCACACCGGAATCAAATCGGCGGTCAGTTGAGTGTACAGCAGCCGGTGAAAGCCGCCCTAAGAGACCAAAGACACAACAGTCGGCTGGGAAGGTTTTGGCCTCTATATTTGAGAAGGGAAAAGCCATCAATATCGAATATTATATAAAGTTATTAGTGGGTTTGAAGGCAGAAATCGCAAAGAAACGGCCCCAAATGAACAAGAAAAAAGTGCTTTTTCATCAAGATAACGCACTTGTGACAGTCAATGGTTACGATGGCAAAATTGCACGAATTGAAGTTCGAATTGCTTCCTCATCCACCGTATTCTCCAGATGTGGCACCCAGCGACTATTATTTATTTGCAGACCTCAAAAAAATGCTCGCGGGAAAGAGATTTGGTTCCAGTGAAGAAATTATAGCCAAAACTGAAGCCTATTTTGAAAGCAAAGACAAATCCTTCTACGAGAAAGGTATAGGACTGTTAGAAAAGCGTTGGACTGATTGTATCGTTCTTAAAAGAGACTATATAGTCGAATTTTGCAAAAAAAAAAGTAGTAGTAAGTAGCTAGACCAAAAACTTTTCAGCCTACGTGTTATAATGTAATACTTCCACACACTTTTCTTTGTATTATTTTTAAAAAATTGCGAAAAATCGCTGTCCCTCCCCTTATCTCGAAAGGTACTGATCAAAAAATTTTGAAAAGAATCTCGAATATTCTCCACAGGGTGTAGATTGAACGAAAATTATCACGAGTGCATTATCTTTAATAATTTATCTGGTGTATAAAAAAAAATTTCAAGGTCACCAGTTTTCAACAAAGATCGGGAAAAAACTTTGTTGAAAACTCAATTGGAGTGTGTTTTGTGAAGTCACTGATCATTTTGTACCTCCGTAACAAAAATTTTTATCCTAAAAGTAATCAACATACGGAACACTAATTGCGCAGGTCTGACTTGCACTTGGCCGGTTATTTTTAGATGTCAAGATTCCTGACACTCTATTCAATTAAAGGACTTGGCCCTAGGGAGATTCTCTTTTCCGTAATATTATTGGTGCAGAAGTTGCTTTCACACAAATGAGGTAAGTGGAAAAACGTCGGGGTTTTTATGCTATATAATTATATTCCATATAAGTATTAATTTAATTTTAACCGTTTTTAATTTTCTAATTTTTGTTTCTTTTGTTGCCAGACAAAAACTTTCACGTAAACCACTTTTTGACGTCAGTCAAAGTAAAAACCAGTTTGAAAAAATTACCAAACATACTCGTACATAATATGCCGTAAAATAAGCTTGCATCTTCTAGTATTCCGATTTCGGTTGCCAGTGTCACAAAAGTGGTTACTTGCGCTGCTTAAACCCTGAATTACCTGAAGATTAACAATGGTTCACTTGAAAAATGATCACCGTTGAAGGCAGTTTATGTCAATAAAATTAGAGTTTAACAAAGACATTTACCGAGTATTTAGTTTTACCTGCACTTTTTGCTGCCCTTTTTAAAGATGGCGTTGAAAATTGATGTTTTGGAACAGCAAAAACTCTAATAGGGAAATGTTTTTGATATTGTAAACTATATAGGGTGGTCAAACGACTCGTTCAATAAACAGTCAGAAAAATTAGGCGGTTCCAGGTGAATTATTACACTATTAAAATTATCTAGGTTTCGATTTCTTAAATTAATAAAACGAAATTAAAATTAAAACAGCTAAAAACAAATATACAGTCTGTCAAGTAAGAACGTGTCTGCGATAATTCATTTTTGGTAGATGCGATTCTAGCGATTTAACAAAAAATCGGTACAGGTTAGTTCAGTATCAAGTCGATTCCGACCTTTCGTCAAAATCACTTAAAATCCAAAATGAGGGACTTGTTCGTCGGTTTCGAGGCAGTCTTTCTTTGTTCTCATCTAAAGGGGCCTAAAATGACACATCCCGCGGTCACTAAATAAATTAAATAACCGGTTAAGTGCAAGTTGGACTTGCGCAATTAGTGTTCCGTACATTGCTTTTAAAATAAAAAATTTTGCTACGAAAGTATAAAATGATCAGTGACTTGACAAAACAATCCCTGATGAAGCTAACATGGTTAACAAAACGCGCGTCGAGTGCAAAAATAAAGTGTTTGGTGTAGTGGTGATATAGACTGAGTAATCCCAAATGAGTTTTCAACAACGTTTTTTTCCGATCTTCACTGAAAACTGATGACCTTGATATTTTTGTTTTTTTAATACCAGAAAAATTTTTAAAGGTAATGCACTGGTGATAATTTTCGTTCAATCTACACCCTGTAGAGAATATTCCAGAGTTTTTTCAAAATTTTTTGATCAGTACTTTTTGCAGACAGCACTTTTTTAAAAAATAATACAAAGGGAAGTGTGCGCAAGTCTTACATCATATATACATATATACTGTTGCATCAGTGATTTTTCAGATGGTGCAAGGGACCTCTATAGAATCGTTTTCAAAGGTCATGAAATCATGGCGTTGACGTTGTGAGAAATATGTGCCTCAGCAGGAAGATTATGTTGAGAAGTAACAAAAATTCTGACTTTCTGGTGTAAGCAGAAAAAAATTAGAAGATCTTAGAACGGGAACGCGCCTTGTAAAACCAGTACAAAATAATTTACCTAGATGATGTGAACTTTTTGAGGCACCTTGTATAAGAAAAAATATATAAACATCATAAATTCGTGAAACCATTGTGAGGTTCCTGGTTCCACCTACAGTCTGTCAAGTAAGAACCTGATCGCTCGTATTTTTGCCATCAATGTATTCTTTGGTGTGTTAACAACGGCGCAATTACCTTAGTAAGTTGACCAATCGCCTCCTGCATCAATAATCGCCTGGCATCTTCAAGACACGTTGTCGACGAGATTTTCTGCAATGATCTGCAAAATTCTCAGAGTCTTTCCTCTGAGCTTTCTCTTTACAAGGGACACAAACGTTTTTAACAGGATTAGCGTCCGGCGATTGTGAGGACTTCTCTACTATCTTATTGTGGGCTCAAGCGAGCCGCTTCGCGACGTGATTTTCACCCAGGAAAGGTTTCTTCAAGGTGCTTTAAAATTTGACATCATGAGCACGAAGATGTTGTCGAATGGTCTCATCGGACATATTCAAACCCGATTTTTTAAATTTTGCCGCCACTTGATGCAGCGTCAATTTCCGGTCCCGTAAAAACAAAGATACGATTTGTTTTTTGACTTTTTGGCAAGTCGTCGATATTTTTCGTCTCGTTAAAACGATTTACCCACTTCTTGACAAACGATACCGGAACACTTATAAGATCACTTCGGTGTCCATCCGTCCGTCTGTCTGTCACCCGATTTTCTCCGAAACTAATTGGCCTACAAAGTTAAAATTTAGCTCTATTAGAGGAAATAGTGGCCTCATCAGAGCCGTGCAGTTTAGAAAGTTAAGTTTTGACTGAAGGGGTTAGTTTTGGGGGGTGAAATCGAAAGTGAAAAAATTTTTTTTTACCAGGTCATCGAGTATATATATATATATATATATATATATATATATATATATATATATATATATATATATATATATATATTTGAATTCGTCGTTTACAAGCTTTCATTTGACACCCTACTCGATGACCTGGTAAAAAAAATTTTTTTCACTTTCGATTTCTCCCCCCAAAACTAACCCCTTCAGTCAAAACTTAACGTTCTAAACTGCACGGCTCTGATGAGGCCACCATTTTCTATATTAGAGCTAAATTTTAACTTTGTAGGCCAATTAGTTTCGGAGAAAATCGGGTGACAGACAGACGGACGGATGGACACCGAAGTGATCTTATAAGTGTTCCGGTATCGTTTGTCAAGAAGTGGGTAAATCGTTTTAACGAGACAAAAAATATCGACGACTTGCCAAAAAGTCAAAAAACAAATCGTATCTTTGTTTTTACGGGACCGGAAATTGACGCTGCATCAAGTGGCGGCAAAATTTAAAAAATCGGGTGTGAATATGTCCGATGAGACCATTCGACAACATCTTCGTGCTCATGATGTCAAATTTCAAAGCACCTTGAAGAAACCTTTCCTGGGTAAAAATCACGTCGCGAAGCGGCTCGCTTGAGCCCACAATAAGATAGTAGAGAAGCCCTCACAATCGCCGGACGCTAATCCTATTAAAAACGTTTGGTCCCTTGTAAAGAGGAAGCTCAAAGGAAAGACTCTGAGAATTTTGCAGATCATTGCAGAAAATCTCGTCGGCAACATGTCTTGAAGATGCCAGGCGATTATTGATACAGGAGGCGATTGGTCAACTTACTAAGGTAATTACGCCGTTGTTAACACACCAAAGAATACATTGATGGCAAAAATACGAGCGATCAGGTACTTACTTGACAGACTGTACGTGGAACCAGGAACCTCACAATGGTTTCACGAATTTATGATGTTTATATATTTTTCTTATACAAAGTGCCTCAAAGAGTTCACATCATCTAGGTAAATTATTTTGTACTGGTTTTACAAGACGCGTTCCCGTTCTAAGATCTTCTAATTTTTTTCTGCTTTCACCAGAAAGTCAGAATTTTTGTTACTTCTCAACATAATCTTCCTGCTGACGCACACTTTTCTCACAACGTCAACGCCATGATTTCATGACCTTTGAAAACGATTCTATTGAGGTCCCTTGCACCATCTGAAAAATCACTGATGCAACAGAGGTTCGACAAGGAGAATATCCTTCATCATTGTAAAAAGTAAAAACTTACTAGGAGCGTGGCTATGTGAATAGGAAGCATCAAATACAACTAAGAAACTCCTGAGTTAGGATCGCCTTATGAGCAAGAGCGTTGTTTTGATAGAAAAGCACAGGCCCAACCTCTTCCGGTTGTGTTTGCTGCAATTATAGTAAGAGCCTTGTCCTCAAAATATATATAACTCGAAATTTTTTCAGTGGCGATGAGTTGGTGTGCTTCCATTGCTTTCAATTCATCCATTGCCGTTTAGTTTGAGAATTAAAAAACGGCATCCATGTCTCATATATTGTGACAACTGATGAGAAGAAAGTACCATTCATGCCGTCATCACGAGTCAACATCGCTTGACTAACTACCACTCGCGCAGTCTTAGTCCATCAGCAATCGTGGCACCCATCTCAAACGTTCTACCTTCTTAGGTCTTCACGTAAGATAATCTATCTAGAAATGTAAACTCTAGAGTCTAAATTACTAACACCTTTCTATAAACTCAAAGTCCCAAAAAAATTATGTGGAGACCTTAGAAGTTGAACGTACATCGTAAATGAAATCCAATTTTAGTATTAGCTATTGCTCCAATGAAGATAAAAAAATGATCTACTAATCACGTGACATTTATCGCCATTTTTTCAAAAAAAAAATCGCCGAAAAGGGACATGCTGCAAAACTGAATTTGATTTAATTTACAGGTTTTTGACATTACCTCAACTTTACATAAAAAAGTAAAATAAGAAACTTGAACTTATTTTTATTTTTATTTAAGAAAAGTCATTAGCAAGCAACATTTAAGTTTAAAAAAGTAATAGTGCGATGAGGTTACTTAGAAATAACCGGTCAAGTGCAAGTTGAACTTGCACAATTAGTGTTCCGTACATTGATTGTTTTTAAAATAAAAAAAAATGTTACGGTGGTATAAAATGGTCAGTGACTTCACAAAACTCACCCTAAAGGAGTTTTCTACAAAGTTTGTTTCCAATCTTTACTGAATACTGATGACCTTGAATTTTTTTTTTATATATATACCAAATAAATTATTACTCGTGATAATTTTCGTTCAATCTACACCCCGTGGAGAATATCCCAGAATTTTTTCAAAATTTTTTGATCAGTACTTTTCGAGATAAGGTGGGGGAACAGCGATTTTTCGCGATTTTCCAAAAATAATGCAAAGAAAAGTGAGCCCAAGTAATAAATTATATATATATATATATATATATATATATATATATATATATATATATATATATATATATATATATATTTTACTTGTATTTCCACAAGTTTTCATTTGACACCACACTCGATGACCTAGTAAAAAAAAATTTTTTTCACTTCTAATTTCACCCCCCAAAACCTTAGTCTAATTTCACCCCCCCCCCCCCCCCCCCAAGACCTTAAGTCAAAATTTAACTTTCAAAACTACACGGCTCTGATGAGGCCATCAATTCCTATATTATTACCGAATTTCAACTTTCTATGACCAATAGTTTCAGAGAAAATCGGGTGTGACAGACAGACGGACGGACAGACACTGAAGTCATCTTATAAGTGTTCCGTACGGAACACTAAAAAAAATGGTTTTTCAAGTCAGAGAGTTCCCTATATTTTAGTAATGTGGCAATAGAAATTTAAAAACTTCTCTTAGAATTTTAAAGAATAAACCCGTTATCGGCGATTTTTATAATAATAGGTCAATTTTGACCGACGTAACTATCTTTAAGTAGTTCATATTTTAGCTCTATTGTAGCAAATGCTTATGCAAAAGCTCAATTCCAAAAATCATAATAAAAAAAGACATTATATGATTCGAGCTTCTTGGAAGATATTTTCTAATACATAAATACAATTTATACACTACGAAGATAATACATGTCAATTCCGCTAATAAAGGATCCTCCTTATGAAAAAAATTCTAAATATGTTTTTTTTTATTTTGTTTTTTTTTTTCAATTCGATTCCAATTATAGATGAAATAAGTGAAATGTACAAAAAACCTAAATGTTGTTCATCATATATAATTAGAAGTATTATAAATACAAAAGAAAACAATACAAACAACTGGACAATCTTAGAGAAAAAAAATGTAAAGGATAAGCAAGCAACTTTTTTCATATTAGAACAAAGGAAAAGTACAAAGAATGCTATTAATTTATCGGTTTCCAAACCCCTGTAATACTATCCCCAATAAGATTAAAAATGATAAAAAAATCACGTCATTTTTAAGAAATTCCGAAAACGACATAAAACATGATATATTCAAAGCTACCCCTTGAAACCCCCTCTCCCAGCATTTCATACATTTGATAAAGGGTTACTGAAAAAGTATTGAGCCTCTTGAAGTCAAAATAGAGACCACCCTTATGGGATCACTTCGGTGTCCGTCTGTCTATCTGTTACATCCGATTTTCCTCAAACTATTTGAGAGAGGGTAATTTTGGAGAGTGACATCGGAAGTGAAAAAAAAAGGTCGTCGAGTAGAGTATCAAATGAAAGCTTGTGAAAATGCGAGTTCAAAAATATATATGATGTAATACTTGCGCACACTTTTCTTTATATTTTTTAAAAATGGCCGAAAATCGCTGTTTCCCCCCCTATCTCAAAATTCCGAAATATTTTTCATAAAGTGTAGATTGGGCGAAAATGCACGTGCTGCAGGGAAGTCCCTAAAGCGATACAGGAGCGACATGTGTGCGGAAGAAGCGACTCACGTTGTTCTTGAATAGCTGTAAATTATACTCGGTGGGAAACACAGTCCTGGGCGAATTATTCCAAAGGGATGATATTCCAAAAGACTCCTTGAAAAGCGTTATACGAGGAGTAACAACCTGAATCTCATGCGGATGTGAAGTATTAGCACGCCGTGTATTTCTAACATGCACCGCTCTGGGAGAAACTAAGCGGGCCACATCCTTCGAACACTTTCCATGAAAATACTTGTAGAATAGGCTCAAGTCGCCAACCGTTCTTCGATGTTCAGCGAATCAAGGCCGCCGGTCAGTTCCGGATCCGAGTTTGATAATCTATCTGGTATATAAAAAATATATTTGGCTTGATAATATGGTGGAGGGTGTTTTTATATACTTTTCAGTAGATATAGACTGGTGGTCAACGGATAGGTACAGAGACAAAATAATTTTATTTTATTTGTTTATAGTTAAACAAATATTTAGGAAGTAAATATTTGTTTTACACTTTTATTACTAGATTCTAGATTTAGCTAGATTGATTTATTAGCTATTAGGTAGCAAAATGCTATAACTAGTATACATTATCGTCTAAGAAAAAACGTGAAAATACATATTGAATCTTAAGATATATACATGTCAGGAATCGAATTAACTTAACCTAGGTAAGGATTTTATTTTATTTTAAAAGCAACCACCGTACGGAACACTAACTGCGTAAGTTCGACGAGTGTTTTTTTTTCAAGTTATCTACCCAGCTTAAAAGGAACATACAGCGATTGAAATTTTTTTTACGTAACTATCGTCTACACTAATACACCTAGTCCAGCGTCTCAGCAATCAAAAAAAATCTTTTGTTAGTGTCTCTAAAAACGACATTACAACGGTTTTCAACTTATTCTCTGAGGAAAATTTTCGGCCATTGAGATATTTCTTTAACTGTTTAAAACAAAAAAAAGTCGCAGGACGCTAAATCAAGGCTACAGGGAGGATCTTGTAACTCGATGACTGCATAACTTTTGGTAATGGCTTGAACTGTGCACGTCTCTACAGTTTTTTGTACAACAGTAACGTTTTGATTCTCCACGAATTCGGACGTTTCTCCCTAATGGCCTGGTTTTTTGGTTCGTCCTTCGGCCAACCTCCCTATTAATTCTGCACCCTTTTTCATATATTTAATAAGAAAAATTCCTTCGTAGTCTCAAAAGACGGTCGTCATCACTTACTTTTAGTTTTCGCAAGAAAAAAAATCGTAAGAACTGCGAAACGCAACGAACTGACAAATTTCGTCAAAGTACTTAGAACCTTGATTTGGCAAAAAAGTAATTTGTTGATATAATTGTCATAACATTGCCAATAACTAAAAAAAAACTCATATATTAATCGTATAAGTAACAGTTTTCTACCAGTGAAGGAATATGTCAAGTCTATTCAAAAAAATAGTGTCTTTTTTGGTGACACCCCTTGTATATGTTTTTTTAATTAAATGTATATAATCTTTAACTTAGCCCGGAACTTACTTTATCTTCAAACAAAATTTCGTCAAGATCCGCTCAGCTGTTTTTTGTGTAATGCCGGAACATACCAAAAACTACAAATAGTTGTTTTTTCCTCTAAATTCATTGATTTTTTATTTTTATTCTCCCTAGAAAATAGACCAGCTTAGCTTACGATGTATGTAATTTAGGCAATTTCGTTCAAGTTCCTTAATTTAAAAACTCAAAAACGATTAAGTCAAATAATATATTTAAGCTTAAAAAACAAAACTCCATTAAAATCACCTAATTTAACACCAGAATAAGTGACAAAGACCATCCGAGCCACTTAAACTAAGTTTATACAAAGTTTGCCTTCAACCAGAACGACCCGAAAGCTCAAAGCTGCTCGGCTGCTCTTCGAAACAATCCATATGAAACACGACAAATAAGACAGCTTTTGTGTGTGTCCGACAAAGAAGAGGTCTCAAAGCGGACTTGATAAAGAAGAGAGACGGAGAAGGTTCAATCCTACGCTACTACTTTCCGGTGTCCTCTGAGTATCGCATTCTAGAGGGAGTTTTAGGGTGAACTGAGAATAATCTGCGTTTTAGCGTTAATAAGGTGTAGAGAATTTTACCCCACAATTTCATATTTGTTCATTTATGTATTAATCCGCTGAATAAAAAAGATGACAAGTTAAAATTCGCTAATTAAAAAGCATAAAATGCAATATTTAATTTTACAAGACATTATACGAGAGCGTAACGTAGAGTAACCTCCGTTTCAATATAAATATTGGGTGACTGCAAAAGTTTGTGCCCGATTAGGAACCAATTAAACACAACACATTTTCATGAAAAAAAGTATTTATTAATCAATAATGTACTCTACATCATTTTCTATAACTGTCTCTCATAGTTTTACAAGTTTTTGAATTCCTTCTTTGTAGAAACTGCGTGGTTTCTCTTCAAGGAAAGTCGTAAGGTAGTTTTTGATTTCTTTCATAGAATTAAATCTTTTGCCATTTAAATTATTTTGCAAAGAACGAAACAGATGAAAATCTGAAGGGGCAAGGTCAGGGGAATACGGCGGGTGCTAAATTTTTGCAGTGTCTCTTAAGCGACATGTGGTCTAGCGTTGTCATGGTGAAAGATAATACCTTGGTACGTTTGACCAAATTTGGACGTTTTGCTTGGATTTCAACACTGAGTTGGGTAAGTTGCTCACAATACTTCTCCGCAGTTATTATTTGGCCACGTGAAAGAAGCTCGTAAAAAATTATTCCTCTGCAATTCAGCCTTCGCTATAGATTCTGCTCTTTCACTTTCATGCTTTCAGCTTCTTCTTATTATGTTGTTACACACAACCCATTTTTCATCTCCAGTTATGACTTGATCCAAAAAAGGTTCGTTTTGTTGACGGGCGAGTAGAGAAATGGCTGAGGAAACACGGTTCAGTTTGTTCCGTTGTGTCAAAGCATGCTGAATCCATATATCGAGTTTCGAAGTGTATCCAAGTTACTTTAAATGACGAAGTGCAGTCGAATTGTCAACATTTAGTCTGTCAGCAGTCTCCTCAGTGGAATCCGTGGAATATTATTCACTAAGTCACGGATAAAGTCATTATCAATGTCGAAAGATCGGCCAGAGCGAAGTTTATCGTTTAGATTGAAGTCACCATTTCAAAATCGACCAAAGCACTTTTTAACTGTCCTAGAAGCAAGAGCACGATCCAAATAAACGTCTTGAATATTTTTTGTTGCAGTTCCAACACTCACTCTCTTTTTAAATTTATATAACATAACGTGATGAAAATCTAACGTTTCATTTTCCATTTTGAATATTAACCTTGCACACAATTAAAATAAACTTTTTTTAAGGTGATGTTAATTCACGACGCATTTAAATAACTGTCAGTTAATATGTGATTATAAAAGAAACATCAACATAGTCAAAAGGGCATGCTTCTGCCATCTATGAAAATCGGGCACGAACTTTTGTAATCACAAATACAACACAGACAAAGGTACGGAAATTTTATTATATACAACTTAAATCTACAGCTCTGCACTATTTTCTAACATAGGCACCATTTAAATTTAGGCATTTATTATATTGTTTGATCAGTTTTGAAATCCCTTCTTCATAAAATTCTGCCGCCTGGGATCACAGCCAGCAGCCATTTCTTCATGTGCATGAACAGGTGAAAATCGCTGGAAGGCAAATCTGGCTTGTAAGGCGGATGTCCCTTTTGAACTGATGTAACAAATCTCGTGTTTCCCTGACGGTGTGAGGGCGAACATTGTCGTATTCTTCGTAGTTTTTTCAAAGTTTCACAATTAACTCGGGAATTGATAGAGTCCATGAACTCGACGAGCAGAATTCTTTTCACATCTCAAAAAAAAAGTTGCCATAACCTTTCTAGCTGAAAATGTTTGCCGGGCTCTCTTTGGTTTGTTCAAATCATTGACTGTTCTTTTATCTCTGCGTTTACGTATGAGATCCATGTCTCACCCCCGCTCACAATTCTGTTTAAAAATGATTATCCTCCTGCGTGATAACGTCTAAAGTCGAGCTAATTCGTTGTGTTTTGTGGTTCTCGGAAAGAATTTTTGGTACCCGCTGAGTACAGAACTTTCGTTAGTTTAACTTTTTTGTGCAACCTGTTACAAAACAGTCCGGGAAATTTGTTAAAACTGCTCAGAAAGTTCTGAGATAAGGTTCGTTCCAACCTTAAATCAGAAACGGATTTACAGCAATTTGCAAATCGTGTTTATCGCGCTTGTCTGTAAAATATTGACTTCTGATTAATTTTTATATGGATGGTTGGAACAGCTGATAATTTACTTGACGTGTGAATAAATATAACCTAACAAACTTAGGTCGGTAGAATCTTGCTTTGAATAACCATAATTTTTTTTTTATTTACAAGGCTAAGCATAAAAGTCAAAATGGATTTAGAAGGTATGTGATAAAATTAAGGTGTAAATATATCCAACATTATATATTAACGGTATAATTACTAAATCACTCCAAATGTTGGAATTTGTGAGATGTTCTCACGACTTTCGTGGTGTCCAAGTAATACAAACATTTTTAAAATACTTTTATTCAAAGCATCCACTTTGTCGGATTATAACAGCAAAATCAAAATAGTTGCAATACACATGCGCCAAATTATTGGTTAGAAGATAATTCGCAAACTGTTCTGATAGTTTTCAAACAGGTTTGAATTTTAGTTGGAACATAAAACTAATAGTTTGCTAACCGTTAGTAACTTTGGTTGGAACGCAATTAACTTATTGCGCAGAATCCAGACTGTAAGAAACTGTTTCTGATGCAGGTTGGAACGAACCTATTGTCAACCGCCGGATTTCGCGGACTTTTTCATCAACTTTCTGAATGAGTATATCACTGTCTACAGATAGCCTGCCACTCCTTTCCTCATGGTGAATGTTTGTTCTTCCACTTCTAAACAAACGAACCCACAAACGAACAATATCTTCATTTATAACGTTTTGGCCGTATACAGCACACAGTTCATGATGAATGTCTGCTGCTAACAAATGTTTTGCCTTTAGAAATCTTATAGCAACACGCGCCTCACTTATAACAGGGTTTTCTATAGCAGCATTTATTTTCAAATACTATAACATTCGAACAAACAGCAGTACGACCATCCCTCTAGCACTGTTGTATGTCTACTGAACTACTACGTCTGTCGGCACAATAATGGCTGCGCCCCTAAACTAATCCCCTAACTACGCGCAAAATGAGATTACTTTCCGAATAGTCCTCGTTTATTTACAAAACATAGCAAAATATCTGAGCAGCGTTGGACTTCATCTAGAGTGCCTATAGATCTAGCTAACGGCGCCCCTTAGAAACTGGGATTCTTATTAGTAGAACCCCTCCCCCCCGTCAATGACTCTAAGTGGGTATAAGTTTTCAAAGCTTCTCAGTGTGGTAAGATTTTTTTATGAAAAATCTCCCATCTACCCGGCTATCGATTTTTTAAATTTCACTTTTTGGTAAAAAATGTTACTGTGTTGTGAAGGACCTAAGCTTTAAAGTTCCAGGGCAAGAGGTTTTACCAATCAAGGGGCTTCGCCCCCAGTTGTTGTTAAACGCCCCTCTTTATAAACAACTCCTCCTTTAATGTTCTCTTTTTATCCTTAAAGACATGTCCTTTGTATTTATTTATATTTCGTTCTCCGCCCCTTGAACCTGGCTATCCCACTCTAGAGTGCCTATTATAAAAGAACTAAATGAGGGAAAGGAGTTCCTTGAATTTTCATTGCCTTTATTATTTAAGTCACAATGTCTCAATAAGTATATCTGGACATTTTCAGGTTATTTAGCAAAAATCTCGAAGAAAAGTTCCATCTCAGATATACATCATGAGTGTAGCAGACAATTCTAACTGTAAAACTCCTAACATATAGACAATTGCTATTACAAACGTAATTCCGTGAAAAAATCGAAGGAAATTACACATCCCAAAAATCTAGCATCAAAAATTGCGGGAAAAATCTACCAAATACTAAAGAAATATGAACAAGACATGTTCCACAAGACTTCAACAATGCCAATTCTCACAACACAGTAAGCTTTCAAGTCTATGCGGGTTGCACCAAAACTGAACGCCGTTATGACCAATAAATACGAGTTTTGAGGCCCTATGACAAATAAAATGGCTAAATTCTTAGGGCTAAAATTAAACCTCTTCAAGAATAATTTTTACCCTTCGACGAGATTTCACATTTTATACACCGACGATAAATGAGAAGTAAATATTAGCCGACTAGTTCCAGGAAAAGATTTTTTCCAGAACATTATTCTTCACTTTTAAAGAGTATTCTCCATATGCTCTAAAACTTTCAAAAAACCCTGCACCAATCTTATGGGAATATGTCTTTCTATGAATTTGGCTAATGTTTGGATATGTTGTAGTCCTCGTCGTTCTGAATAAATCTCTCCAGTGACATAACATGATTTTATGAGTGTATTTCGCACTACGGGCCTTCCAATTGATGAATCAACATATATGTTGAATACTAATATTTATCCGTATCTATGAGTGATTAAATGGCCTGCGTGTGTGAATTTGTATCCACAGGACCGAGGATATTCTTATCAGTATTTAATCAAAATGATTAACTATGACAGTTTGATACTGACGGCATTTGCACGCCGAGAAGATCTATACTCTCTCTCCCCTCCCACCCCTTTTTTGACCCGCAGTGGATAGGTATAGTTAATCATTTTTATCAAATACTGACAAGAATACTCTCGGTCCTGAGGATACAAATTCACGCATGCAGGCCATTCAATCACTCATAAATACGAAGAAATATTAGTATTCAACACATATGCTGATTCTGTGATTGGAAGACATTTGCTCAGAACGACGAGGTCTACAACACATCCAAAAATTAACCAAATCCACAGTCCTTTCTTATCTACAAATTTTATTTTATTTACTCTAACATTAGATCGATCTCAAACTAGATAATTAATTGAATGTTGATTTTAAAAATAATAATAGTTCTTTTGTAATAATATTTCCAATAGAGTAAAATACTCCACACTTAGCCCTGACTTATTACCAAAATAAGGTTTCTTCATAAATTTAGGTTTTCATGACGTATCTAGTTTTGAAACTGCGTGATCGATATAACTAGAGGATCAATTTGTGAGCCATGACATTAAAAATCTGTGCGTTCGGATAGAAGAAGCCACAGAAGTTAACAGAACTAGCTAAACAAAAATTACCCAAACATTGCATAATGGATACTCCGGAATACCGTCTAGAAAAGTCATATTTCCAATACTAGCAGTCATTTACATGAAATTTATTTGCTGTAACATTAGTAGCATATTTTCGTATACCACAAGCGTCATTGAAGAACGATATATTTAATGTCTGGCGTGTAGTGGTTATAAACTAAACATATAATGCCAAATAAAAAAAATAAACAGCATGTTTGCTAACGAGAACATCGACCCACACACGTATCAACATACTCCCAAGTCCTTATATCACCTTAATTGGTATAATTTTTCACGTGAATTTGATTTTACACCCATGACCACAACAACATAAACCTAGAAAATACAACACGTCATAAAAAAATAGTGACAAAAATTAAAGAAAAAAAAAACTAAAAAAACAGACGTTAACTTAAATAATTCTATTTACATATCTAATTGATATTGTAATTTAAACGCCGTCCCTGATCGCATAACAAAGCCTCGATCTGTGCCGTGGGTGGGTAGCTGTGGCACACACATTTACACACACATTTTGCCATCTCACTCATTCGAAACCTACGTTCACTATCTGTGTCCTTTTCTTTCGTACAATTTGACTGTGGATCAGTTTGTGTAGCGTTTAACCGATACGGTACAATTAAGAGTCTTCGTAGTGTAGCGATATTTGCATGAAAGACGATATTTTTCAGGTCATCAAAATGAATCGTTAAAAGTTTTGGTAAACTTATTACTGGCTCCTTTGTAAAATTTTACTAACATGAACTACCTTATTCGATGTTTGTATTAAATTCACTTCCTTAATGTACTATCATATAAATAACTCAAACCCGATTCATCTTCTGTTAGTAAAATGTCACCACTGGTGAACCAGACCCCACCTGTCCATGCAATACGATCATGCCAAACTACATTTGTTCTCAAAATAACCACTAACAAGTTGAATGACAGTGCTAATCGAAAAGTGCTACTTGGGTTTTTGTAGGCTTATTTTCTACTTAGCAACAGTAAAAAAAAAAGCCAGAATTTCTTCCAGATCTTTGTTAAGTTGTACAACATCCTGCTATCTACAGAAAACTGAATGGGCTGCTGGCATTCGAGCGCTTAAGGTAAATTAAACAACAAGCGTATAATCATCAGCAAAGCTATAAATCGGATTTATAGTCTTTTCCAGCAGATCGTTACTCCCTGTTCTTAAAATCCTTCTCCTATTGAAGGTTAGAAATCATCGTCATTCGGACTATGCTCGCAGCCGCTCGGAACAATTCGATGTTGCCGGAACCAAACCAATCTCGCTGGTTTTTCAACCATGAAATCCTACGTCGGCCAACACCTCGTTTTCCCTTTATCTTCCCCTGCATTATCACTCGTAGCAGAGCATATTTATATCCTCTCACTACGTGGCCAAAGTACTCAAATTTCCGCCTTTTTATAAGGTTGATTTAATCTTTGTTCATCTTTGCAAGGACTTCATGATTTGTATTTTTATCGGTTCAAGGTATGGGCCATATTCTGCGGTAACACTACATCCCAAAAGCTTGCAGTTTTTTTTAGGATCCAAGCCTCCACTCCATGCAACAACACAGGGAAAACGTGACATTGAGGCGTTCGCGGACCTAAGTCCAGTGCTAACATTTCGACGAAGTAACAATTTTTTTTAACGACACAAACGATGTTCCAGCGATTTCTACTCTGGTTCGTATTTGTATAGTTTGATTTACCTTTTGTTCCATCCAGACTGCAAGGTATTCGTGGGTTTGAACTCTTTATATCGCGGTGTTTGCAATAGTTAAACTTATAATATTTTGTGAGAATTTTATTATTAACCTTAATTTAGTTTTATTAAAATTATCTTTAAGCCATACTCAGTACAGCTATCAATTACTTTTTCCAGTAATGCTGTAGTTCTGAGAGATTACTCGCTACTAAGACTGTGTCGTCTGCTTATCGCATATTATTTATTTATTTATAGATCATTATTGTAAAGTAGAAAAAGAATAACGTACAAAAATGGGATCTTGGGATATATCGGTGTTGATAGTGAAGGTGTCGGAGATAAGTCAATTAACTGTCACTAATAAGAGACGACCTCTAAGAAAACCCGAGAGCTGTAAACAAAACATTCCAGACATATCATACGAGCGCAGCTTAGCCAATAATCCATCATGCCAAACACGGTCGAAGGCCTTAGTAGATATACTATTAATATCGACTACTAAAAGAAGTTAATATAATAAAAAAGGTTTTTGAGTAAATTATTTAAAAAAAAAAACTCAAGAATTATTGCTAGCTCCATATTAATCGGAAATTAAAAACAATCACCCGATCATGGCGGAATTTAGTATCTGGAGATTAGTATCTTGTTCAATGACTGGTTGCGTCTACTTGGCGACATACCATCACCAAAATTAACGTATTAATCTCAGTCAGTACTTAGATGGGTGACCGCTTGCATAGAGATAAAACTACAATAATGTCCTTGGGAGCAATATCAAGTTGTCTTAGAACAGTACCGTGAAATAGAAATGTATGTTTTGGCCCTTGGATAACGTTGGCGAATAACATAACATCTCTACCGATATCACCATTACATAGTTAATCTCTGTTGAAACGGATATATACACGATAAGAAAAAATAACTAGTTAACGGTCTTTTAATATGAATAATATCTATTAATATAGTTGAAATGGAATAAAGATTGAACATGAAGACGTTATACATACTTCCTAGAAAGAAGTTGATAAATAGATGAAATGAATTAAAATTTATGAAACTAAAGATGGTCCCACTACTAGAGGGAAGTGTGTCATTAATAAACACCTGAAGATATTACAGGAGTTTTCCTAACAGAAATACTAAGAACAAAATTTTATAAAAACCTCAAAAGGCTGATCTATTACTCTCAGTTGTGAAGAGTATAATTAATTATTATAAATCGAAAAGGTTTTCTGCTTAAATTGTACAATTATTTATTTTAATTTCTACTGCACTCGCCTTGGTCACATACCTCATATTCTGCTTAGTAGTTTGCAATTAAACAAATCTTTAATAGTCTTGCCTGTAATCTTTTCAACTCTCTCCTACATTATTTTCCTTGTGTTTTGATATCTTTACTTTATTTCAATTACCGTACAAATTCCAACCTCGAAATTCCCTCGATTAGAATCTAGTCATTTTGTAAGGAATTTGAACTGAACCAATGCGGCAACGCCGCGCGCTTCAACCGATATTGTAGCCGCACGGTACCGAGCGGATAAAAGCCATCAACTCGGGTCACTATTCCCCTACATCGCCCCACTACTTTTTCCGAATCGCTTACGTGAGGACAGAAACACATTGCAAAGGTGCTTCGAAAGCCTTCCTTCGAACGCTCAAACTCAGTATCGCGACGCGTTTCGTTTACGTCGCACGGTTGTAGAGGAGCCAATATAAGTGACAGCATTGGATGATAAGATTTACTGAAGAGACATTTTTTAATCGGTTAAATATCCTTACGCGAGAGGGTATTGTCGGCTAGCAATGTCGAATGCTTGTGTGAGATCACAAAAGACGCGTCAGTTTGCGGATATGTAAAGTTGATTCAGTCGCGTTGAAAGCGGTAAAGTTTTGAAATTCGCGCTCCAGTTTTAAAAGGTGTCAAAGTTGATAATTATGAAAAGAACCTAGTGACTTTTACTTGGACATTTAATTGCTGAATTTGCCTCTTTATTTAAACTCAACAAAAAGGGGGTGGTTTGTGGCCTAGACTTAAGAAGGATATATTATTGTCAATTTTACGTGTTTTTTAGACTGTAATTTTAAGAAACTTGAAAAGTGGAGAAAACAATAATTTTTTCTTTATGTGTTCTTTCAAATGCTGGGATATACTTCCTATAGGTAAATGTATAAAAAAAAAAATGGGTATTTTTTAGTTTAACATGAATATTCACCGCATTGAGTTTTCTTTTCCAAATTTGATGTAGTGTAAAGAAATTAAGAAAAAAAATTTTCATTTATGAATATAATTTTTAACGATGATATATTCAGTAATAAAGTAAGAAATACCTATTTTCCGGAAAAAGGGGGAAAATTATTTATTAATTCCATGGGGTCAATGTGTCGTGCCAAAAGGACACTGAATAAAAAAGCAAGACCTTCGAAGTGTGTTTCTAGTGACTTTTTCAGAGGAAAATCAACTTCTTTAAAATAAAAGTTGCGAGGTTATTGACATTAGAACTGTGAAGTGCTCCGACCAAATAATAATTTTTACATAAAAGTGGATTAACTGAACTAATTAATGTAGTGACAACTCATTGAAAATTTAACCTGCCAAAAATCGGACGTGAACTTCGAACTTGAAGTGACTCTAAAAATGTAGTAGGTGGATTTTGGACAATGGACAACATAAAAAAAAAAAACTGTGTAGCTACAAAATGATCTGTGGACCTAAGATATAACAGAACTAGTGGAACAGGAAAAGTGTATTTAACTTAAAAACAAAGTGCACGAGCGAAAAAAAATTCTGATGTTTTTTAAATCAAGTGCAAAGTACTTTACAACCTTGTACCTAATATTAACAGTATCGAGTTGTTTTAAATTATCAAGTGACACGTGACAATGTCATCAATCTTGTTTTTGTTGTAAATTTGGATGTTTACATGAATTTTCTAGTGGTTGTGATTGAAAACCACAAGTGGATATTAATTGTGACTGTTATGGAAAAATATTACAGACTTGACTCTATTGTGAAATGAGTGACAGTCAGTGTGCATTACTAACTTTTTGGGCTCGACTTATATTTGTCTATACAAGTTCGACACATAAGACCCCATGGATTGTTAACTTAGTTTTTTAAAGCGGAGTTATTGAAACTAACAGGTTTTTTTGCATGAAAGCATTTTATGAATATTATTACTATGGTAAGATGCATGCACATTTTTAATGTTTACGCTTATATATTTTCATTAATTGGGAAGTGATAAATGTATATAAGGAACCACAACAGCATATAATAATAAAATCATTAGCACCTTTGAAAAGTACCAAAGTGGCAAACACTATACATTCATAATAATATCGTGTCGTTTATTAACACAAAATTTTTATTTTTAAATATTTAGATATTTTTTAAGCAACTTTTATGATCGGGACACACTGTTTTAGAAATTTATGAACTAAATAAATAATTAAAAGTTAAAAGTTTATCAACAAAATAATATTTTTTATTAACTTTCCTCTGATTTAAAAATACCCGTCAAGACTTACTTAAAAAAATACGTTTTTTAAATTGATCATTTATAGTTTGTTGACACCAGGCGTTGATAGGAATAAATTTAATAATCAACGAAAATGATTATTATTTAAATATCTTCGTGTAGGTTTATTGATAGACTTATTTTTAAGGATTTTAAAACGTTGTGTAAATATAATCATGATAAAAAATGCTTTCTACAAGGATAAGCTGTTTATTTTTAAAAATTATCAAAATTTAATGTAATAAATAGGAGTAATGTTGTACCCCTTCCAGTAACTTATGCATGGAGATATTGCTATTTTGTAAAGGAATTTCGAAGTTTATAGTAGTAGACCGGTAAAGTAAAATTTTATCAAAAACTAACTAACCACTAATTTTTCTCGTTTTTTTATAAAAAATCATGATAAAATTTAATAAATGATATTCATTACAGACATTCCTAAAGCTTATTAAATTTACATTATTCATTACCCCATTATCCTATAAACAATTAAAATATTATAATGAAAGGCAACACACTCGGAAGTATCTACGTCATTGCAATCAATATGTTTGGGTAGGTCTTGAACTGTAACGGTTCTACAACCGAAGAAGTTATGTTTAATACGCAACTGACTTTAATTCCATAATAATATTATCTTGTTTAATTATCTACTTTGCCATCGTAACAGGTGTCAGACGCGCCGACAACTCGTTTTGCCAAAATAAACACCATGCAAAAAGATAAAGGAAAACGATTGGCAACGCCGCCGAAGAAATGCCTGTAAAACCACCGTTTAAATTACAGTACTAACATTCTCAGTGAACCGTATAGGTTTTTGATGTTTACTTATTCACTTAGCAACAATAATCTCTACGGATACTAAATCAGGCCTGTAATACGTAATAAATCACTTATCGCCCATTCATGAGCGTTTTTATTTGCATTAATATCCTGTTTTCTTACTTTTTTTACCCTTTCCAATAAAAAAAACATATTTTAAAGGATCACTGTCATTTAATAATCTTCTTGGCTACTTAATCTTTAAAAAGATATACAATGGTAATTAGCAATGTATACCTATTATTAGCTACTTCAAAAGTGTTGAGTGAACATTAATTATATATTATTTAAATCAAATTACATCGCAATTAATCTTTATTGTACTAATTTATATAGTTCCTATCAACCACCATGATTTTGCATTTTTTTGAAATCGCCTTTAATCATCCTAAATTTAAGTAAAGCATGTTAGTTCCACCCTTTTAAGTCAAATTAATTTACTGAGGTTTAAAATCAATCTGTATTTTTTATTAGTCTCTCCACTTCCTCTCCATTGCATTCTAATACTTTTATGTGTAATCGCCGACACCAAAAAGGAAGATGTTATGTGGTCGACACGCATGTTTGTCTCTTGATCTACTCTTACTCTCCCTGTCAAAAAAAGAAGAGTGCATTCATTTCATTTGACTTATTTAAGTTGCAATGTTGTTTAATTGAATGGAGCTGTAGCCTAGCCAAATGCAAAATTTCGTATTGTTAAAATACTATCTTGCCGGTAAATTATTTAAGCCAAGTCGCACTCGGGATACACACACCATTTCTGTACATGCTTCTTTTATATCTTTTTTGAATATTTCATTTTATTAATGTTTTAAAGAAATGATAACTTGCTGAGGCGATTTTTAGTTATAAATATCTTGCATTTGTAAATTAAAAAAATATATAACATGGATGGAACATCGTATCTTGTTACTTCGTTTAAACCCTACAAAGAGATACAAAAATGCAAATAAAATTCCCATGTAGAAGAAAAACTATCAGCTCTATTATTTTGAGAATTTTGAGCCATAATCCCTTGCAAAAATAATAATTGACGATAATAATAATAGTAGAAGAGGTTTTTTGGGTTTATAGGCAATAAAATCCGGTTATCTCTACGTAAATTTTCCTATTTTTCTTTAAAATAATTCTATGTATTCCAAGTTTTTTTACGTTTACGGTTGGCTTTATTAACAACTGTTTATGTTAACAAATTATATGCAATACTAATTCCAATATACTAATCGCATTATGCCCGTTATCTATTCTATACGTTTTTTAAACTAGTCTGGTATTTTACCAAAACGATCTGTCAATAACTATTAACAAAACTTGTTTATCATTGTTTGGGTAATTAAAAAATTGACAAGTTAATTAAGCATTGGTGCTGTCAGTGTACTAAATTAAGCAGTCGTTCATCCGATAGCAAAATGCTTTGCTCGCTATTTATACACCTTTCAGTTCATTCGCGATGTTGCCAATAGTAATAAAATATTCTTGAAACAAATAACTCACTTTATTTAGTGTCATTAACGTCAGGCCGTAAGCCTTGGCTTTCGGTAATTATCTAACAAGATGACAAACTAAACTGAAAGAATGGGACAACTGGTTTTTCCAGTCTACCTGCCTTCTAAATGACTTCTGTCAAAGTCCTTGAAGGAAATCCCAATAAATATTTCGTTAAAAATAATTTACTACCTGAATATTACAACGGTAACGGTGTTTCGGAATGCAGTTAGCACAATCTTTTATTCAAAATTCCGTCAAGAACAGGCATATATAACGAAGATGTCCACTGTTAACAAGCATGCTTATAGCTTACGTGAGTCTCCTAAATAAAGCTAATAATATAATCCAGCAACATTTATGTATTTAAAAAACTAAACGCTTTCATTATTTAGTACCCTAACGGGGCGTGCAGACAACAATGTTTATTTCATTCACCACAAGACTCTGTTAATTGCTTGTTTTTATAACTTTAATTTTCTTTTTTTCAAGGGACTGGTCGCCGGGTGTACTTAACACCCAACAGCAGTTGTCCGTCGTGACCACCGTGTGGGGAGTCACCACGTCCACGCAGTCGGGCCCCCACGGGGCGTACGCAGGGGCAGGGGGCCCGGGCCCCCAAGGAGCCTTTGCTAAAAACCAACCCAACGGCTACGGAGGACAGAATAATTTTAGGGGGCATGGGTAAGCATAAGTCTATTTTTACAAGCAATTTTTATCTTGAGCGATTCCTAAAGTCGAGCACAGATACGGTCAATGTATGTACACTCTGGTTACGTCTATATATATATATATATATATATATATATATATATAGATATATAGATATATATAGATAGATATATAGATATTTTTTATTCATTCCCAATAACAATATACAGTTACAATAAGTGCGTGGCACTATGGAACATTATCAGAATTAAATAAATTACAGTATAAAATTAAACAGATAAGTATTATAAACATATAAGTTAAACAAAACCAAAATTGCAACAAAACTAAAATTACAACCAAGCATCCAAAGACATCCTCCCCATTTCTATCAGAAGCATTGAAGAACTCACCCAGTGTGTAAAATGCTTTACTCAACAAATAATTCATAATAAATTATTTTGCTATAGCATGAGATAGATTTCGAACTGTTAACGGAAAACTATTATAAATATTTATGATTTGTACATTCTTTTGTACGTAACTAAAATTATATTTCTCAGGCACTAGGTTCGCCTTCTGTCTGGTTATATAAGTGCGGCAGTGAACGGCATTCTCAAACAGATCTTTATTTTTTTGTATAAATATAAACGAATCTAATATATACATACTGATAAGTGTCCAAATCTTATACTCTATAAACACAGATTTATAGCATTCTCGATAGTCATAAACGTTTCTTTTAAAGTACTAACAGTCTTTTAATTTCTCATGAGTTACCTAAAAAAAATCAAACCATATCTCAGCCTAGACGGAACAAAAGCATGATAAGCCAGTAGGACTGCATCAATGCCAGCACGTTGTGCTACCATTTTTAATAGCATTATTTAGCTACGCTCACTGCTACAGTCCCAACATTATATATATATATATATATATATATATATATATATATATATATATATATATATATATATATATATATATATATATATATGTATATATGTATATATATATATATATATATATATATATATATATATATATATATATATACATATGTATATATAATATATATATATATATATATATATATATATATATATATATATACTGGGAAACGCCCTTATAAGGAGAAGAGATGAGCAATCGAAGATCTAAAGGCTCTAGTATCTGCTTTTTATTTTGTTTGTTGCCAGTGCCCTGTTACTGTCCTTCCTCTTTATATATATATATATATATATATATATATATATATATATATATATATATATATATATATATAAGCGGGGTGTTCCAAAAACCAACATAGGCCCTTCGAGGGCTGATAGGCCAGCTCATAACTCACCAGAATAAATAAAAAATCGTTAAATTTCGAAATATTGGCACGTGGAAATCTACACCTTAGATCAGTTTATCAAGTGCCACAACTACAAATTTCCGTATTCTAAGATTCTAATTATTGTTACGTAGTGCTGAATAACCCTGCTGTGGATCACAGTTCAAAATAACACTAACTGTGTTAAGCCTGTAGGGGAGAAATCATTTTTGTAAGTACCATGTGTAACAACATTTTAATTAGCACGTGGGCTGAAAAATTTTTGGTCTAACTATTTAAAACACATTCTTTTTGCAAAATTCGACTTTATTCATCAACATAGTCTGCTTCAAGAGCGATACAATCAGTCCAACGCTTTTCTAATATTTCTATACCTTTCTTGTATAAAAATTTGTCTTTGCCTTCAAAATCGGCCTCAGTTTAGGCGATAACTTCTTCATTCGAGCCAAATCTCTTTCCCACGAACATTTTTTTGAGGTCTGCGAATAGATAATAGTCGCTGGGGACCAAATCTGGAGAATACGGTGGATGAGGAAACAATTCGAACTTCAATTCATGCAATTTTGCCGTCGTAACCATTGACTTGTGACACGGTGCATTGTGTTCATAAAAGAGCACTTTTTTCTTGTTCATTTGGGGCCGTTTCTTTGCAATTTCTGCCTTCAAACGAACCAATAACTTTATATATTATTCGCTATTGATGGTTTTTCCCTTCTCTGCATAGTCGATGAAATTTATTCCATGAGCATCCCAAAATACAGAGGCCACAACCTTACCAGCCGACTGTTGTATCTTTGATCGCTTCGGACAGCTTTCACCGGCTGCTGTCCACTCAGCTAACTGCCGATTTGATTCCGGTGTGTAGTATGTTTCATCCATTTTATTGCACTTAACAGGTCCAAACAGCGCTAAAAATCATCAACACAGGTTGTTGTTTTTGGTCCACTGTAAGCAAACGCGGTACCCATTTCCAACAAAGCTGTCTCATGCCCAAATGTTCATGCAAAATATGACCAACACATTATTTTGATATCTTTAGGGTGTCAGCTATCTCACGTACGGTGTAACCATCTCATTTGGGTGTCCAGTACGTTCAGCATCATTTGTGTCTGTACGACCGCGTTTGAATTCAGCCTACCAGTAAATGATAAGTGATAACATTTGCTATTGCTTTGCTTGAACGATATTTTTTCCCATCAAAAAACAGTGTTTAATCAACACACGAAATTCGATTTTTTCCATTGTTTTGAAAATATCAAAAGTAGCGTCACTAAAACCACTGTAACTTGTAAACTAATCATCGAAATGTTATGAAATTTTGATACGCATCGTTTGAAGGTTGGTACTTTTCAGCCTGAAAATCTAACGATTTTTCACTCGAAGAGAATCCATTGATTTTTGGAACATCCTGTATATATATTATATATATATATATATATATATATATATATATATATATATATATATATATATATATAAATATATATAACCTTGTGAATAACCGACAATAATGTATGTCATCTCAATCAATTTTACATCATTTCCGTCGTAAATAGGCAGTCTCGAATGAATTGGTGTAAAAAATTATTGAGGGCGTTGACTCGAGTCTAGTAGCACTTTGTCATTTAACTTACATTCATCCTGTAACTTTCGATTGAAACTACCGAGTGGTCGATGGGACTGAGAATCACAGCATTGAGCTGACTGCTGAAGCTTCGGTGCTATTTTTTAGTAGAAGTATGATTTTTCAAAATTACCTCTTTAACATGTTTTCTGCTATTTGATAAAAGAACTTTTTCACATCGTTTTAAAAAAGCCCTGTATAATCGATATCTAAATTTATTATATTTATACACGCCACTGAATTGCTACCATTTCAATAGAACCAGACTATTATGTTCTCAAAATAAATCGTATCTATATTGAATATCGATTATTACAATATTCAGGTCTACACTGATATCTCTATCTAACCCTTTATATCGTTATGAAAGCCTAGTTGTAAAAGTATTAGAATGGGTATTTATTAACAACACAGTGCGTATCCGGAATACTTTATCAATGTTTATTAACATTTGGTCCTATTCTACTAAATAATCTATTGATTATAACCAGGAAGTGTCAAAAAGTGTTAATTTCCGTTTATTTTCGACATACTTTTTTTTATAACTTTTACTAATTCATCATAATTTCCGTCCACCCTGTACAAAAAGGTCCATATTAGAGCACTTTTCTCCCTACATTATACAGTTTGGCGCATTGCAAGATCCCTACATGTGCGTTGACAATTGACAATCGCCCTCCACAATCAATTGTGTAGCGGAGCTTTACCCACCGGTTTAAGCAAATGAAAAAGCGAACTTTTTCTCATAGTCCTTCTTCCCCACGAATTTTTTGAATAAAATGATTTGAACTCATTGTTATAGTCGATGAGAAAATATTTAGAGATTCATCTAACAGATTTTAAAAATGACACTTTGGTCTTTGTTAAAACTATTTACCTACTTACTATGTTTTAACTTTTTTTTTATGTCACACACCACATTTTTAACGAAATCAGATGCGATTAGCTTTTATATCAAGGGCACATACCTAGACATGGAGCCGAAAAAAACATTTTTTTTTTTAAATTTTTTTTATCGAAACTATTCATTATATAAATTAGATTTTTATTTTATATAATAATACATAGCTTAAAATACAATTTGTGACATTTTAACTGAAAAAAAAATGGCGGCTAAACACCCGTTCCCCTGCGACCCCCTTTTTTAAAGAAGCATTGCGGTGTGCACGATTACAGAAAACTGGATCATCTAAAATCAAAATTTTCAAAGAAATTAGTTTACTAGAGGATTAGTCTTGTCTTTGAACGAAGGAATTAAAAAAAAAGCTTCATCAAATGGCATTTTAATTTAAACAAAATAGCGAAAAAATGACGTTTTACATTTTGGCTAATTAAAAATAAAGTTCTTGATAAAATCAAAATCCCTGCGTTCTAAGACAAGCAATAGGTATAAAATCAATATATACCAAATTTCATCAAAATCGCTTCACTGGTTCTTGAGATATCTTGTACACTGCCAAGCGATTTTCAAGAAAAAGTAGTTTCGAGAAAAACGCCTTTAAAGATTTAGGTTTGAAAAACAGTAATACAAAAATAATTTCTTACCTGTCAATGAAACATCGACTCCAGGGCCATATTCTGAATCTTTATCAGCTATTTGAGCTTCTAGAATGTTAATTTGTTCTTGTCTATGACGCATTCTAGCTTCTTTTGTAATTTGTAGCAATTGTCGCTCGACCAGGTCAACTCGTTCTCCGTCCATTTTAGCGGCATAGTCATGTGCATTTCGGCCATATTGAACTCCCATAGCTGTCATTATATTTAACTTTAGTAACTGCTACCAGTGAACTGCTACGAGTGAACTGTACAACGGTACTGAACAAACTTCCAATTTCGAATATAGAACCTTAGAACAGCACATGTGAATGCCTTAAAGAAGCTTTTTGTATTATATTATAAAAGAAAAAGTTTAAAATACATTAAAATCGTGTTAAGGTCAGCATAGGCTGAGCCGGGAGCGGCTGCTCGCTACCTGCTCCAAAAACTCTACGCACGACACTTCTTTTAAACTGCTATATCTTCGTCAATTTTTAACCGATTCTTATGAAACTTACATAAAATATTCTTAAAATATCATACTAAAAGAAAATGTAAAAATCCAAAAAGTACGGTAGATATGCCCCCTTAATAACTAAAAATACGGTAGTAGTACGTATCAAATAAATTTTGTACCATTGCACGTGAGTTTCGCTAGCCATGTTAGCATCTTCCAGGGTCCAAAAGTAAACAGTAAATTTTGGAAACGCCGACAGAACACATTTCTTGAGTCATACCGCTCATCTCGACCGGATGTCAACGACATACTCAGCGGTTTTAAACTTACGCCTGGCATTTACAAGCCATGAACGCTTCAAATGTCACATTAGATGGTTCTTCATATTCAGTCATTATTAAAAAGTACCCAAATATAAATTTGAAAATTAAAGTAATTCGTTAAATAAAGTTCGTCTGATGAACTCTAAGTATCCAACCTCACTGGAAATATTTTGGACCCCATAGCATGTGACCCATTGTTACTTCATTGTATTTAGTTGGTTTTTAACGTTAACTCTGGTTGAAGTTTTTTTGTTTGCAGAGAGCGATACTGTGGGATTTTTTCTCTATTGTAGTTTACATAATACACGAAAGAACAAATGTATAAAGCTATATAACGCGCAACGGTTAGGTTTTTGTTTTTAGAATAAAATGGCAAACTAATTATATAATACGGTTAGATCTCACCTTACGCCAAGGAAAGAAACGATACAAGATAAAAAAAAGTCGGTGAAGTGATTTACTAAATACTTTCCTTACAAACAGCAGCTGCTGTTCTCACACTAAAGCATAACTGAATCCCAGCACTACAACTAGGAATGGAATTTATATATAGTCAGTCCAAAAAGTCTCCATACACCACCTGCTTTCTATACTATTTTTCTGTTATGTTTAACTAATTAATTGGAACTATGAGAAAACATGTTTAAATTAGTATTTGAAACTTAACCAACGAGGATTAGTATTAAAAACAACTACGAAACATTTTATTTAGAAGTTACATTATTGTTATCAAAATGTAAACAAAATTAATGTCAAAAAAGTCTCCATACACTTAACAATTACCAATAATAGTTTGGCGGAGTTTAACGAAAAATAACAATTTCTTTAAACTAATATTTAGTGGGACTGCCGTTGGCCTTAATACTCTCCTGTAACCTTTTTGTCATGCTTGTAACCATCTTTCTAGTAACTTCTGCTGGCATGTTCTCCCATTCGTTCAATATTCTGTTTTTTAATTCTTCTCTATTTGAAACATTATTTGTGAACGCGCCCCTCCCATAAATGCTCGATGAGATTAACATCGAGTGACTGCGGAGGTGTATGAAGCTGCTGTCACACATTATGGTCATCCATTCTCGCACCAAGTTTGTGGTATGTTTCGGATCATTGTCCTGTTGGAAAATGTATCTTTTTTCGAGTGCTAATTTTTGGATAATTTCTCCTAAATTGTCTCTCAAAATCTTCAGATAAACATGCTGATCCATGGTACCATTAATAAAAATGTAAATTTCCAACCCCTCTAGCGGACATGCATCCCCAAAGCAGAACACTGCCACCCCCTTGTCTCACCGTAGAACAAATGTTTTTAATATCGAATGCGGTATTCTTCTTTCTCCAAACTTTAGTTCTGCCACCAAACCCAAAAAGGTTAATTTTAGCTTCATCACTTAAGATTACGGATTCCCAAAATTCAGGACTTTTAGTAACCTATTCCCTAGCAAAAGCTTACCGCTTTTTGCGATTAGCTTCCGAAATTAACGGCTTCTTCCTGGCTGCACACCTCTTATAGCCTGCCCTTTGTAAACAATTTCTCACTTTTTGTGAACAAACATTTTTCGAAAATAGTTCCCGTACTTCTTCTTTTAATTTTTGCACTTTTCGGGGGATCTATAATTTTGGTGCACTTTTCGTGGGATCTACCCGTTAATTTTATTTGTCTAACGACACTGACATCTTTCCACGAATTATTTATTCACGTGGAGTCATTTTTTCTTTTGGACGACAAGTGACAGGAGCGTGGTCTTTTTATAACATAACTTCTAAATAAAATGTTCCGTAGTTGTTTTTAACACATGGGCTGAAAAGTCCCGGGCCTAACAAAGAAAACACGATTTTTTTTGGTTCAAAATTAGCTTTATTCATCAACGTAATCTCCATCAAGAGCAACGCAATCATTCCAGCGCCGCTCTAACATTTCAATACCACTTTTGTTTTATCTTTTGCCTCAAAATAGGCCTCAGTTTTCAGCGATAACCTCTTCATTCGTGCGAAATTTCTTACCGCGAGCATTTTTTTCAGGTCTGCGAACAGTAGTCGCTGGGAGCATGGCGAATACGGTGGATGTGGGAGCAATTCGAAGTTCAATTCATGTAGTTTTGCCATTGTTTTTTGAACAACGGTGCGTTTTCTTGATATTTGCAATTTCGGCCTTACGCTCCAATAACGCTATTTTCCTGTTGATGGTATTTCTTTCTCAAGATAGTCGATGAATATTACACCACGCACATTCAAAATTTATGATTGTTGTGCTTTCTTTCGAACGTTTTGATTCCGGAAATGGATCCATGTTTCATCCATTTCACATATCACGCATTCCGGTTTGTTACGTTTTGGCCAAACACTGCTCGAATCATCAACATTGAGCAAACGCGGCACCCACTTTGAACAGAGCTTTCTTAGTCAAATGCTCACAATATAAAGCCAACACGTTCTTTTGATATCTTTTGTCAGAACTCACGCAACTTCACTGATCATTCAAAACAAAATTACTGGTGTTAGCCTCATTTGGACGTCCACTGCGTTCTGCATCATCGGTGTCTCTACGACAAGTTTGTCACAAAGACGTTAAAGTTAATGATGGAGCGAGTCCCCATAACAAAATTGTTGAACGGTATTTTTTCCCATCAAGAAGCAGTGTAAAATTAACATTGTGATTGTTTTGTAACTTCTAAAATAAATCATGAAATTTTAACCGTGAAGGTTGTATTAACTGAAAAAAAAAGGTTTCAGCCCATGTGTTAATACTAATCCTCGTAAGTTTCAAATATTAATTTAAACATATTTTCTCATAGTGCCAATTAATTAGTTAAACATAACAGAAAAATAGTATAGAAAGGTGATAGGTATATATAATTGGTATGGAGACTTTTTGGGCTGACTGTATATTTAACCATCATAGACCAGTGACCCGCCACTGAAAATGTCTTTTGTTTTCGATAAAATTGAATTAAATTTGCATCAATACATGTTGTTATTGTCGCATAAAGAAAGATCAAAGGAAATCCTAGATTATACTATCATTTCTAAGAGAAAACATACATAATTTTCAATTTCTTGACTTATAATGAAGCATTAATTAATTTTTATTATAAACATGTAGATAACTTTCTCAGCACTATCATTGTAAACAGTGATTTCTACTTTTGTGAAAACCAAAATATTTACAGTCTTACGTAGTGTTATCTTATTGTTAGGTTTTACCTACAACTGATATTTCTGTGGTTACAGGGAATCGAATAAACCCGACAATGGTTACAAAACATTACGTTACTTTTTTCACGTGTACATAGTGCCTCAAAATTGCCACCTATTTTCATAGGTGTATCATATTTTCAGTCAGCCGATGCAAATCCGCAGACTACTGGGGCTTAGCTGTCTCAATTAGTGCTTTAGGGGCGCCGAGCTTGGTAGAAAGTCATGTCGGGCTATGTTAGGCAGTTTCATGCACTTAACGACAAAGTAAACAAGTTTGACTGACATATTTCTAAGTACCAATTGCCAAATGATTATGTCATAAATTGCGCTACCTATCGGCTACCAATAACACAGGTAACTGGCTTTCGACTCTTCGAAGTTTTCACACTAAAGCAAAGTCGCTGTATATTTTTAGCGATTCATATCTATCAAGCATTACTTAACCCTTGATTGTTACTATTGTATTATAAAATTATAATTTTAATTAGAACTCACAATTCAATAATACTATTACAGAACACAAGAATTCTCGAACAATCATCTCAAAAAAAACCAAACCAGCTGGTACTCAATTTTTCAGTTCTTCAGGGAGCACGTGCACCTTGAACATCTTGCTTTTCTAATATGAATTAAACCCCAAAAATCTTTACCTAGTATTCCAAGAAGCGACCGTTTCCACCCCCTTTTTAGTGGTAAAAATGCCGAACGTCTATTTTGAAACATTTCTCGACCGCTCATGAAAACATTTCCGATCTTTCAGCTATCCTTTTCCACGCAGTGGGTACAAACAAGGAGGGCCTATTTTCGAGCGCTTAAAAGATCTTTTCACAAAGGGCAGCGGGGGTTAAGTACAAACCACCCTGTGTCAAAATAGGCTTCTTTGTAATTGTCTGTCTGAGGGTAGTTACTTGAAGAAATATTGGTTATGTATATTTTGTAGTTTGTAGTTATGATCTTAAGGAGGTGTTAACGTGTTAAATACATCAGCTATTTGGTAAAGGAAGTTGTTTTATTTTAATAAATCATTTTTGGACCTGGACGAAGCAACTTATTAATGAATTTATTTTTAATCTTTCAAATAATTTATTATTATCATTATGATGAATTAAATACTGATAAATAAAAATTCTTTTTTTATGAATTACAATTTTTTTCTTATTTTAATTTTTAATGAGTTTTCGATTATAAATGTTTTGTGAAGTTCTTTTAGCATGTAAAACCACTTCCCTCGCACATACAAGTTGTAAAATATTTTTTCACACTAAAAAACCACCTCCTATTGCTATTAAGATTGGAAATAATTACAAAATAAGATTATATTCAAATTGTTCGACTTAAAGAACCCTGAAAAGGACATATAACATGACATTTTCAAAGCTACTCCCTCCCCAACACTTGTATGTTTCTTTTTTCTTGAAGTGCCATATCCGATACGGACGTAGGCGACCCTCTCGCCTTTGCCCGTGGTTGGTGTTTCTTTAAGTGTTCCACAGACAAAACGGAACTACAGTTTAATGCCGGTTCCAAGCTGCCAAATTGGGAAGTTTTTTCTAGACTTGTACAGGGTGAGTCAACGATAGAGTAAAGTTCATTATCTCATTTGTTTCGGGAATGACGAAAAAATGTTAAATACAATAGTTTTAGGGAATGTTAAGGTGCACTGTTTAAAATTATTTTTGAGTATACAGGTACTTCAAAAAAGTGTGGCCGATATAACATATGTTTTTTTGAATGGAACATCTAATTTATTTTTAAATTCAGCGTAAAGTTTTTTATACCTTTTTTTATTAATAATATTATATACTTAAACCTAGTAGTTTTTCTAATATTTCACTTAGCTATAGCAATATGCTAAGGAAGTGAAGAAAATATAGTAAAACGGCTAACCATGTGTATTCAAGTAGACGGGCATATTTTTGAACATTTATTACGTCATAATAATTAATCATTAGATAAGTTAAACTATATTAAAATTATTATTAACTATTTGTTTATGTTTTCACAATAGCGTAAGTGTATTAAAAGCAAGGGTAAAAATTGAAAAATTCAAAATAAATCGAAAACTATTAGAAATAGGTATATGACATACTTAATAAAAGTTGGAGGGTTTAATAAAATCTATCAGAAAAAATAATAATATACAGAGTGTGCCATTAAAAAAATTTGAGATTTTTCAATTTAAAATAGTCGAAATGCATAAATTTATTTTGAACACCCTGTAGCATCTTACTCAACATTCCACCTTCAGAAACGATGGCGCTACTGGCAATTTTTTACAAAACTGAAAACTAGTATTTAAAAAAAAAAAAATTGAAATATTAGAAAAACTACTAGGTTTAGGTATATAATAATAAAAAAGTTATAAAATTTTACGCAGAATTTAAAAATAAATTAGAAAATAGGATGTTCCATTTAAAAAAAGATATGTTATATCGGCCACACTTTTTTGAAGTACCTGTATACTCAAAAATAATTTTAAACCGTGCAACTTAACATTTCCAAAAACTATTGTATTTAACAATTTTTCATCATTCCCGAAACAAATGAGATAATGAACTTTACTCTATCGTTGATTCACCCTGTACATACATTTGGCTATGCTTAAAAATAAAAAAAAAATTACTTGAAATTTGCTTATTCTATTAAACAACAACCACGAAAAATCCTGAAATCCTATTAAAACTCTACCAAATTCGTTAACTCTCACCCCTTTCCCCACATATTGCAATTATAGGGTCCTCCCCCAAATCAAGTACTTTTTTCACTGAAGTGCTCTAATTTTGTAGAGTAAAGTTCACTAAAGACGTTTCTTGCAATTGTAGGCCGAACATCGGAAGGTCAGCCAAATTTATCATACCTAAAGTCACGAAAGCTTTCATTCCATAGTTATCTCAATCCGCTTGGATTAATTCAGGTTAGATTAGTTCAGCTGGCAACAGACCACCAGATAGACAGTTTCATAGTTTCACAAACACTTATCAGGTTAATGAAAAAGTTGCTGTAAATAGGAAATTGATCTAGCATATCACAGTTTTTTCTAACCTCAAAAAACATGAATATGTAACAAAATTCTACGTTTTCTGAGGCTAAAACAAATTAAGATGTGCTTGAACAGTACCCACGTGGCTCAAAATACATATATTGTGCGGAAATGACTTTTTTGTGTCTTTACGCCTCTATCATTAATTGATAGCTCAAAGATTATGTTAACTTTTTTATTTTCAAAACAAAAATCAATAACGCTAAAATTATCCAAAGCCTATATTGAATGCTTAATAGTATTACTTCATAAAAAGGGGAAACATGACCCCTAAGAGAGGGTGAAAATACACACATGAAACTGCAATAACAGTGAGAGGGGGTAGATTTATATACATATGTATAAAGTGATCGAATATTATGGGTGGTAAGGATTCGCTGTGTAACTTGGGGTGATTTTACTGTCACATCTGGTGAAACATTGAGAATATACGAGTTTATACAGGGTGAATTAAATTAAATTAACATTTTTAAAGAACCGATATTAGAGCATCCATAGTATAACATGTGTAGCAAAAATTCTCACAAAAATGTTAAAACAAACTGAGAATTTTATATCATAAGCAACGCATTATGTCAAACGGTCTCCAAGAAAAAAAACAGTCAAGTGCAAGTTGGAGTTGAGCAATTACTGTTCCGTATCGTGATTGCTTTTAAAATAAAATAAAATCCTTACCTAGGCTAAGTTAATTAGGTCCCTGACATCTTAAGAGCCAATATGTATTTTCACGTTTTTTCTTAGTCAATAGCATATCAGATTCTAGCAATAAAAGTGTAAAACAAATATTTACTACCTAAATATTTGTGTAAATTTAAACAAATAAAATAAAATATCTCGGTACAAGAACGACTCGTCACTCGGTTACAATAATGTATTTAAACGTATATTAGAAAAACCTCCACCAAACGCCAAGAAACATAGTTTTCATAGTTTTTTTTTTAATATCAGATAAATTATCAAACGTGATGTACTCGTGACAATTTTCGCTCAATCTACACTTTATGGAGAATATTTCAGAATTTTTTCAAAATTATTTCATCAGTACTTTTTAAGATAAGAAAGGGATATCGGTTTTTGGCAATTATTTGAAAAATAATACAAAGAAAAGTGTGCGGAAGTATTACTTCATATATATTTTTGCACTAGTGTTTTCACAAGCTTTCATTTGATATCCCACTCGATGACCTAGTTTGCTCCTGATTTCCCCCAATTAACCCTTAAAGGCTCAAAAGTTCACTTTCAAAACTATACAGCTCTAATTAGGTTATAAAAAGTATCGCTACCGCTAGAGAAAAACAAACACGTGGAACAAAACTTCGCCGCAGAACGAAGTCGGCTGGCTACCGTCGGCAAATTAAAATACACCTCGCCGAATTTCTTAAACATGTCGCGTATATTTTCCCCTATTAGGCCGCTTCCTAATTTGTCAGTGCGGTATCGTTTTTCTCGGTGTGCCTGACTTGCGCGGGAGCGGAGCAAGTCAGGTGGGTTTCCTTGAAATATAGGCGTTCGGCATGTTTTCGTTACCGAATCAGTACCGAGCACACCGAGAAAAACGATACTACACCAACAAATCAGGGAGCTGCCTTACTATTACATATAACACAACCTCTACTTGCACGGCATCTCTGAGAAACTCTACGAGGAATATTTAAACGCGCCGGCTTCGTTTTGCAGTTATCTTTCTGTAGCGATAGCTGTATTTTCTGTTGCCGCTTGTATTAAGTTATTCATTAGTGTAACAAAGTAAAATTCAATATTTATCTTCGTATCTGCGAAGGAAATACTAGGTAAACCACTTTTACCATTTTTTAAAAATTTGTTCTTGAACATTAAAGCACAAGGGAGTCTATTCAGTACTCACTGCCCACCTTTTTTTATAAATGAAAAGACTTTTTCTCTGCAAAAAAAACATGATAATAAAACCTTTTAAAAAAGAATGCTCGGTACCAAAAAGTTCTCACGATAGATCTGTGCCGAAAAATCACCGAAATCAATACAATAAAATTTCTCAGGCCAGTGTGGACGAAAATTATCCCTTATCCACCCCTATTAGTTATGATTTAAGGCAGGTAGCAAAATATTTTATTATTTTACAACCCCAAATTTAACCGTGCCTACCATAAACTGTTTTGACTTTTAACGTTCAAAATACCATATTTTCAGTATTTGGGTTACAAAAACTTTAAAATATGACTGGTTATTGATGTTTCATTGCAGTAGTTTGGCGTACGACAGTTTTATGACAGTTTGTCTCTATATTATTGTGTATTTTTGCTGGAATTCTTTTGAGGCCAAATATTTAAGATGTATTTCCTGATACTTTCCAAGTTTATGCTTTCCGACAATCGTCGAGAAGTGTTTGCAGACTATTAGAAATTGATACACGTAATTAAATGAACCGAAGCTGTTTTTTGGTCTGGATACATCTTCATTCGTATCATAGAGATATTTTCAAAAACATATTATTTAAAAGCTGTGAAATTACCAAGAATAGTCCTAATATTACATCTGTGCTTTTAAAAAAATATCAAAGTCATTATGTCAAAAAGTCTATCAGAAATTTTATCTGAATTAAAAATTAAAAAAACAAATTCCTTGACGTCACCACTGTCACAAGTAAACTTGCCAAACAAACACTTTTCATTTCCTTTTTAGTGTTCCGTACTGAACAATCGCTTCGGTGTTTGTCCGTCTCTCACACCTGATTTTTTCCAAAACTATTTGACATAGAAAGTTGAAACTGGGCACAAACATAGGAATTGCTGGCCCTATCAGAGCCGTATAGTTTTGAAAGTTAAATTTTGTCTTAAAGGGTTAGTGTTGGGTGAAATCGAAAGTGAAAAAAAATTTACCAGGTCATCGAATGGGGTGGCAAATGAAAGCTTGTAAAAACACAAGTTCAAAAATATATATGATGTAATACTTGCGCACACTTTTCTTTGTATTATTTTTAAAAAATTTGCCAAAATTCGCTGTCACCACCCCTATCTCGAAAAGTTCTGATAAAATAATTTTGAAAAACTCTGGAATATTCTCCACAAGGTGTAGATTGAACGAAAATTATGACGAGTGTATTACCTTCGATAATTTAACTGGTATATTAAAAAAAAAATCAAGGTCATAAGTTTTCAACAAAGGTGGGAAACAAACTTTGTTGAAAAAAACTCATGTAAGATAACAATTTTTTTTATTTTAAAAGCAATCGCCGTACGGAACACTAATTGCGCAAGTCCGACTTGCACTTGGCCGGTTATTTTTATTATTAAAGCAAAATAAATAAATAGCATTGCACCTATCGATACTTCTTATAATTGGATTTAGAGGACCCCCCTTTTTATATAGATATATGAACAGCAACAGTATTACTAGAAGACTGCAATTAAAATATAAGTAAATAACCAAACAAAAAATGCAACCACAAGATACCAGCAAACTACCAAAAAAATACAAGATATATATCAATTTAAAAAAAGACACCTTATCCGTTTAAAACCCTAATCATCTTCTACTAACACTCATTTCCACCCCATAAAACCCATGTGCCAACCCTTAAAAAGCCAAGAACCCATTAAGGAAATATTTTTAGCCACCATCGGGCATCCGTCCTCAAATTTAAAATTGATGAGTATCAAAGTCGATAGACGAAAACTCCTTCTAACTACCCATTTTCGTCTTAAGGGCGTCGTCTTATCATAAAAATTGTATTTTAAATAAAAACTTGTTCATAAGTATTTCACACTTTTTTTGTTTACATCAAAAATAAAGCAGATATGTACATTGAACACAAACATCTAAGAATGTTTAATCTAGTGTCTTTAATACTCCAAGTTTTCGATCGCTAGAGTCAAAAACTCGACAGACGGCACTTTTTTAGTCCTATATTCCCAGGTATTTCCGGGCCTTGTGTTTGCCTTGCAACCAATTAGAAAATAAGGCCCTCTACGTCGGATACCTCCTGTATGTGTCTACGTTTTGTGACCCGATTGTGTCGAAAACAAGGGCCGGGCGTTTAAAAGGCATGGGCGTAACATTTGCAATATTCTAAAATCGAAATAAATTGTAATACTCGAAATTATACATAATTATTAACTAATTAATTAAGTACAGATTATCAAGTGAGGAAAATCAGTATACATATACAAGAAATATATATATATATATATATATATATATATATATATATATATATATATATATATATATAAATTAGTTAGCTTTAAGGATTATTTTTGCAACATTTGCAATATTCTAAAATCGAAATAAATTGTAATACTCGAAATTATACATAATTATTAACTAATTAATTAAGTACAGATTATCAAGTGAGGAAAATCAGTATACATATACAATATATATATAATATATATATATATATATATATATATATATATATATATATATATATATATATATATATATATATATATATATATATATATATATATATATATATATATATATATATATATATATATATAAATTAGTTAGCTTTAAGGATTATTTTTTGGTCTTATACTTTCCTCAATGTTGAGTCACTAAAGTGTTAATTTTTTTATGGCTAATGAGAAAGCAGTGCGAAAATATATATTTTGTGTACATTCTACAGGCGTGATGTATATACCATCCTCAAGACGAAATTTTTGAGAAAAAAAACGTCTTTTTTGTGATTATCCAAACCAAAAAAGTTCTACTGCTGCTATGGCATGCCTCGTGTTTTTGTTTTTACGCACAATTTCAATAAAGCTACAAATAAATATGTTTTTCTTCAGAACAGGATAACGTGTTGTTATTGAGGACGTTATCATAATAAAAAGTAAAATAGAACAATATTCAACTTTCCATACGTAAACCCATATTCTAACGATTTACATTTTAAAAAACTCACTATCTCCCTCTCCCTCCCCATTTCTCCGTTCCACTATCCGTATCGATATAGTCGGAACATCTTGCGATCTTTCCGATGAATTTGGAAACGCGGTCTCCTTCGCCGCATTGTGACTGGCAAGTCGTCTTTTTATCGACAATTCCACCCCGTTTCCACCCCCTTTTCAAAGCTTACCCTCGACCCGTCGCCGTAAGTAGGAATAAATCCAGTGGCGTAACAGCAAGAGTTCATTATATAAAACTAGACAAATTATATAAGCCATATACGTGTTATCTGTATTTAAACTTTTATTATAATAAAATTGTATTATTAGACACAGCGCTGTGAATAATTCGTTCAATTTTTTTATTTTTCAGAATAAACAGTTACGGGCCTGGCCCAAATGGCATGAACCAACCTGATCCGACAGGTGGCGGCTACCCCAATCAAGGTAAACTTTCGTTCTTATAAACAATACAAGAAATTAAACGTTTTCTGGCAAGGGCAAGTAGACAAATCGTCTAATTATTAAAGAAAAGAATCTAAGTATTACAGCATTACTAGATTGTTATTTTCAGTACAACCGCAGATTCAATATACCTTGATTTTTCCTGCTTCAAAATTGTGCTTTGGTTTCATGTGGCGCCATTTATTATGAGGTAGTAGGTAGTTTAAAAACTTGACTAGAATGTAATTTTAATTGTAATATTGCTTCAAAATTAATTACACAAGTCGCGCCTAATAAATCGTCAAACATTTGGTTACCTTATTCGATTTTTTTGAGTGAAGCGTGTTTAAACAAATCGTGACCATCTTACAACGGAATTAAATTATGCACTTTGATCAAGAAAGTGACGCCATCTATTATCCTAGACTTTACACCACTACCTAAATTGGCACAATTGAAGTAAATAGAAGCTTGGATTCTGGGTATGAATATTTCTTTGATTTAACTATTTTTTGTACAGGTAACGCTCTTTCAACTGCCGCAATGGTTGCTGCGGCTACCGCTACTGCCACAGCTACCGCTAGCGTGGTGGCGCTGCAAGACAACGCAGCTCAATTCGGCAACCAGCAATACAACCAAGCTTACCAGCAACGAATGATGCCCATGAACGGAATGAACCCAATGGGGATAAACGGCATGAGCAACATGAACCAAATAGGGGGAATGCACGGCATGAATGGCATGGGGAACATGGCAGGAATGGGCCCTAAAATGGGAATGCCCATGCAAGGCCCTGGTGGGGCAACGACCACTACCATGTATGCTAACAGAAGAATGGCCCCTTACCCCTCGCCTGCCATGCACGTAACTCAAAAAAGGCAGAACTACCCAAGCGGTCCGTGTCCGACAATGGGTAACCCCAACATGGGTCCCGGTAAGTGAAACGCATTTTTTTATATAAAATAAATACCAAGTGGATTCACCTAGCTGGGTTATTCAAATTTTACAAAAGCATAAACGAGTTACTAATTATATATTATTTATTTTCAGGGAGCATGGGAAACCCCAGCATGGGATCCATGGGACCCAGTATGGGTCCAAACATTGGTCCTAACCCAATGAATCCTAATTTTAATCCTAATGGTCAATATAATAACTACGGCACGCGACAGCCTAACTTTAATCAGTATCCTACCCAGCAAAGTTTAGGTCCTACGGGTAACTTCGGTCCAGGTAAGCACTTATATTTTCAAACAATCAGTTGAAAATGTTATACGAACCAAAAACTATTATAAAATATTTTGTTTATTTTATATATTTATTTTATTTTAGGGCCTGGAAACATGGGGCCAGTATCAAACCCCAGACAACTAAGGGGGGCTACGCCTCCTTATACCAACCAAGGGCAGTATTTTAATGGTTCTATGAATCAATTTCCTACAAATAATTCTGGTCAGTTCAATATGAATAATACGGGGCACAATGGTAAGTCCTCTTAAGCACGTAGTTTTTCTGATATGAATAATTGTAGTTGTAGACAATAATAAAATATTAAGAAATGATCAAACTGTTGACATAGTACATTATTATGATTTTTGTGTTTTTTCTTCTTTTTAGTTCAAGGGCAGTACAATTCATCTACCCAATTCCAGCAAGACTTAGTGATGAGGAATAACATGAGCTACCAACATAGCCCCATTCCTGGGAATCCAACCCCACCACTTACTCCAGCCAGCAGTATTCCACCCTATGTTAGTCCGAATCCTGACGTCAAACCCAATTTTAACGATTTAAAACCTCCTATTTTACCAGCAAGTAAGTAAAAGACATAACATTTAAAAAATATCTTAGGTGGAAAAATCATTACTCTTAACCACATATATGGAATAGAATATATTATGAATCCTATTCTACAGTTTTTAAAGCCCACACATGGCAGACCGAAAAAATTTTTTTGGAGAAAAGTAAGGACTACTTTGCATTCCGAAGTTTCAAAAGTATTTTTTTACTTCCATAATATTATTAATAATAAATTATACTCGGATCTCTAAAATTGCTTAAGCAGATTAATTTGGTCAATGATCCCCAATCAAACGACAGTGAGGTGTAACAATTACTAACTGGCTATACAGCCTATGTGAGTTGGAGGTACAGGCTTTTTCACAGAATAGATAGAATAATAAGTCAGTAAATTCCTTAAGTAGCTGTTAGCAAATTAATAAAAAACAAAAAAATGCGTGAATAAATAAGATCATGATGATTAAAAACGTACATTGCCAAAAAATAAGACATACAAAAACTGCAGAGCTGCAGAAGATATGGAAGGACAGGCAAATAACTACCAATATCAAAAAGAAATTGGTCAAGTCACTTATACATCCAATCCTTCATTAGGGGCGTGAACTATTAGTGCAACTGACCAAAAAAGAGCGGACGCGTTTGAGATGTGGTGTTAGAGGCGAATGCTTCGAATTCCCTGAACGGGAAAGAGGACCAACATCTTAATCCTCCACGAGCTGCAAATAACAGAGAGGCTATCAAAAGAGTGCCGGTGGCGAATTCTTTCATATTTTGGACTTACATCCCGTAAAAACGAGGAAAGCTTAGAAAGCTAATAGTACAGTGTCAAGTTAAAGGAAAGACTAAGTGGTTGATCTTCATCCCAATGCATTGATAAAGTGAGGCAAATGACCCGTGCCCCACTACAGGAAACCCTTCACAACACACAAAATAGGGAAAAATGGAGTTTTATTGCACGAAACTTCAGCCATGAAGGAACAACAGAGAAAAAGAAGACCCAGAGCATCATCTGCGCGAAAATAGCTTACGGTTTATTTCATACAGTTTCGCCATTTTGTCAGGACCTATCTGATTAAAAGAGTCTAATGTTAAAAGTGATCTAATTTGACAATTAGGGGATTGACAAGAGCACCAATAAGCCGACGCCAGTTATGGGTATACGACACAAAATTGCTTATCATTTATGATTATACCGATAAAAATTGAATATTGTGTAAAAATTCTAAAAATTTATATTTCTTGTTCCAAGGACGTTGATATATGCATAAGCAAAGAAATTTAGAAAGTATCTTTTAACTTTATGATATGAGTTTACGAATTAATAAAATAGCAAACCTACAAACATAAACATACAGTAGAGAGTCCTAGCAAGATATAAGTATCATATATATTTTTTAAAAAATCTATGGTACAATATATATATAGATATATATATATATATATATATATATATATATATATATATATATATATATATATATATATATATAGTCAATCTAGCCTTGACTTTTGCAGAAGTTATAAGAATACTAACTAAACCAACACTACAATAAAAAAAGGCACTACTATCCAGGTGAATATTTTTAATTCCCATGTAATAAATAAAACTGAGCAAAATCACAATGTAACCAGCATTTAGTATACTAGCACGGGTGGTAAAAACGACAATAAACATATCAGCAACATCTAGATCGTTGGCTTGCCAAATCTGGCCAAAGACATACGAGGGACGTAATTAGCGGCTCCTTGAAACAACTAACAACTAACGTCCTTTTTTTAACACGGTGATCACCGGCCACTATCACCTGAGGAAACGTTTACAAGAACAGGGTATCCACAATTGTCCCACAACATGCAGACTATGTGGTGAAGAGGAAGAAACATATGAATGTGCGGCTTTAACTCGGAACATAAACTGTTTGGAGATCTCCTCTGTGGCAATAAACTACCACATGGGGGGCTTGGAAGAAAGCTAATAAACCTTAAAAAGGCGATACTTTTTAACCAAGAGAGAAGGGAGAACAATAAGCCAAGATACTGCAGTGCACAAACAGGCACAATCGCCTACCCTACCTACAACCAACCAAACAACCAACCAACAATGGAATCCGACGTACTCCAAATACACAACACAACCACTTCTCGAACTGTCAAATTATAAATGCTCGGGGCCAAAAATCATCAACGCCGTGTTTGACAACTGTTGGCAAAACAAATCTAAGGAGAAACTAGATTCTTGCGTTACTGCACAAAATCAGTTGTATCACACATCACCACGCGGAGTTACTTTTGATTGGAAGGCCCGCTAGCTATAGTAATATACTGGTATCCGTATGTACGGTTTTTATTCCGTCCAGCAAGAATCGCGAACGTTATGAAAAACGTTAAATGTAATTTTTCAAACGTAAAGAGTAATACATACTCTAAAAATGACCTGTACAAACATCTGTGCACAATCAAAAAGTGGTTTTAATTATTTATAACTATGATGCTAATACTTAAAGAGACCATAGTATTCATAACAATAAGAAAAAAAACTGGCCAAGGGCAAGGCGGACTTGCGAAATCAGTGTTCTGTATGGTTATTGCTTTGAAAATAAAAAATTTTGTTACTCTAAATAAGTTTCCAACAAAGTTTGTTTCCAATCTTCATTGCAAACTGATGAGCTTGAAATTTTTGTAATGCACTCGTGATAATTTTCTTTCACTCTACACCGTGTAGATGGTCAGTACTTTTCCAGATAAGGGGTGCACAACGATTTTTTACAATTTTTTAAAAATAATACAAAGAAAAGAATTACATCATATATATTTTTGAACTCGTATTTTTACAAGCTTTCATTTGACACCCCACTCGATGACCCGGTAAAGAATTCTTTTTTACTCTCAATTTCACCCTCCAAAACTAACCCCTTAAGTCAAATTTAACTTTCAAAACTACACGGCTCGGATGAGGGCATCAATTCCTATATTTGTATCAAATTTCAACTTTCCATTGTTGTTTCGGAGAAAAACGGGTGTGTCAGACGGACAGACACAGACACCGAAGTGATCTTATAAGTGTTCTATACAGAACACTAAAAAAGAGTACTACAAATTAGATAAGCAAAACCGTACAAGTTTTTATAAAATACCATTTTAAGTATGCATTTATTACTGCCTCAAAAACATTGTTACAACTTATTCTCTTTCAATACTAATTTAGTTTTTGTTAATTTCTAGAAGACGAAGAACTTCGGCTAACTTTCCCGGTACGAGATGGCATAATTCTGCCACCGTTCAGGTTAGAACACAATTTGGCGGTGAGCAACCACGTATTCCAACTGAAACCTACCGTACATCAGACACTAATGTGGCGGTCAGATCTGGAATTACAACTTAAGTGTTTCCATCATGAAGATAGACAGATGAACACCAATTGGCCTACAAGTGTACAGGTAAACAAACAATACATTTATTTAAATCATAACTCTTTTAAAATTAATAAAATCAGAGACTTTCCTCTAAAAGTTTTAGATAATGTTTCAGCATGAATGTCACCGAGTACTTTCACATGAATATTCACGTTAGGCACTTATCCCTAATTGTATATTTTAATTTTTTACAGGTATCTGTAAACGCAACGCCACTAATGATAGACCGAGGAGAAAACAAAACGTCACATAAGCCATTGTACCTTAAAGATGTTTGCCAACCTGGAAGAAATACCATACAAATCACTGTTGCGGCATGTTGTTGCGTAAGTATTTAGCTCTTTTTATAATTTGCAATAAGATAAAATAAACTACCAGCGGCATCTATATTTTCAATATTTATCTAAAATTCTGTATTTTTTTTAGTCACACCTGTTCGTTCTTCAACTTGTTCATCGGCCAAGTGTAAGGTCCGTCTTACAAGGATTACTTCGCAAGCGCCTCTTAACCGCAGATCACTGTATCGCTAAAATTAAGCGTAATTTCAGCAGTACTGGGACCGGACAAAACGACAGAGATGCCGTTGAACAAACAGCTCTAAAGGTCTCGCTAAAATGCCCGATAACGTTTAAGCGGATAACATTGCCGGCAAGAGGACACGAGTGTAAACACATACAATGTTTCGATCTCGAAAGTTACCTTCAGCTCAACTGTGAGAGGGGATCGTGGAGATGTCCTGTTTGCAAGTAAGTTAAAAAACCAGGAAATTAACATTATTTAATTCAACTGTATTGATACTAAATATGCTATTTATACAATAAAATGGATCTATAAGAAAATCAATCAATATTTCATTTTTTTACAGTAAACCAGCACAACTCGAAGGCCTAGAAGTAGACCAGTACATGTGGGGCATTTTGAACAACCTAAACACAAGTGAAGTGGAAGAAGTGACAATTGACAGTCAAGCAAACTGGAAAACTGCTCGAAGTGGTATCAAGGTATGTGAATTCCATTAAAACTTTATGTCAGTGAACATATAACAAAATAGGATTTAGAAAACGTTTCGTCAACACAGATATAACTTTATTCTTTATTTTTCATTCTTCTTCACAGTATTTTCAGTCAGTATATATATTTCTAATTGTCTGTACATCTTACTCTCTATAGAATAAAGCCCAAGTCAACTTAAAACAACAGTTAAGCAAACTGATGTACACAACAATTTCCTTTAAAAATACAAACCTTACTATTTAAGAATAGATCTAACAAAGAATATATAACTATGACAAGCAGTTAAATTAATGCTATAAAACTATCTTTTTTGCAGATGGAAGATGAAGGAAACGAATCGTGCGCGTCAAAACGTATGAACAAAGCGATGTCACCAGGAAGCATGACGTTACCGACAATGAATAACTGGGATATGTCTCAGGCCATGTCCCCCTACTTACCACCTGACATGAACAGCATTGCGAGTGGTTCCATGATCAATGGGCCGCAAACATACAGTGGTGGTGGAAGCAGAGGTAAGCATTAAAAATGTATAATATTTTAAAATACATTCCTCAATATAAAACTAATCACAACGGTTTTTGAAAATAAAAATATGGTGTTTCCAACTTGACAAAAACAATATAAATGAAAATTTCATCTTTGAAGAAGTTAGAATTATTTTTGTTTAATAAGCACTCCATATTATAATAGGTGGTTGGTAGTTTTTTTTAGCATTTTTATTCTATTCAAAATACTAATTTTTGTATGCTGATAATTGAGAAATTGCTTCCTCTTGCTCAGCTCTTACCTTTTAAATGAAATTTTGAATTACGTTAGGATTTTGGAACTTTTAGCATAATGACACTACACAACCGTAATCACCACTATACCAAACACTTTATTTTTGCCCTCGACGCGCGTCTCGCTAATCATGTTAGCATCATCAATTTTTTAAATAATAATAACTTATTTTTCCTTCACATCAGGTAACAGCCTGGATTCAACAAATATTGGAACCTACAACAGCGCCAATGAATATCTAGGTGGTAATGGACCATTATCGCATCTTAGTGAGAGTGTGAACTCCCTGGATCCACTCAATGCCATGGAAAAGAGTCTAAATGAACAGGTAAGAGTTATTTAGAGTTTTATTGCAAAAATATCATGGTTGTCCAGTCAAGTCCGAATTACCTTTCGATAATTCGTCTATGATTGCACGAGACATCTACCAAAAATTATCAGTTGCAAAGATTAAAATACTGATTTGTACCAATTTTGAAGAGTGAATAGTAAAAACGCAAAATATTGATTTTAGTCCCGATTTGACACGATTTCAACTCGAGAAACATGTTTTCTTCTTGCTAGATAATTATTTAGAATTTAAATCATGTTAGCCTATTTTTAAAAGGTTCTGTACCACTTCAAAAAGATCCTTATTGGCGGTACAGGGTATATAAAAAAACTAATGATTTTTTTGTTTAACAGAAAAAGTAATAATCTATTTTAAATATCAAATTATTATTAAACCTTAGATAAATATAAATATAGTTCATCCTTCATGCCCCTCTATCACTTACATGTGGATATCTCAGAAACTAGTATTGACAATAAGAAGTCTTCCTGTGTGGATATACAAATTTTATAAAACCATCCTTATTATAAATTTATAGATGCCTCACACACCCCATACCCCGCACACACCTCATACTCCGCACACACCTGGAGGTGGTACTCCAGGTAGCGCTCATACACCTGGAGGAGGCACTGGCCCACCGAGCGTTCCGCCAGCAAGCAACAGCAACGATAACCATAACAACAGTGGTAGTGGAGGAGGAGGCAATGACAGTGTTTCCGAGATACCGAGTGATTTGAACTTCGATCCAGCAGCTGTTATCGATGGAGAAGGAACTGGACAAGAAGCCCTGAACGTAAGTTCTTTTTGTATGTATATATTAAACTTATTGAACGATTAAACAAGGAAAGTTTACCGTAATCCGACGCTATTTATCCCTACTTTTAAATGCTTATGGCTCCAAACCCACTTTACCCCGGACACAAAAAAGAATAATAGAGTATGGTATTCATAACATCGTTTTCTGCCCAGTCAACGATCCATTAAAAGCTACAATGAGTGCAGTAAGGACAAGCAGAAAACGCTGAAAAAAATTTCGGTGATGTCTTATGCAAAGGGAGTGAAATAGCCGCGTGTATTCGGTTATAATCATATTATGTTTGCCTGAGTATGATGTATTCCAAACAATTACTTGATTACTTCTGCAAATTGACAGAAATGCTTTTATCCCGATAAAATGGAAAGAAATACTTATTATATATTTTTTTTCAGCTCCTACCAGACAGTGTAGATCCAATGGAACTCCTCTCCTACCTAGACCCTCCGGACCTAAACACCCCGCCATCTAGCGGAAGCAGTTCAGGGCACAATAATACATCAACCAATGATGACATATTAGCACTCTTCGAGTAAATTAGTTCCTGTGAGCTCAGATGTGAGTGATTCTCTAAGTGTGATATAGACTGATTCGATGATTCGAATAAAATTTTTCGAAACATGGCGCGACGCCGCGCTGTCCAATTTTATTATTCAAGTAGTCCCCAAGCAGGGTGGGCACGAATACAAAAATTATAATATTCAGTACATTCTAACACTATGGTCATATATAAATTAGTAAGTAAAACAAATTTTGTACCTAACTAACCCATATTTTTGTGTTAGTTTCGATATATAGCCCTATCTCCAATTTTAAAAGGAGATAAAACGGTAGCATAATTTTATGAATTGTTATACTGTTTGTTGCATAGACCTACTGATTATTATAGCTTTTTGGCTCACCCTGTAGTTAACTACCAAAGTGAGACAAGAATGACAAAACTACCGGGTAAATTTTAATAAAAAAAATTACCGAAAATAATTGAAAACAATGTCTAAATCAAACTATTCTAAATTGCACTGTACATTTTGTAAATAAGAAAAATTTTATTGCTATAGAATTTATCTATAATAATATTTTTGGCGGGACAACGTGTTGCTTGTGGCTGATTATTTTATTTAATTTTTGTGTCCTACTTATACCTAAGAACTTAAAGAATCAAAATAATTTTTAATATTGAATTTTCACTTACTTAGTTCATTTTGAACATAACCTGTATATATACCATATTGGTAAATTTGTATTCCTATTATTTTTAAAGTTAAGTAAAAGATCAGCCAAAGCAAGAACTAATATGGCGGCCAGTTGTGTAGAGAAAAATAGTATTAATAATATAATAATAAAATACAGGGGAAAGTACAAAATTGTCGATTCAAATTCATCCAACCCATTTGCTTTTCAAAAATCAGTATTTTTACGGTAATAAAGGTTCAAAAATTATGTCCATATTATTTCACCGAAAGCAACTAAATAATTTTGAACTGTCCCTTGTATATAACGTTTTTAAGAAGTAGAGAACATTTTTCGAACCAAAATTTTTAGGTATTATGGCCATTTTAGGGTCTTTTTACATATAAATCGATGTTGCATTATTACATAAGCTTAAAGTGTGTAAAATATTTTGTAAAATTCGTGAACCTTTTTTTACGTTTTCTCATTACTTACAAACTCACAGGCACTTTTAATAAAATCGAAAAAACCAGCGAAATTATTTTTTACCAACGATAGCTTACATGTTACCCCAGAAACTGTAAAATAACCACCAATATTTAAAAAAAATTAATATGTGCGTATAATCTCTACATTAAAATCTCAGCTTGTGTAATGTAAAAGCTATAGTAAGTAATTACATAATAATTCAAAACTGTGTATTTACCGTACATTTGATAAAACAAACGTTTATAAAATCTACTATATTTACATTACATGGGTTAGTTGACGTCGGGTTTTACCAAACCTTGAAAAACTCGTTTTTATGGAGACAATTCCGAGCATATGGGTATTTGTTGGCGCCCCAGTTTATGGCTTATATTAAGGGGACGCCATTATTTTAACATTTATGTAATTCGACAAGATATGAAGCGTTTCATACTGTGGAATTTTCTATAAATGTACAGAACTCTGCAAACTGTGATATTTAACAATTAATGATAAGTACACCTAATATAATCGACCCTATATAGGAACGTTTTGTGTGTAATTTACACAAAGTAATATTAGTTATATTTAGCGAATGACAGAAATCCTACTAAGTAATGTTTTGATGAGGCCTCGTTTAATGTAGATTTTAAATTTTAATTTTCATGTGATAAAAATATATTTTGGTAAAAATTAACATTGGATGTTTTATTTTAAGTTTCCTTTATATGTCAGTGTGTGTCTGTATAAATAGCTTACAAAGAACGCTCAAGCTCTTTATAAGAGACCTTTCGCAAGCAATCAAAGCTTATTGTGATTTTTAAACATATGTCAAAATTATTTATTTTGTAATTTTGCACAAGGTAAAGGCCTCATGTAACTTTACAAACTTGCGTGTTTACATTGCAATGTAATGTTGTTACGCACCGATCTCGCTTTAAGAGGTCCAAAGCAATCAAATAAGTTGTATGTTAAAATTAAATACTTACGTAGCCTTCATGTAAATTTACGTAATTATGTAAAAACTTGTTTTGAGCTTGAGCGAGTTGTAGAAAAGTTCCTAAACATTTAATTACATATAAGAAAAAAAAAGGTTCACAAAATTTTCAAAACAAAAGATAATGCCAAGAAACTTAACCTATTCTAAAACTTTAGCAAATACGGAGTTGTCAAAACAAAATATGTAAATGTAAACGTGACAAAAAATAAAATGAATATTTATAGAAAATTTACAAGTAATATATTATTACACCAGTAAGTAATAGGTGAAATTACCATAACTTGCTTCCAAATTATGTAACAATTATTATAAAGATGTAAATAAAATTTTTTGCTCGCGGTATTGCTCTTTGCCAATAATTACTGCAATGTTGTTTTTCTTTTGCTTGCGGTCAGTGACGTAAAATTACATAGCAAAGTGTAAAATTTAAAAAATACTTTCCATAAACATTAAGGGGAAGACAGTTATATCAGCACAGTTTCTTTTTTGTTAATAACTTGATTTCAAACTACTTTACAAACCATAATGGGCATAAAGTTAGGCATCATATGTATTATTCTTATGGATTATTGACTTTTTAGCCAAAAATTTTACATTTTACTCTGTAAACATTTAACAAAACCCCAAAGTAGGCTTTCGACTGCAAGTTTTACCAGAGGACCAATACGTGTAACTTTTCTTTATAATTTTTTCCTAATTTGAGACCAAAGTTTACATATCATTTATTTTTTTTGGACCAAGTGAAAAAATCCCAATTTGTAAGATATTGCATTAATTTTTTGCGTGTAATTTTTTTTGGCATTTTGCGAATCGTAGTCAATATTTAGAGCTGATTATTGGCAAATTTGAAAAAGTGTTTTTTAAGAAAAGTTTTAAAAAATTAGACTAATTTAAGAATGTAGAAAAATACTGTATGATTTTTATGTTGAAAATATTGTAATATACAATTGTAAATTTATTTAAGAAGATATAAATTGCGTAAATGGTTGTTTTATTATTTGAGCATTACGTAATTTACATAAAATATTTTGGAACGAATTTTTAAATAGCAGTAAAGTGGAAAATTGTTGCTAAAGTACAGAATTAATAAATGAATTAAAATATTTAGCGTAGAAGATACGCTTTCAAATTTAGTTCGGCATAAGACCAGGTGATATTTTATTCCTTGGCAACATTTTTGTATTTTTACCGAAAAAAACTAAATTGTTTAAAACTGTTCAGTACAAATTTTAAAATTTATTTTTAACTAAATTTAGTAAAAAAATTATTTATATACTTTTTAAAGGTTTTTTGTTATCAGTGTTTTTGTGCAATCAATAAAAACCGTAGACTGAGCGATAGTTCTAAAATTATTTGTCTTTTATTTTCCTTGCCCTGTTATGATATTGGAATTTTATCTATTCAATGACATCTCGCGGCTCTTTCACGAATTAAACTTGAGATGCATTTTTAAATCTGTCATAAGCGTCTGTGTAAATTAATATTACAAATTTTCTTAAAATGACCACCGAAATTTTTGCTTTTCGTCAAAATTCAAAAAAAAGATGCTGTATTCATAATTGTGAAAGTCGCCTGCAAAAGGATTTAAATGTAGATTTAAAATCTTTTTAAATATTGCTAATTGGGCAAGTGGAAAAAGTTGACAGACTGAAAGTGTGAAAAAAGTTCTCTCAATTGATGCTAAAGTTTGTTCTAAACATTCTGAATAACCGGTCAAGTTCCGTACGTTGAGTGCTTTTAAAATAAAAAATTTCGTTACGGAGGTATAAAATGATCAACGACTTCACAAAACACACCCCAAATGAGTTTTCGACCTTTACTGAAAACTGATGACCTTGAAATTTTTGTTTTTTATGTACTAAATAAATTATTAAAGATAATGTAGTCGTGATAATTTTCGTTCAATCTACACCCCGTGGAGAATATTCCAAAATTTAAAAAAAAAATTTTGTTCAGTACTTTCCGAGATAAGGGGGGGTCAGCGATTTTTCGCAATTTTTTAAGAATAATACAAAGAAAAGTATTACATTATATAAACTCCTGGACAAAATTAACGCAACAATCTGAAAATTAATTTATCTTTTTCTTATGTCAGTTTTAAAGTTTATCGAGTATTTGAATAGTAGGCTATGCATATTTTGTTTCGTTGTTTATGACAGAAATCAAAACAATTCGTTTAGATTTACAGTTTTAAAAGAATTTTTTAGAATATAAACAATTTTCTGTAATAATGCGATAGATTTTCTTTAAAAGTAAGTTTATAAATTGTTCCCTTTTTCAAAGTAATACGTTTTTGTGGTAGACTGTTTTATTTTTGACCCCGAAGAATTAGAAAAATGAATCGAACAAGGAATTTAACTGAACACGAGGTAGTGCGAGCCTCAGTTTTATTGGACGAGGGATATTGCCAGAGTTATGTTGCCAATTTGTTAGGCAAACATTGTTCCACAATAAGTCGTATGGTAAGACGCTTGAATGAAGTAGCAACTTATTCTAGAAGGCTAGGGCAAGGGCGAAAACGATGTACTAGCGACCTAGATGAACGTTTTATAAGACAATATGCTTTAAGAAACAGACTGTCACTAGTTCTATAATAAGAAACGAACTCGAAGATGTCCGCAATGTCACAATTTCTTCTAAAACAGTTAGAAGACGGTTAAATGAAGCTGGATGAAACAGTAGGAGACCAGCCACTGCGCCCTTACTTACTAAAGAGAACAGAGTTGCCAGGTTACGTTTTGCTCGAAATCACGAAAACTGGTCTGTGGATGATTGGAAACAAGTTTTCTTCACAGATGAAACTAAGGTTAGTCTAAAACATCCAGATGGTCGTGAGCGAGTATGGCGGAGACCAGGAGAGAGGTTTGCTCCTTGCAATATCTTTGCAAGGATTCCATTCGGCGGTGGCTCTGTTATGTTCTGGGGTGGCATCTGCTTTGATGCTTGCACAGAGTTAGTTCCTGTCCGTACGAAATCCATGAATGCTGACTACTATCTTGAAATATTGTAATAGAACATGTGATGCCTTTCGGTCATTTTGTGGGGCCCAATTTCCTGTTTATGCAAAACAACGCTCGACCTCACGTGGCTAGGGAGGTACTCGATTATCTTAATCAAGTTGATATACCGATTATGCAATGGCCACCAAAAAGCCCGGATCTGAATCCGATAGAACATATATGGAATCACCTTAAGAAAAATGTGAAACGTCATATACCTGCACCTAGAAACTTGAGGGAACTTAAAAATGCGGTTATCACAGAATGGGAGCAAATTCCTCTAGATTTTATCCAAAATTCAATTAGAAGCATGCCTAGGCGCATAAACGCTGTCATCCGAAGTAGAGGAGGCAACACACGCTACTAGTGTCCCAGTTACACCATTAATTTTGCTAGTAGTGTCCCAGTTTATTTTTTTCATTATTACATAATTTCAACGATTTTGTTATTAGGTCTTAAGAATAATTTTAATTCGAATCTTATAGAGAAATTTGGTAGCTAATTCACTTTTAAATTATCCGAATAAGTTTTTTCTAACTTTTAATGTAACCAATGTTCATAAAAAATTATTAAAATTAATTCATTATAGAGATTTGTATGATTTAATATATTGTTGCGTTAATTTTGTCCAGGAGTGTATATTTTTGAACTCGTGTTTTGACAAGCTTTCATTTGACACCCTACTCGATGACCTGGTAAATTTTTTTTTTCACTTCCGATTTCACTCTCCAAAACTAATCCCTTAGGTCAAAATTTAACTTTCAAAACTACATGGCTCTGATGAGGCCATTAATTTCTATATTAGTGCCAAATTTTAACTTTCTATATCAAATAGTTTCGGAGAAAATCGAGTGTGACAGACGGACAGACAGACACCGAAGTAATCTTATAAGTGTTCCGTACGGAACACTAAAAATAACATAATTTTCAGATTCCTCAACTCCAAAAACCTTTAAACAGATATATAATATGACATGTTCAAATTAACCCCTCTTACTCTATCTTGACAAAAGAACTAATAAAGATATAACAGAATTTTATATTCTTCGAAATGTATCTTGGTCTAAATACAGCTAATGAGCCAAAGGGAAAAATAAATAGACGTCGAGAGTTCGAAACTTACAGCAGAAAAATCTGTTACTAGTAGTTGAACTAGTAGTAGTTTGGGCGAGGAGACGCATAGACAAGAAAAAGGACCAAAGAGGTCAATTTTGCAAACCCCATTAATATCTCGGCAATATCAGCTAGATAGCACTCACAGTTTAACGTGAAATCAGAACCGCGTGAGCAACAGATAGTACTTTTAAGTCCCCTATTTTTCTAGTCTTGGTCTGCAGTTCTCATTTGACCCTTGACAGGGGCTAACCTTACTAACTAGTTTTAGTCTATGAAAAATATAATATGGTATTTTGCCGATCCTTGAACATACTAAATTTCAATCAGAGATGTCTTTTGTTTGGAAATTACTGTGGCAATAGACAGCTACCTTTCAGACATGACACTAAGAGCAAGAGTCCCAGAAGGCTTTCCATTATCGCCTATGCCGTTTTATATCTGTACGGCAAATCTTCCCAAAGCAGAACATACCACTTCAAATAGTCGTACAGTAACAAGTACTCCGAGCAGATCTTCGATCACTGGTGATTTAAAGTCAATCCGGCAAACTCGAGCGATTCTTTTTTTCAAGTCAAGAAGGATTCCGCCTCACGGATCAGGCTTCAGCTGCAATAGCTAAAGCCAGAACCTTGCTACCTAGACTCTACTCTCTACTGAATGGTTCTGGCAAGCTTTTTGCAGAACAAAATTAAAATCTACAAGATCATCGGCAGGTGGGGGCTTCTGTATGACTCTGAGACATGAATTCGTGTGTGGAAAAACGAAGAAACTGTGCGATAAAGAACATTGTAATAGAATATGACCAATGAGTACGTCGGTATGTAAAATAGTGTGACTAATGGTATATCTAAATTTTACAACAAATAAACATTTAAAATCGAGCTGAAAACAAGCACTTATTAGCTAAATGTCTTTCTTCAAGCCTAACTCTACTTAATTCACATACCTAGTAAAGGGTAAAAAATTATAAGACACACATCATTAGGACTGCCAATAGTACGGTCAGTACTATTGGCATTTAAACATTATATAAATAGCTTCGTGCCAGGAACTTTTGATACACTCATTATGACCATGGAAAAGAGAAAAAGAAATCAATTAATCAATTTAAATTCTCTGCCATAGTAGTGACCCAATCTCGAATCCATTGAAAATGGAGAGCATAATCTAATATTGTACATTTTGATATACTGTGTGTCATACATATATGATAATGTATATCAATCACAAGAAATATGGACTGAGGCCCTTACAGGTATCTCAGAGTAGTGATCCAAACATAAGACCCACATACAAATAGAGTTTTGGAAACCTAACATTGTCATAATCTCAGTCATAATGTTTTATTAAAAACACTTTATCCTACAGTATTGTTGGGAAATCCTGAATAATTACTTTTTGATTCAGAGATTTTCCGGATACTTTTATAATATCTAAAATTTAGCATGTATTTTAAAAGTTCTTTCAACGGTAGTTATTATTTGAAGAAGTCGCACCAAAAAAATATAAGTTACATGCTTCAAATGTATAGGGTAAAATCCTCTAGTACCGGCCGGCATTCAGTACCGGCCAGTTGCAGTTTCCGGAATTTCATAACAAATGGCGCGATACAAAATTAAAGTTTGCCAGTGATTGCTAGAGTTTTGAGGACGTGTTTGAAAGAAATCAAACTTGGTATGTACTGATTATGTATATGGTTGTTATAAAATATATTGTAATTAAATCTCTACGCGTACAATCTTGTCTGTGGTGAACATCATATTTAATTCCGTTCCCTACATTATCGGCTACGAAACTGTCCTCCACTACCGGCCACTGTTTAAATAATTTTTTGAGTATTTTTATTTGGTTATAGGTACACGAAGATGCCAAGCGATGAAAGTGATGGTGAGACGAAGAAAAAGAAGGGCACCTGGGATCTTGATAATATGCGTAAAGCCGTGGAAAAGGTAATGATATGAGTGCGAGTCAGGCAACAGATCGTTATCAGGTACCAAGAACTACGTTGAATGACAGTGCTATTAAAAATAATAAAAAAGTAGTTATGAAGCCAGCTATGGGTCGTTTTCAAAAAATTTTCTCACCTGAACACGAAAAAGTATTGGCAGAACATGTTCAAGACTTGGCAAACAGGCTAATGCAACAAACAGGAATTTCTTGATCTCGCTATGCAGTTAGCTGAAAAATTAAAATTACCGCACCAATTCAATAAAGAAAAGATGTCTGCGGGGAAGAACTACTATTATGCTTTTATAAAAAGACGTAGCGACTTATCATTGCGAACCGCTGAATCAACAAGTTTAACGAGAGCTGAGGTTTTAATAGAACTCAGGTTGAGCGGTTCTTTGAAAGTCTTGAGAGTTTGATGCACATTTTACGGCCTATAAAATATGGAATTGCGATGAGACTGGTGTCAGCATTGTCCAAAAGTATTCTAAAGTTATAGCTACTAAAAACCAAAGACAAGTTGGTAAACTTACTTCTGCAGAGCGTGGAAAAAATGTGACTGTGCTTGTTGCAATGAGCGCTGGTGGTGAATTCGTACCACCACTCTTTATGTTCCCACGGTCCCGAATGAATGAGAGACTCATGATCAATGCTCCGCATGAAAATATATAGGTGAAGCTCAGCCAAACGGCTGGATGAATGCCGAATTAGTTTTGAAATGGATGCGTCACTTTGTGAAATATTCGAATCCTACAGAACAGGACCCAGTTCTGTTGATTCTTGACGGTCACGTCAGCCATAAAAACTTGGATGTCATTGACTTTGCCAAAAAAAATCATATTCACATGTTAAGTACCCCACCTCATACGATCCATAAGCTACAGCCGCTTGACCGAATATTTATGAAACCTTTTAAATCAGCTTACAATAATGTATGTTATCAAACCCTGGCGGAATCAGTGAATACGTAGGATTTGTTGGTTCTGCTTTTAATCGAGCTTCTCGCTCTGGCATTCACTCGTTTAATAGGAATATCTTCAGTGATTTAGATTTTATTGCTTCGGATATGACCAACGTCACAGAAAGTCAGCAATCCGTGTGAGAACCGTCAACTTCGACTTCTGGACAGTCACAACTGACAAATCCAACAGGTAGAAATGACCCCTTCAGCTCCTCGACAACTTATATCTCAAACTGCCACTTCTGACTCCGAACTTCAATTTGCCACAGCTCAACAATCTGAGTCTCTGACAAATTTAACCTCTCGACAGATAGAAATGACCCCTGCGGCTTCTTAACAATTTGGATCTCAAACTGCCACTTTTGATTCCAAAGCTCAAACTACCACTTCTCAACGACATTGACCAATCGATTGACAATTTTAAAGCAATAGTTACAAAATTGTCACCGGTTCCTGATGCTTTGAAAAGTAGAGCTAATGCACGACGTCGTAAAGCTGAAAAGAGTGAAGTCTATACAAGTTCTCTGTACAAAAAGATGCTGGAACAGAAAAAAGCAGATAAAAAGAATGTCGAACCAGCTAAGCGAGGGAAGAGTTTGCTTTCAGGACAAGATATTAGCAAGAATGGCAAGAGTTTACTTTCAGGAAAAGATGTCACCAAGAAAAGTAAAGAAAAAAAAACAAGAAGAAAATCATAGTCCTCTATAACTCGATTCAGTAAGAGACAATTTGTCCTTTGTGCCTTGAATCTCATTAGATACAATGTGGAAATTGCAAGACCTGGGTCCATGAGGCTTGTGCAAATATATCAGAGCTGTCAAATCAATACATTTGCGATTATTGCCTTGTATAAATGCCAATATCTTTGCTGGCGGAGGACAATTTTTTATGCTGATTTTTCTTTGTCTTGAAATTTTATTAATAAAGTTGATTATGTCTAAATATGTATATGTATATTTTATTATTTTTATTCATAGTACAAGAGTTCCTTTACACATACCAGCAGATATTATACATATAACTAAGGAATTTTTATTTTATTCTGAATTAACCTTAGGGTGACCATACTGCCGGACTCTCCCCTACTCTTCTCTCAATTTTGTATCCTCATATAATTCATAATACTTGTCTACAGCTCGCGACAAGAAACTGCAAAAACAAATGTTACAGAATTCATTTAACCCACTTTTAGGTACAGCTACTGAACATTTTTAATACGCACTTATGCACCTCCAACCCTTATTTGAACATTTACATGTCATTTACAAACTGTAGAATTATCAAGGTGTTGAAAATAAAAAACGTACTACTGTGATCAAAAAATAGTATGACTTTTAAATTTAAATCGCCCGGGCATTTCCAAATTGGATTTTTTTTTTTTCGTTAGGTTGGTAGGACCTTAACTGCCATCTGTGTCAAATTTTAAGACCGTAGCGTCAGTAGTTAATAAGATTCGCTTGCATTCGTTCAACAACAAAGGTGCGTTTTTCGATTTTTAACATGAATGAAAAAATTCAGCAAAGAAGTTGCATTAAATTTTTTTTTAAAAATGGTTTTTCTGGAAGGTATTCGTCTCAAGAGGCCGAAATTATGGGCCGATAACTCTTGGTTTTTTCATCACCATAATGCGCCTTCTCACACAGCATTGGTTCTTCGCTACTTTTTCATCAAAAATTCAACTCATATCATTCCGCAATCGCCCTATTCACCTGATTTAACTCCGTTGGACTTCTGGCTATTCCCTAAACTCAAAAAACCGCTTCGAGGACATCGTTTTGAGTCGATTGAGGAGATTAAAACCGAATCGAAGAAGGCTTTAAATTCCAGAAATCGAATTCAACAACTGTTTCGAAGACTGGAAAAAACGTTGGCATAAATGCATTGTATCCAAGGGGGATTACTTTGAAGGGGGCAAAATAAATTTAGAAAAATAAATAACCCGTTTGCGTTTTTTTTTTTCAAAAGTCTTACTATTTTTTTATCACAGTAGTATATTGTTATAATGCCTATTTCATTTAATACAAGTGTAATAAATAACTTACCTAACTTGAGTTTTTGAACAGACTGTTCACCACAAGTCTAGACACTTTAGTATTTAGACGAAGCGCACCTTTTTCCCGTTTAAAAACGCGATTGGTGGTTATTCATCACTTAAAATAGATGTTAATGCACATTTTTACTTAATACTTATTTCGATAGTAACTTAAAATGAATTAAAAAAACTTATTAATATCACCCGAACTTTTAAAACAACGCGCATCGCGAAAGCCATTTGCAAAAAAGGACGAACAAAAGCAGTGCTCTCTAACGAGACGCTACAAAAGTTCATACATACGCCTACTGCGAATATTTTAAAAAAGGTGCGTATGGGTAAAGCCAGCGTCAGACGATAAAAGTGGTAAAAGTAGATCGTAAAATAAACACTAAACGTATTCGACTACAGAAAGTGGATACGGTAATCCACCAACTTTCCTTATTTAGATTACCAGTTAGTAAAAGATAACTTACAAATGTTACAAATATGAAAAGGCACACCTGGTGGTGTTTTAAAAAAATATACACAAATAAAAATATAAAGTTAAAAAATGCCAAAAATATTTTATATACAGACTACGCATGTAATTTATAGAATTGGCGTTTACCGCCAATTCGATCTTCCATTTAAATTTCGTTGAGTGCGGTGAGAACAGGTAAAAAACACAGTAAACCCAATACAGTAGCGAAAGTGAGCTCTAAGTTGGTAACGAGATTTTGATGGCCCGTGCGTCGACGGGTCCCTCATTCAAAATGGCCATTCAGTGTTTACATCTGATCTTGGAATGTGCCTTTTTAATTGTATTATCGATCGTTTCTTGATGTGACTGCAATTTATATGAATTTAAAGACACAAAGAAGAGAGAGTTCGTATAAAAAGAATTAAAAATGCTTGTGAATGAAGAGAAATGAGAAGATTGACAAACAACTTATATAATCATGGGGAAAGGAGGTTATTGTTGTACTGCTGACAATTGTAAAAATAACTCAAAAAGTACGCCGGGAGTGAGTTTCGTGTTCTTCCCCAAAGATGTTGAAAGGTAAGTTATTTAATTAAAGATTATCAGTTGCCTAAGAAATCATACGCGGATAAATTGAATAATTCTGAGAAGCTATTTCTCTTATGACATTTTTTTGGTCATAGAGCAAAAATTTTGCTTGCAGCAACCAAATGCGTCATCAATTGTACAATTGAAAATTTTTGCAAATATTATAAAATATGCGTCTCACATTTTTCTTAAAAAATGTCTAAAAATGATTTGATGATTCAATCATGCGTATCCAGACGTTAATATAGGATCAGAGTTGGAAATTTTAGACAACCATGTGGATACTGAGCATGTAGATCAATTATTAATTGACATTGCGGTAAAAGTTCGATACGTGGGCTTTTCAGAAAAAGGCAGGTTTCTTTTTTAGAATAGGCCTAATTTCGAAAGATTTACGAGAAAAAATTGGGAGAGGCCATTTTTGTTAACCCGAACTAACCTCAACTAACTTGGTCTCCAGTCACTAATATAGCACGTACATCATTTTTAGTGTTCCGTACGGAACACTTATAAGATAATTTCGGTGTCTGTCCGTCTGTTTGTCACACCCGATTTTCTCCGAAACTATTTGTCATAGAAATCTCGGATGGTTGTAGCTTCTACTTGATGGAAATTCATTATTAGTCAATTTCCACTGGTTTATTTAAATAAACCAGTGCAAATTGACTAAAAACAGTCTTTTATTATATATTGTCATAGAAAGTTGCAATTTGGTAATAATATAGGAATTGATGGCCTCATCAAAGACTGTTTTTAGTCAATTTCCAATGGTTTATTTAAATTGTGATGACGCGTTTCGTTGTCGATGCAGCTTCTTCAGATCTACATTTTACACTGTCAAGTTAGGTTTAATGTTTACAGTTTTATATAATTTCTTAATTATAATATTACACCTAATTAAATTACATTCATAGTATTGGAAAACCCACACAGTCATGGTGAATTGTTTAAATCTACCTGGTCGTGGAGTAAAGTACCTGTAGTCCTTAATCGATTTATTTGCATTGTCTCTAAAAGGTATAGTTTTTGTTGGGTATGTAAAATTTTGAAATTCTTATTAAACCTGTGATTTTCTGTTAAAAGATGATTAACATATGTCGAATTAGACTTTCTATGGATGACACTTTTTTCGTGTTCTGTAATTCTTTGTATAAACGTACGTCCAGTTTCTCCTATGTATGTTTTAGGACATGACCCACATGTTAATTGATAAACCCCTGATTTATTATCTTTATTGATTTGTGGTATGTAGTTTTTGAGATATTTCGCTATAGTATTGTTAGTCTTGTAAGCTATGTTGATATTGTTTTGATTTAAAAATTTTCCCAGTTTTTCTGTTAGTTTGCCGAAATAGGTTAAGCATTTAAATGTGGTTTTTCTGTCCTTAAAACATGGGTATATTTCTGATATTGCCTTGTTTCTAAGTTTTTTCCTAACGATGTTATCGATTAAAGTAACTGAATAATCGTTGTTAACAGCTACTTGTTTTATGTAGTTTAATTCCTTAGTAAAATTGTCCTCTGATAAGAGGATATTAATTAGTGTGTATATAAAGCCGCGAGTTTATGATGGTTAGGATGGTGAGAACTATTGTGAATTGTGGTATCTGTATGACAAAGTTTGTGATATATTGCAAATTCATGTTTTTTCATGGTTTTACTGATTATTAAGTCTAGGAAGTTGATTTTCCCTTCGACTTCTTCTTCCATTTTAAAACTGATATTTCTATGTAAAAAATTAATGTACTGTAAAAAGTGAGTTAATTGTCTGTCCGTACCTGTAAAGCATACAATTATATCGTCTACATATCGATGCCAGTATAGACAATTATTACTATTGTTATTATGGTTGTTAAATATCATTGTTTCAATACTGTCCATGAAAATTTCGACAAGTAATGGACGTAATGGACTCCCCATAATTAACCCTTCCTGACTATTGTAGAATTTATTTTTAAATGAAAAATAATTTTGTCTTAGGCAAGTTCTTAATAAATTAATTATGTCCATTTTTATAACTTCATTTACTTTGTTTTTTGTTAATATGTTCTCTATTAAAATTATTGTTTCGTCTAGGGGAACACTGGAAATAAGTTTTTGACATCGAGAGAAACTAATTTAGAATTATCTGGTATTGTTATATTCTTAACTTTATCCACGAGTTCGTATGAGTTTTTGATACTGTATTTAGGTGCAAATTTGATATGATATTTGATTAAATCAATTAAAAAGGACGACGTCTTATATGCTGGAGCAGACATATAGGAAACAACTGGTCTGATTGGGTTGTCAAATTTGTGTAGTTTTATGAGTGAATAAAGTTGTGGGATTTGGGGATTCATATTTATCAATTTAAATTTATCTTTATCGTGAATGATAGCCTATTCAATTTGTTGTTTTATTTCTTTTTGAAAAATATTTGTTGGATCGTTATTTACAATTTCGTACTTTCCTGTTTTTTAGTATTCTTTTATATATTGTCCTAGAAAGTTGAAATTTGGTAATAATATAGGAATTGATAGCCTCTTCATACCCGTGTGGTTTTGAAAGTTAAATTTTGGCTTAAGGGGTTAGTTTTGCGGGGTGAAATCGGAAATGAAAAAAACATTTTTTTACTAGTCATCGAGTGTGGTGTCAAATGAAAGCCTGTGAAAACACGAGTAAAAAATAAATATATAATGTAATATTTGCGCACACTTTTCATTGTATTATTTTTAAAAAGTCGCGAATAATCGCTGTTCCCCATCTCGAAAAGTACTGATTAAAAAATTTTGAAAAAATTCTGGAATATTCTCCACGGAGTGTAGATTGAACAAAAATTATCACAAGTGCATTAGCTTTAATAATTTAACTGGTATATAAAAAAGCAAAAATTTCAAGGTCATCAGTTTTCAATTAAGATTGGAAACAAACTTTGTTGAAAACTCATTTGGAGTATGTGTTGTGAAGTCACTGATCATTTTATACCACCGTAACAACATTTTTTATTTTAAAAGCAATCAACGTACGGAACACTAATTGTGCAAGTTCAACTTGCACTTGACCGGTTATTGCACATTAAGGTAGGACTTTTTTTTCATTATTTAATGTATTTTCTACATACTGATTATTTAGTTCAGGTTAGTTCCGGTTCTGTACTTGTAAATCTTTTAAAATTAGGTCATTTTATGTCTATTCCAAAAAAGAAACTTCCCTTTTTTCTGAAAAGCCCGTGTACTGAACTTTTACCAATTTTTTTTCAGTTTAATCTAATCTTATTACAAAATTGTTTATTGTCATTTTTTGTGGTAAAATTTCGGTACGCGGTCTTTTCAAAAAAAAGGAAGATTTTTTTTAAATAGGCTTAAAATGGCCTAAATTTGACAAATTTATGAGAAAAAATCGGGAGGTAACCGTTTTTGTTAACCTGAACTAACTGAAACTAACCTGAATTAAATAATCAGCAGTTACAAAATATATTAAAAAACCTTGTGATTTGTTCTTTTCGTGTTGTTTTCCGCAAAGAAAATTTCACAGCAAAGTTCTTTATTGGTTGAAATTTTATTATGACTTTAAAAGTAGCATAATCATCTAGGCGCATGCGCATAAATGAACTGAGTTCTCCCGAGGAATTTTAATCAGTGGTTGCCAATAGCACAGTAGACTTTCGTACGCTTACGTATCAATGTTTATATGAAAAAAAAAAGTGCGAAAACGGCCTCCCTCCGATATTTTCTCGTAAGTCTTTCAAAATTAGACCGTTTTAAGCCTATTCCAAAAAACCCTTTTTCTGAAAAGCCCGCGTAACGAAGTTTTACCGGCATTACTACTGGAGTTCCTGCAATTAAGTTACCTATTGAAACAGGCCGATCAATGAAATGCAAAATAATTCAAGTATTGCACATCAATTATTACAACTTACAAATATTAAGAGAAATTGGATTTTTTTTGCGGTACTCTTTGAAAAAAAGACTCTAGAATCATGATGGATACATTTCATCAATTTTTTCGCTATTATTGTAGATCGATTTCAAGTAATTTTGAATTAAACTCCACCTGAATCCCACGGCGCAGTAATCGAACCTTCCTCAACAATTTCAAGCGTATCTAGCAGAGATTCATGAAGTGCTTCTTTGGAAAGACAAGTTGGTAAGTCGGAAAGCATTATCCAATGACGACCAAAAACTAATATTAAACGATGTGTTAGAGATTTAGACAATCATCCTAAAAACTTGAAACACAAAATGTGTCAGACCGGGAAAGCGTTGAACAAGGGGTTTCCAACAAAAAGGCAATACCCGGCTAAGATAAGGGCTTTGAAAAAAGCTAATACTTTACAAAAGAAAAAGACTGATATTTTGTAAAGGAAAAGCACTATTTTACAAGAAAAACTGAGAATGGCTTCAAGAGGAAACATTACAATCAACAGTCTAGAGCAGAGGTTTCCAAACTTTTTTTTCTCGTAGACAACTTTCAAAATTTTACTGGTTTCGGTGGACCCCCTGCTGCTACATTTCTACCATATTCCCAAAACTCGTCAAAAAAAATGTGAAGATTAGATCTAACGATGGAAATTTGCGTCGTGGCTGAGTTCCAACCCTAAATTCGGGGTGGTAAAAATAAAAAGAAAAATAATATATTTTCTTGTGTTCTATTTATTAAAATAATATGATTACAGACTTAACAGAATTAAAATTAAACATTAATAACGTACCGTAACTTCAACAATGCAAATCAATAATTAAAAAACATAATTTTAATGGGAGGGATGTACTTGATGGATTGACAGCAAATTATCAATATTTGGCTTCAGTTTTGTAAGGAATAACCGCAAATCTCCCTGTTCTGTGATGTTCAATCTGCTCCTTTTTTTGTTAATAGGTTTGTAACGACACTAAAACTTTTTTCGACAAGGTATGACGAGGGAAACGCTATCAAAAATTTTCTCGCAATTTCCCACAGCCCAGGATATTTTTCGGGTTTTTCTGCCTGCAGCCAAAATGTTTGAAAGCCTTTTTTAAATTTCACCTTCAGCTCCTCATTGGTGCTAAGCTCGAGTAGCTCCTCTTGTAATACCACATTCGCCACTTCCGTTTCATCAAATGGATTTATGATCCATGGTGGTATTTCCATCGTCAGAATATCTTCAAATCTATTTTTGAAGTCATCATGCAGGGCATTTAAATGTTGGACGTATGTCTGAATATCCTCATCAAGACATTCTGCCTGTGACAAGTTTGGAAACTGGGAGAATTCGCGCCGACTAATATTTTGCTTCATAAATTTCAATTTTTCAAGAAAAGCCGAAATTACACCCTTTGTTTTTATTAAATTTAGGCTGTCCCCTTGTAACTGCAAGTTAATGTCATTAAATTTTTTGAACAAATCTGTCACATACGCGATGTCTGCTTTCAATTTGATCAGGTTTTTTTTTTAAATCTGGATCTTTACTTTCCGGAAACTCTAAAACTGATTCAAAAAGTGAGTAAAATCTTCTTAAACATGCACCTTTCGACAACCAGCGTACTTCAGTATGTAAGAGCAATCGTTGAAAGTCTTCATCATTTTCATCGCACAATTGTGCAAATAAACGGATATTCAAGGCATTGCTTCTTATTTTGTTAACTGCTTTAATCACAAATTGAAGCGATTGGGCCAATCTATCACTCAAATTTTTCGCTACCAGGTGTTGTCGGTGGATGACACAGTGAATTGCAGTTACTCCTGGTATAATTCTTTTAAGATGGCTTATAAACCCACGATATCGCCCGAAGATGGCAGGAGCTCCATCTGCTGTCACCGAAATAATGTTTGTAAATGGAATCGATTTTTCTTTAAAAAAATCACTCAGGACATTAAATATTGATTCACCTTTAGTGTCCGTCTCCAAAGTTTTCGTGAATAGCAGCTCTTCATGGATTTCTTCGTCCATAACAAATCGAACAATTGTCAATAATAATGCTTCATTACCAGGTAAAGTTGACTCGTCCAGTTAAATAGATAAATGAGTTGTTTGCAGATAATTACACAAGAAGCTTTCAATATCAGAGTTCATTTCATCAATACGTCTTTGTACAGTGTTGTTACTCAAAAGAATTCTTTTGAGTACGTCAAATGGAGGTTTGTGCAGAACAGTTTTTAAAACCTCTTTAACAGCGGGTAAAATTAACTGTTCTTCGATGGTGTGCGGTTTTCCAGATTTCGCTATAAGCAATGAGATATTGTAAGATGCCCGCAAGCCATCATCGTTACTTTGAGACGTTGAAGCGAACATACTGTGCACGGTGGGTCTCTTTTCATATTTTTCCTTCAATGTTTGAAAATATTTTAAATCTTTACCTATTTTATCAGGATGACACCTTCTTAGATGATCTTCGAGCTTCGATGGTTTCATAGAGTCATTGCTGAAAACTTTGTTGCACAAAAGGCATATGGGCAATCGTTTGCCTTTGATGGAAGAAAACCAAATTTCAAATAATCAACACTGTACTGTCGACATTTCTTCTTAGATTCAGCCATGTTTCGTATCCGTTACTTACCTGTAAAGAAAAAAATGTTTGTTTTAGTAATCATAAGGCGACTTTAACAGGATATGGCTATTTTAACAGAATAAAATAGGATTAATTAATTATTGCAATAAAAAAAAACCAAAATGCCGGCGGCAAAACTGATTTTAATTATTAAAAGCAATAAACTGCTAAGACCCATATAGAGGTTTTCACAAAACGGCTGAACCTATTTTAATGTAATATAAAATATTTTTTGATTAATTATATTTTGATACTTTTCTGTAAATTCGAGAGAAAATACTTTTAAAGAATATTTTGACATCAAAACTCCGCGATTTTAATGATTTATTTATTACTTTGATGTGCGTTACGAGTGGTACATAAAGACACGTACAATTTATGAAAATATTTTTAGTCATTTAGCATTAGCAACTACGAGGGCACTGAAATATGTACAAACATGCAGGTCAATCATATATCTCTCCTTTAGTGAATCACCACAGTCGGGTAAATAAATAATTTTATAATAAAAAGTACTAAAAATTCAATCTTTCTCGGCTTTCTGTTCTTTTATAGAAGTATCGAATAATGGCCCTGTTCAGTATTTAATTTTTATTACGTACCTACTAAACGCAAACATAACAGATATAATATTATTAGAATATAAAACAAAAGTATGAATAACAAATAGGCAGGTACTTACTTTTTCCGGCACTGGCAAATACTGACATCGATTCACTCACACTTTTCTTTTCAAAATTCCGGAAACAAATTAGTAACGTTTGTCCTTGGCATTCTTATTTATATTGGTGAAGAATCAAACAAGTTCAAGCAAGATTGCAAGCACAGCACAAGTCGTATTTCGTCCCTTTGCACGTCTGAACGGGTTGCGTTGCGGGCGGGCGGGCTGCGCTTTGCAAGTCTCGACGCGCGTTGTACTGAATATCGAATATGCAAGTTTTTACAAGTAACAGTCGCTGACCTTCTTAAAATACACTACTCAAAAAAATTAAGGGAGGTTTTAAAACAAGGAAATTAATGCTAAATAAACATGCTATCTGATCGATCCATATGCCGGCCTAACTGAAAAATTTTTTTTCAAGCCCGTGGACCAAAAAAAAAGCAAAATATTTGCAATATTATTTTTTCGCGCTATCTGTTAGGATTGCATGAGAACCGTAGCTCCTAAAAAATATTAGCCAAAAAATCTGAAAATTAGAATTTTAAAGCTTCAAAATGCTTTTTTTTTTAAGTCTCAATACGACCATTTTTCACCGAAATACAGCCTGTCAAAAATCACCGAAAAATTTGGAATTTTTTTTTGCTCCCTTAATTTTTTGAGTAGTGTATTATCTGCCTACATTGATAGGTAAAGCCAAGCCAACATTTTTGTTCTTTACTATCGAAACCAGATACATTTTCGTGGACCCCTACTTACAACTTGTGAACCCCCATTTTTTTTTCACGCCAATGTAGACCCCCGTCGAGTCTCCCGTGGACCCCTGGGGGTCCACCTGAACCACTTTGGGAATCACTGGTCTAGAGGAATATTATTCCTTCACTGATAAGATGCTGCATGACAAAAAATTCGTTCAATTATATTCCCATAAGAAACAAGGTATGAAATACTCATACGATTTCAAGAAATTCTGTTTGGGTATATTCTTCAGTGACCCTAAAACTTCCAACATGTTGAGGCAAACTTTTGTTCTACCAACTCCACGCTGTTTGCAACATTTTATTAACAATTTCACACCTGATTTGCATGACTTTATTTTTGAGTATTTGAAAATAAAAATTCGGTCTTTCTCTAGTTTGGCAAATAATAACACGTAGGCTGAAAAGTTTTTAGTCTGACACATAGATGTCGCCCTTTAAAAAAATCCATATGATTTTTAGGAAGTACCAACCTTCAAACGATACGATGTCAAAATTTCATGACATTTCGACGATTAATTTACAAGTTACACTGGTTTTAGTGAGGCTACTTTTGATATTTTCAAAACAATGAAAAAAATCAAATTTCGTGTGTTGAATAAACACTATTTTTTGATGGTAAAAAATACCGTTCAAGCAAAGCAATGGCTTAATAAATGTTACGGGGACTCGGCCCCTGAAAAATCACTCATCATTTATCGGTATGCTGAATATAAACGCGGTCATACAGACACAAATGATGCTGAACGCTCTGAACGCCACAAAATTGTTTTGGATGACCGTAAAGCGAAATAACTGACACCCTAAAGATATCAAAAGAACGTGTTGGTCATATTTTGCATGAACATTTGGGCATGAGAAAGCTCTGTTCGAAATGGGTACCGCGTTTGCTCACAGTGAACCAAATACAACAACGTGTTGATGATTCTGAGCGCTGTTTGGACCTGTTTAAGAGCAATAAAAAGATTTTTTTCATGCGATATGTGACAATGGATGAAACATAGATCAACCATCTACATACCGGAATCAAATCGGCAATCAGTTGAATGGACAGTTATTGGTGTGTTTGAAGGCAGAAATCGCAAAGAAATGGCCCAAAATGAACAAAAAAAAAGGTGTTCTTTCATCAAGACAATGCACCGTGTCACAAGTCAATGGTTACGATGACAAAACTGCATGAATTGAAGTTCAAATTGCTTCCTATTCGCAGACCTTAAAAAAATGCTCGCAGGAAAGAGTTATGCCGAAGCTGAGGCCTATTTTGAAGGCAAAGACAAATCCTTCTGCTAGAAAGGTATAGAAATGTTAGAAAAGCGTTAGACTGATTGTATCGCTCTTGAAGAAGACTATGTTGATGAATAAAGTCGAATTTTGCAAAAGAGTGTGTTTTAAGTAGCTAGACCAAAAACTTTTCAGCCTCTGTGTTACATACATGGATTCTGAGCAATTTATTTTATATGATAAATAGGGACGTAAAAGTTTTTCAAGATTATGGTAGTGGTTTTAAAGCGCGCTCTCCTGCTTGTAATGTAGCAGTAATAATGAGCGCTCGAGCAGTGGAAGCAACCAACAGTTTATTTTCTGCTGAACAAATCCTTTGATAGCGAAAGAGCAAAAATTATGTTATTGGAGTGTATTTTGAAATTACAAACCATTGGTTTAACTGTTCTTACAATGATTACGGACATGGGTACCGATTATCAGCAAAATGACTTCGAGTGACTTCTGTCACTTCGTGTGTCAAAGGCTAATAACATAGGAAAAGGTCCTTATAAGAGTCGGATTTTATTATACTTATAATAAGGCCCAATCAGGCCCAGAAACATTCAATTTGTATTCGGACATAAAAATCCTTGCTGCATTCAAATATGTATTGAAAAATTTGGGTTCCAGTTTCAGTTTTCAGGTTTGGGCCTTATAGAGTCTCAACAAAGCGTTGGGTCCAAAATCTGATATGGTTATTCAATTCCCTAGAGAAAATGCTAAAACTTTTGTCTGCAACATTTTTTCTGAAAATGCCTTTCTGTCAAGTTTTTCACTTGTATTCATCTCTATTCTAACAAAGTGCTTCCTTTCTTAACTTTTTGTATTTTTTTTGCAGAAGGTCGAGGGGTTCAATCCCGCAGGTCGGTATACTTTATTTATTAAATTATTTAAGTATATCATGCTGCCACGTACATAGGTAGTATTATCTTAACATTAAATCAAAAGAAAAGTTTGCATAGTTTTTAACTAAGAGAGAAGAAAGTAAATCTTATTATCAAAAGTTATAAATTAATTACATAATACATAATACGAGGATGGATTGAAAAGTTCGCGGCCTAGTCACGAAAACAAAAAACGTACAAAATATTTTTTTTTTTCGACGTAATCTCCACCTACTTCTTCCACCTGCAGATTCCTCAAGGTCTTCAAAATAATTGCAGCTTCGACTTCTTCATTTGATGAAAATTTCTGGCCACCGAGGTGTTTTTTAAGGTTTGGAAACAGATGAAAGTTCGAAAGTGCCAAATCAGGAGAATAAGCGGGGTGGGGCAGCAATTCGAAACCACAATTACGAATTTGAGCCATAGACTCAACAGACGTGTGAACGCGAGCGTTGTGCTGATGGAACAAAACTTTCTTTCTCAGTAATCCTGGGCGTTTCTCTTTAATTTCTTGACGTAAACAACGCAAAAGGGTGCAATAGTAAGTCGAATTTATTGTTTCGCCTTTCGGAAGGTAGTCCACCATAATAATACCTTTAGCATCCCAAAAAACTGACGCCATCACTTTTCCAACCCATAGAATTGCCTTCGCTTTTTTTGGGGTCGGTTCACCAGATCTTTTCTACTGCTTGGATTGTTGTTTTGACTTGGAGTATAGTGGTGATCCCAGGTTTCGTCCATTGTCACAAACATGTTAAGAAAATCTTGCGGATCAGCCTCAAACATCTCCAAACAGTCGCGAGAAATCGTGAGTTGAATTCGTTTTGGTTCAGCTGAAAGCAATCTGGGGACCCACCTAGCGGAAACCTTAGAAAATCCGAGTTCGTTGACAGTGATGTTTTGTGTTCGTTCATACGAGATGCCTATAGTGTCTGCAATCTCCCTGATAGTTAATCTACGGTCTTTCAGTATGAGATCACACAGTTTGCCGATGTTTTCTTCAGTCGTAGACGTCGTGGGCCGGCCGGAGCGAGGGTCATCTTCGATACTATCTCGTCCACGTTTAAATTCTGCAACCCATTTTTTCACAGTGGTATATGACGGAGCAGATTCCCCTAGTGTTGTTTTCATATCATTGTAGATGTCCTTTGGTGTTAATCTTTTTTTAAACAGGTACTTGATGACCGCACGTTGTTCAATTCCATTTTTCCGAAAAGACTGCACTTGGTCTCACTAAACTCGTTCTAACCTAAAAACCACAAATTCTACAGCAACAAAATTTTACGCTGTAACAACAAAGAAAGTATGAACTTATTGAACTTTAATAAAAATATTATAATTATTTTTTGGTGAGGCCGCGAACTTTTCAGTCCATCCTCGTATATTTATAAACAGCTGAATATTTTCTAAATTTATATTTTAATAATCAATATATTCACATGTGTGTTAGGGGATTTTACAACACTATAAACCATAAAGTGCAGAGAAAATGTTTATAGCAATAAGATTTTGATTGATTGTTGGTACTATTAGTACTGTTAATCGCGCCAAATTCTGACTGCTTTAAACTGTTGTAAAATAATGTTTTTCCTAATTACAAACGCCCAAAAACAGTTATTAAAATTAATAAATATAAGCGATGACACGATATAAAAATTAGGTTGTGCTACAAACCTCATTAAGCTGTCTTGTGGCGTTGCATGAACGCAGAATTAAGTAACTTTCTGCATATCATCATAACCTGCTGAAAGTCGGACGAGGTTGCAATCTAACTGTTTTTTAAAATATTTTACCGTATTGAAATTTGAATTAATAAAATTCATTTGGCAGGAAATGTGTACATCTCATTTTTAGTGTGCGTACGGAACACTTATTGGAATCCCTTCGGTGTCTGTCCACCTGTCTGTCTGTCCGTCCGATTTTCTCCGAAGCTATTTGACAGAGAAAGTTAAGATTTGGCACAAATATAGGAATTAATGGCCCGATCAGAGCTGTGTAGTTTTGAAAGTTAAATTTTGACTTAAGGGGTTAGTTTTGAAGGGTGAAATCGGAAGTGAAAGCAATTTTTTTTTACCAGCTTGTAAAAATACTAGTTCAAAAATATATATGTAATACTTTCGCGCACTTTTCTTTGTATTATTTTTAAAAAATATCCAAAAATCGATGTCCCTTCCCTCGAAAAGTACTGATCAAAAAATTCTGGAATATTTCCCATAAAGTGGGCGAAAATTATCACGAGCGCATTACATTTAATAATTTATCTGGTATAAAAAAATATATGAAAACTACGTTTCTTGACGTATGGTGGAGGTAACTCTAACCTAGTGGCGAGTCGCTCTTGTACCGAGATATAATTTTATTTTATTTTAAAGGCAATCACCGTACGGAACACTTAAGTGCGCAAGTCCGACTTACACTTGAGTGGTTTTTTTTAATTTAATTTTTTCAACTCGTTTATGTAACGTTCCGTGAACTAACCTGGTTAACTAGAAATGACAAAAATAAAGAGGCAGCATTTACTTATTATAATTTTTAAAGGTCGTCACATGGTTTCTACCATTGCTGCTCCTTTTAGTTAAGTAGTGGTTTAGGTTATAAACTACACTGGTGAGCAAAAAAAAATTGACTCATACTCTTTGACTTCATTTAAGACGGATCCTAGAATTTAGTTGTCATATATTTTTATGGATTTTAGTATCATTTGAGAGAACCCATTCTATTCTCTTTCTAATAATACCAAATTCCATAGCGTACCTCATGCTTTTTACTGATTAAAATGATTGAAAGGGGAAACAAGGAGAACAAGAGTTGAAAATAGAGTTAAGAGAAAGGAAAAAATAAACAGATTTTAAATTTAACAATTAAAGTTATTGATAAAAACCAAAATCAATATTTTGTATTATCCCCCATAAAGCGGGTGAGCTTTTTCACCACTTCCTGTGGGATTCTTTCCTACTCTTCCGTCATCACAACCTTTAAGTCCCTCAGCGATGCAGGGACTGGATTTCTGGCTCGAACCCTTCTTTTGAGCTCATCCCACACGTACTCGATTGGGTTGAGGTCAGGACTCCAGGCAGGCCAGTCTAATATGGGTATTCCCACTTCTGCCAGGTATTACCACACTCATGCAGCAGCATGTGGCCTCGCATTGTCGTGCATTAGTACAAAGCTATCGCTAAGAAACCGCGGAAGCGGAAGGAACGACGTTCTCCTGCAGGATCCCCTCGATGTACCATTGAGCAGGTAATCCACCGCTACTAGTCTCATCAGTCACGAAAACCAAATAGGTTTTCGCATCCAGTGAGATGCCTCCCATACTATAACAGAACCTCCTCCGTAGACGTTTCGGTAAGACAGCACTGCGCATAGCGCTCCCCAGACCTCCTATAGACTCGTCTTCTTCCATCATTGCCATGTAGACCCATTCAGGACTCGTCGGAGAATAAAACGGAGCGCCATTGCTCTAAAGTCCAGTCGACATGTTCTTGAGCAAATCTGAGTCGCGCTTGTTTAGTTCCGTTAGCAAGTCTTTTCGGAATTAGGTTAGCTTCTTTAAGTCTTCTTCTGACTGTCCAATAACTGACAGCCCGACCACAAGCTCCTACTGGACCTCAATGCCGATCAAGTGACGATTTTTTAGAGTGGTGGCGATTTTTTAGAGTGTTGACAATGAAGCGGGCGTCTCGCTCCTAGGTATACCTTCTTCTTCCTGATCCTGGTCTCCGTGTAAAGGCGCCACCTCTTGGTAAGGTCTGTACACTCTGGAGACAGCTGACTGGCTCAGGTGCAGTTGCGTAGCAACTACTCGTTGGCTATGCCCTTCTTGCAATAGGACAATGACTTGGGCCGTTTCTTCCGGGGTGGTTTCCATTTTCGATGACGTAATTAGTGAGCAGGTGTATAGCAGACGGTTCAAGTTCCGATAAAGGAATAATAGGAAAATGCAGTTGCATGTGTTTTTATAGGGATGAATAGCGCGCAACGCGTACGTTGACGAGCAAGCAATAACGGTTCTATTGAGTAAAAACCGTTTTAATCAGTAAAATTTTTTGGAAATCCAAATGTTTTTGGTATTATTGGAAAGAGTAGAAAATCAAGATTTTAATGATACCAAAAATAATACCACTGTTTTAAAATTAAATCCAAGGATAGATGTTAAATGAAGCAAAATCCTTTGAGTCGATTTTTTTGCTCACCTGTGTATAAATGCAAAAAAAAAGATATGTTAAAATGCAATATAATTATTATAAAGTATAATTTATCTACCTTTAGATTTTTGTATCTAAGGCTTTTAAACTTGTTATTATTTGCGTTCTATACGCAACTTTAATTACTTGTTTACTCAGTATAACATGAAAAAACATTTTTATTTAAATCTTTATATAGTTTAAGATAAGCGAACTGTCTGAGCAAGAAAAATGATAAAAAGGGCAAAGTTGATATAAAACCGGTATCTTGAGAGAATTGTCGGATTATTCTTCAAGTTAAGTGTTGATAAACCTTATAAAATATTTTGTGTTGTTCATAATAACCAGATTAAAGGGACCATTCGATTTTTACACTGAACAAAAATATTGAACATGAAAAACTTGCAACTAATATTATCGTTTTTAGTTTTTGTTAACACAAATGGTAAGTAACAAATTAGTATTTAGATAACCAAGTGCAAGTATTTGCGCAGTTAGGGTTCCGTACGTTGATTGCTTTTAAAATAAACATTTTTGTTACGGAGATATAAAATGATCAGTGACTTCACAAAACATACCCCAAATGAGTTTTCAACAAAGTTTGTTTTCGATCCTTACTGAAAACGAATAACCTTGTAATTTTTGTTTTTTTATATATCGGATAAATTATTAAAGGTAACGCACTCGTGATAATTTTCGTTTAATCTACACCCTGCAGAGAATATTCCATAATTTTTTCAAAAATTTTTAATCAGTACTTTCCGAGATAAGGGGGAGAAACAGCGATTTTTCGCAATTTTTTAAAAATAATACGTAGAAAAGTGTGCGCAAGTATTACATTTGAATGATGATTTGAATTGAACTCATGTTTTTACAAGCTTTCATTTGACACCCACTCGATGCAGTTGTTTGCAGCTTTCCTAATTCATTGACTGACATCGGGGTAGGATCAGTTGATGTGGTTGGTTTTAACAGGTTGCATCGCCTCAGACTTGCGGTTAATTGGCGGGGGGTGGGTTGTTCCCCAGACCCTACAGCATCTTTTCATGTGGTACTGTTTGATATTTTTAATCCAGCTTTTCCATTGCGGATGATCAAGCCCAGGCTAAGAGTATCACAGCCCTGGCTCAGCAGGGGATTGAAGGTGTCGGCTACCAACTTACGTTTTCGTAATTACATAAAGAAATTTTGTGATAATAATGATATTATTTCATGTTGTAACAGGTATCGTAACATGTACCGTAAATTGGTTAGTGCTGCGAAAAAAAAAAGTTTATTATCAAAATAGACTTTCCTTCGCAAATAATCTTCAAATGGAAAATTGGCCATTGTTGATGAGCTACGTGGTAAAAACGGTCAGGGTCGATTGGATTATGAAATAGATCCTGATATTCTCAATAAATACTATTGTTGTATTGCACAAAGGCTGGCTCAGCGGTTGCATTCTGATACTGATCCGCTTTCTTATCTGGAGGATTTATCTTTCAGTCATTCTTTTTTCTTCCCGCCGACACCGATTTAATAAATACCCTACATAGTATCAGGAATAGATGATGATGGAATATCGGCTGAAGTCCTCTTGGGGCTGTCGGAGTGTGCCCTGGATGCCTTGGTGACTGAGGTTAATGATTCCTGGTCTAAGGGAATTTTTCCGTCCTGTTTAAAGATTGCTTTAGTTGTCCCCTTACATAAGGGCGGTGATGTGGAGGATTCTTCAAACTTTCGACCGATTTCCCTATTGTCCACTCTATCCAAGGTTAATGAGAAAATTGTCAAAGGTAGGGTGTGGAACTACTTACAATCCCATGGGGTGTCGACTGGAAGACAATTCGGATTTCAGAGTGTCAAGGGTGATGATGCCATCTTTGGCTTCCTGGAGGGCTATATTATTATATGAATCGGAGAGAGTCGATGGCGGCAGTGTTTTGTGATCTGTCTAAGGCATTTGACTGCGTGGATCACGGGATAATGTTAGCTAAGTTCGAAAGGTATGGCTTTAGGGGGACCTCGCTTGCTTGGTTTGCATCCTATCTCGGGGCCGAGGCCAATTGGTGGTGGTTTCTAGTCGGCAATCGTCAACATTGAGTGCAGGGATCTGTTCTAGGACCGCTTCTTTTTTTAAGATATATCAATGACCTTGTTCGCATGAAAATACCAGGCGAATTTACGCTTTTTGCCGATGACACCTCCATTGTATGGTATAATAAAGTATTGAAACCCTTAGATCGAACATTTCCGTCAACCCTTATTGGAAGTTAGAAAGTTGTGTAGCGCTAACCGATTGTCTTTTAATATCGCCAAGACACATGCTATTGGTTTTAGATGCGGTATGCAGGGGATACACTTGGGTGACAACTCTCTGCGTGGGGTTCTCATTGATAATGATCTCCGATTTAAGAATCACATAATGAAGCTGAGTAAGAGACTTTCTTCGGGTTGCTTTGCTATCAGGATTACGAGAAATGAACTTGACCCTGATTTTGCGCAAACGGTTTATTTTGCATTTTTTGAGTCCCACCTCAGATATGGCATTCCTTTTTTGGTTTTGCCAGCCAATATCTTCTGTATATTTAGTTTTTGCTGCAGAAGAAGGCTATCCGCTTCATCACTGGTGCTTTGTCAAAGAAAAACCATCGATTTTTTATGCCAATAAAGTACTTTTGATGGCCTGGTAAATTTTTTTTTTTTCTCTTCCGATTTCTTTCCCCAAAACTAACACCCTTAGGTCAAAATTTAACTTTCAAAACTACACGGCTCTTATGAGGTCATCGATTCCTATATTAAAGCCAAATTTCAAATCGTTTCGGAGAAAATCGGGTGTGACAGACGGACAGACAGATACCGAAGTGATCTTATAAGCGTTCCGTACGGAACACTAATAATAGCGATTACAACAATATAATATATACCCTAAAATATGACAACCCTATTAACGTAAGTTAATCGTCTTTTTGAAATTAAGATGCTTGCTTGTTTCACGTTCTTAGGTTACTTTTGTAAACTGAAATTTTTGAATTTAAGACGAATCTTAGTGCCTTGAAGGGTTCCCCCTATTGTTTATCAATATACTAAGGTCAGAGGACCAAGTTAGAAAACGATTTTGAAGACTGGCGATAGTCACCGAATATTACCTACGTACAAAAGTAATTAGTTTCGTATCCGAAACAGATGCAAAGCAATTATCGACGAAACCACAATCAAAGAATTAAAAACAAACTTCTTGCTTGCCCAAACAATTCCAGGTCCTTTTGGTCAGTGACTAAGGCCATTAGTCGCTAAATCCACTATATCACCACTCACACGGCCGGATAATACTATTGTGACAGCACCACTTGAGAATGCCAACTTGCCAGCTGAACTTTCTGCTTCACATTCTACTATCAATTTCTAAGAAAAAACACCCCCAACTATTCCCATAGTGCAGTCAAGGATGCCCGATATTGTCTTCAGACAGCTTATCATAAAATATTAATGAAGCTAGATACCAAAAAAGCTTCTGGCGCTGACGGTATATCTGCCATAGTACTCAAAAAATGCGCGAGAAAACTAACACCAGTTTTCTGTAGACTTTTCAACCTTTCCTACAGAAAGGGAATATTTTCTTCCTACTGAAAGTGCGCTACAGTTCAGCAGATAGCCAAGAAAGGCAAACATATCTTGCGAAACAACTATCGACCAGTCGCACTGCTTTCAATAATATGGAAAGTCATGGAAAAGGCGATCAGCATGTGGTAAAATATCTTGAAGGATTAAATATTATTAGCGACCATCAATATGGCTTTTGTAGGTAAAGATCAACAGGAGAGCTTCTAACTTATGTAACACATGTTTGAAACAACGCAATAGAACACTTTGGAGAATCCCGAGCGGTTGCACTTGGTATATCCAAGGCGTTCTTTACGAGTGGCAGTCGACAGATTTCTTTCTAATACCTTCACTACCAACCCCGGTATGCCCCAAGACTCCATACTGTCTCCTACTCTTTTTCTCATCTCCATCAACGATCTGCTGGAAAGGACCAGGAATCCAATCTACAGCTTTGCAGATGACAGTACGCTTATTCATTCACTTTGGACGCTCGAACATCGAGTACTCATGCCAATATCCGCAAACAGCAGGAAGTCGTTCAACTTAACAAATACTGGGAAGTAATTCTGTGTTGGGGTGACAATAACCAAATACATTACAAAAACCCATGCGGCAGTTAAAAAGTTAACATTGTGGAACCCGACAATACTGTTTCCAAGTTTGGGGCTCTGCTCCCAAACATACACTGCATTTGTTGGATTCTATTCAGAAGAGAGCTGTTCGCATGATTGGTGACCTAAAACTAACCAGCAATCTTGATTCCTTAGAGCATCGAAGAACGGTGGGCAACTTAAGTCTATTCTACAAATATTTTCATGGAAAGTGTTCGATGGATATATTTAATTCCTCCCAAAGTGGTACATGCTAGAAATGCAGGTTGCGCTGACAGTTCACATCCGTATAAAGTTCAGCTTATCACTCCTCGTACAAGCCTTTTCAAGCAGTCTTTTATATGGAGAACTTCATTCCTTTGGAATGATCTGCCTAGGACTCTGTTTCCCACCGAGTACAATTTACAGAGATTCAAGACCAACGTGAATCGCTTTTTCTATACACTCGTCTCTTCTGTAGCACTTTAGGGATTTCCCTTTCATAAAAAAAAAGGATTGATTTAAAGACAGGAGTCTATACGGTAATGAAACAGAAAAACCACGAGAATAGGTAAGGGTTCTCGAGAAAGAGAAGCAAGCACAATTTCAGATTAAACGCCTTTTCCTTGGGTTTACTATTCTCCTGCCAGACCACAATAAAAAAGTTCATTGCTGGGGAATTGTTTTAACAAATACAGGATGTCCTATAAATCAGTTCAGCGTCGTTAGATTCATCATGTTAATAGGTGAATAAAGGGATAGAGTGTAACCTCAGTCTATACAAATTTATTAGCTACGGAGCGGGTCACCGGTGCCGAACGTGCTTTCTTACGGAAGTTTTACAAGATTCCACAACAATCACAAGTTCATGTTCAATATCATTAACGAGCGATGTCAACATGGAGTGGGTTCTAGTTCTAGTACACAATAATTACGACCTTTCAATACGCGAAACCAGCAAACGCGTTGAACTTGTTCAGAGTTAATTACAACGCATTCTTTGTAAATGTTTATATCTTCACCCCTCCAAGATACATCATGTGGAAAAACATAAAGCTAACCTGAACTAATTAATAGTATTCGAATATCAACTTCGTTAATCAAATGTTAGACTCATTTTAATATTTACCATTTTATTCTCAGTTGAGGTTGAGGAACTTTTCCACCTTAACGACAACGTCAATAAACAGATATACCGGTATTGGAGTTCTGTAAATTTAAAAACAAAGCATGAAAAGCCTTTACATTTCCTTAAAGTGACAGCTTGAACCACAAGGTCGGCAGGTGACATATTCGGGCCATACTTTTTTGAGATTAATCGTGGCGATATATGTAGTAAATAGAACTTTTTTACACCGCTTTACAAAAGTGTGATGGGTAGAACCAAAGTACCTGATTTCAGCAAGATGGGACATTATTACAAATTTCGACCACATCTTTGTCAGTCAATTCAGAAATGTTCCCGGGTCCACGCCACTTCTTCTGTGACGTCCCACCCATCGAAGCTCTTGGTTCCCACTATTTGGTTGTCTAAAATTCACGCGAAATCTCAAGATCTTATAGGAAATAATTCTTTTTTAATTTTAAACTCTAAAGAAATCTTTACTGCGACAGAATTTAGAATCTGAAACCTCGCCTGTCTAGACCAGTGCTCTACCAATTAAGCTATCAAGGCTCGTCAATTCAATCAAGCAATTGGTAATAGCCATGGGAGATAATGGATTTGACCTATCGGTAGTCGAGGACACTGTTGATATATCGATAGCTATTATTCCAGTATGGATGACCGTGGCGGGGGAAAACTTCCAGAAAATTAGTATTTTCTACTAAAAATTTTTTTATCACTAAGTTGATGACCAGGTCGTGGAAATAAGGCCTTAGGCCACTGAAGAGGCATGAAAGGGAATCAACTTTTAAAAGTAAAATACAAAAATTTTTATTCAAAAAATGAACTATATCACATGGTTACATATGTATTGAGGTACAAAAATATATTTTTTTGATATAATATATTTTACAAAATGGCGGCCTAGTGTAGCTTCTTAAAAGACATCTTTTTAAAAAAGGGCTCGAGGCTTAAACCATATCTTGAGTAAATTTGTTCCTGTAACTAAAAAAAAAACTGCTTAAACTACACGTAAATAGCTAGAAAAGTACGTAGGATATTTTTAAAATATTAATTTTTCAAAAAATGGCAAGTTTGTGAAAAAAAATCTCGTTTTCGCGGAAAAAATTGACAGTAATTTGTTAATAACTTTTGCAATTTTTAATATTTCGTAAAAATCCTTTTCCTTAGAATGTAACGCTAAACTTAAAATTTAAAGTCAATCGGATAAAAATTGTTTGAGTTATGCTGCAAGCCGATTTGAAAAAACATAGTTTTGAGATAAACGCACTTAAAATTTCAACTACTAATTTCTAGCCTTTAAAATTGAAAATTGCTAAAATAAAAAAAATTTGAACTTAATCTGCGATCCCGGCACCATATACATGGCCTTCTAAATTGATATTTTCTTCTTTTTTTGTCCTTCTCGTGGATTTGGAAGCTGAACGTGCCTATTTCGCAGCATCAGACGACAACTCGGCTTGGCAAATCCTCGCTGCATCAGCTACCCCACAGAAATTGTAACAATGCAGCCCTATCGGCAATTGTAAGACCTCCATAATTTTCATAATATTAGATAAGCCATCATTAAATACGCATACAGACACATCCGTTGCGATGTCAAGCACTTTTTAGTGTTCAGTACGGAACACTTATAAGATCACGTCGGTGTCTGTCCGTCCGTCTGTCTGTCACACCCGATTTTCTCCGAACCTATTTGACGTAGAAAGTTGAAATTTGGTACTAACATAGGAAATTGATAGCCCGATCAGAGCCGTGTAGTTTTGAATATTAAATTTTGACTTTGAGAGGTGAAATCGGAAATGAAATTTGTTTTTAATCAGGTCATCGAATATATACAATGCGCTTGCGCAACTTGCGCACACCTTTCTTTGTACTATTTTTTAAAAAAAAAACAGGCTTGAACTACAAAATTTTGCCGTCAAATACCTTAGCTTCAAAAACGGAAGCTGGAGCACCTGGTTACAAACGTAGCAAAGAACGTATTACTGTTATTGCATGCAGTAATGCTTCTGGAAGACACAAACTCTCATTATTATGTATTGGTAAGTCAGCAAATCCACGAACGTTAAACAATATTCGTCACAATGCTTTTCCTGTTTTGTATAAAAATCAAAACAATTCCTGTATAAACGCGACTCTAAAGACTGGTTTTTTTTGGAGATTTTGTTCCCAAAGTGGAACTTTTTTTAAAAGAGCATGGATATCCTAGAAAATATATTCTGTTACTAGATAACGCCCCCACTCACCCAAGTGCGGAACAACTTGAAAGTGGGGAAATAAAAGCAATGTTGTACTTTGGAAAAATCTTGGTCAAAATTGATTCCACAGGAGGAGAGACGTTACTCAGAAGCAGAAACAGAAGATAATGAAAGTTTACATCAAATTATTACAAGAATATCAGGATGTGAAAGTGTTAGGGAAACCGATGTTTGTGAATGGTTAAACAGTGATAGTGTGGAAGATGAAATGACTGACCCAGAATTAATTAAAAGTGTATGCAAAAATGCTAATAAAATAGACAGTGATGACGAAGATGATAACGAAGTAGAAGCCACTAACAATATTCCAGTAAAAATGTCACATTCAGAAGGACTAGAGGCCCTAAAAAGAGCGTTAACTTATGTAGAACAACAAGAAAATGCAACCGCCGCGGACGTTTTGCTTATCAAACGTTGGAGAGACATTGCAGCCAAAAACAGAACTAATGCAAAACGAGTACAGTTAAAAATTACCTCATTTTTAAGACATTAAAGTTAGGAATAAAACTGTTTTATTTTCGATTTTCCGTACATATACATAAAATAAGTAAACTAATTGTTCTATTCTTTGTTTTAATAAATACCTATGTTTGTGATAGCGTATCGTATAAATGCTTTTAAGTCCATCTGCAATGTTGTATTCATTCTAAACTTCTATTTTATAAAAAAAAATTTGGATTAACCGAAATTTCCATTACTGTATCCTGCGTTCATGCAGCTCCCCTAAAAAAGGAAATGATCGCACGTGGTCTGCTAGTAAAATTTGTTGGGATTATGTACCGGTGTTGTCACTTATATTTATTAATTTTAATAGCAGGCTATATGTGGTAATATGTAACTTATTAAAGTACAAATTTAGAAAAATATTCAGCTGTTTCTTATGAATATAATACTTTCTTCTCGATTGGCTAAAACTGTGCACGCTAATTTTACTTCATTAGATACTAATATAGCAAAAGCCTACTACTAGTTGATAATATCTTTCTTCAATTTTCACGATATCAGGAAAATGCTTGAAATTTTTGTCACGTTCAAGCTAGTCGAAAGTAAATACTACTAATAGTTATTTGAAATTAATCTGTTGTTGAAAACAGTCCTCTAAATACTGTTAATATTTTTCAGTAATTCTTGCAGAGAAACAAAAATTTAGACCAATCGTAACAACACCGCTAGGCCAAATAGAGGGATTTGTTGGATTGACTGTAAACCAAAACCCGTTTTACAAATTTGAGGGCGTCCCGTACGCCAAACCTCCAATAGGGGACTTGAGATTTGAGGTAATGGTTTTTGCTTTGGTAAAATATTGACCATTTTAAGACATTAATAATATTCCTTATTTGGGAAAGTGATTCTCTGTCTTTACTATTTCAAACTGTACGTCAAAATATACATATATCCCCCTCTACAGAGTTTAATAAGACAAAAAAGAAATATAAAGTTGTCTTTTTATCTTAAGCTCTCAATGATGGTTAGTTGTAGACGAGGTAGGCGATTGTCCCTGTTTGTGTACTCCATTTTTTTTTATATAAAGTTTGTATCTGAATTATAGAAGAACCACGGTTTGGAAGAATTACTGGAGATAACACTGGAAGAAGTAAGGGTTTCTCTTAGAGAAAAAAAACAAAGCTCCTGGAGAAGATCAGATCGTAATTGAAGCGGTAAAAATGGGTGGCGAAGGCTTGTTGAGGGTTGTAGTTTCTCTTTTTAACTTCTGCTTGAAAAATAGTATAACATCAAGCAAGTGGAATAACGCAGTGACGGTCCGCATTCATAAAAAAGGAGACATAACCGACCTTGAAAATTATAGACCGATCAGTTTGCTCTCCCATTTGTATAAATGGTTCACCAAAATCTTAACAAAACGCCTAGAGCGAAAACTAGATTTTTATCAACCACGCGAACAGATTCGCTTTAGAAATGGATACGGTGGTAAGGATCATTTATGAATCATCAAAATCCTTATTATTCCTTATTATTAGTATTTATAGATTTTAAAAAAGCTTTTGACACCGTGGAGTTGCCGGCGATACCGTCTGCCCTGCAGCAAACGGGAATAGACTACAGATATACTCACTTAATTAAATTCATTTATAATAACGCAACAGCAAGTATAAGACTCCATGAATCCACAAGTAAATAGCGAGTTGAACGTGAAATCAGACAAGGTGATACGATCCCTCCTAAACGTTTTACGGCGGTGTTAGAATATGGTTTTAAGGAACTTAACACATGGGCTGAAAAGTCCCGGGCCTAACAAAGAAAACACGGTTTTTTTGGCTCAAAATTAGCTTTATTCATCAACGTAATCTCCATCAAGAGCAACGCAATCATTCCAGCGCCGCTCTAACATTTCAATACCACTTTTGTAGAACGATTTATCTTTTGCCTCAAAATAGGCCTCAGTTTCAGCGATAACCTCTTCATTCGTGCGAAATTTCTTACCGGCGAGCATTTTTTTCAGGTCTGCGAACAGCCAGTAGTCGCTGGGAGCCAAATCTGGCGAATACGGTGGATGTGGGAGCAATTCGAAGTTCAATTCATGTAGTTTTGCCATTGTTTTGATTGACTTGTGACACGGTGCGTTGTCTTGATGAAACAAAATTTTTTTCTTTGCCATATGCGGTCGTTTCTTTGCAATTTCGGCCTTCAAACGCTCCAATAACGCTATATAATATTCACTGTTGATGGTATTTCCTTTCTCAAGATAGTCGATGAATATTACACCACGCACATCCCAAAATACCGAGGCCATAACCTTTCCAGCCGATTGTTGTGCTTTCGGGCGCTTTGGACGAGGTTCACCAGTTGCTGTCCACTCAGATGACGATCGTTTTGATTCCGGAGTGAAGTGATGGATCCATGTTTCATCCATTGTCACATATCGACGCAAAAATTCCGGTTTGTTACGTTTAAACATGGCCAAACACTGCTCAGAATCATCAACACGTTCTTGTTTTTGATCAACAGTGAGCAAACGCGGCACCCACTTTGAACAGAGCTTTCTCATAGTCAAATGCTCATGCAATATAAAGCCAACACGTTCTTTTGATATCTTTACGATGTCAGCTAACTCACGCAACTTCACTTTTCGATCATTCAAAACGATTTTATGGATTTTTTTGATGTTTTCTGGTGTTACCGCCTCATTTGGACGTCCACTGCGTTCTGCATCATCGGTGTCTCTACGACCACGTTTGAAGTCAGCAAACCAACGTTTTATTGTTGTTTCTGATGGAGCAGAGTCCCCATAACACTTTTCAAGCCATTGCTTCGCTTGAACGGTATTTTTTCCCATCAAGAAGCAGTGTAAAATTAAAACACGAAATTGTTTTTGATCCATTGTTTTGAAAATAACAAAAGTAGCGTCACTCTTAGCACAATAACTCACAAACTAATGAATAGAATATCATGAAAATTTTAACAGCTGTCATTTGAAGGTTAGTATTAACTGAAAAAACGGTGACTGCAATAAAACTAGCGCCATCTATGTGTTCGGCCCGGGACTTTTCAGCCCATGTGTTAATTGGGATGGAAAAAGGCATAAACATCGATGGCGAATACTTAAATCACCTGCGCTTTGCTGATGATATTGTCATAATAGCCAACAGTCTAGGTGATGCCCAACAAATTCTTATCGAATTGTAAATAATATCAGCAAATGTATTGAATGAATGAAATGAATATTAACTTTTAGAAAGCGCACATCCAACATTACAAGTATTTGGATCATGAATTACAAATTGGGAAAGCTAATCAGACCCGTGAGATACACCGTCGTGTGGATTTGGGATGGACGGCTTTTGGGAAGCCGAGAGATACGCTGTAAGGTAATTTGCCAATGTACTTAAAAAAGAAACTTTACGAACAATGGCGCTGAGACACTCACATTAACAAAACAGTCAGCAAACAAACAGAGTATCGCAACGGGCAATGGAGAGGGCGATACTGGGTATCACAAGGAAGGATAGAATAACAAACATAACTATTAGACAACGAACAAAAGTAATAGATATTATCCAAAACATTAAAGTAAATTAAATAGTCTAAATGTAGATAGGCAGGCCATATATCCCGAAGGGATGATAACCGATGGTGTAGAAGACTAATAGAATGGAGAGCAAGACAAGACAAAAAGAACAGAGATAGACCACCAACAAGATCAAGACATCAAAAGAGTGACAGCAAATTGGGTTAGCACCGCTCAGAACAGAGATCAGTGGAAGTCCTTAGAGGCGGCCTATATCTAGCAGTGGATGAGGACGGCTGATGGATGATGATAGAAGATGGTTTCTAAAATCCAACACTACGAAGTGCAGTTTTTTTAATATATTTTAACACTAATAGATTTTCCAAAAAAAATACTGTAATGCATTAAGAACTTCTGTGTTCGATGAAAGTTGCCGTGTACTCATATCCTCATAAGAGATGCCTTTTAATTAGTTATTTTTTTCTATTCTCTTTTTCTTTTAGAAACCGCAAGATCCAGAACCATGGTCTGGAATTTGGAAGGCAAATGTTCTAACGCGATGTATGCAATACGACCACTTTACACGAGATTATCAAGATAATTATCTAGTTCACGGTAAGACCGAGTTTATTCCACTTAGTGTCTCAATAATACCATATAGTGGGTGCTCCCTTTGTACCGTTAAAAAGGTAAAAAAAAAATTTGCTGCTAGTTTTTAAGAGCATTGTATTTCCATCCATCAACGATGACCTAATTCGTGTTCAGTATGATTAGGAAATAATTTTATTGATGTTCAAGTTACATCTTAGATAGATTTCTTATATATTTATATACAAGCTGTAGCTTAGCAGGGGGTGCCAGAGGGGCATGTGCTCCCCGCCTCTATGGATGTGGAAAATAACATCAACATAGAAACAAAGCTTTTTTTTTTGTTTTTTTTCTTGTAAAAAATATTCACATTCATCCTCGATTTTTTAATTGGGTGTAAGTTTTTAGAGTTTTACCGTAGGAAGGGGTTCTTTTTCGTGAAAAATCCCTCCCTCTCCCCGATCACGAATTTTTAAAGGAGATTCAGAACTCTAGTATATGAAAAATCTAAACCCCCTAGATATTGATTTTTTGTCGATTACTGTATTGGGAGGAATTTAAGTTTTTAGAGTTCTAGTACAAGGGGGTATTTTTTTCACAAAAGGGTTTCGCGTCCTAATTATCATTTGGCGCCCTCCTGTTTGTCAGTTGTCGTCCATTCTATAAACAGCACTGCCTTCTGTTTTTTACTTAAAGAAACGTTGTGTAAATATGCCGCCCACTATTTGAACCTGGCTATGCCACTGTATACAGGGTGTTATGAAAATAGTTTATTGTATTGAAATAAAAGAGTGACTCAGAGAAACCTATTCAATTCTATTTGAAAATTTTTATTTTTAATTTTCCAAAGTAGGACAACCATTTGAAACTTATATCAAAACATGATAAAATAGCGTCGGATTTTTTAAAGATTTTCAAACATCGAAAAAATTAACTACCCAAAAATTACAGTTGTCAAAACATGAGGTGAAGATCATGATAATATATACATGGTCTTATTGAATTCGCTGCATATATTGGAAATAACGTCTCCTCGTAGCAAGAGCCATTGCAGAAAATTCACCTCAAATAGCGGATCTCAGTAACAAAGGAAAAATCGACTCTAAAGAAATAACGACGTGAATATTTTTTTCACGCCGCCACTGGTGTCCCATACAACTGCACGATATCGTCAAGAGTTAACCAGAATGTCAAATTCAAATTCAAAAAGCTTTATTAATATTCAGTAACATTTACAAGGTTGGTCCACAGTTTTTAAGTTCAGTGGATTCAGTGTGCTTTTTAGTACATTCATCTACTGTAAGGCCTTGCTGGTGTTCTGCATAATTGGTATCCAATAATATTTCATTCATTTCGGGATGTTTATCCTTTAATGACTATTATTATTTGTATTTTTTGTGAAGGTACTTCGGCTATTGTTATCAAAATTAGAATGATTTTTTAAGTTAGTATGTTGGGAAATTTTTTTTATAAAACCAACTAGAATGTAAGGTTACACACAGTTACTACAGTGTTGTTCACATTTGAATGGGTTCTTAAACAGGTTTTCTAAACAAATTTAATAATAAAAAAGATTCTAAAAACTGTTACCTTTTAAAATAATTACTTCTCGACACCAAATATATCAATATTTTATTGTAATAAGTAAAATTTTAACACATGTAATTCACTAAAATTTTATTTGCTTCATTTTAAAACCGACAGCGTAATAAATAAATTATTGAGGTAGGTTTTTAAAGTGATTCACCTTGTTCAGCTTTATTTCTTCTAAACAAAAAAATCCTTTCTTTCTTATCGGCGGCCCACGGCGACAACAAAGGATATTTTTTTTTTGGGCGCCGGCTGAGTGTCGATAGCTTTTTACTTGAGGTTCGTAGAGTTAGAGGAGGTTTAAGTATATCGTATTATTTTTGGTATCGGCTTCTTTCTTTCCTTCTGATTCCTTCTTTTGTTTATTGATGTCTTCACCTTTTTTGGTTGTATTTTTCTTCGGCTTGGCTGCGATGATTCTTCCAATATATTTTTGTAATGACTTTTTAAAGCTTAAGCGTTAAATCCCAAAGTAGACGACTAAATATTTAAATGTGGTAATCTATTTGGATTCTTCAGGTTGCGGAGTAATTTGCTTGTTTTCATTATTGACAATAATAAAAGCATCTTGTAAGATTGATGCACTTTCATTACTTGAGTTTGTTTGAGAGTGAGAGCATTTATATTTCCAGCTGCTTTAAATAAATGTTCGGGAAAGACGTTCCATGATTTTGGTAAGTTTCTGTAAATAAACTTGCAACTTGATATTACGTTACTTGACGACCTGGATTTGTTCTCAACCATTTTTCGGTTGCTTGAATATAATAACTGTTCATAGAATCAAAAAAAAAGAGACGTCCAATGACTGAAGCCGGTGAGTAGTAAGGCGTGGCAGTTGTAACATTATTATCCCATTGGCCTTTGCTATGTTGAACGCTTCCAGGTCCTTCGAGTGCACTGTATTTCCATTAAGCAGAAGTAACACTTTATTTCCAGGTGTTGACTTTACTACGCTTATAAAATGTTTCATCCATTCTACAAACAAGCTTGAATTAATATAGACAGTGTCTGAAATGGTGACAACGCTCTTAGAAGAACATTCCCCAATTCAGGATTTTATCTCATTCTTTTGAATATAAGCATCAGTGGCACAAACTGTCGAGCTACACCGGCATACCACCAGGTTGTAGTATTAACTCCTCTCCGATTGCGCGGATTTGTTTCTTACTTTTTACGTTTTTTTTTTCTGAACGGTGGAAAATCCACTTTCATCAACGTTAAATATTTTTGTAGACGAAAATGTATTTTTTATCTACGATTTTTAAAGCTTATTTTTTGTCAATATCAGCTTTTCATGGTCAGGTTGATTTTGTAAATGTATGTGTGAATGTGCTTCTACCACGAGTCACCCGTTTCAATATATGCACTAAATTTCATAACACTCATATATATATATATATATATATATATATATATATATATATATATATATATATATATATATATATATATACTGTGAACAAAAAATAGTAAGACTTTTGAAATAAAACGTAAACGGGTTATTTATTTTTCCAAATTTATTTCGTCCGCTTCAAAGTAATCCCCCTTGGATACAATGCATTTATGCCAACGTTTTTTTCCAGTCTTCGAAACAATTGTTGAATTCGATTTCTGGAATGTCCTTTAAAGCCTTCTTCGATTCGGTTTTAATCTCGTCAAAACGATGTCCTCGAAGCGGTTTTTTGACTTTAGGGAATAGCCAGAAGTCTGACGGAGCTAAATCAGGCGAATAGGGCGATTGCGGATTGATGAAAAAGTCGCGAAGAACCAACGCTATGTGAGAAGGCGCATTATCGTCATGAAAAAACCAAGAGTTATCGGCCCCTAATTCCGGGCTCTTGAGACGAATAGCTTCACGCCAACGACGCATAACACTCAAATAATATTCCTTGTTGACAGTTTGGCCCGACGGAAAAAAATCATAATGAACAACACTACGATAATCGAAAAAAACTGTTAACATCACCTTGATTTTCGACTTGCTTGTATGTGCGTGGTTTCTTCGGTCTAGGCTCACCTCTAGCACGATATTCGCTTGATTGGTCGGCAGTTTCCGGATCGTATGCGTAAATCCATGTCTCATCTCCCGTAATGATGCGCTTGATGACGTTTTGATAGTCAGAAATCATGGTTTCACAGACATTAACACGATGCTCTTTATCGAAAAATTGAGTGTTTTTGGTACCAAACGAGAGGAGACGCGTTTGAAGCCCAAGTTGTCTTTTAAAATCGATTGAATTGACCCAAATGATAAGTTGGTGATGTCACCAAATCCTTGATTTGCTTGACGTGGTTCTCATCGGTAGATGTTGAAGGACGACCAGGACGTTCATCGTCCTCCACACATTCTCTGCATTCTTTAAACAATTTATACCAATCAAAAACACTTGCTCTGGATAGAGCATCATCACCAAATGACTTTTTTATCATTTCCAACGTTTGGGAAGCCGAAAAAAAAAACCATTTTTAAAACAAAATTTAATGCAACTTCTTTGCTGAATTTGTTCACTCATGTGAAATATCGAAAAACGCACTTTTGTTGTTGAACGAATGCAAGCGAATCTTATTAACTACTGACGCTATGGTCTTAAAATTTGACACAGTTGGCAGTTAAGGTCTTACCAACCTAACGAAAAAAAATTAATCCGATTTGGAAATGCCCGGGCGATTTAAATTTAAAAGTCTTACTATCTTTTGATCACAGATACGCACATTCGTACCGAATTCGATCAATCGATCGGTAACCGTTGAAAAGTTCGATTCCGTATCGAGATTTCGAAAATATCGATATCAATACATGGCCATCTGACCATGATCTTAAAACTGTCATTGCTATTGCTGTAGCTCCTAGCTGACTGTTTCTATTTTACCTGAAAAACAGGCCTTCTTCACTAGTTGTCTCATGACCCTGTATAATTAGTGTTCCGTACTTATAAGATCACTTCGGTGTCTGTCTGTCTGTCTGTCACACCCGATTTTCTCCGAAACTATTTTACATAGAAAGTTGAAATTTGGTAATAATATAGGAATTGATGGCCTCATCAGAGCCATGTAGTTTTGAGAGTTAAATTTTGACTTAAGGGGTTAGTTTTGGGGGATGAAATCGGAAGTGAAAAAAAAAAATTTTTACTAGGTCATCGAGTGTGGTGTCAAATGAAAGCTTGTGAAAACACAAGTAAAAAATGTATATATAATGTAATACTTGCGCGCACTTTTCTTTGTATTATTTTTAAAAAATCGCTGTCCCACGCCTTATCTCGAAAAGTACTTATCAAAAAATTTTGAAAAAATTCTGGAATATTCTCCACGGGGTGTAGATTGAACGAAAATTATCACCTGTGTCTTACCTTTGATAATTTACCTGGTATATAAAAAAACAAAAATTTCAAGGTCATCAGATTTTAGTAAAGATTGGAAAGAAACTTTGTTGAAAACTCATTTGGGGTGTGTTTTGTGAAATCACTGATCATTTTATACCTCTGTAACAAAATTTTTTATTTTAAAAGCAATCAACGTACGGAACACTAATTGCGCAAGTTCAACTTGCACTTGACCGGTTTTTTTTTCTTAGTAAGATAGATTCAATAATGATAAAATGTTTAAGTATTATATTTACTCTGCAAATATGTGATAAAGAAATGTGTATTGTATACAACTGAATTTTTGTATTTTTCTTTTAGTTAATATATGGTTGTTATTTAGGTTTGTTTAACTTGGGCTGTAAAATTTTATCTATTACAGCTGAGATTAAATCCTTTATAACGTACATACCTAAAAATAAAATGAACTTAGCTCATATTAAATAGGAGATGTAACTAGAAAAATAATTGTCGTTCAAGTGCATTTAAAATTTATTCGAATAAAAGATTTCTCTTCATTGTTTGAGCCTTTTAAATATTGATATAAGATAATAAACTCTAACAAGATTGTATATTAATACATTAGAACCTAGGCTCTTAATTATCCGAAATAACATTTTTGTTTCTACAAAAGCCTTCAAATGGAAAATATACCTAAACAATTTAGTTTGTTAACGTTTTTAAATTTCAACTCAATTAGTTCACTTACAATAGCATATAATGTTCTAATAATCCCTTTTTAACCAACTAACTCTGGAAAGAAAGGCCTAGTTCTACTAATTGCTTGAGCCCTATTTTAATAGCTTTGTCTGAAATATTAACTTTTTATTTTGCGACCTAAGGTTTAAACATCCTTAAACGTCAATCTTAGATCCAAGATGTCCCACAAATAGGTTCATATTCATTTGACTTTTTGCGCGGAATCAACAAGCGGTCAAAATGGAGGTACAAAGCGTAACCACGGTCGTTTGAAAAGTTCTGTAAATATCAGAATCGAAGACCAAAGACATCACAAAGCGATGCAAGCGTAGAAGTCCGTTTGCTTTTATCACTCCACAGATATTTTAGAATTAAGCCTTCTTATGGCTTATTATATATAACATGAAGCAATATTAAGTAAGAACATATTTATTTACAGTGTTTATTTAACATTTTCATTTAATTTTGCACTATTTTTTAAAAAATATGAACATGCCCAATTCCAAAATCTAGGACTCAAAACCCCTCTACCAGTCGGCGCACTTTGGAAACTCCATCTCCTTCAATGTCTTATGATTTATTTTTATGCAATTTACCATTTATTTTACCTCTGCTATATACTTTAATTTTATAGGTGATGAAGACTGCCTTCACGTCAATATTTATACACATTCTCTAAGCCCAACAGCAAATTTAGACGTTTTAGTTCACATCCATGGAGGAGCCTTTATGTTTGGCAGAGGTGCTACTTATGGTCCAGGGATAATTATGGACAGAAAGGTCGTTTTTGTTAATTTTAATTACAGGTTAGGTCCTCTAGGTGAGTATTCTATTTTGTTTGACTAAAATAACTTAATACTTGTAAATTACAGAAAAAATAGCTAGTCACTTTCTATTTTTTGATCAAGATTATCAAATTTATACTAATATTCCTCTGTACTAACTATTTCAGGTGACAAGGAAGATAATAAAAAGCATAACTGTCAAATTTTGATATACCCAAATATCCGAAAAATGACATCCATTTTAAACCAATACCAAGAAAACAATTCTTAGTAAAATTTGATATTATATATAAGCTTAACATTTATGTATATAGTATAGCCAAAAAAACTGCACATTTTTTCGTATGGCAATATAGTTCTTTCCGGCTTACCGTATGTAGGGTTCCAGAGTTGGATTCTTGGCAGACCAGTATATTTATTTATTTAACGATAATTAGCCAGGCTGCATACCCAGTCCTGCTCCCACGCAGCAGACAATGGCAAATAGGAAATAGGCATACACGTCGCGCTGATGTTTCACATCCATATGAGGTTCAGCTTGTTACTCCGCGTACAACGCTTTTCAAGCAGTCTTTTATATGAAGAACATCATCCCTTTGGAATAATTTGCTCAGAGCTGTGTTTCCCACCGAGTATAATTTACAGCGATTCAAGAACAACGTGAATCATTTTTTCCGCACACCTGCCGCTCCTGGAGCACTTTAGGGACTTCCCTGTAGCACGTGTGCTAGACTCATAAAAAAAATAAAGGCATCTTGTTGGTGGGAGGCAGCTCGTACCAGAACAAGACTAAACACACTGTCCTTCTTACTCTCCTTTCGAGTGGATCTCATATCTGAAGACGGACTTGGATGAATTAAGGTCTCACTCTAACAGAAACTGCTAACGAGTCCTTCTTGTTCCGAAGACATATTTAAAGTCAGACTGGATGCATCGAGGCGCGTTACCATCAAAAACTTACTTCACCACAATGCTACGAAGACATTCATAGGTTCATTGTATAGCCCCCGTGATGGTTCGTGGTAGGAAGAAAGTGTGAAACAAAATTTGCCGATTATGTGTTCGGATCCCATGAAGATGCCATCTGGCTGATATTACCTAGATGTTAAATGCATTTGGCAAAAAGCATCTTTAAGCTTGAGTTCACTGGTTCTCGGTCTCACCAAACGTATATTCTCACATTTCATATTTCATTTATTGGCAACGAGCTAGTCTGTAACTGTAACTATAACTATTATTTAATGATATGATAGAACATAATTAACAATTTAGTTCTTAAGATATATATACATGTCAAGGACCTAATTAACTTAGTCTAGGTGAGAGATTAATCTAAGTATATTGAGAGAACTTAAGATTTTTCAACTTAAGATATTTCATGAACATAAACTTAAAATTAAACTTGATATTAATAAAGGTTAACTTAAGCTAACCTGGAAGCAGGGGATCGCTAGATCTTGGCAGACGACGGCGGGCATGTCGAGGAGGGGGGCGGTAGACAGTCCGGACTGTGGGGTTGGACTGATGGGTGGTTTTGTCGAGGAATTTGGTCTGGGCATTGTGGTGTTGGGTGTTGCGGACGAACCATGGGGTTGGCGATGATGCGGAGAGCCTTGTTTTGGATGGCCGGAGGGGGCGTGACATCTGGCACCATGCTGGGCTGGAGTAAGTCAATCAGGCTCGGATGATCATCTTGTAAATTGTCAACTTATTGCGAGTTGACAATTTGCTGGACTTGAATAGAGGGTAGAGCTTGTCGAGAAGTTGGTTGGCTTTCTTGGCGTAGGCGGTAACCTGGTCCTTCCATACTAGCCGCTTGTCGTAGTGGAGGCGTCTATTCATAATGTATATAATTTATTTCGTTTTTAAAAGTTATCTTGCTATTAAACAAGCAGACAAACTGACCGAAGCACCGACTGGATTCAAAAGATTGATTTATGGATGATCTTAAAAACGATACGACAAAAAAATTGAACTCTAGAGGGGAAAACAGTACATGCTTTAAACCTTTATATGGTTAGATATTAATTTTTTTCTTACCTATTTCTAATACTTATATTTAAACCTTTTATAGTTATATATTAATTTTTTTCTTACCTATTTCTAATACTTATATTTAGCTATTTTTATTTTTCAGGTTTTCTTAGTACTGAAGATGATGTCCTACCAGGTAACACAGGCTTAAGAGACCAAGTGCAAGCTCTGAGATGGATTAAGAATAATATTCAGTATTTTGGAGGAAACCCCAATTCTATTACTATCCACGGTTTATCGGCAGGTGGAGCTAGTGTTCATTTCCATTATTTGCTGCCAGCATCTAAAGGTAACCATTTTAAAAGTAGCTTGCTATGTATATCCAAGGCCGAGGCGTAGAGAGAAAATCCGGGCATTACCATCCCACGATGACCAGAGGGGAGGGTTTCCAAAAAGAAACCCTTCTTATGGAACCCTCTTATAATAATAATTGTAGGAAAATTCTTCCCTTATAATAAAATTTCACTATCTTCGTAAACTGAAAATAGAATCTCGATTCTGAAAAATGTGGATGAGAGGGACTTTCCAAAGAAAAAGACTATTCTCTAACCATAGAATTTTCCGAATTTCAACACCTCCCCAAAATCATGAAAAAAAAATCTTAACCAAAGAAGACCAACAAACAAAGAAAAGGCATTTCTCAGGAAATTAAATCCCTGGAAAGGCCGAAACCAGAAAGGAATTCCTCTGGTTCACCCCTCTCCCTCTCATATATACGCACTTTAGTTTTTTATTTTACTTCATTGTTTTTATTGTATTTAGAAATTGATTTAACTTTAAGCCTTTGGACGATGTATAACATTTTTTCAGGTCTTTTTAAGCAGGGAATCTCACAAAGCGGTTGTACTCTTAACGCTTGGGTGCTTATGGAAAATGCTAAAGAAAAGACTCATAAAGTAGCCGATTTAGTAGGATGCCCAACGAGTAGCTCTACAGAAATTCTGGATTGTCTAAAATCAAAACCAGCTAGGCATATTGTCCAAACTGTTAATGAATTACAGGTAGCTATACAGTTCTAACAAAACTTACAAAACGTGAAATATTTATTCTTTATATTATGGTTGGAGTTTTGTTACATTTGTAAATCTAACTACATCTAACGCCCATAGAAGACGAAGTGGCAAGGAAGTCGCAGTTAGACGCGCCTATTAGAGAAATGGGTTATATATAACTACTAGCCATGCCCGCGGCTCCGCTTGCGTGGACTTGATTCACTACTATCGTCACTGCTTATTCCTTATGTTACCTAACGTAATAAAATATCTGCCATTATTTCCCCTTATCGCCCATTATTTCTCCTTATCTCCCATTATCTCTACATAATTTCCACTAACTCTGCTCATCTCCCATTATTTCTCCTTATCTCCCATTATTTTTTCTTATGCTCCCATTATTTCTCCTTATCTCCCATTATCTCACCATAACTCCCATTACCTAGATTTATCTCTGCTTATCTCCCAATATTTCTCCTTATCTCCCATTATTTATATTTATCTCCCATTATCTCACCTTATCTCCCATTATCTAGGCTTAATCGAATTATTTAGAATATATGTATAAATTTATAAAAACACGTATATCGGATAAGTGGCTCTCAAGTGATAAGCGCACTAACGGACAGACAGAGAGACGTTCCATTTTATATATATTATATTCTTTGCAACTTGATATTGTTCCATATTTAATGGTTTAAGCAGTGTGTTGCAAGAGAACGCGCTAACGGTAACCTTTTTTCCGACTTGATTCACTATTATCGCCACTGCTTATTCTTTATGTTACCTAACGCAATAAAATATATCCTATAACCTGGCCAGAGAAAATATGTATGTTTTAAAAAAAAGCACGTAAATCGGATAAGTGGTTTTCCAGTGATAAGCGCACTAACGGACAGACAGGCAGAGAGACAGGCAGACAGACAGACAGAGAGACATTGCATTTTATATATATTATAGATAGAAGATTATAGATAACCTGTCCAGAAATAAATGTATGCATTAAAAAAAAAAAAACACGTAAATGGGATAAGTGGTTCTCGAGTGATAAGCGCACTAACGGACAGACAGACAGAGAGACGTTGCATTATATATATATATATATATATATATATATATATATATATATATATATATATTTATATATATATATTATATTCTTTGCTACATGGTATTGTTCCATATTTAATGCTTTAGGCAGTGTATGCTTGCCAGAGAACGCGCTAGCGGCAAACTTTTCTTCGACTTGATTCACTATTATCGTCACTGCTTATTTCTTATGTCACCTAACGCAATAAAATATATCCTATAACCTGGACAGAGAATATATGTATGTTTTAAAAAAAAGCACGTAAATCAGTTAAGTGGTTTTCCAGTGATAAGCGCACTAGCGGACAGACAGACAGACAGGCAGAGAGACAGGCAGATAGACAGACAGAGAGACATTGCATTTTATATATATTATAGATAGAAGATTATAGATAACCTGGCCAGAGAACAAATGTATGAGTTAAAAAAAAACACGTAAATCGGATAAGGATATGGTGGAACAATTTACTTGATATCGACTCAATTAGTGATTTCTGAAAATTGATGCGTCAATCGATTACCTTGCCACCGAGCCTCTTGTGAGTGAATCTTAAAAATACTTAAAAGAGAGTCTCACTGGCACTTGTAGTGCCAGTACTTTTCAGTAGATTTTGTTTTTCATTATATTTATAGCCATGGTTATATAATCCATTCTCACCTTTTGGAGCAGTCATTGATGGGCAGTGGTCTAAAAACCCAGTATTGCCAGACCATCCCTACAATCTGCTTAAACAAGGAAAAGTACAAGACTTGCCTTGGATGATTTCTTACACAAGTGCTGAAGGTCTCTACCCAGCTGCAGGTACAACAATACAATATAATTATTTTCAATCATTAGAAATTTAAATCACTAATAATAAATCAATTTTTTCAAAATTATTTCATTATTTCGAATTATCTTATTTTTGGCTTTGTCTACACAAAATTAAAAAATATTTTTTTTCCTTTTCCTTTGTGATTGTAGGTCTCCAATCTAAAGATTGATAAAAAAACACAACTTTCCATCTTCAACAATTCTGTCTTACATCTTTTATCAACTTCAACTTCGAAATGGTATTTTATATCTTAATATTGTTCAGACCTACCGTGTTAGAAAACTTGCCTTCTTAATTGTTCTGCAGTACCACCATCATCATTCTCCAGTGTTTATTCATCCCATGCATATAAGACAACACTGCATATGCTTTAAGGAAACTTTTTCGTTTTGATATATCTAAGTTGTTTTCTAATAATTACCTCTTATCTGCGTAAATTTTCTTTAGCTGCAGTCTCTTATGATGATGCTGCTTCATAAATATAGAAATAGATCAGATTCTTCCAGGCTGTCTCCCCCATATTGATACACTTGGTGTTCATTCATATAATTCGAATCAAAGGCGAATGCTCTCCCCCATAAATTCGCTCCCGACTAGTGTGATTAAAATATTTATTATGTTTTAGATTTTTATCGCGATGAACAATATCTGATTGATCTCGACACGAAATGGAATGACATTATGCCTTTTATTTACACTACAATGAAAGTGTCGATCCTTCTTTGAAAGATGAAGTTTCTCAAAGAATAAGGGATCATTATTTGAAAAATGAACCCGTTACTAGAGAGACTTATCCAATTGTAGTTGATGTAAGTAAATGATAAGGTTATAGTGTAAGCTATTCCATAGCGAATCTTTGCACTGATTTATTTTATTTTTACTGTTTCAACCTGAACTAACCTCACTTTTATAAGTTAAATGATTAATTACATTTTGCTTATTGTCGCCTTTGATAATCGAGATAAAATAAAAATATTTGTACTTGAAATTTCCATTATATTTGATTAAAATATCTTTGATATGTTTCACTACACTGTAGTTTCTTCAGATGGTAAATGTAAAATGATTAATATAAGATCATTTCAATTTACCATCTTAAGAAACTACAAATATAGTAGAAATTTCGAATAAAAATAGTTTTATTTGAATTTGTTAACCTAAAATTAGTTATGGATTTCCACCAAGTACCGGCTAATTTAGTCAAAATAAACTCATTACGATCATTGCACTGAAAAATTTTGTATACGTGGGATGAGATCAAAAAGTTCCCGGACTATCGTTATAAAATCTGAAGTGGTCTGCACCCGAATGCACTGGTCCCACCATTTTTTCCACTGGTTGAAGATTATTTGGAATGTCGATGTTGTCACTGCCTCTCTCGCCGCCTGCCGTTCACGTTGTATCTCCTCCACAGTCTCGAAGTGGCGATCCTATAGCTTCATCGGTACAAAGTCACAGGGTGTCAAATTAGGTGAATAAAGAGGGTGGAGAGTAACAATCGTGGATTTCTTCGCCAAAAACTGTTATGAACAAATACCGCGATTCGATGCATGCCTTGTGTACGGAATGAACGGTACAATGATGCTATCTCCATTTTCTAACAAACAGAGGTCGATCGGATCAAATCGGAGATGCTCGAGTTGTCTGACGGCGGTCTTCAAGAATGACTTGTTGAAGTTTGGGAATGGTTTCAGTCATGGTTGCAATCGAAGGTCTTCCGGAACGTTTGCCATCTTCCACCAAAGTTTAGCCGACTTTAAATCGCGAGAACCACTCCACAAAATTTGGGTACAGCTCAGGATAACAGGTTTGTACGCTTATCTCTTCATTCACTTTGAACGCTCAGGCGAGTGTTCGCAGACAGCGGGAAGTTGTTCAACTTAACAAAGACCTGGAAGAAATTCTGTCTTGGGGTGACAGTAACCAAGTGGAACTTAACGCTACAAAAACCCAGGCGGCAGTTTTTTCTAAAAAAGTTAACATTGCTGAACCCAACATGGTTATGGCGGGACACTTCATTCCTCTAACATCGTTACTCAATTTGTTGGGCGTTAATTTGGAAGCAAATATGTCCTGGCATGAGCATGTTGCAGGCATAGCAAGGAGAGCTTCTCAAAAGTTGGGACTATTATTTCGAACCAGAAAGCTTTATACTCCACAACAACTGTTAATTCTTTACAAAGCTCAAATTCGACCAACTATGGAATACTGCTCCCATGTTTGGGGCTCCGCTCCCAAACATACACTGCATTTGTTGGATTCTATTCAGAGAAGAGCTGTCCGTCTAATTGGAGACCCGGAACTGACCGGCGGCCTTGATTCGCTGGAACATCGAAGAACGGTTGGCGACTTGAGCTTATTCTACAAGTATTTTCATGGAAAGTGTTCGAAGGATGTGGCCCGCTTAATTCCTCCCAGAGCGGTGCATGTTAGAAATACACGTTGCACTAATAGTTCACATCAGTATGAGGTTCAGCTTGTTACTCCTCGTACAACGCTTTTCAAGCAGTCTTTTATATGAAGAACATCATCACTTTGGAATAATTTCTCCAGGACTGTGTTTCCCACCGAGTACAATTTACAGCGATTCAAGAACAACGTGAATCGCTTTCTCCGCAGACGTGTCGCTCCTGTAGCGCTTTAGGGACTTCCCTGCAGCACGTGTGCGCGTGCGGTCTTTTAGCTTCATCTTCATGTAGAGGAACGGCACGAAGTCACAGGGTGTCAAATTAGGTGAATAAGGGGGATGGAGAGTAACAATCGTGGATTTCTTCTCCAAAAACTGTTATGAACAAATGCCGCGATTCGATGCATGCCTTGTGTACGGAATGAACTGTCCTATGCTCCATTTTCTAACAAATAGAAAGTTCATCGGAGATGCTCGAGTTGTCTGACGGCGGTCTTCAAGAATGATTTGTTGAAGTTTGGTAATAGTTTCAGTCGTGGTTGCAATCGAAGGTCTTCCGGAACGTTTGCCATCTTGCACCAAAGTTTAGCCGACTTTAAATCGCGAGAACCACTCCAAAATTTGGGTACAGCTCAGGATTTTGTCCCCAAATACTTACCGAATCATTTTACACGAATCAGGGGCATACTTTCCGAGTTTAAGGCAAAATTTCATACACCCATTTCACAATTAGACCTTTACACAAACGTAGTTACGAAACAAACTGAACGAGCTAGCAAGCTAAACTCGTCACGAAGGTTAGGGATGTATCTACAGCCACCTATCGGTGCGAGTCAATACTATTTCACGTTCTGGCTATATAGCGTTAGTCCGGGAACTTTTGGGTCTCACCACGTGATAGATTAAAAATTTTAATATAAAATTATACGATTTATTATTATTATATTTAAATATTTGACTAAGCTCAAATAATACGCCTAATAAAGGAATCGTGAGACAAACTGGAAAAAACGCCGATTTTTTCGAAACTAATGAGGAGTGTGTTTTTTTTTTTTTGAAAATTTTAAAAAAAAAATTACTACTAGACTCTTCGTAATGAAATTTCCAACAAATCCCCGTTGGTTTTCAATCGTTCAAAGGTGTACATAACCTACAAAATTGCTGAGGTATCAAAAATAGGAAAAAATTCTGCTTTTTTTTTTTTTTTTTCATTTTATTGTGGAGGTCGACTAAGTGAACCGATCGGCTTCAAACTTTCAGAAAATATTCTCTTTGTTGGCTCAAAAATATTGAATCTAGTGGACACAATTGAATTTGTTATTTAAAATTTGAATTGGCCGCCATTTTATGCCATTTAGTCCAAAATGGATCTATTTTTTTCAAAATTTAGGTCTCGACGTCAGCTTTCTGATGCCACTAAAAAAAATTTTTTTGGAGTCATTTTAACTGTTTTTTTTTTAACATTTGTTAATTAATTAAATAACAATTGACATTTTGAAAAAAAAATTGTTAACGAAAATGATTTTTTTTTAAATAAAAGTCTCGCGATTCTCTACCAGATGTGATAAAAAAAATTGAATTTTTTTTTTCAAAATGATCGAAATTTGTTGTTATTTGATTAATAAACAAATGTAAAAAAATCGCATTTTAAGCTCAAAAAACGCGTTTTAAATGTTTTGTTTATAGACAAAAGAGCACAAGTTTTTCGAGGTCCAAAACTCAGGACCAGGTCATGCCCCAGAGAGAATAAGATCATAATATTACTGAATCTAAATTGTGGAATTTCAAATGTTTTTTGATAGACTTCGGTACAAAATGTTCATTAAAAGCTCACGATTTAAAAAAATCTTGCGTCGCCATTTTTAAAAGAATTCTGCTAACGCACACCCAGGACTATACAATGGAAGGAGAAAAACCTTTTTTACTAAAAAAATATATTTAAAAAGGAATCAAAAACCAAAGTTAATGTATTTTTATGCATTAATAATTTTGTCGTCCCCGACTTGCTGCACCAAGTTTAATTTAGAAGAAGATTGCTACTAAAGTGCAAACAGTGACGTTCGTCGGCTAGTAGAGCATTACTAGAAGATAGAAATTATAAAATATTACTTATCTCAGTACACCTATTTAAACACAACTGAGATTGAGCGGTTAAATCTAATTTGGTTGTGATTTAAAGCTTCGATTTTGCATTGCTTGTAGCTTAGCCCTAAAATAACTAAAACGTCAGCTTTTTTAGATTTAGTTTACTTGAAGTTGGTTAAACCTAGTTCTGTTTAAGTGTTAACAGTACGACACGTTTCCTGCATTCTGCTTTTGTGTATGACTTGCACATATAAGAAAAAATATATGTTGGTGATGGTTATGTATATTCTGCTAACATGCCAATAATCATAAGTAAGTAAATTATATAAAATAATAACATATTTTTTACTCGAATTATGCTCATTACAGTTTGTACATTTTAAAGTAAGTTAATATCATTTTCTGACACATTTTACTGGTTTTTCAGATAGTAGGTGATAGATTATTTGTAGCTGATATAGAAAGAGCAGCTAGACTACAAAGTGCTGCCCTGAAGTCTCCAATTTACAGTTACCTTTACAATTTTAGAGGGTCTATAAGCCTTTCCGATCTATCTTCAGGAACAGATAAAAATATAGGTAAGAGTAACATATATATATATATATATATATATATATATATATATATATATATATATATATATATATATATATATATATATATATATATATATATATATATATATATATATATATATATATATATATATATATATATATATATATATATATATATATGTACATATATGTACATATATGTACATATATGTATATATATATATATATATATATATATATATATATATATATATATATATATAATATATACATACGTATTACCGAAATTTACGGCAAAGAGAGTGGAACTCAACTATAGAGAAAGCTGCTGATTGTATTGCTTTTTTAATGTCTGGACACCACTTATTTAATAAGTAATAATTGTTTATCTCTAACGTGAAAATAGGAAATGCTAGATCGCACAAAAGTTGTTAAATTAAATAAAATAAACATCAATTTATTCTAACACAAAATACAAAATGTAAAGGGTTAAGTGCTTTGAAAAAGAAGATATGTACAAAAGAATGTTCTTTTGCTATAAACGAATTATACGATGTAGATGGAAAACTTCCGCAGGTTAGGGAGCAGAGAATTCACACGTAGGCTGACACATAGATGTCCTTTTCAAAATATCTATATAATTTTTAGGAAGTACCAACCTTCAAACTATACATGTCAAAATTTCATGGCATTTTGACAATTAGTTTACAAGTTAACTGGTTTTAGTGACGTTACTTTTCTTATTTTCAAAACAATGAACAAAATTGAATTTCGTGTGTTGATTAAACACTGCTTTTTGATGGGAAAAAATACCGTTCAAGTAAAGCAGTAGCTTGATAAGTGTTACGGGGCTCTGTCCCTGGAAAATCACTCATCATTTACTGCCATGATGAACTTAAACGCGGTCGTACAGATACAAATGATGCTGAACGCTCTGGACGCCTAGATGAGGTGGTTACACCGGAAAACATAAAAAAAAATCCACAAAATTGTTTTGGATGACTGTAAAGTGAAATAGTTGACACCGTAAAAATATTAAAAGTTGGTCATATTTTGCATGAACATTTGGGCATGGGCTCTGTTCAAAATGGGTACCGCGTTTGATCACAGTGGACCAAAAACAACAATGTGTTGATGATTCTGAGCGCTGTTTGGACCTGTTTTAGCACAATAAAAAGGGCTTTTTCATGCGATATGTGACAATGGATGAAACACTAAATACACCGGAATTAAATCGGCAGTCAGCTGAATGGACAGCAGCTGGCCAAATCCGTCCAAAATGACCAAAGACACAACAGACGACTGACAAACTTTTGGCCTCTGTATTTTGGGGCGCACATGAAATAATTTTCATCGACTATGCTGAGAAGGGAAAAACCATCAATAGCGAATATTATATAAAATTATTGATGCGTTTGAAGGCATAAATCGCAAAGAAACGGCCCCAAATGAACAAGAAAAAAGTGCTCTTTCATCAAGACAATGCATCATGTCATAAGTCAATGGTTACGATGGCAAGATTGCATAAATTGAAGTTCGATTTGGCTCCAATGAAGAAGTTATCGCCGAAATTGAGGCCTTTTTTGAAGACAAAGACAAATCCTTCTATAAGAAAGGTATAGAAATGTTAGAAAAGCGTGGAACTGCTTGTATCGCTCTTGAAGGAGACTATATTGATAAATAAAGTCGAGTGTTACAAAAAAAATGTGTTTTAAGTAGCTAGACCAAAAACTTTTCAGCCTACGTGTGATGTAAGATAAACTTTTTCTCCATTTGTATAAAACTTTTTTGGATACACTGTATATATATATATATATATATATATATATATATATATATATATATATATATATATATATATATATATATATATATATATATATATATATATATATATATATATATATATATATATATATATATATATATATATATATATATATATATATATATATATATATATATATATATATATATATATATATATATATATATATATATATGTATATATATATATATATATATATATATATATATATATATATATATATATATATATATATATATATATATATATATATATATATATATATATATATATATCTATATATATATATATATATATATATATATATATATATATATATATATATATATATATATATATATATATATATATATATTATATATATATATATACTGATTAGAGTTATTTTGAATTAAAAATAAATTTATTTACTTTACGATCAAGTCATTAATATTATGTTAATTTATTGTAGGCGTCTGTCATGGAGACGATACAATATTAATCCTAAAAATGTTATACGATTTCCCCAGGAGCGAGTTGTCAACAGAATCGGACAAGAAAATGTCTAAACTTTTAGTAGATATGACAACCTCATTTATGATACAAGGGTAAGTTAATAATAAATAAAAACTAATTTTAACAAATTGGTAACCTCATTTACTTAGTACTTTCCTTGCAAATACGCAGCTTTAAAGTATATACGAAATTTTAAGATGCCCATATTAATGACTAATTTAACCCAAGGTTTAAAACTGATATTTTACATCATGGCTGTCCAGGCAAAAGATGTTTACGGGCCAATACAAATTACGACATGGACTGGCGGGTATTGCTTTTTTTTATTAATTTCTCTTTTACAGTTCTGTCAATATCAACTTCAATATTACTCGTTGCCAAATGCAGTGGGTGAACAAGTGATTTATCCCTTCGCGAGCCGCAAGAATAGGTGTTGCGGGCCGCATGGTCTGGACAGCCCTATTTTAAATGAAAAATGCTTCTACATACTACTTGAGCTAAAACTGAAATTACAAAATTCATATTCCTCGATTCTAAGGTCCCTGAAAACCACACATAACCGGAAATATCCGAAGTAACCCTTCTAATCCCTTCCCCCACCCATTATATACTTGTCGGGAAAAGAATTATGCTTAAATGGACCACGCACTATCCTTATGGGAAATGGTTCTCGGTTAAATTTGTTCAAACTTTGGGAAAATATAGTTTTTGAGGAGTAGAACAAAAGTTCACGTGGGCACGAAGCTTAAAAGTCCATAATTTTTTATATATTTCACCTTGAAGTTGGCATTTTTAAGAGGATTTTTACCTCTATGCGAGTTGATGCTTAAGCAGCAGTCGGACGATTAGGAGTATCACTATTTAGATATATGTTATCATACTCGTGCGTGGATGTGACGAGTATGAATATATATATATATATATATATATATATATATATATATATATATATATATATATATATATATATATATATACACATATATATATATATATATATATATATATATATATATATATATATATATATATATATATATATATAACAATCGTAAGTTTAACTACTGGGAAACCCCTTATAAGGAGAAGAGATGAGCAATCAAAGATCTAAAGGCTATCTGCTTTTTTTTTTTGTTATCGACCTTTCGCTGCCTATTGGTCCTTCCTCTTTCTTATATATATATATATATATATATATATATATATATATATATATATATATATATTTATATATATACTGGTGAGCAAAAAATCGACTCAAACGATTTTGCTTCATTTAACACCGATCCTTGAATTTAATTTTCAAACAGTGGTATTATTTTTTTTATCATTAGAATGCTGATTTTCTACTCGTTCTAATAATACCAAAAATATTTTGGTATTAGTGATTAAAACGCTTTTGGTCAATAAAACCGTTTTTGCCCGCTCAGCAACATTACTCGTTGCGCACTATTTATCCCTATAAAAACACATACAACTGCATTTTCCTATCATTCCTTTATCGGAACCGTCAACATCTCTGCTACACCTGCTCACTAATTACGTCATCAGAAAATGTATACCACCCAGGAATAAACGGCACCACCATTACAAGAAGGGCATAGTCAACGTGTAGTCGCTGCGCAACTGCACCTGAGCCAGTCAGCTGTCTTCAGAGTCTACAGACGTTACCAAGAGACTGGCACCGAGACCAAGATCAGGAAGAAGAAAGTGTACCTCAGAGGGAGACGACCGCTTTATTGTCAACACAACTCTAACAAATTGTCACTTGACCGGCGTTGAGGTTCAGCAGGAGCTTCGAAAAGTTCGTTGTCGGGCTGTCAGTCATTGGCCAGTCAGAAGACGACCCAAATTGACAGCAGCCCATGGAAAAGCGCGACTCAGATTTGTCCGAGAACATGCCGACTGGACCTTCGAGCAATGGCGCTCCATTTTATTCTCCGATAAGTCCTGAATGTACCTACAGGACGAGAAGACGAGTCTATAGGAGGCCTGGGGAGTGCTATGCGCAGTGCTGCATTACTGAAACGGTCGCCTACGGAGAAGGTTCTGTCATAGTGTGGGGAGGCATCTCACTGGATGCGAAAACCAATTTGGTTTTCGTGACTGATGAGATTCGTAATGGTGGATTAACAGCTCACCGGTACATCGAGGAGATCCTACAGGAACACGTCGTTCCTTACGCTAGGTTTGTTGGCGATAGCTTCATGCTAATGCACGACAATGCGAGGGAACATGCTGCTGCATCGGTGCGGCAATACCTGAGTCCTGACCTCAATCCAGTCGAGCACATGTCAGATGAGCTCGAAAGAAGGATTCGAGCCAGAAATCAAGCCCCTTCATCGTTGAGGGACTTAAAGGTTGCAATGGCGGAAGAGTGGGAAAGAATCCCACAGACAGTGGTGAAAAAGTTTACCCGTTCCATGAAAAACCGGTTGGAAGCAGTAATGAGGGCTAGGGGGAGTAATAATAATAATATGATCTTAGTTTTTCTCAATAAATTTTGTTGTTAAAACCTAACATTTGTTTAATTTTTTTTTATTTTACCCCTATTTTCAATCCTTGTTCTCCTTGTTTCTCCCTTCAATCATTTTAATCAGTAAAAAACATGAGGTATATTATGGAATTTAGTATCATTAGAAAAAGAATAGAATGAGCTTTACCAAATGATACTAAAATCCGTAAAAATATATGAGTACTAAATTTTAGGAACCAAGTTAAATGGAACCAAAGAGTGAGTCGTTTTTTTTTGCTCACCAGTGTATATACGAAATTTTGAGATTCCCATATTAATGGATAATTTAATCAAAAGATTAAAACTGATATTTTAAATGATAAATACTTTTACATACTGCTTCAGCTAAAATTGAAATTGAAAAATTCAGATTCCTCGCTTCTAAAGTCCCTAAAAGCCACAAATAACAGGATATATTCGAAGTAACTCTTCTAATCCCTTCCCCCACCCATTATATAATGGTTTGAAAGAATTATGCTTAAAATTTGTTCATTATTTAAAAATCAGGGAAATTAATATCATTATTAACACTATACCATAACTATCCTCCTTCCCCTGAAGCGATATCGCTCAAAAACTACAAGTTTCGTTTTTATTTAATCGTACCTACAGACCGACAGCCATCGGTCTCTTTGTCTGTCAGTGTCGTTTTTCGTGATTTAGGGACTCCAAAAACATGAAAAAATATTTGAAACTTGAAAAAAATGTAAATATTTTAAGAATACTCGTATAAGACATTCCTCTTCTTTGAAGTTTTATTTCTCTTGCTAAAGTAAATATATTATATTCGCCAAAAAATCACCCTTCCAGATTTTTAGCATCTTTTCATATTTGAGGTTCTTAGATCACAAAAATTAAAGTTGTTAGATTTTGAATCTAAAAATAATGTTTTTATTGTTTTTTTCATTGTTTCTAATTTTAACGAAAACTCGTCCCCAGTTTCACTTTTAACTTTTATTAATTCAGGCATAAAATACCTAACATTTAAAATATAGAGTTACAGTCTGTCAAGTAAGAACGTGTCCGCAACAATTTATTTTTGGTAGATGCGATTCTAGCGATTCGACAAAATATCGATGGAGCGAACCTTTGTCTACGACGCATTTTAGAAAAAGTATCAGTCGATTCCGAACTCTCGTCGAAATCACGTACAATCCAAAATGAGTCACTTGTTTACGCGTCGGTTCGAGGCAGTCTTTCTTTGTTTCCATTCAAAGGGGCCTAAAATGGCACATTCCGTGGCCGCTAAATATATTAAAAAGTCGGTGTCGTTTGTGAAGAAGTGGGTAAATCATTTTAACCAGACGAAAAATGTCGACGACGTAGCTCGATAGGCAAAGTCAATCCGAAAATCGAAAAACGAATCGTGTCTTTGTTTTAACGAGACCGGAAATATCTGCGTCAAGGAGCGGCAAAATTGAGAATATTAGGTTTGAATGTGTCCATGAGACCATTCGACAACATCTTCGTGAAACCTTTGCTGAAAATTACGTCGCAAAGCGGCTTGCTTGGGCCCACGATAAGATACTAGCGTGGCCGTCACAATCGCCGGACGCCAACCCTACTGAAAACGTTTGGTCTCTTATAAAGAGAAAGCTCAGAGGAAAGACTTTGCGGACATTAACTCAATTGTCTGGCGAGATTCGAAAAATTTGCAGAGTATACAAAAAATCTCGTTGGCAGCATGCCTCGAAGATACCAAGCGATTATTGATGTAGGAGGCGATTGGACAACTTACTAAAGTAATTCCGTCGTTGCACCCCAAAGACTACATTGATAGCAAAAAATGTTCTTGAAACAAATCCTTTTAATACGAGCCGTCACATTCCTACTTGACAGACTGTATAATGTCGAAGTAATAAATTGCTAATCAAGTAATGAGCCTATAATAAGCCATAGTAAGCGGCCTGAATTTTTCATGAATGTGTCTAAAACTAAGCTTCTTGTTTGTGTAAAGACAAACATTAATAATGGACATGTAGAACAAGTAACTTTTGTTAAATACTTGGGAACTATTAGTAACAACCAATTTATTACTATGAAGCAGCATTTTACAATTTGAGAATGTGTATGATCAGATGCTACGTATTTTCCTTCTTGTCCCTCTTCCTCTCTTGGATGTGAATGCTGGACTTTCGATGCAAACTGGACACATTTGAAATTTACCTGAATATATAATAAAGTAGCAAAAAGCTCGAATGAAAAAGTCCAAAGAATTCATGGTTTATTAAATACCAATGGTTTCTCTTAAGGAATTAATATACAGTCTGTCAAGTAAGAACGAGTCCGCGATAATTCATTTTTAGTAGATGCAACTCTAGCGATTCAACAAAAAATCGGTAGAGGGAACTCGATTCCGAGCTTTCGTCAAAACCAGGTAAAATCCAAAATGAGTCACTTGTTTGCGCATCGGTTCTCGGTAGTTTTTCTTTGTTCCCATTCAAAGGGGTCTAAAATGAGACATTCCACGGCCGCTAAATATATTAAAAAGTCGGTATCGTTTGTAAAGAAGTGGGTAAATCATTTTAAAGAGATGGAAAATGTCGACGACTTACCGAAACGTGGCTCGGTAGGATCCGAAATTAACGCTGCGTCAAAGAGCGGCGAAATTAAGAAAATTGGATTTAAATGTGTCCCATGAAACCATTCGGTAACATCTTCGTCAAATTCCGAAGCATGTTGAAGAAATCTTTGCTTGGCGAAAATCACGTCACGAAGTGGTTCGCTCGGGCCCACGATAAGGTACTAGAGTGGTCCTGACAATCTCCAGACGCCAACCCTATTGAAAACGTTTAATCCCTTGTAAAGAGAAAGCTCAGAGAAAAGACTCTGAGGAGTTTGACTAAGTTGTCTCGCGAGATTCGAAAAATTTGGAGATCATTACAGAAAATCTCGTCGGCAGCATGCCTCGAAGATGCCAGGCGATCATTGATGCAGAAGACGATTGGACAACTTACTAAGGTAATTGCGCCACTATTAACACACCAAAGAATACATTGATTGCAAAAAATGTTCTTGAAACACATTTTTTCAAGAATACGAGCGGTCACGTTCTTACTTGACAGACTGTAACTATTCAAGAAAGAAAAGAGAAATAGCTGATTAAAGAAAAAAATATAAGGAACAATATCAATAGAATGAATACAGAACTTCTGACTAAAAGACTTAAAGAAAATGGTTGTGATGTACCTCACTTGGTATCTTCAGGGCCGCTGCACCCAGAACAATGATCCGACAAAAGATTACGAATTACGAAGTTATAATGCTTGAGCTAAGTTATATATTAGCGTAGAGAAGTCAAATTCCGTGTTTAGTTAAGACTGGGTGTTTGCAAGGAAAGTACTGGCTAAATCACTTTACCAACTTTTACAAATACATTATCACAATTTTTTTATGTATGTTTTTAGGTCTCCAAACATCACTGATACATGGACTCCAGTATCTAAAGATCTTAACGATCCATACAGATTATTGAAAATCAACAATGGCGATGACTTACAGCTGCTTGAAGAAGAATTTGTGGGACACCGAGAATTCTGGGATAGCCTTCCTTTAAAGGAAAACGAGCAACTTTTCAATGTGAAAGATGAATTATAATTTTTTAAGTTAAGCTTTTAATTACTAAAAAAGAATGTAATATTGAATCACTTTACAGACAATAATTTTCATATTGTCTCGAGTAACTACAAGCATGTATTTTTATCACATTTCTGTATTATTCTTCGAATAAAATTACATTCTGTTAAGTTTTTGTACTAATGGACCCAGTAGAACATTTCTTTATCAATAAATACGTATTAAATATTTTCCACATTTCGTTCTGCTACCCGTCTCGTAGCCAAGGTCGACTGAAAGGACGAGCAGGGAGGTGATTCCTCCCGGGCCCCTTCTGACCAGAAGGTTCTATTTTTTCCGAGAAAAATCCTTATTTGGTCGTTGCCCCTTTCTGGATCCTCAATCAAAAATAAATTTACCAGGTAATCGAGTGGGGTATCAAATGAAAGCTTGTAAAAACAAGAGTTCAAAAATATATGTAATAAAATACTTGCGCACATTTTTCTTTGTACTATTTTAAAAAAATAGCGAAAAATCGCTGTTCCCCTCTTATCTCGAGAAGAACTGATTAAAAAATTTTGAAAAAAATTCTAGAATATTCTCCACAGGGTGTAGATTGAACAATAAATGAATAAACAAACAAAATTTTCAAGGTCATCAGTTTTCAGTAAAGATTAAAAAAAACACTTTGTTGAAAACTCATTTGGGGTGTGTTTTGTAAAGTCATTGATCATTTTATACCTCCGTAACAAAAATTCTTATTTTAAAAGCAATCAATGTACGGAATACTAATTGCGCAAGTCCGACTTGTACTTGGCCGGTTATTTTATAGAGTATTGAGAAGTGTATAAGCTTCGAAAGTTCTATTGTAAGGTGTAAGTATTCCTCGATAAAAAGAACTTTTTCGAGAGAAGCCTACATTCGTTCGTCCCTATTTTCCATAGAAATGGAGACCCAAGATGTACCCCCCTCCTCAGATCCGTATATTATTTTTATGGCCCTGCTCGTAATAGAGATATAACCCGTCATGCGAAGCAGTATAGTATTTTTCATGATTAGCTACCTATACCCATTCAAAATTCAACAAGATTCAAAAGTGATTAAATCGTGCAGGGGCCGCACTATACCTAATTGTATAATTGTTGAGTTTTAAAATTTTATTGTGAATTTTATGTACTGAATAATGCACAATAAAATAGTAATTACACAAGTATATTAAAACAGTGTATAGTGTCCTCGCGTACATTTGTTACAATTTTAGTTATTAATTAATATCTAGTTCAATTTCGCTATCGCTACTATCTTGCAAATCAATAATAAGTTTTTTTACAGTTTCTAAACCATTTCATATTTATGTACATACATCTATATTAATTTTCAATTATTTTGACGTGTTGAATACGGTTTCTCCAGTTTTCAACGGTTATATTTTTGACTTCCGTCTATATCAACTCAATCACACTACTGTTTTAAAGTGGGTCTGTTATTATTGTGACCACGTATATTAAACTTTATTTTATGCCATATCAACTCGATCGCATTAAAGATACAATAATATGGTAGAAGCCCAATTATTTCGTGTCCTGTTTTCCTTTGCAATTTTATCACAAACATATTCTTGTGAAAAATTGTAACTTTTTAAAACTTCTAACAATTGTTTAATTGTATAACTTTCATGGAAATATATGTCACGTTCGCACAAAAAGGCTTTCATTTCCCTTTTTCTACTGGTGGAATTTGGTACCTTATTCATTTGGCGACTATGATAGGATGCATTATCCATCACAATTCAGCTATTCACTAGTATATTCGGCATTAATTTGTTTTGAACCCAATCTTCAAAAACTTCAGCGGTTGTATGGAATCTGAAATATTCTTGACTGCTAGAAACAGACATTTTGGTATCCAGCCTTCTTCTGACCCCGCATGTAAAATAGTTATTATTTTACCTTTATTTGATGGAGCTTTGGTGTGGCATTTTTTTTGGATTTATCAATCCATCCTTTACTGGGTGTGTCGTAACTGTATTTATTTTTTCAAGATATTCCATTCCGAGTTGTTCTAAGCGCCGTGATTCCATTATAACTTGCCTTTTGTCTTTTTTTTGAACAAAAACCCCAAACGACGTAGAATACGCCATAAAGTTATAGTGGAACATTTTGTCACAACGATCCTCGGACAGCCTCCGTGAAAGTGACAATAACGTAGGAACTTTTTGTTCGGCATATATTTCATAAATTTTGCGGCGGATTAAGTCTTCTTGACAGAAATCAATACATTTCGACACACCTTTGTATTTTCGTGTTTTTTTAGGCGCTATCGAATTATTTACAATTTTCCAAACTGTAATTTCAGGGATGTTTGTTATAGCTGATGTCTCCTTTTAAGTTTTTACAAACGACCACTAGATGGCGCTATTGAGATGTGACATTAACATTGTCGTAAAATTTGATATTTGTTATTGTTAAAATAGTGGCAGCTCAGAAATTGGCCGAGTAATATGATATAATCAAACATAAGTCTATTAAATAAATGCATCAAAATTCTCTATTTCTTAACGTTGTCTTGTATTTATTGCTAATATATCTCTATTTTTGATGATAATTTTCTACATTTCAGCTTATCGGTGATCGCTTATTCGTATGTGACATTGAAACGTCAGCCAGGCTACACAGTGCAGCTGTTAACTCAGAGATTTACAGTTACACTTTGATTACCGAGGGACAGTAAGCAAATCGAATTTAAGAACCGAGTCCAATGTAAATATAGGTGAGTACACGCACTTCTGCCTGTTTAAGTGCCATCTTGTTGTGAAGCGTATCTTGGCATTGATTTTTCTTTGTAATTATAAGTTCTTTTCTCTACCCTTTTGATTTTCAGTAATCTGAGATACAACCATAGCTCAAATGCGCCCAATTTTCTAATATTCATATTATTTATCGTTTAGGCGTCCATATCATAGAACAACATTGAGAACACATAATATCTCACGTAATCTTATCTGGTTTATTTTGGTCGATGTAACAATCTTCTTCGTATAGTGCAATCTCCAGTTGGGCTGTAACCACGGCGGATTCTTCTCTCGTCTGGGCAACTCTTAATAAAGTATGAGTATCCAGTCTCGTGCATTCGTCCGCCAGGAACTTTGTCGGCGTCCTAAACCTCTCCTTTCTTCAATTTTTCCCTCCATCAACAACTGGAGAAGCGAGTATCTTGGACCCCTATAAATATGTCTCAAGTAACGAGTTTTCTGTACATATTCATTCCTGACATGTTCTGCCCAGAAGATCTTCAATATTCTGCGCATAACCTACATTTCGAAAGACTCCAAACGATTCATTGTGCGTATTCCCAAGGTCCAGGCCTCAACGTCATGCAAAAGCACTGTATATTTTACAAAACGATAACGAGTATC